>CM028132.1:677185000-677785000 GCA_016271365.2 Neoceratodus forsteri
ACTCTATGGTGTGCTGTTCCTTTGGGGTTTCCACAGTCATGCAGTACAGCATTGGCATTACCATAAACTTCAGTACTGTATTGGCTTGTCAGACAAAGTAAAATACTGACACAGCAACGCTTGGATAGAAAGTGCCAAAGTTAGGATAACGTCAATGATGCTGCATCTGCATTTAGAAACAGAGTTTATGTTAAACTCCAGGTCAGGGACAATGACATCCTTAAATGGTTAATGGAGAAAAATAGCCAGGGGTACAGGTGCTGTGCCTAGCAAGGGACAAACAGACCTGGTTTGGTGAGATATGAGCAGTGGGTGGGTTTAGAGTGTGTGCAATGGCAGCAGGAGGAAATGGTTGTGAAAGGGGCAGGATCACAGCAGCGAGTGGATTTGAATTGTGTGTGGAAGCAGGAGGAGTTGGTTGGGGGGGTGGCTTCAAAGCAGTGGCAGGAGAAATTAGTTGAAAGGTTTTCCCTCCATACTGGTGCAGCCCTCACTGTAGAAGCGCAGGGAAGGGGGGGACCACTGGACTACCACTACCACTGGACTACCAGGGACATTTTTTTTAATAGGGGGACAGCGATCGGAGCATGGGGAGGGGGAGGGACCACTAGACTACCAGGAAGTTATTTTATTGTATGGTGATGGTGACAGGGAGAGGGGAGGGACCTCTAGACCACCAAAGAAACTATTTTTGCATACATGGGATGGCGATCGGTGGCACTAGACCACCAAGGACTGTGGCTGCATTGGGTAGGGGCTGGGGAGCACTCTAAGCCACCCACAGTCTATGTAAATGGGCCCATAATGGGCATGCAAATGGCCATCTAGTACCTTGCATCCCCCACCTATTGTCTTTCATGTCCAGTGGGCTCATTTACAGGAGAGCTATAGTGAACAGGAAATAGCACACCTGCATTATTCATTGCAGGGCCATTCACCTGGCTGGATGTTGGGGCAGCACTAGTGGAGTTAGCAGTGGCTTTCCTGGGTTAGCATTGCCCTGTCCTAACCCTATTCACAAACCCCTGTCCCTACCCAATAAGAAGCTACTAGGTAGCTGACTTAAACCCTGCTGCTAACAAGACCAGTTCTACTTCCTGGAGTTGGTGTTCCCAGTAGTGTATGGGCAGCATGTCCCCTCCAGAGACCAAGGAATTCACCTATAGATGGTGGCTGGGTACTTCTTCCAAATTCTGTACTGTCCCAATTTGGCCTTCTGGTGTCTCCAAAATGGCTGCAACCTCCTCACTGCAAACTGGGGTCTGATCTGTCTTTTCTGATGTAGCTGTCAAATGAGCATCCTCTTCTGCAAGCAATTATAGCAACAAGGCTTTGCTTTCCATCATACCTGCAATCAGAAGCTGTTTTGCAGGTATGTCTGGAGCAGGTTCTTCACCATTCTCTTCCATGTTTTCCACAATGGGTATGTGGATTTCAATATCAGGATTCTCCAGATCCATATTCTGGCTAGATGTGGCATCATTATCAAGCATTTCCACTTGCTTTACTGCTGAAATTATACCAATTTCCATAGGGGTCTTTGTGTCTGTATCTCAAGAGACAGCATGTCCAGCTCCTCCGCCTCCTCCTCCATCTCAAGGCCCAGCCATCTTGCTGGCAGCAAGAGAGCCACAGCACCCCCCTCTGAAGAGTGTGTGTGTGGGGGGGTCCCTGCTGTCATGATCAACATTCTCCATCAATAAAAACAGGTCCATACAACTCATCCCCCAGGATGTACCTGGAAACAAGCTGTCACAGCTTAATGTACCTTTACTGGTCAAAACTTACAAATAAATAAAAAAGATAGAACATGGTCTGTACATATCAAGGCAGTCTCTGATATCAGTGCAACTAGGAGCTGTATTTACGTTATGATTTTTGAAACTCCCACCCTAGGAGTTGCATCCATTTTATAACTTCTGAAAATACCACTCAACATAACTAGGCATTTTGCCCATTTTATGACTCTTGAAAATACCACCAGTATGTATATATATTAGTATATTTCTTAACAGTAGGGACCTGTCCACTCTGAAGAAAGGGTCTAGAGACACCCCGAAACATCAGTGGGATATAACCACTCACACCTTATGAGGTCATAGGAGAATAATACATTTTTATTTGAAGTGTATATCTTGTTGAATAAGTCAGTTTTTCAGTATCTTTTGTAGTTGTCTATGCTTATAATGGAACAGACTACTTCCCGAAAAAAGTTTTTCTTTTTGTACCCATATATCCAGGAAGCTGGGCAAGAAGATCAAGAACTGATATTAGGGGCTGGATTTTTAAAAATGAAACATTGCTTATACATAGCAAGACAGTTGTGCAAGGGTGATTTTTGAAAGGTTGACAACTTGCCACTTTATGACCTTTTCCTCATTTTACAGCAGCTTGCATTGTACAGATTTCTTTTCACAGTCGTGCAAACATCCTACGCCTGACATTCACCAGGCATAGCAGATTTTGTGCATCTGTACAAAAATAGAAAATACCGCTTGTGCAAAAAATACTAAAATAGCATTTTTGCCGAAGTGAGGATTTTTTCCCCTAACCAGTAAGTTGCTCATGGGGACATAGCCCCTGGACCACACCAGGCCCTTTGAAAATGTGGCCCCTGGTCTTTAACGTGAGCTTTATTTTAAATATTATCAGCATATCAGCACTTCAATTATTTCCTCTGTTTCAATAGAATTTAGTGACACAACTTTATCATTTTGTCTGTCATGTATTACTTCTTATTCAGTTTCATTAACACAACATACTATACATGCAAGAAAAATGTAATCCACTTGTTAAGCAAATTATTTGTTTATGTTCCTTTTCTATAACTTCATTTTCCATTTGCAGCCTCTCAAGAAACTTCTGTAAAATCCTTTGATACCACTACTGCATTGTACATATCCACCCATGACTTTTCTTGATATTTCATTCTTTTTTTTTTTTTGGCAATTTATTTCTTTATCCAACTTTTCTTTCCTTTAAGATGTACAAAGGTATACATATAAAAGGAATGGATTACCTTGTTCAGTGGTTTCCATTAAGAAACATAGAACATGCAACAGGTAGTATATATATTGTGCTAAACTGATACGAAGTTAATGTGTTTTGAATAAGTAATCCTGCTAATTTTACTATTATATAGATACAAAGAGACAATACTACCTAATCATAAACCACAATATATGTACCAAGGAGAGCATAAATTATATATATAGAGTCCTCTGTTCCACTTTTGAAGGGGAGATAAATGTGTATATCTACCTAAATCTATTGAGTAGGTTTTAAGTAATTTAAAAAATTCTGCCAAAAAAGTTTATATTCCTTAAGTCTGTCCAAAACCAAGTATAATATCCTTTCTAAGGATGCAGTTTGCAATAAATTATTAAGGACTTCTGAAATAGTAGGTATTATTTGAGATTTCCAATGTATTAAAATGAGACATTTAACTTGCATGAAAAGTATGTTCATCCATTTATACTGAAACTTCGAGAATTTGCTGTAATGATCTCTTATGCCTAAAATAAAGTATTTAGGATCAAAGGGGATGCTTTGTCCAATTACATTTGTCAATTCATAGAAACATAGAATTTGATGGCAGATAAGGACCGCTTGGCCCACCTAGTCTGCCCATTTCGCTAACTAATACATAGGCTGCAGATGCTAGTTAACCAACAGCCTACTTCCTCCTACCCCCCACTAGATTTGCCTTATGTCTGTGCCATGCATTCTTGAATTTCCCCACTGTTTTTGAGTCCACTACCTCCTCAGGAAGGCTGTTAGATGTATCCACAACCCTCTCTGTGAAAAAATACTACGTCACATTACCTTTGAGTCATCACCCCTCTGTCTTCAAATTGTGTCCCCTTGTTCTTGCACATCTATTTTTCTGAAAGATGCTACCATCTTGGACTCCGCTGATTCCCTTGATGTACTTAAACATTTCTATCATGTCCCCCTCTCACTCCTCTCCTTGAGTGTATACATATTAAGCTTCTTTAATCTCTCTTCGTATGTCTTCTGGGCAGACCCGGTACCATTTTAGTTGTCCTCCTCTGGACAGCCTCTATCCTGTCTATGTCCTTGCAGAGATAGGGTCTCCAGAACTGGAGCCTTCATTTTGATAGTACCTTTGAAAAACAGGGAGTCTCCATCTAAATGTATTTCCACATCTGAGTCTACCATGTTTACTGTAGTGCAAGTATAGCCAATGGAGAAATAAACATATTCCAGTCAGTATGTGCTTTATTCCCCTTAAACCTACTATATTTCATGTAACAGCCTTTAAATATTTTTGACTTTCATATATAGTGACTCACAATTTGCTCCTTTTCCAGCCCTTAAGGGAAAATAAGGATTGCAAGCAGGTCTTTATCTACTGTATACTACTCACAAATTCCTTAATACATTAGGTCCAGAAACAAATGGTTTGATACCTTTTATTGGACCAACATAGATGTAACAAAGAAAAGCAGTGCTTAAGCTTTCAGACCAACCAAGTCCTTCCTCGGAACCTTATGCCTACATTAGAATACATTAAGAGAAGTACGGACACTAAAAATGAGATTCCAGTTCTGAACTTGAAGCACTGTTATTATCTCCCTTTTGACAGAGAATTAGTTGGAATAATTTATAACTTAATTAGGGACAACAATGTAAGCTCTTTCTCTAAGGATTTAGCAAAATATCAAAACAATTTGGATTCTCACTTGCAACAGAATGTTTGAAACCAATTTATAACAACACCATCTACAATCTCAAAACAACTGGAACTGCAGCAAATTCAGTTCAATGTTTTTTTCACAGAACTTATTGCTCCTCTGTGCAGTTTCATAAGTTTAAAGCAACACTTTCTGATAGATGTTGGTAGCTAGTTAATACTATTAAAGAAAAATAGTGTGGTTATAACTGTGCAGCAAAAAGAGTGTGATTAATTACAGCTATGGGGGAATAACAGCACAATAAATTACAGCACTGTACCTGTAGCTGTCTTTACTCTTGCTAACCTCACTTAGTCCATGGCTGTCAGGTGTTGTGCCCCACTGCCCTCATGGCTCAGAGGTTAGAGCCACGGGTTCTGACAGGCAGTGCACATTGACGTGAAAGGGGTTCAAGCCCGAGCTCTGTGTGTGTGTATGTTTTGATATTGTTTCTTGTATGGCATTTTTAAAAATTATGTTTTTGATATTCGTAGCATTTTTTAGGGGTGGGTGGACAGTTTCTGTTTTGTGCGTGACCCTTGCTTGTCTCCCCTAGAAAATCCACCCCATCCCAGCTTTCACCCCCTTCCCCCAAGTTTGCCAAGTTTGTTGATTATTGGGGGGAGGGGCACAGTCCCCCGCTTACATTGTCCCATAGGTAGTATGGCAGGATAAGCGCTTAGCTGTTCCTCACTGTTATTTCCTGACACTGTATTTCCCAGCACTATTTTTTCTGCACTGTATTGCACTGTACTCACATGTTTTAGCAGTTTTTGACTAATTTCATAGAAGTACATGGTGCAGAATATATGAAGGCACATTACTGTATATGTTAGCCACAGTATATGCCCCCATCTCTCCATGTTCTGGTAAAAAATCAGGTGTACCTTAAGGCAAATCATTGTATTACCAATTCTCTTTGACCCAGGAATCCTTCTTTTAGGAACCAGATTTGAACTTACCACACAATTTACAGAAAATCAACACACAATGTTGAATATCTTCTTAGTAAATGTATGTAAAATAATTTTAATGAATTGGAAAGCTCAAATCCCACCAACATTACAACAATGGATAAACTTATTATTGAACTGTAAGAAATTAGAGAGGGTATTCTACTCAATGAAGAAGTATGACACATTCAACCATATCTGGAGCCCCTTTGTATCTTATCTAAATTCTGAGAAATGCAGCATATGTATATCCTAGGGAAGGACAGACCATACCATACCATACCATACCATACCATACCATCACTACCAGGAGATAATGGTGATTTACAATCTCTTGAAGAGAGGGTATCCTTCCAGGACTTCAAAATATGTTGCCGGTTTTTGAACTTCCTGAACCATATCATACTACACCACCACTACCATTAGATAATGATGATTTACAGTCTCTTGAAGAGAGGGTATCCTTCCAGAACTTTAAAATATCTTGCATTTTCTTGAACTTCCTGAAAGAAAGGAATAATAAAGAGTATCCCCTTCCTTACTAGAGTCATTCCAGTTATGTTTGATAAGTCCATGAAAAAAACAAATTATATTCACTTCCTTTATTTTGACACTGTGATCTTTTCTTGCCCAATCCTTCCTATTCAACTGACCTTTTATTTCTTCATATTTCTTTATAACTATGACCTTCTTAATGACAGATTCTTCCATGACGCTAATATTATGCTTTACTAATGCACCACTCCTGATTGGTCGATTAAAATAAAGACCGAACTTCATTAGCCTACTTTTTCCTGCCAGCTTGTCCTTGCCAGCATAAATGAGTTTAGCATTATTCAAATTTGACCTCCGTTACTACTTCCCATGTGCCTATGAATGTATTTTATATCTGTTTTCCTGTTTCTTACGTTATTGCTCTTTCAATAATTATTGATATTAGCTCTTTTAGTCTCTTTCTAGTATCATACTATGTTTATGCATACAAATTAATAACAGCATCCCTTCTTCTTAATTTAGTTTATACTGAATAGTTGTATTCTGTTTCACTGATCCTACTAATCCACTAGTCAGATATTCAGTATTCCTATTAATGTTTTTATTATTGTTGTTTTTGTCATTAAAAACACTTTTGTTTTAACTTCCCCTTCTACTAATAATATTTTCTGGGCTTTGGGTCTGCGTGATTTGATTCATTTTTCTCCTCAATTATATCTGTTTTTCTTATATGTGTACTATTAGAAACATAGAAATATTGACATTGTTGGCAGAAAAAGACCACTAGTCCATTCCATCATTTTCTATCCCAGAATACATTCTATCCCTCCTGGAAGTATCCATAGTATGATTTGCATGTTTTATTCCCTTCTAAATGTTTGTATTAAAACTGCATTCTTTCTCCAACAAATGTTTCTATTATTCATACTTATCACTGAAATTAGCTTATTCAGTTTACATTAATGTGTACATAATATGAGTCTACTTACCTCTCTCAAGTTACCATGCATTAAGGTGTATATATTCAGAGCCCATAACTCTGACATGTGTTATTAAATATGTGATAAAGCTATGTATATAATTATTATTTCTTACTGGTAATTGCCCTGCATGTATTTGTTCTACCTTATATTATTCTTTTTACTGATTGTATTACTCCCTGTATAACATGTCTGTCTTGCTCTGTTATCTTATGTATACATTCCCAGGTCTGTCTTGCAAATTAGCTTTTCTCAATGATGTTCCACCTGGTTAAAAAAAGATTGATTGAAATAAATGTATGGTTGAAAACTGCGTCATCATCACAGTGGTGCAGTTTTGGAGTTTATTTTTATTAGTGTGATTTTGGACCATGCCTATTTTTGGTGTTCCATGCAGTATGATTATTTCCCACACGGTACTGACCTGGACACCAGAGTTTCATATTTTCAAACAGCGCAGAAGCAGGGGATGTTACACTTTGTCCCAACAGGCATAACTTTTCCCCGCAGTTGCACCAAAAAATCAGCCGCATGCTGCCATAAATCATGGAGCCACTTGTAATCCAGCTCCCCCTTTGAAAATTCTGTGGCTACAGGAAAAATGGTGGCTCTGCAAGAGGAGACCCACATGCACCAGTTTTTTTCCCACAACCTCAGGACTGACAGAGGCTTTGAAAATCTAGCCCAGAGTTTCTGTTAGTTGACTGTTGTAAAAGTTGTTAGTTGATTGTGAAAATGTAAGAAGAGTTTCAGTTAGTTGTGGGATATGCAGACAATAATACCTGATGGGATGGGTGTTATTGGGCAATACTGAACTGCCCAGGGGTGTAATGATGCCTGACACCACAGGCAGAGGGCCCTATAGCCACTGGAAGGTCTTTTATTGCCCATAACCGTCCACCCTGGAGGGTATTATTGCACTTAGAAAATGGGCTATAGGTGAAATTTTTTAAAACTACATAAAAATATCTATCAAAATAAATACAAAACTATTAAAAGTAACGTTTTTAGTAAAGTAGTCCATGTACTGGTAGAATCACCACTGGATGGTGTTGCTATTTTTTTTTTGTGAAGTTTCTTTCTGATGAGCATCTCCTACAGCTTATGCTTGCTTGCTTCTTTATTCCCCCACCCCACATACACACACAACAGTAAAGAACCCTTTATTTTAATTGCTTTTATCAGTGCCCAGTTGGAATAGGCAGATGTAGCCTGTTGAGCTGCATGTGAAGAGAGGTAATTTAATTTTTCTTTTTGATGGGCTTTCAAATGGGCACAAGTCTCCAGCATCAGCTTCAAAGTACACAGTCAATTGAGATAGAGCACGCCCAAGAATGTACTGTTCAGTTCAAGAAAGTGATAAAAGAACAATGTTTTCTGTTGTTTCTGCATTTTTTTTCTTTGCAGGGAAAACAGTGTGGTTGAATGGGGGAATAGTGCAAGCAACCGCTAGTTGTACTAGCCCACAAGGGGGGGTCCATCATCCAATGGCAAGCTGGAGATGGATCAATGGAAGAAGGGGGGGCAAGATATGGAGGAAGAGGGGGTAGACAGAAAGGGGGGAAGGGGGCAGGACAGTATGGGCTGGGTGCAGATGGCACCCAGGCATGGATTTAGAGGGGAAGGGGTAAGTAGAGCTTAGGGGTCAGATCTTAGTGTCTGGGCATAGGAGGGAGGAGGTCCTGGAAGTTGGTACCTGGTACTGGTGGTGGTATAGGGATCGGATTTTGGTGTCCAAACCCTGAAGAAAGAAGCGAAGAGAGAGGAGGACCAGGAAGGAAGAATGGAGGATATAAAGAATGAACTGCTTAAGAACATATTGGAACTGAATTGTAAATGACAACTGTATAGTGGATACAGAAATGAATTAACGTAAATAAAACTTTGCTAACGAACACCAAAAGAGCAGTTGTACAGAGTTTCATTCCCAGCTGGGATCCAAGAACAAATATGGTTGCCACTAAGGGGCAATCTAAATTGTCATGGGGCCCTAACGCGAATGGGTAAGGAAGAGAGAAAGGGGATTGGGGGGTTGGGGTGGAGCTTACCAGGGGGGAGGGACAGGGGCATAGGTGTCATACGGCACAACAGGTAAGCACAATGGGTGATGGGCAGGTGGGAGGGGCCTTGGGAAGGGGCAGGACATGGGGAGGAGTCTGGGGGGTTCATAAGGTAGTGCTGCCTGTGGACCGACCTCTATTGCTGGATTTTTCCCCACCCACCCTCCTGGAGAACAGCAGGGAGAGCATGGTAGTGGTAGGCTGCACAGGGCTGCATATGGGGCAGGAAAAGAGAAGGGTTAGCCGCTTATAGGGTGCCTGAACAGTGGAAAGGCAGCTGCCACAGTGTGGCTGGATTGGGGGGCTGACAGAGCCCAGTGTAGGCAGCAAGTTCCCAGGAAAGGGGGGACTGGGAGACTGGGGGAAGAGAAGAAGGGGGAGCAAGGTATGGAGGAAGATGAGGGGAGAGAAGGGGAAGGGGCAGGACAGCATGGGCTGGGGGCAGATGGCACCCAGAAGTGAACTTTAGAGGGAAGGGGGGTAAGTAGAGCCTAGGGGCTGGATCTTAGTTTTCAGACCTAGGAAGGAGCCAGTCCTGGAAGTTGGTACCTGGTACTGGTGGTGGTATGGGGGGGCGGATTTTGGTGTCCAGACCCTGAAGAAACAAGCAAAGAGAGAGGAGGACCAGGAAGGAAGAACGGAGGACGTAAAGAATGAACTGTTTAAGAACATGTTAAATGACAACTGCATAGTGGATATGTAAATGAATTAGTGTAAATAAAACTTTGCCAATGAGCATAACCAAAAGATCAGTTGTAGAGAGTTTCCTTCCCAGATAGGATCCAAGGACAGTCTTGGGTGGAACAGTCTGTGAAGCATAATTTAAGGTCAAGTTACATCCTGAAATACTTAACTGTTGAGACATTTTCAGTTGAAGGGCCCACTTGGGGTGTGATATGGATACTATTAGGAGGCACTGGTCTTCTGATGAAGGTCATAATCTTGTTTTTTTTTGTTGATGAGTATTGGGTTGTTTGTGAGCATCCATTCTTGAGTCTTGTTGAATACAATTTGAAGAGTGTAACTAAAGTTAGTGACATTTTTAGATTTTGCATAGATGACAGTGTCATCTGCATATAGGTGGATTCATGAATCAGAGTTGATACAGCTGGATGCCAGATCATTAACAAATAGGCTGAATAGCAGGGGGACCAAGCATTGATTCTTGTGGGATGCCAAGGCTGAATGTAAAGACAGGTCTACATCATTGACTTTTACTGTCTGGAACCTTTTGGCAAGGTAGGATTTGAACAAGGAAAGTTCTTTGTGTGAAAACCCTAAGTAAAGTAACTTTTGAAGAACAGTGTGATTCACCATATCAAAAGACTTTGCTAGATCAATAACAAATAGACCCTGTATGGAAGCCAGCATCAAGAGCACAAAAGAAAATTACTTTAGAACCCTAATAGTAATGCTCATAGCCTGGTTAACAAGTTTGAGGAACTCAAACTGATATTATGTAACAAACAACCAGACATAGTTACTATAATAGAGACATGTGGGTACCAGGAGATATACGGGATACAGCCATTACAGGATGTAACCTACTCAGGAAGGCTAGAATTGGGAAAAGAAGTGGTGGCATGGTTATTTCTATAAACAAAGGTATAAGGCTTGATTTTCAAAGGGTGATACATGGCTTACATCAAGCCCAGTGCCAGACCCATAATTTGGTGTAGCTGTGCCAAACTCCTTTGATGCAACTGCACCCCATTCTAATACATTGGACACAGTTGCACCAGTTTTCTGAATTAATGGTAGCTTGTGCCAAAGATTTGGTGCAAGTCCTGTAAAAAGGGTCCCCCAAAGGGTGCGTTAGACCATGGAAAACTGGTCTTACTTTCAACATTTGGCACTTGGGATTGAAAACCCTGTTTGCTGGCCAGGAGAATGCTATAAAGCCCCATGCACCAAATGATTGGTGCACCAGGGTTTTGTGGCATTCACAGGGCTTTGAAAATTGAGTCCATAATGTTTGAAGAATGTGATACATATAACTCACAGAACACTAAATCAGTATCGACCAGGATAAAATAAAATTTAAAAAAATGTAATTTTAGGAACTTGTTTTATTCCACCTGGTATCAGCAATAGCCTTGTCCAAGAACTCCTAGATGATATCAAGACCTGGAGCCATAAAGGTGATATTCTATTGCCAGGGGAGTACAATCTGCTAGATATAAATTGGGAACAATCCACAGCCCATAGCATTCAAATTAAGGCTTTCTTAGACATGAGCAAAGAATGCAACCTAACACAATTTATAATCAAGTCTACTAGAGGTAAGAACATACAGGATTTAACCTTGACCAACATCAAATGGGAATATGATTACAAAACCAGTGAATATATCAGGGTGAAGTGACCAGAATATTATTCAATTTGACATTCAATTGGACTTTTCAATATAGAAAGGGAAAAGCTCATATATAATTTTAACAAAGCCAACTGGGTGTGAGTCATATAAGAAGTTAAATCCTGGGAATCTGTGCAGTGGTAGTGCTACTGCTTGTGATGCTGGAGACCCAAGTTTGGAAGTGAGCTCAGGGCATCAGAGGGCTGGCTGGGGGGAGGAGGACTGAGCATACAGAGACTCCTTTCCTCCTCCTCTGGGGGAGAGGGTTTGTAGAGCTCAGGATCTACCTGGCTCCTAGTGTCAGCTGAGGGAACAGCACCTGGACTGCCCAGAAGGTACGAGGGTCAGGACAGACACTGATGTGCAGTGCACAGGAGCATGCAGTGTACATCATGGCATCATTGCACGCCATGCCACTCAGGGGTAACTAAAAGGGAAAACACCCACTGGTGGCAGAATGGCACTCTGACACTTGCAGGCCCTGCACCTGACTGGCTGGGCTCACTAGTCTGGATTACTGGGTCCAGTTCCCAACAGGGATTGGGGACCCCATTGACCCTGTCATGGGGAGGCAAACCCTTGGGGTACCAGCTAGCAGGAAAGTCCTGGTGGATATTGGGCTGACGGGATTTGGGTAGCCATGAAAGAGTGGGGGCCATAGGGTAGGGAGGGACAAAAGAGGATACAAAAATATATAAACTGTTTAGATACCAAAAATCACCAGGACCTGATTTTTCAGTTTGAACATAGTGCTGTTCTGTTGGCATCACTGCTCTTGAGGCATACCCAAGAGTTTTCCAGTGGTTTTCATACTTTTGCATCATGACCCCTCCAAGTATGAAGGATAATGCATCTGCCGCTACTTTAATTTTTTTCTTTGTTGGGATTGAACAAGGATAGGGTAGGCGGTGCCATTTGTTCTGCTCTGAGTGCTGTAAACCCTTACTCTTGAACAGGACCCCAAACCTGCTGATTCGCCTGTGGCAAAAGTTCCTGTAGGGCTTTTGTGTTTTCTGCTAAGGCAGGTATAAACTTCCCCAGTTGGTAGACCATTCCCAGGAAACCTTGAACTTTGGATACATTTGTGGGACTTGTCATCCTCTGTATGGCTGCCAACTTCTCTGGGTCAGTTTGTATGCCTTTGTTTGAGATTATATGCACCAGAAACTGAACTTTGATTTTCCAAAACTCACATTTCTTTGCCTCCAAAGTGAGCCCTGAACTCTCAGCCTTTCCTAAGGTTACAAAGACTCCCTGATAATGCTTCTCCTCCTGGTACAACTAAAGACAAGAATATTATCCATGTGGCACACAAGCCCTTCCAAGCTTTCAAGGACTCAACACATTCTGCATTGGATGTGCTTAGGGGTAGAGATGCAGCGCAGTTTTAATTCACCTGTGTAGTGATCCACTTCGAATTTGCGTAGCACTATGCAAAATTTCCAATAAAAAGTCAAAATTCACCTTACTTCACATTGTCCACTTTGAGTTCACTTCGAGTTCTAGTTTGATAAGGTGAAGTTGTAAGAAACAGGCCACTGATCACATGCCTGACTGTCTCTGCAGGTCCACAAGTCACATGATTCAGGCAGGCATTTAAATAGGCAGGAAGTCAGTGTTTTACTTTCACTTTCTCTTGTAGAAAGAGGTATTAGCAGCTCAGCTGCACTGCGGTGGTTTGGTGCGATATAACTCAGGTACAGCATGGGTGGAAGTGTAGGTTCTGGATGGGATCTTCCATTTAGGACATGTGTGTGCCGCAAAGCATCGGAATCCTGTATTCTCCTTCAAAGGAGAATGGCAAAAGTTCAATTGCCAGCATTTCCACTACTGTAGCATTGAGTCCAAGAGCAACTGCATAATTTGGTGGGTATTTACTGTTCCAGGCAAAAAGGCTGTGCAACACGAGCTGCATTGTTCAGTGTTTTGCACGTGGCATGCCAAATGGCTCTCCTCTGCGAACTGACAAGAATGGGGTGCCTTTGACATGTGATGGTGGGTGCACAGGTGACAAGCCAATAAATGCAGTTATTTTACCTGTTTTAAGCAGAGGTGCTGATGTACTAGAATTACTACATGGACCACTGCTACTCTGACCACTACTTGAACATTCAAAATCATCCTCTTCCTCCTCATGCCTGTAATAATCCGGTGTTGCTTCACCACTTTTACTGACATGGCTACTTACACTAAAGGAAGGGTATACCATGCTCACTAAGGTTGCTGAGGGTGAATGCCCCACTATGGCATTCGCTTCCCTCTGGTGCCGAGTCCACAGGTCCATGTGCCTGCTCTTGAGATGAGTATGCTGTCCCCCAGTGCTCAGATGGCTACCCTTTTTTCATGCTTCAGATGCACTTGGCAAAGCTGACAGATTGCCACTGTTTCATCACTACCATCTTGCATGAAAAAATCCCAAACTATGGATTTTGATGCCCTACTCTTCATATGTCACTTCTGGGGTTGTATATGGAATGGCAGTTTGGGTGGCAATGAGATGGGGGATGTACTGCATGAATTCTGGAGTTGTGCACACTTGGACTTTGACTGAACATCACAATCAATGACTATTTCTTCAGCGTCAGCAACAGACACGGCTACATCAGAACTTTAAGGAGGGAGGGATTGATGAACAGACTATTTACAGACAGCCACCTTCACTTTCGTTTTGTCTGTTTCCCAAATGGGGTTGCTAGCATCATCATTATAATCATCATCCACAAATTCACTTTGGATGGTGTCCTGCTGTGGAAATATTCCAACCACAGTCTCAATACCATCAACCACGCTTTTTTTATCAACATCTCAATGTTTGTATGGCTTAATCTCAAGATCAGTGGAAACATGAGACTGTGAGTCATTAGCATGATCAGAATCATGTTCAACTTCTATGGGGAGTAGGACATCAACTACACTCAAGTCTGCAGATTCAACAAAATGTTTCCCACCTAATAAGTTTGCCTGGGTTGAACTTGTAGCAATACTCATGCTGTTGCTAACCATGCCGTCACTAACTTTACTACCAGAATGGACAAAGGCATCTCCAGCCAGCATTGAAGTGATTGATTTCACTGTAAAAAACAGAGTCAGAGAAATCCCTTTACTTGCAGCAACTGCTACCTTTCCCTTCTGCTGCATACTACCACGGCCATGACCACTACTCTGAACACTGCTAGACTTGTTACTAGCCTCTGATGAACCTGCCTCATCATCACAACAACTTCCACTGCTAATAGTCTTATTAGCAGCAGCGCCACAGCCAAAAACAGTTTCGCATGAATATCTCTTCTCAGGCATTTTTTAAGATTACACAGACAATTAACAGCAACTTATTATTTTGGCTGTTTTGGGGGTATGGGAAGCAAAAAACACAAGAGATGCAGCCATTCATGCACAAGTAACACAAGACCTAAACTAGTCTTCAAAAATCCAAAACTCACAAAACAGTACCTTGTTTTGTGTGTGTGTGTGTGTGTGTGTGTGTGTGTGTGGTGGAGTACAGCTTTAGCTACACAGACAGAAGCAGGGAAAAAAATTCCAGACAGGCTGAGAAATTCAGAGTACTGCTATTGTAGTGCTGCAATAAAATGCGTATCAATTTACACAATGTACACACATTAAAGGTCAGCCACAAACATTTTAACTGTTCAGTAAACTACAATACAGACAGTCTGCAGAAAAAATGCCCAGCAAACAGAAAAAACATATAAAAAAAATAAGTAAAGTTGTACAGTGTGTACTGGAACAAACAAATAAAAAACTAGCCAACAAAAGTTGGAAAAACTGCCTTTCTCACTAATCTCCCTTTTAAACCACAGATCTGCCCCTCCCCTGAAGCACACTTCTACACTGTCTGTCACTACAGAGACTGAATGTACCAAATTAACATTAAATATTCACACAAAATAAATAAATGCTTGATGATATAAACACATAAGGGTTTCCTACAATCGATGTACTACATTTTGCAGCAAAATATGTTTTTAAAGGTTTTTAGATGGTTTGAATCTCAGAGCTCTGAGAGCAAACTGTCTCCAGCTTTCCACTATACACACTATGCTGAACTGAGGCTGTGCAAAACAATATAGAGCCCATGTGACCTTAAATCCCATGAATCACTGCAAAATGTATCTTAAAGAGCAAAAAAACAAGGCGAAGTAATGCGAAGTCCATAGAGGATAATGAGAACTTCGCGTTACTTTGGGATGCAAAGTTTTTCACTTCACTATGCAGAAAATTATCCAAAATTTGGGTTCTATGCGAAATATTACATGTAGCAAATTTTAGCCACTTCACCCACCACTGCTTGGGGCAGATGAGATTTCAAAGGGCAGTCTTTGAAAGTCATAGCATCCAGCGGGTGCAATGAAGGTGGTCAGTTTCTCTCATACCGTTGACAGATGTGCCTGCCCAAATCCTGCATTGATATCAAGTTTGGTGACAAGAATTGCTTCTTGCAGCATCCCTGGCATCTGCTACACTGAAGGAAGCGTGAATTAGTTAGGTTAACACAGATTCTTATGGTGCCATCTGACTTTGAGACCACTATTATTCTGGCACACCAATCTGTGGGTCCCTCAGTCTTGGTGATCATACCAAGATTCTCCATTCTGAAAAGTTCCTCTCTGACCTTGGGCATCAGTGGAATGGGATCCTTCTGTGTGCTGTCAGTGAAAATGGTATGGGTCCTGGTATAAGCTGAATGTGGTAATCTTTAAGTTCTCATAGGTCATTGAATAATGTTGGAAACTTCTCACTCCACCTACTTTGTTCCACAATACTGAGTCTGGCATGAAGATTAAGTTTCTTGATTGTTTGTCAATCTAGCAATGGCATATGGAGGTTCTTCACAATGGAAATGTCCTCTTGACTTGCCTTTTTGCCTTTACTTACAGTGCCAATGAACACTCTGCACACATCCAGTTTGTATCTTTCTGGCCCCATCAGGACTTTACTTGTGGCCTTCAAAGCTACTGTATATGGTGTTTGCCCCATAGTTACTTGTGAAAGATTTCTGTCATGGCTGTGATGTCAGCACCTATGTCTGTCTTGAACTCTGTAGGTATCTTGTTGGTGAGAACTGTCATTTTCCAGCTAGTTCCTTGGGCTTGAACTGATTCCAAAAAAGCATTTTCTGTGTCATACTGTGGCAGTTCTTTGGACTTCATGCATTGTTGTTTTTGACCAACATATACTCTTGTAATGGCTTGTCTTATGACATGCTTGACAAGTTGCATCGTTTGCTGGACACTGAGCTCTTGGATGTGATTACTTGTTCCCACACCTCCCATGAAGTGCATATCCTCTCTTTTGTGGGGGTGTCCATCTGTGCTGATGATCCTGCATCACTTTTGGAGCAACATTGGGTTTCTTCAACTATTCCCAATGGAAAAATGTCTGCCCTGCATGGAGTCCACCTGTAGTGTGGTTTGTTCCATGCCTCAGCCTGCTCCTGGCCAGAAGTCTGACTGTTGTTTTCATATGGCCTTGCTCTGTCAGGCCATTGTGACAGCCTTCTCTATAGTGAAGTTGTTGTCAAGTTTCATGCATTCAGCTAATCTGCAGTCTCTGAGCCCCATGACAGTCTGGTCCAAGGTCAGTTACTCTCGTAAGTCTCTGTAGTTATAGTGCTCAGCTATTGCGTACAGTGCTATAATGAAGTCCTCGACGGGTCCCCTGTTTCCTGCCTGTGTATGTTAAATTTAGCACCTTCATAAACAAATGTTGTACACAGTAGCTTAAATATCAGTTACTATGTAATGTTTTTTTGTCCACACCTATTGCATTAATTTACTTATTGCTTCATCCTCATGAACTGACCACAAATAATTATGGTCAATTAATCATATTTATTTGTGACTAAAACACCTGCCCTAAATACTTTCCCTTGATTGCACTCCATTTCCATATCAATATGAGCCTGAGCCTGCAGGCCAACTCAAATTCTCAAGTGCAGACCACTGTCAAGTATTACAAAATAGACATTTGTTTGGCTACTAATTGATTACTATGGGTACAGCATGCAGTTGTACTAAAATGCAATAAGAAAAAGGCAAGAGTAGTCAGAATTTCCCTAAGCATCTGTCTTAAAACGCTATTGGCAAAGACTGCTGTGCACTGCTAGCATCTCTTATTAATGAGATACCCCCACATGACCCACTGTCCAATTGAGGACCAATCACCTCATTAGAAGCACACCCTTTACCATACATGGAGTTAACCAAGATTACCAACCTTGATTTTATTCTTTAAAGTTTAACAATTTAATATATTTTATATCCTAACCAAAGGTAAGAGAAGAAAGAAACCACTATGGTTCTCTAGAGAACTTCTCTTTTCTGCCACTTTTCTGCCACTTCTCTACAGAAGTGAAAGAAAGGGTTAGGACAAAGAGGTTGGCCTTTAAGGTTTACAAAAGGAGTCAGGAAGAAGGAGGCAGAGAGATTTGCCAGGTTAAACTAAGGGAAGCAGGAAAGGCAGTTAGGATGGCAAAAGAGCAGATGGATGAAAGAATATCAGATTCAATAACCAATGGAAACAAAACTTTTTTTAGCTATATAAGTGATAGGAAGAAAACTGGAGGGGGTATTGTCAGGCTGAAAACTAAGGGAGGCGAATGCATGGAGGATGATGGACACAAGGCAGAAGTACCGAACAAGTATTTCTGTTCAGTATTAACTGTGGAAGGAGTAGCAAATGGCCCATCATTAAAGGTAAGGGACACTAAGGGAAGAGAGGTAGATACTAGTCCATTCTCAGTGGACAGAATCCACAGGGAACTCACATCAATAAAGGTCAATAAGGTGATGGGAATGGATGGAGTACACCCTAGGGTGCTGAAAGAACTGAGGGAGGTGTTGGTGTCACCACTAGCAGCTTTGTTTAGTCTATCATTAGATACAGGGGAGGTGCCAGAGGACTGGAGGAATGCCAATGTGGTCCAACTACACAAGAGTGGTAGCAAGGAAGAGGCAGATAACTACAGTATAGGCCAGTTAGCCTGACCTCTGTGTTATGCAAATTAATGGAAAAAACTGTTAAAGGAAAAGATAGTGGACCACCTGGCAACAAACTGCCTCCATGACCCAAGACAGCATGGATTTACTGAGGGCAAGTCATGCCAAACCAACCTCATAGACTTTTTCAACTGGGTAACCAGGGAAGTGGACCAGGGAGGAGCTGTGGACATAGCATATCTCGATTTTAGTAAGGCATTCGATACGGTTACCTTCAGGAGGCTGTTAAGCAAACTGGGGAGCCTGGGCATGGGGCATAAGATACTGATATGGGTGGGTAACTGGCTGGAAAATAGAACTCAGATGGTGGTGGTGAATGATGCAGGTTCTGCAGAGGGAAGGGTGACCAGTGGTTTTCCCTAGGGATCGGTGTTGGGTCCAGTCCTCTTCAATGTCTTCATCAGTGACATTGCAGAAGGGCTAGAAGGGAAAGTTTGCCTATTTGCAGATGACACAAAACTTTGCAACAGAGTGGACACACCAGATGGGGTAGATAAAATGAAAAGGGACCTACAAAGGTTGGAAGACTGATCTAGGGAGTGGCAGCTGGGGTTTAATGCTAAAAAATTCAAGATCATGCATATGGCAAACAACAACCCAGGAAAAGTTTACACATTAGGGGGAGAGGAAATTTTAAGTTCCAGACAAGAGCAGGATTTGGAAGTCATCTTCCCTGATGACCTGAAGGTGGCCAATTGATGTGACAAGACAGCAGCAAAAGCTAGCAGGATGCTGGGCTCCATAGGTAGGGGAATGACCAGCAGAAGGAGGGAAGTGATACTCCCCCTGTACAGACAACAAGTGAGGCCTCATATCAAACACTGTGTCCAATTCTGGAGACCCCATCTGCAGAAAGATATTAACAAGGTGGAGGCTGTGCAGAGGAGGGCAACCAAAATAGTAAGTGGCCTACAAAACAAACCATGTGGAGACAGGCTGAGGGGAGCTAAATATGTATTCAGTGGAGGAAAGGAGAGAGAGGAGAGACATGACTGAAACATATATACACCGCTCAGGGAGAAAAATAGTGCAAGTAGATACAATCTTCTGAAGAAAAGAGTACTCTAGGACCAGAGATCACAACATGAGATGGGGGGGGCTCAGGGGGAATGTGAGGAAATACTTTTTCACAGAGAGGGTGGTGGAAAAGTGGAATGGGTTGCCAGCAGAGGTAGTGGTGGTGGAAACAGTTACAGGCTTCAAGAGGGCATGGGACAAACACATAGGGAGCCTGAGAACACAATAAGAGTGCATGTGTTTAATAAGAGATACACTGGTGCACAAAATGCACTAAAATAGGCAGACATGGTGGGCCGGTACGCCCTTATCTGCCATCAGCTTCTATGTTTCTATAGGTTTATGCTTTATTTTAGCGGTCTTCTAAACCTCATAACCTGAACAAAACTAGCAACCCAACAAAAATGAATACAAATTGAGCCAGTGTTACTGTACAGTATGTTGACTATACATTAATGTTCCAAACTTACTTAAATTGCATACAACTCACATAAAACACTCAAAAGAAGTTAATAAAAAGAGCAAAAAAAAAAACTAACGAACGAGTTGAAGAACTGGAGAAATAAAAAGCTCTGACAATGGTGTTGCTGTTTAAAAAGCATTACTTAAACTTGACAAGTCTTACCATAAATGAAATAAATGTAAAACTATCCTCCTGTCCTCTCAGAAAGGGTCAGAGCTACGAAAGAAAGGTAAGTAGAAAGTCACATCAGTAGGCGCATCAATCTTAACCAAGTGATTGAACATTACTTTAAATTCATGGCAAAGGGATATAATGTCATCAAGACATCAGTGGCATACCATTTATTTTCGTTCAAGCAACAGACATGCTTAAGTGGTGTGTGGGGATTTTCAGAAGGGGTAGATTCAGATTCAAATACATTTTTTTCCCCTTTATCTGCATCTGTCATTTTGCACCAGTGCCCAGGAACCTATATTTTCAAAGGGTCCTCAGTTTTTGCAAGAGTTTTCATGATTTACGGCAACTATGGTTAAAAACTAAAAATATGCAAGCATAAAAAATAATGGAGCATGCATCATAAAAATGGTGCATGTGTCAAAAACGGTGTAGTTAGTACAACTGCGTTCAATAAAACTCAAACACTTTCTTCAGCAACGACAGCCAGAAACATTGGCTCAACACTTGAAAAAAGGTTTACATTAGTTGTTTTTAGTTTGCTAATGCAGCAGTTCCAAGTATACTTTCTGCAATGAAAAAATATATGTTTTACTTACGATGGTGTCATATTGTGATACAGTATTTTGGTATTTTAGCATGGTTTGGATAGTTTCTGTTGAGTATGTGGATGTTGGGAGTCCTCAGATTTCATAACAGTTAAATTCCAGACATTCTGAGCACAATGAGGTCTACCTCTAAGTGTACTAAACTGCAATAAAGTTTCTACAAAAAATCGTTTTGCATACAGGAAGGCACTGAACAGATGTTGTGGCTTATCAGATTTTCTGTCATCATAAAGCACTGCAGTATAGGGGTTTGTCAGGTTTTCTTTGAAGTGTTTTATTATAGGGATTTCTTTCTTTTCCTGTCATCCTTTAAACAGAGGGGCCTGCAGGATTTTCTACAAGGCATTACTACATAAGGGTTATAGAGTTTCTGTGGAGTCATTCTCTTCTGTAGCTTTTGCAGTCACAAAAGCAAAAGACAATTTAAGGATCACCAAACAAGAAATAAAGATTTTTGCAATGTGATTGAGGTACGTTGTCAGTGCACTAAGAGTTCCGATATGAATGTAATTTATTTATTTTGTCTGAATGTCAACAAAAATATCAGAAAATAAAAAAATATATATTTCTATATTTAAAAAGTCACGTGACAGTATCAATAATTTCAGTTATCGATAATTGAACACTTTCAGTATTACTGTTTTATGATGCTTCCCTGAATCCAAGCTAGTATTAAAAAAAATACATTCATAACCCTAGTGATTCTATAATAAGTCATTTTTTAAGGATAATGCCTTTAAATGAATAATGCTGGAAACCTAAGTGATAAAACTATATAAGAATAAATATGTATATGAAATAACTATAAATTAAATTGTCTATAATTTATCAGTAATTGAAAACTGTATCAATACTACTCTTCTCTGATATTGTTTAGACTGTAAGCATGCATTGCTTTCTAATAATTAAATTTCTAGTCCTAACTGTTCTGAAGTAAGTATCTTCTGAAAAAATCTATTTGAAAAAGATTAACTTTGGAAACATTAGGGACTTGTATACTGTATACATATGTATAAATATATGAAATGATTGAGTATTAGTAATGACAATTTATTGATAATTGAATCTGTATCAACATAACTGTTTTATGATTGTGCCCTGGCTCCCAAGATTTGATTTAAAAATAAAAATCATATTCTAGCCATAATAGTTCAAAAGATAGAACTTTCTAAAACTTATTTATTTGAAAAATGCTAGCATTGGGAACCATTAAGATTAAAAAAATATAAAAAAAATACAAGCTTGAGCCATGTCAACATAAATAAGTTAATACACAGTTTGTAATTACTGATTTTTTTATTATTCATCCATTCCTACCCTCATTTATTTCTGCCTTTCTCCCTCCAGTGACCTGTTGCTCAGGCAGCTCTCAGGCATGCTTGATTGCCAGGGCACTCCTTAAGGCAGACCTGCTCCATCCTTTTGGGTCCTCCATGGCTCACCCCTCATGGTGTGGCATCAACAACTGACCCCTGCTCAGCCGTCCATCAAGGAGCAGCTGTAGTCAGTGAAAGCAGAGCTGCGGATATTGGTGTTCATTGACTTTGAGGTGGGGACAGTGGTGCCATAATTCACATGAGGCAGACATTGTCTGGGGATTCCCTTCGAGAAATGAACCACTATACAACCTTATTGGGTGCTCAGTTGGCATCTTTATTTTCAACATTTTACAACCATTCCATCTCCAAAATGTTATTTACCTCCAAACTTCCAAAAATGTTTCATTTACTTCATGAATACTTTAACCTAAAAATATATCAGATTTATTATGATTATTACATGATCCACTGACATTCCACTTTAGTCCCTGACACCATCTCAGCATCAGCCTATGTTTGTCTGCAGCATCATTCTATGGGCACAGAGTGGCTACTGTGATGCGGTCACCCAAGACATTAATGCTACCACCACTCTCACTGTAGAAGTTGCTCATGCAATGGGCAGCCCAGCTCCTGTCCCCCAGGGTCCATGCAGGATGCCCCCATGTTAGACAAGTGTCCCAAGCAGGCCAGGGTTAGGTAATCAGGACTGGAACTCAGTCCACAGTCTCCAAGATTATTGTGCTATGCACCTCATCCTGTGCTACCAGGTTAGGTGAATTATTGATAATTTTAAATAATATATATATATATGTAATGTACTGTACTCTGTAACAAATGTTGTCCCTGTATCTTCTATGTGTGACGTGGAACCTTTGTAAGTGAGTCCTTGACTCAAAGGTCTTTCTGAATATCTAAATAAATAAATAGAAATGTATACATTTTTTAACGTATTTAAACTGATCATACTATTTTAAAACATCAATAAACAAAACTGCATCAATGTAACTTATATATGTTGCCTAATGTTTGAGCATTTCATTACAAAACATTTTAGCTGTGATATTTTTAAAATTAATTTATTCTAAGGATAATTCCCTTGAAAAGGCTAATTTCTGAACCATTAGGGCAAAAACTTGTTTTTTCAATGTAAGCTTGGAGCGATGCCAACATGGCTTTCTACTGTCAGTACAGTTTAATACATGTCAGTAAATACACTTGTAACCATAATGTGATGGTTACAAGTGCATTGATGTATACTGATACATGTATACTTATGAAGCTAATCCTGTAGCTATGCCACCCTATACTTTTATGATCCTTTGCCAAAAAAATGAGAGTACTAGAAACTTGTAAATAGCTAGGGTTAAGTATACAGAAAATTCTAATGGTATTCCATCAAGGAGAACTGCATCCATTTTCTAATTTTAATGAACAGTTGTATGAGATTTTCTATGAATTTTTAACTGGCGGTTTTTCAGATATTTCCGTTGAGGTATTGAAATGTAAATGGTATCATATTTTTTTAATGTAGAGTTTTGTGAGATTTCATAATAATGTATTTAAATACAAGGCACATGAAATGTTCTGTCAAGATGTCTCAGCAGATGAGTTTGTCAGGATTTGTATGAGTATATATTATACCCTGACATTAGGCTTATTCATAATCTAAGTAGCAAAAATGATTTGATAGGATTGATAGAAAAGTCTATTCACATTTAAACAGATACCATTGCTGCTTTCTTCAGTACGAAACTTAACACGCTTCTGAATAAAGATACTTAATAGAGCACCTGACAATTTTTCACATTTGCATATGTTTACTGCATGGTGTTTGAATGGAGGCTCCGATAGTTTGTATGTGTAGTGTACATTTATCGTTCACCACACAAATGCAATTATCAAGAGCAATAGAAATGCAATGCAATTACTGACAGTTTTATATAGTGCATGGTAAGTCATTCTGCAACGCCATCATGAATAAAGTGGAAAGCATTCTATTTTTGTAGCAAGTTTTTTATGTAATGACACTTCAAGAGGCATGTATGAGCTACTTATTGAATTGATTGTTTGGGTCACTGACTTTGGTGATCATCTTATTTAATGGGAGTTTGACTGCTACAGCTGTAAAAGTTACAAGGGTAGAAGTTGGTTTGTCTTCTGATTATTTTATTATTTACAGTTTTCAGTTCTCTTGGATAAATGCCATTGTGATAGAATATACTGCTTGTAAGGAGGGCCAGTGGCAGCAGAACAACTGAGTACAGCAGTCAGACAGTGGTAATATTTTAATATAAAATGGATGAGGAAATACCTGTTTGCTTCTTGGCCAAGACTTTAAAAGAGCACTATCCATGGTTAAAATCAAGTCCCCTTCAACCTCGATATAGCACATTTCGTATCTGTGCTTTTATAGAATTTTAAATGTCAGCCATTTTAACCCCACACACAGTAAGAGCAGATCACACAATGTACCAGCATGATGTGGACCCTCCCACCCCATTCACTCATGATCTGTCAGTTTTTAAATGTGTAATCACACAAACATTTTAAATGTGTAATAACACATACTGTACTATTCAGGTAACAGTTTTTTTTTGCTCATAAACTGTACCTGTGCTGGGCAGTCTACGGCCCTGCTGTCTCTCCCACACCAGCCCCAGCTCAGCCCACTATGACTGCATGCTCATTATTATTTCTCCCACTGGCCACCTAATTAGTGTTATTTATTCAAACAAAAAACTTAGAAAGTGTCACCCAACGCTGCAAGCGGAGGGACTTATAGTCCCTGGAAGGTCTGTTGTATCCCATAACGCCCATCCTGGAAGGTATTATTTCACCTAGATAATGAGTTAGAGATGGTATTTTTGGGAAGAATATATAAGAAAAAAATGTATATATAAAAAAATAAGTAAAAACTAAGTAGAAGTAATGTTTGACGTAAAGTAGTTCCTATAGTGTGAAGTGCTAGAATCCCCACAGAAGGTCGCTGCTGTGTATTTTTTTATGCTGTTTTGAATTAGCTTGCCCTTCTGCTTCGTGTCTGTCTCTCACACATGCACATCCTGATTGAAAAACATCCGAGAATGGGAGAAATGTGTACTGGTGACTTTTTGTGACAGGTACTTCAGTTTTAATGTGATATGCTTTAGAAGTGTGGCACAAGTCTGTAGATGGGTTTAAAAGTGAGGGGACATTTTACAGGGAGTGCAACAGTGAAGGGAAATGGAACACGGAAGAGTGGGACATTTACATTACAAGAGGTGGAGCAAGCTGGGAATGTAATTATTTAAAAATGAATGTTTTGGGTTTTTTTTTCTGGTGGTGATGAGGAAGAGAGTGAGTTTTGGAGGCTGTATTGGGCTGTCGGTGGCATTTTAGTTTAGGAGTATCGTGGGGTTCGGGTTATGACTGCCGTCTCAGTAACTGGATAATAAAATGGTGTCTGGTAAGTTTAGGTTCTGAATGATCGAGCTGGCACTTTTTCTGAGAGGGAGTTGTTGAAAAATAACAGCCCGGGTGTCAGGCTTTTTCAGCTAGTCACGATGCTGCTTTTATCTTGACCATTATCTAAATGAAACGAAATCACTTTCTGTGCTGCCAAGCTGCCCGCCATGACCCCTCACTCTCACCAGGTTATGATACCTAGCTTACTCTTCCTCCCACCTCATCTACCCATCTGCCCACTCAGGCTGCTGATGGGAATTATGATCACTGGGAGCAGACTTTTGCATGGCAAGAAAGTATCTGTGTTCCCGATACAGATCTGTGATATGTTTAACTCGCTTCAGGTACTGCTTCCTAATCGATCAAAAGTCAGCAAACTGCTAAAAAATAATCCATAAAATAAAATTAAAATAAGGACACAAAAGTGGTTTCTATATGAAGTTTCTATTTGTCTACCGGGCAGGCAGAGGAACTATTTTATATACTTTTACAGGTTTTTAAATACATTTTTCATTTATTTCTAAATGGTTTTCATTATTTTTATTTAAATTATTTAGCAAGTGCCCATTTTATATAAGTAATAAGGCAATCTGGGGGCATTGGTTGTATAGGTTTATCCCATGGTCAGGAGCTAAAGGCACTCAGCTTCACCCCGTACCTTACTACACCCCAACCGTGGGGTAATCCTAGTAAGACTAATGCCCTGCTGTGCCTTATTGCTTATACATACTGTATATAATTCACTTACAACATCTTGAAATATTTATTTTCAAGTTTCTTTAACGTTAGTTTTAAAGGAATCAAGACTCCTTATTAATCTAATGTTGATCAGCAGAGTATTCCTCAAACGTGGGGCCCTATAACCAAAGGGCAGTTTTGCTTTTTGTTTGCACATGTGGGGATTTAAAACATAGGGATTGAGTAAGACTTAGCCTATGCTGGTTTTGACTGAATTCTTGATCAGCCAGGAGATGTACTGGCATACTTCCTTTAGCCCACTTGTGCAATAACAAAAAACATCAATTAAGCAATAGGAAATGACCAAAGATCAAAG
Organism: Neoceratodus forsteri; assembly: GCA_016271365.2. Classification (NCBI taxonomy): domain Eukaryota; kingdom Metazoa; phylum Chordata; order Ceratodontiformes; family Ceratodontidae; genus Neoceratodus; species Neoceratodus forsteri. The sequence continues at coordinate 677,211,640 of CM028132.1, forward strand.
TAACAGTCTCTTAATAACTTTCTTGGGGTTTGGTTAGGCATAAGGCACAGCTGAGTGCTTAATTCCCCTAGAATGTGATTACACCAAGATGTCCTTATTACTACTGCTATACTGCGTTAAACATTTCTGGCACCTTTTACTTTTCTTAGTGAAATTATCTCATTTGGCTCTGTTTTTACTAAAATATTCACTAGACAATGTTGGATCAGTCTCCATGGCAATTGTGGTGGTTGTGGTGGGAGTTAAAATGAGCAATATGAGTCTTTCTAATCATATTAATCAATAACAATAACTCTCTTTTACTTTTTTAAATCACTAGAGACTGGTGGTCATTTTAAAATCACTTCACATTCCTCACCCTACACCTTTTCCTGGATGTAAAATAGGAGATAGGCCATATAGCCATAACTCTTACATAAAATTTGTAGGCAGAAAAGGACCGGTGGGCCCACCTAGTGTGCCCTGTTTTCCCTACCTGACACTACACCCTGGACTCAGTGTGGTCACAGGTGACCCTCCCTCCTCTTTTACCTCCATTTATTATACCCATGTGCCTATCCCACACATGCTTGAAACTCCTCATTGTCTTCACCCCCATCATTTTGTCTTGCAGGCTGTTACAAGCAACCACTACCCTTTCTGTGAAGAAGTATTTCCTCATAACCCTCTTACACCTCCCTCCCAAGCTTCATAGCATGCCACCGTGTTCTGGCGTTCCTCCTCTTATTAATAGACTCCTCTCCTGCACCTTGTTCACCCCCATGAGGTACTTATAGGTCTCAATCATGTTCCCTATGTCCCCTCTCCCTCTCCTCTCCTCTAGGGAGTACATGTTGAGCTCCCACAACCTCTTCTCATGTGGTTTCTTGTGCAACCCCTGCACTATTTTAGTAGTCCTCCTCTAAACTGCTTCTACCTTGTTGATGTCTTTGCAGAGGTGCAGTCTCCAAAACAGGACACAGTATTTCATGTCGGGTCTCTCAAGTGAGCGATACAGAGGCAGCACCACCTCCCTTCTCCTGCTAGAGATCCCCCTCCCCACGCACCCCAGCATCTTGCTTGCCTTGCCTACTGCCCTGTCACACTGCCCTGCCACCTTGAAATAATCAGATGTGATCACCTCAAAGTTCCTTTTCTTGCTTGGTAACTGTAAGTACTCTCCCCCCATACACAGTCCCTGGGTTTCCTCACTCTAGGTGCATAATTTGCACTTTTTGGCATTGATACTCAGCTGTCGCTCCCTCAGCCACTTGTCTAGTTTCATCAAATATCTTTGCATTCTCTCAACCTCCTCCTGGGCATTTACCCTCTTACAGATTTTTGTGTCATTTGCAAAAAGGCACACCTTTCCCACCTGTTTCAAAGCAATATCACTTATGAAGACGCGGAAGAGGATAGAGCTTAGTGACAACCTCTACAGTATTCCACAGGTCACTTTCTTACTCTCCGAGTGATTGCCATTTACAACCACCTTCTGCCGCCTATCTTTCAATCAGTTTGGCACCCAGCACACCACCTTCTCCCCCCCCCCACAGACTAAGTTTCTTCATCTGCCTCCTGTGTGGAACAGTGTCAAGGCCTTACTGAAGTCCAGATAGGACACATCCAGGGCCCTCCCCAAGCCACCTCCCTAGTATAGATGGGCGAAGTGGCCTCAATTTGCTCCGTGAAGTGAATCGCGAAGTGAAAGCAGAGTACTACGCATTATAATGGGTAACACAAAGTCCATTGAAAACAATGGATTCATTACTTCTGCCTTCCCAAACTACTACCTAATTTGTTTCTACGCTGTGAAGTACATATTGAAAGCAATGTACTGGGCCACTCTCCTCTTGTTTTTAAGCTTCAAAGGTGAATTTTGCAGTGATTCATGGGATTTCAGGTCACATGGGCTCTAGATTGTTCTGCACGGCCTCAGTTTGGGGCAGAGTGTGTATGAAGCTATAGGAGACAGTCTGCTCTGAGAGCTCCCTGTGATTCAAACCTTCTAAAAGCTATTAAAAAAGCCTTTTTGGGTATTTTTTTTTTGCTGAAACTTCAGTTCATCAATTATAGGAAATACTCCTGTGCTCGTATCATTGAGTATTTATTGTTTGTGTATGGATTTTGAATGTTAATGTACGATATTTAGTCTATGTACTGAGAGACAGTAGAAGTGTGCTTTGTGGGAGAGGCGTATCTTATGTGTAGGTAGATTAACTTGGAGAAAAAGACAGTTCTTTCTGTTTTGGTGATATTTTTCTTGTATAACTGTGTTAATGTACCCATAGTAATATTTTCAGTAATTCTTGCCATTTTTTTGCTGATTGTCGTGGTGCAGCATTGCATAATTTTAGTTTGTTTAAAATACGTGGTTATATTACTAAAGTTTTCAATTTGCTATGCATTACTTAGTGTGTGTGTGAGAATGTGTGTGACGCGTTTCATCAAATCAGACACCTTTTATTGTGCCCATAGAAATTTCAGTAATGTGAACCTGCTATCCACTGCAGCTGTGTGATTTTTGTACTTCTTTGTGGTACCTTTACTGGTGCTAGTACTAGTGACTGTTACTGCAGCAGTGCAGTACACTGCCCCCCCCCCCGCGGCCTGCCCCAACTGGCAAAGATATTCTTTTCTAGATTTGAATTTCTGATGGTGAGTATTGGCTAGGTGTTGTGCATTTGTGTCTGCATCTCTTCAGCACGCAGCACAGTCTTAATCTGTCTGTGCATTTGCATCTCTTTGGGGTCCAATCTCCATCTGTAACTAAGGTCACAGTTGTTTCTTTGGCTTCCCTTTAGAGTACCGGACTGGTGTGGTGCATAATTCTGCATGAACATTGTACTCATTAATATGCGTTTTTAAGTTAGGACCATCATCGTGAGTCACTTGTGATATGAATCACGTTCTTCATCATCACAGTCACAAATGCAGTCACAAATTATGATTCATGATCACGTGATGTCACGAATCACAAAATACATTTTTTTACTAGTTACCTGGATGTATTGTAAGCCTGTTTTGTAGTATCTCTCCAGGCTTCACCACCCCACCATTATACTCATTAATAAGAGTTTTTAAGTCGGGGAGTTTTGTGCTGCAGCTCTTAGGGGAAGTACAGCTGTAGGCATTTGTGTTTCCCAATACAGCTCCATATTTGTTATCTCACACCATCGACACTGAATCATATTCTTCATCATCATGGTCACAAATGCAGTCACAAATCATGATTTACATCACATCACGAATCACATTAATTTTTTTACTAGTTACTTGGATGTACTGTAAGCCTGTTTTGTAGTATGTCTCCAGGCTTCACCACCCCACCACTAGGGTTACCACCTGTCCTGATTTTCACAGGACAGTCCTGATTTGGGCAGCTGTGTCCTGCAAAAAAACATGAAAAATACTAAATGTCCTGATTTTATGGTAGAAAAAATATTTTCTAACTTTCCACTAAATGTTCTAGAAAACTACAATACCTTAACTAAAATACCTTGCAATGATAAGAAACCATAGAAGCAACTAAGAAACTACAGTTCTTAGCCTAAATTCTGATTATATAGAGAAAACAAGCCTGTTGCATTGGTTGAGCCTGGAGAGATACTACAAAACAGGCTTACAGTACATCCAAGTAACTAATAAGGTTCTGTCCTCTTCCCCATGTTGTCCAGTGTACATGCTACCCTTAGGTGAGGTTATAAGGCAATCAGAGCTGAGCTTTCATTGCAGTGCTGATGACACTCAGCTCTACCTGTCCTTTGCACCCAGGAGAGCTGACGCAATCAACATGCTAAATGAATGCTTGGCCAAGGGCCAGGCCTAGATGTCGTCGAACTGGCTAAGACTGAACCCGGGGTAGACTGAGGTGCTGGTGGTTGAGTGGGTTCAAAGGGGGGAAATGGGGGCCTCTGGGGACAGGTTGGGCCTTTTTATTGGCCTGACTGAACTGGAGGCTTCTTCAAAGGTGAAGAATTTGGGCACTGTTTTGAACAATGAGCTGACACTTGATGCTCAGATGTTGGCTGTTGTCTGGACCGAGTTTTACCATCTCTGTAACATCAACTGAATTAAGTCTCTTATTCTTCCTGATAACCTGGCCATGCTGATACATGCTTTCATCACCTTGAGGCTTGACTACTGTGATACACTCTATCTCGGGGTCAGAGGAAGTGTGATGCGGCCCCTGCAGCTTCTGCAGAACACAGCAGACCGGTTGCTGACTGGACACTTGAGGTTCAGCCACATTACACCAGTGCTTTGGCTGTCGGTGCACTGGTGCATCACCTTTAAAGTAGGTCTTCTGACCTACAAGACCCTACATGGGTTGGGTCCAGCCTACCTGAAGGAGCTTCTGCATCTCTACACCCTGTCTCGCTCTCTCAGGTCAGCTGGGGAGGCCCTCCTAGAGGTCCCCAGGGCTAGGTTAAAATTTTATGGGGATTGGGTGTTTGAAGTGACTATTCTGGTCCTCTGAAATTCATTGCCCATGTGCCTCCAGGAGGCACCATCCATAGTCGTCTTTAAAAAACACCTTAAGACATTCTTGTTTGGCCAGGCCTTTGGAACCTGAGGAATTTATTTTGGGACCCTTAGACAGCTTGGGAATCAATCCGTTTTTAGACTTTTAATGGGTTTATGTATTTTATGTATTGCATGTTGACTGTTCCTGGTTGCTGTATTTGTATATGTGTATATTCTTATGTAAAGGTGCTCTGAACCCACGGGGAAGGGAGCCCAAAATAAATAACCTCTACTACTACTCTTCTACTTTTCTTTCTTGAAAACATCACATCAATAGTGAGGTGACAAGGATTAAATATTTGGTGGGAAAATTGAGCTGGAAAGGGAAAAAAACAGCATTCAGTGAAATCCATAGGTTTGAATATTGTGATACCCTTTATCCTAGTGTTTAAGAAACTGGCAGCTGATCTTTTTCCAAACCATATCTGATTCTAGCAGGCATGTGGTAAACAAACCATTATTGGTAGCCTTTTTTTAAAATCACTCCCCATTCCAATGGGGGACTGGGAGGCAAACCGTGTTTGGTAGTCCTTCTTTTTTTAATTACCTCTGTCTCCAGGCAAAGTCTGGATGACAGAACTCAGTTTAGTTTAGTACAGAACAATTTTATAGATCAACTTTTTGTCATGAAAATATATTTCAAACATTATTTCATAAAGTAAAAACAATTAACAGCAAAAATAACATTTAATGAAGAGTCCTCTGTAAATGGTTTAGGATGTAAATTGCACCTCTTTGTCACTTGAAGTAAGCCACCATCATTTTGAAAACATAGTCATCTGTGGTCATAAGCTGTAGAATAGATTTTGTTTAGATTAATGAAAATTGGCAGGAAACGTAACCAGAAATGTTTGTTTATCAGAAAACACATCTCATAGTTATGTGACATAGATCATCCTTATTTTTTTTTTTCAATTGTTTAACCAGGAGTAGCATGCTAAACTGAAAGCTTGTTTACAGGTATGACCTGGGAGCACAGGGAATTTTAAGTGATTTGCTCAGGGTCACACAGTAGGCAAGTGAGAGTGGTGGGATTCAAACCCAGGTCCCCAGATTTGTAGCTCAGAGCCTTAAACCACTGCGCTATACTGCCTTCCTTATGCATAGTACTATGTTGACAAAGTTGATTCCCTTTAGAAGACTTACTATATCTAAATTAAAGAAAATGTCTTTTATGCATTTCAAATCTGAAACAAGTAATTATTTTACGTTCCAAATGGTCTTTTAAAATAGGTAAGTACTGTTCCATTTCACTTCTTGGATATTTCTAGCCAAAAGCTGCTTTTTGACTTTTTATAATTTCTCTTTCTTTTTGTCTATCTGATCCTTAAAGAGCCCTGACACCATTGGGATAACTTTGTAAAACATAAGATTTAAACATGATTCAGTCTATATTTCTTATATTTTCTGCAATTATGTCCTTTCTCATTATTACTGAGGACAGGTTCATGAAAGCAGAATCACTGCCCTCTAGACTTCATCTACTCTGATAGCTTGTCTACACCTGACATCATGATCACCAAGTTATGACATTATTATCACTACAGCAACAGACTGTGATGTCATAAACATAATTGTGATGTCAGGTGTAGGCAATCAGCCACAGCAGATAGGGCAGAAATGCTTTTACCATGCAAATATCCTTAGTAATAAAGAAAAAAAGGGTGAGAATTAGAGAAAGAAACATGAAATATAAGCTGAATTATGTTTAAATATTACATTTTACTAAATCTGTCCCAATGGGTCAGTGGCTTTTTGATACTTAATTCAACTGGTGACCCACTGAGTTGTCCCTACTGACTGAAATTCACACATAAAAAACATACCCCAGATTAGCTAAATTATTTTTCAATGTTTTTGCCCATCAAAAACTGAATCTTTTTTCCATGTAAATGTCCATTTCATAAATTACTTTGTTGTCTCTTAAACTGTTCATCTTTAACCAGTAGCTGCATTAAATTAGCCACCTTTAGTTTATCCATCTAGTTTGAATCATGACCTTTTTTGAACATTCCTCATTATGCTCTAACTCATGGCCCAGGAATAGATTTGGGAAGTCCAAATTCTTCTTATAAACACTACAATTACAGCAATTGACATGGCCATATATTTCCGGATATGTAATGATGTTTCTAAAGAGGTTCTCTTTGTTGTCCCTGCAGCAGTACAGCAGGCGGGCAAGGAATTTCTCAATAGATACCACAACAATTTCAGGAACTACAGTATCTGACCATATGAATTACTGCTACTGTATTTGATGGCTTATCTAAATTATTAAGGGCATCCAAAATGGCCCAAGTTTACATCCATAAATAATTTTTGCCTTATGTTTTTGCCTTCATGACTGTCAGTATCCCTTTGATGTGTTGTTGTCCGAATGTGTTACTTAGTCTTAAAATAGCCTTAATGTGTGTAATGATGTTCTTGAGAAATATATTAATATGTATATTCCGATCATTACTGTGGGCAATGTGTATACCAAAAAAATCCTAAGAAGTTACTTCCCCCAATTTTTGGTTATACAAATAGATTTAAAATACTTTTGTCTTTTTTCTGAACACCATTATCTTCATTTTTTCATAGTTTATATATTTAATATTGCACAGTTTAAGGAATGTATTTAATTGACATTGACGGCACAAAGTTGATGCTGACAAAGGTATGCTATCATCTATATGAGCAGATAACCCTACCATGGATGACAGAGTGTGGTTAGTGGTTATTCACAACTATGGTAGGGGGCACAGAAGTAGATCAGAGCAAAGTTGCTGGAATTTGCAAATATTGGCAACTTTGCTGATTACTACAACTTATGCAGATTTTGCCCAGTGAATTGGCCAAATTTGCATGGTGAATCTATGTGGATTGCCAATTTGCAGTCAAATCAGGCAATTAACATAGTTCACTGCATACATGTGTGCAATTTGCTGGTGAAAAACTACTTGAACTGCATCTCTAACTATAGTAAAAAACCTCCCCTTCCCACTGTACTGTAACACCACCCCCTCCCACCTCACAGAAACCTTATAGACATATACTCCCTCCGAATCTCAGCTAGCACCCTCTTTCTTCCTCTCTCCCTCCTCCTCCTCCTCTGCCCTGAATGTCAAGTAATAGTAAGAAAAGCAACATATATTCATCCTTTCGCCATCTGCGTGCCAAACAAACTCTTCCACCTCCCCCACCTGAGTCTCATCATCAGGTCCATTAGTCATAACGCCCTGACCCAACTGCCCTCTGGACCCCACCCTTTTTGGCCCCCACCAGCACTCAGAAAAATCTGTAATGGGCCTCACATTAATTAATGGTGATGTAGTTTGTTCCTAATAAAACTTGATAGGCTATAATTTCAGCCAAGCAGGTTTTACTAGGACCAAAAATGTCACCATCACTCATGTGCCAGAGCCATTACCAAGATAGCCACTGAACAGAGCAGATGCTGTGAACCTGGGGGACCATTTTCTCTATTACAGGTTGCATTTTTTCTGGGGGCTGGTGAGGGAGCAGGGTGGTGGGTGCCAGAGAGGTATTAGGAGAGGGTTGAATGACTACATTCTATGGCTACAACATTTTTGGGAGGTAGGAGGGGGTGGTATTACAGTATTGTGGGTGTGGGGAGGTTTTTTATTACAGTTTGAGGTGTTTTTAAAAAAAGTATTTCATGCAGTGAAGTTGGTATATCCACCAGAAAAGTCACAACATTTGCAAAGTGGGAATTTCTGTGAATTTCAGTCAACTTTGCAAGTGAGTTAAAACTTTGCTTCATCTCTATACAGGAGGCAGATCACTGTCAGGAATTTGTTTTCTCCCCTCCTCCTAAGCTGGTCCCCTACCACATTTTTGCTACTTCTCCTAGCCCTGTCACTTACCGCTTCTAGGGCTTATAGCCCAGCCACCTTGTATTGTCCTATTGATTCCCCTGCCCCCGTGATGGAGCCACCCAGGTTCCCCAGGCCCAGGAGGTGACTAGGTTTCAGATGCCATGCTATGCAGCTCAGTAGGCAGTGCAGAGCCAATGGGGGAGTGCAGTGTCATCCCATAGCATATGAGGCTTTGTTTACCATATTTCTCTTTTCCCTTCAGTTGCCTCATGGTCAGGGACTGCATGAACACATGCATGAGCATGTGTCCTAGTCAGGAGATGCCTGCCCTCCCCCTTGTGGCTCTGCTTACACTGCTACTGATGGTCACCCAAGTGGCAGTATCACAGCAGAGCTAGCAGACCTCCCTCCCTGGAGGAGAAGTGCATCCTGTGGGATGCTCAATCCTCCTTCCGCTGGCTGGCCACCTGGAGGGCCATGGTCCAGTCCCAAACCTGGGTCACTAGAGTGACAGTAGGTGTGGCACAAGCACCTCAGCCTTCTGTGCTACTGGACTGGCTCTGTCAGCAGTTATGAACTACGAATAAAAAAAAGTGGAATTCTGAAAATCTGAACTTCTAAAAGCAGTTTGTGCCTTTTGTAAACCACAGATTAGTAGTTTGCTATTTACATAAACTGTGGATTAGTGTTCACTAGTGAATTAAAGTGGCAGGTTAGCCATGAAACATTAAAGTGATTTATGAAGATTCCCCCCACTTACATATTCTGGTAACTGGTGCCAGCAACAGTTATTCCAGCTACTTTCAATAATTTTTTTTAAGTCATTATTTTTGTGGAAAGAATCATAATTTTGTCCTATGAGGTGACCAGTCAGCCTGTTCCACTTCCTGATAGCTTTGACATGGCTCCACACTCAGGTACATAATGACATGTGACCAGGGAGAGCAGGGGGGTGTGCACCATTAAAGTCTGTTGGATTTAATTTCAGTGGCATTTTTATTTGCCTTCAATAACATCTGGCTGGTTGATTTGGAATTATCTCCTACTTTAGCTGTTAGAACGCAAGTTTGCACTCGGCTACTTGCACTACTATATTGAAACATAGAAACATAACATAGAAACATAGAAGTTGATGGCAGATAAGGACAGCAAGACCCATCCAGTCTGCCCATTTCTTTTTCTGCCTTATAAATGTGCCATCGGCCTTTGCTCTATCAATGGCCTATCTATTCATACTCATCTGTATTGCTCCCTTGTGCCTATCCCATGCCTGTTTGAGGCTCTGCACTATATTCATATCCACCACTTCCTGAGGTAGGCCGTTCCATGCATCCACCACCCTTTCTGTGAAAAAGAACTTCCTCACATTACCCCTTAATCTGACTCCCTCTAATCTCATGCTGTGTCCTCTTGTCTTGCTATTTTTCTTATATTGAAACATGTTAGACTCTTTCACCTTGTTAATGCCCTTAAGGTGTTTGAATGTTTAGATCATATCACCTCTCTCCCTCCTTTGCTCTAGGGTATATATATTGAGCTCCATTAATCTGTCCTCATATGTTTTCTGATGCAGTCCCTGCACCATTTTGGTTTCCCTTCTCTGGACTGCCTCAATTTGGTTAATGTCCTTGTGAAGGTGTGGCTTCCAGTACTGCACGCAGTACTCCAGATGGGGCCTAACCAGTGTCTTGTAAAGAGGGATTATTACCTCCTTCTTCTGACTTGTGATACCCCTACTAATACACCTTAACATTCCCTGCCTTATCTACTGCTTTAGTGGTCTGCTTGGATGATTTCAGGTCATCGGTGATGATGATGCCAAAGTCTCTTTCTTCCCTTGTGACTGCCAGCAACTCCCCTCCAAGCCTATAGGTGGCTTATGGGTTTCTCTTCCCTAAGTGCATGATCTTGCACTTCTTTGCATTAAACCCCAGTTGCCATTCTTCCGGCCATTTTGCTAGTTTATCCAGATCTCTTCTCATTCTGCCCACCCCATCTGGATCATCTACTCTGTTGCAGATCTTGGTGCCATCTGCAATCAGACAAACCTTACCCTCCAGTCCCTCTGTAATGTCACTGATGAAGATATTGAAGACGACTGGCCCCAGGACTGATCCCTGAGGTACCCCACTTGTGACTTGCATCTCTTCTGACTGTATACCATTTACCACCACTCTCTGTTTTCTGCCTGCCAACCAGTTTGCCACCCAGTTGACCAACTTCTGACCCACCCCAAGCCTACCCAGCTTATTAATCAATCTTCTATGTGGAACAGTATCACGAGCTTTGCTGAAGTCAAGGTAGGTGACATCAACTGCTCCCCCTTGGTCCACCACTCTGGTTACCCAGTCAAAGAAATCTATGAGATTAGTTTGACAGGACCTTCCTTTTGTAAACCCATGCTGTCTTGGATCCTGTGCTCCTATGGATTCCAGGTGTTGCACTATCCTTTCCTTAAGGAGTGCCTCCATAATCTTGCCCATCACTGAGGTAAGACTGACTGGTCTGTAGTTCCCTGCCTCCTCCCTGTTACCACTCTTGTGGAGTGGGATCACATGAGCCCTTCTCCAGTCTTCTGGGACCCCTCCTGTGCTCAGAGACTCACTAAACAGTTCTGATAATGGCTCTGTTAGTTCCACCCTTAGCTCCTTTAGTACCCTGGGATGTATGCCATCAGGTCCCATTGCCTTGTCCACCCTGAGCTTATTGAGCTCTTGTAGGACCCTTTCTTTTGTGAAGGGACTAGTGCTTACCTCCATTCCCCCTGGGTCCATGGTGCTGAGCTGTGGGCCTTGCCCTACCTTCTCTTCAGTAAATACTGAACAGAAGTATTTATTTAGGATAGATGCTTTTACATGGTCCTCCTCCTCACACACACCCTTATCTCCTTTGATCTTAGCAATACTCCCTCTGGACTTTCTCCTTTCACTAATGTATCTATAGAAAGTCTTGTCACCTTCTTTTACTGTTTGTGCTAGTGTTTCCTTGGTTTGGGCCTTTGCCTGCCTTACTGCCTTCCCTGCTTCCCTTGGGGAAGTTTGGTATTCCTCCCTATCTTCATGCCACTGTGTTCTCTTATACTGTATTTCCTGAAGGCTAGCCTTTTGGCTGTGACCTGTTCTGCTACTGTTTTTGAGAACCAAAGTGGTGTCCTTCTTCTTTTACACTTCATTTTCTCTCTAACACAATAGGATGTTGCTTCAAGTATTGCATCCTTAATGCTTGCCCACTTTGCCTGTACCCCCTCACCTGTATTTCTTTTTGCCAGGGCAAGCTTAACTCTGTTGGCCATCTCGTCAAAGTCAGCTCCTCTGAAGTCCTATATTTTTGCATTGGAATGGGATGATTTAGTTATAGTGGCCAAATTGAACCATACCACGTGATGGTCACTGGCCCCCAGGTGACCTTCTATGATCCCTGTTAGTCAGTACTAGATCTAGGATAGCCCTGTCTCTTGTGGGTTGTTGTACCAGTTGTTTGAGGCCCTCCCCCTGAAGGGAATCCACCATGTGTCTAGTTCTGGCAGATGTTCCTGCTGGTATTGACCAATCTGCATCTGGCATGTTGAAGTCTCCCATTATCAGAACCTCCCCTTTAGCTGTCAAGTTTTGTATATCTCCTAAGAGTAATGTGTCTATGTCCTCCCCCTGGTATGGGGGCCTGTAGACAACCCCAGTTCTTATGACTATCCCATTTCCTGTTTCCAGGGTGACCCACAGTTCTTCTGGCTCCTTATGTGTATTCTGAATTTCTGTAGCTTTGATATTTTCATTGACATACAGGGCCACTCCACCCCCTTTTTGCACCTCGGTCTCTTCTGAAAAGTACATAGCCAGATACTGAAGTCTCCCAAGTGTGGTTACTGGTAAACCACGTCTCACTAATTGCTACTATGTCCAGTTTAGCTTCTGTCATTATTGCCTGCAGGTCTGATATCTTGTTTCCAAGACTGTGAGCATTTGTGTACATGATTTTCCATTGGCCAGATTTCAGTGTGTTAGTTGTTGGGTGAGGTCTGGCATTTCCCCTGTGCATTGCATGGGGAGCCGGACCTTTTTCCTTACCTGGTGATGCAAATGAACTGCAAATATGCTGAACTCCTGTTTGAACACAAGCTGAGGGGGGAGGGGTGTTCTTCCCATTCGACATATGGGGTGCTGCACCCTTCTCCCCACTTGCTAGTTTAAATATTCTGCAAAGACGTCAAACTTCTGCCCCAATGCACTGACTCCCTCCTTAGTCAGATGCAGTCCATCAAATGTAAAGAACTTTCACTCCCAAAACTGTTGCCAGTTCTCTACAAATCTATGTCGTTTTTCCTGGCACCAGCCCTTGAGCCACATGATTAGCTCCCCTATCTCCCCTACTCTGACCTTCCATCCATCTGTACCCCCTCTCTAAGATTGGCAGGATCTCAGAGAAGGAGGTGCCAGATGAAATGGATGATAGTTTGTCACCCAGCCTGGTCAGGTGTTCCTTGGTCTCCACAACTGACCGGCTGGCAAGATCATTAGTCCCTATGTGTACCAGGACATCAATGTTTTCTCCTGCTTCCTGAACATATTTAACAATGTGGTCAGTGTCTCTCTATGCTGATGTACCTGGGAGACATCTGACCATTACCCCTGGCTGGAGATAGGTATCAACTCCCTGAATCATGGAGTCTCCTATGATCAGAAATTTTTTGGATTTCCTTTTTCCTTTTTTTGTTTTGGTTTCTGTTTTGGGTGAGTTTTGTTGTGCTAGCTCCTGTGCTGCTGTGTCCTGCCCTGCAGTGCTATCTGACCCTTTGTTTGATTTTGGAGATAGAGGCAGATACCTGTTTGTAGTTTTTATGTGATTTGTAGAGGTAATATGTTGGAGAGCACCGAGTGATGGGGCACCCAATTTGCCCCTCCTAACCACCTGCCAACCTCCCAGACCAACTACCCTTTGGGATCGAGGTGCTTCTGTTGGATGTTGGGGAAATGGCGGGTGGTTCTTATATTTCCTCTTGAATATGAAATTCGAGCCATGCAATCTCTGCCCATGCTGCCTGGAGCTGAGCCCTAAGATCTCCAATGGCCCAGCATGTAGGACAGTGTCCTAAATCCTGTAAAACTGCCCTTCTGAAAAGTGTTCCACAGTATCTGCAGTTAATGATATCCATTCCAGATAAGTTGCTGGGTTTATAACCTGGTCAGAGTAATTAGAAGGAAGAAAATGAAAGCAAAAAGTTTGATTTTGTGTTTTGTTTTGTTTGTTTTTGTATAACTTGTTATAACAAGTTAAATTACTAGTGCCCCTGTAAATGAGGTCACCGTGTGGATACCCCACTGATCCGCCCCTTCCTGCTTTGCCACAGGAAATTTCACAACTGTGCTACCCTATAAAAGTAGTGTATTGTGGGGTGGTTGGGGATAGGGGTCAGTGACTGGGCCCTTCCCCTGCTGAAAAAGAAGAACCTGGATGAAAGAATGAAGGAGGTAAGAGCAGAAGCAATCAGTCAGCAACAATGTAGTAACCCTGAAAGCTTATCCCAATGATAGGTAAAACTATAAAACCTGTAAAGCACCACCTGTAATAATTTCACAGAAGATATACCCTGTAAGAAACACTTTGCTACAGAGAAAAATATAGCAGTAAAAGAAGTTACACCTTGCAAAAAACAATTTGAATCAGAAGATTACAGCAGTAATCTGTTAGCATACACCTGTAGGCACACCTTGTAATAATGCAGCAGAAAGTATACCCAGCAGCAACAATTTGAATCAGAGAAAAATAGAGCAATAAAATGTTAGAAACAAACAGTAACAATCCATGTGAGTACAAAATAAAAATAACAAGACACAGTAAATCTGCCTAGCCAAAATACATCTTAAACCTTTCCCCTTGCTCTGGTAAGGTTCTTTGCTCTGTCCTTTCAAGCAACCTAGAAGGAAATAGCTCAGATGAAGCTAGGTGCCTTGGCCAGCAAACCTAGTCAGCATGTGATGAAATTCATGAATCCTTTGCCTTGCAGCTGAAGCCTACCTACAGCCTTGTGATATGTGTTCAGCAATTGAAAGTTGTATTATTATTTTGCATTTTGGATCCTCAATAAACAAGACAGATTTTATCTGTTCGACTCTCATCTACTTTGTCTATTGTCTGTTCTGGTGCTGACCTCAGTCCCATTCAGTGAGACCATTGGCTAGATTTTCAAAGGCCCCATAAGAGTAATGCAAGTTGCACTGAGCACCCATTTGTGACAAATGCCAGTGCACCATGGACCCTGTGCCTGATTCCGGGTAGAACTAGGGTTTCAGTGATAAAGTCACCATGTTTGCTTCAAGTGATCCACTGTATTCAGCACAGGATGCAAATGAAATGTTTGATGGAAGCTACATCACAAGCCACTGTCTTAGCACCCAGGGGAAGACACCATCCAAAACCACTCACCCACTGTCCAACACACACCCTGCAATGTACAAACAAAGGTGTCACGTTGCAGCAGCAATCCAGGACAATGTGGGCACTGGAATATCCAGGGATATGCCTGATGTTTGTAGCATGTGAGGGTCCAGAGAGACCAGGAGATGCCTTGAAGACTGGTACCCTCGTCTGTGACCTGTGTGAGGGCACATTTCCCACCATCAAACGCTGACAACAGACACGTCCCACACCAGTGCAGGGTGCCATGTACCAATAGTAGGGGCAGAAATATTCTTGGGAGTTACAGCACATGACAGTGGTTCAGTGTGTGGTGTGCAGCTCAACAACTGCCTATGTAGACCCAGTCATAGTCTGGCAGGTCACACCACCAGCCCCAATGGCCGAGATAGGTATCCTGCTGTATCGCTACCCCACCTTTGCCCTGGTGGAATGGTGACAGGACGGAATATGGTGCCACCTAGGTGCAGTGCCCAGTGACATGGGTCCACAGAGGATGCATGAGAGATTAGTATGCTGCAGCACGTATACACCATGGTTCATGCCATACTGTACCACTTGCCTGATGCCTACTGTAACATTGTGCACTGCAATGGCAGATGTCTTCCCCACAGAACAGACCAGCCCCAGCCTGTCATACTGTGCTGGTGTGTGCTGCCCACTGTGTGGTAGCCCTCTACACCTAGACTGCAGGGTAGGGATTAGCCAGCTTGCCCGGTTGGAAGGTTGGTGGGGGTGCAACACATTGGTGGCTCCTTTGGACTCTGAGTCTGTCTACATATGAATTTGCTGGAATAATATGGTATGTTGCCTGGACATGATGGCATACTAGCCATCTTGTAGCAGTGCCCGGATTGCCTGACCTGGCCTGCCTTCCTTCCAGTGACACGCCTGCTTCCTGCACAGGGTCCCAAAGACCTGTCCAGCACCCATCCAACACTGAGGCTAGTCTGCTGGCTGTGGATATCCTGTGCTACAGATGGGACTCCTTCTCAATGTGGCAAGAACTATGTCTAGGTGCATATGTCAAACCTCTGTCCCATGACTCTGCCGTTGGTGTGCGTCAAAGCTTACAGCTTGTATTTTCAACCACTGTTCTTCTGAGCTACCAGTGGGTTTACACTGTGATGGGGGATCATGCCATGCCACCATGGAGACATCCTGTATTCCACCTGGGACACCGGGTTACATATACTACTGCACAAAGGGGCATATATAAAAACTTGGTCATCCAAGGGATTGCACAGTATGTACAACTGTTAGAATGGCAGAATCTCATGGATGTGCATTGCTGGGGCATATGCACAATACTGTACCCTCACCCTATTGTAGTTCTGGCATGACAGTCTTTACTTACTCATACCATTTGAGGCAGGCACAGAAACACCTCCCACTACATATCATAGTGAGGGATGGTGAACGGGCTATTAGACCAGCTCATGGCTGGTCTAACCTCAGCTAGGACTTGCAGTCACAGTGGGGCTTGCAAAATCCCAATAAGGGGGATGTTGCAGCCCCACTGTGGCACAAGGCCCCTTCTGACATGGCACACCACCATGTGGGGCGCACTCCTGGTGCAGGGCCAGTTCAGCACAAGGACTCCTGTTTTCACCACAGCCTGCATTCAAAAATTGAAACTGCCACAACTTTTGGCACAAGGAGTCATGTGCATCTATTCTGTTGGATGCAGGCTCCTTGTGTCAAAATTGGATCTTTAAAAATTGAGCCCAGTATGTATTGAATTACTGATTGCATTCCTGGTTTAAGTGTACAGAACTACTTCTGCGGTTGAGAGTGTCCTATCCCTCCCTGTTTGAATTTATATGGTCTGTAGTTCCCTGGGTCCACTCACCACATGGGCCTCACTTCAATCCACTGTAACCACTGCTGTTTCTGTGGAGCTGTTAAAGTGGTCAGTCAGTGGTTCCAGCAGGAAATAGACAACCTCATTTAGTATCCTTGTGTGAAGAACATCTGGGCCTGGTTGCTTGTCCACCTTCAAGGTTCTGAGCCCCTTGAGTACCCTCTCAACTGCTATTCCTCCCATTCCTGATCCATGTCCTCCTCCAATTACTGAGTCACACACTCTGGGATGGCCCCCACCCTCCTTCTTGAAGACTGAGCAGAAGTGCTCTTTTAGAATATTTTCCTTCTAGTCATCTTTCTCCATTTCTCTGTTCAATCTGAGGATTACCTCCTTTGTCCACCATTGTTCCTTGATATAGTGGAAGAAAGTTTTGTCCCCTTCCTTTATACTCTCTGGAATTTTTCAGCTCAGCCTCCACTTTTGCTTTTCTTACCACTCTCTTAGTAGCTCTTGTTTTTTCCACTATTTTGCATTTGCTGGTCCCCCATGTACTTCCTAAACGCCACCCTCCTTATCTTTCTTGTTGCTTCTGCTACTTCTCTCAAGAACCAAAGTGGTCTTTTTTTCTTTCCTTTTCTTGCCAGTCTACCTCATACAGGAGCTACAATAATTGCTTCAACAACTCCCTGCTGTATATATTCTCACTTGGCTTCAATTCCATCTGCTTTCCTCACTTCCATAAGTTTTAACTGCATTATCTGCCCTGCCATTCTAAAATCTTCTGAGATCTAGGACCATTTTCCTGAAATGTGACTGTTGGGTCTCCAACATGGTGCTTTACCACACTGAATTGTGGCTGCTCTTCCTGTGGGACTCCTCTACTTTGACCTCTCCTGTGCAGTTCCCACTGGAGAGAACAAATTCCAATCTAACCCCTTCCCTCAAGGCTCCCTAACTTACTGAGTTAGAAGGCACTCTTGCAATACATCTACCTGTGCCTGGCACTGCACTTTTGGCTCACAGGATTGCCCATCCTGAGTCTGGTAAGTTGAAGTCTTCTATTAGCATAAACCTCACCCTTCACTTTTTTCAGCTGCCTTTCTCTTTTCTTCCCCAGCACTCCATCCATAAGTCTGTCCAGTTTGGTGTCATGTACACCACAACCACCCTAATGCCCCTTCCCTTGACTGTCACAAACTGTAGCCACACAGTATTTATTAAACCCCTCTCGCCACCTTTAGGGTGCAATTTTCTATGGCCTTTATGCTGTCATTAAGGTACAGAGCCACGAACTCCTTTGTCCTGCACTCAACCTCTCCTGAAATGAAAGTACCCATGAATTGCTGGATCACAGTCACAGTATTGTGTTGCTCATGTTTCTGTCATTGCCAACAAATCTAATTTTGCCTCTGCTAACACCTGAAGCTTCCCATTTTTCCCCCAGGCTCCTTGCAGCCATACAGCCGCCCATCTAAATTCCTACTTTCTGCCCTCCCCTGCCTTTCTCCTGTCATCCTCCCTTGTCCCTTTTGGTTGATGCAAACTCCCCCCTACATTTTCCCTTGTTCCCTCTGTTCTGGACTACATCTTTATCCATCTTACAATTCCAATATTCTGGGGCCCTGTTCTTTTAGCTCATTACTCCCATTGATCCAGTTCCTGCCTCTCCCCGTGTTACTGTTTCCCCATGCCCTGTTCCCCCCTGTTTACTATGAGGGGGGAGGGCCATTAAGGCTTTGCATGTGTGTGCTGGTGTTATGTAACCTAGCACAGTCCTTCCTAGTTTCAATTGTTGCTAGTTCCCACATCAAATGTCTGCCCTATGTCATTGGTACCATCCCTTCTCAGGTGCTGGTCAACCCTGGCAAATAACCAGTGCTTTTCCCAAAATGATCCCCAGTCTTCCAAAAGGAAAAGTCCCTCTTCCCTGCACCAGCACTTTGACTATGTGTTGAACCTTCTTATTTTGTTCTGTCTGTCCTTACCCTCACATAGCACCAGTAGGACTCTGGAAAAGCCTACTGTCTCTACAGCTACCCTCAGCTTCCTGCCTAGTTCTCTAAAGCTGTGCTTCTGTCTCTGTATGCTACATTGTACCAGATCATTTGTTCCTAGATGAACTATGGTTTCTGGCATCCCCTCCCATTCTTTGATGAGTTTCTTCAACGAGGGCAGGACCTTGTTCACTGTTGCTCATGGAATACAGCATACAGATCTCTTCTCCTAGTCAGAAGTGAACACCGGCCTTTTTGTCCCTCTTACTATGAAGTCCCCAGCACTATTACTCTTCCTGTCTTCCTAACAAGATCCAACACTTTTGGTATTATATTACCAGGTGTAGTCACCTCACACTAGGTTCATAATGCCTCTTCCCCTTTGGGGGTCAGCAGGATGAATCAGGTCTGCTAGAGGCACAAACAACTCCTGGCTTCCACCCTTGGAGTCACCCCATATCTCCCAACAATGCATCTCCCACCCTTCACCTACCACTCACTACCACAGTCCATTCACCTCAGCTGATCCTCTGGGGTCTCCAGAATGCCCAGAGGTGCTTCCAAGAAACTTTATTTCAGCCCTAAGGGTAGGAACATCTTTGAAAAGTGCCCCAGTCTTCCAACACGTGGAGCACCCTCCATGCATCAAGAACAGATTCTTGAGCATGATGTTGCCACATCTCTTGCAGCCAACTAGCTCTCCCTCATATCTGCCAGTCAGCCCAAACATGGTTGTGCTGTGTGTGCCTGTTGAAAGCAGAGAGAATGGAAACAGACTCTAAAAGGATACAATGGCCTGCCCCTTCTCCTCTACTGTTAAAGGAAAACTCCATGTTAAAATCAGAAAAAGATATGTAGTAGTTTTTTTTTCTGTGTTCTAACCAGTTCCCAGTGTTATATTTTCCTCTGGCTGTGAGAGTTGCTTTTTCTAACTTTCCCTAACTGTTTTATTGCCTTTGGAGATTGCCATTCTGGTTTCTTTTGGCCTCTTGTCCCAGATAGTCTTCCCAGAGTGCCCTTTTATGTGATGTCTAATCGCCCCTGCAGGAAGCCAGTGTCTTGTTACAGGGTCTGTCACAGCTCAGCCACAGAGAAAATACTTCTTCCAGAGAAGACACACTGCTAGATTTTGTGTGAGTGTAATCATTATTATTTTTTGATATTAGTACCTTGTCCTGCTATGTTCTGCTCTGTGTGTGTGTGTGTGTTTGAATCATGTCACTGTTTACTCTGTTCCTCTCAGTCACTTTTATTTTTTGCACCAGAACTAACTGGCAAAAACTGAACATCACCTTATAGGTTGTAACATAGTAGGACAAGATACCAGTATTAAAAATAATAATGATTACACTCATCCAAAATCTAGCAGTGTGACTTCTCTGAAAGAAGTATTATCTTTGTGGCTGAGCTGTGACAGACCCTGCTAAATCTAAGGGCATAGCTACATCACTGTCAAATGAGCCAGGGTGCATCGTAGGAGAAAGAAAGCCAATAAACCTATTTGTGATGGAGTTGCCCAGGGGTCATAAAACTACCATACAGCTAGCAGGCTAATTTAGGAAAAACTCCTAATAGCAGACAGCGGGAAGGACACTCTAGTACTTAACATACATATCAAAACACTTTACATAACATATGTTTTTGCACATTCTGGGTGGACTACTCCTTTAAGCTTCTGTCTGGATTAGGTCCCTTCAGTAATTAATCTTGTTGCACTTCACTGAGTGGCATGATCACTATGCACAACACTGCAATAATAGGAGATGCCCACCCATATACTTCAGTGCCTTCACAGTGTGAGTACTCCCCCCCACTTCCTGCCTCTGAGTACCTCTATGCGATCCCTCTTACTGGGCCTCCATTTGGTCCATGCTTCCCTCTACTACAAGGTAAGCAACCACTGAAACAAACAAGCATTTGTCGATTAAGCAATTTATCCCTCCAGGGTGTGGGTATACTGGAGGATTTACCACGGCTGGTGTGGTTCGGTCACGAGGCGTAGCCAAGTGACCAAACCACACCAGTCATGTTAAGTCCTCCAGTATACCCACACCCTGGAAGGATAAATTGTTATTATACAATGGCAAATGTTGTTTCTTTAATGCTTTTTAACTATTTTCTAACTCACTGAGGTCCTTATACTTCGAAAGAGGATGTCATTTTGTAAAAAATTTACCCCTGTGTTTTAGCAAAGCAGCGACAGGACAAATCGCGGCAGTTTAGTTTGAAGTGAAAGCGACCGGATTGGCATGATATAAGGTTGGCTGGCACTTTTTCCAGTGGGCACACTGGAGGATTTACCATGCTGGGAAAGGTACCAGCCAACCAATCAGGTTGCAGGATTTGGCTCATTCGATTTACCACATTGTATAATGCCAAATATTTGTTTGCAGTGTAACAAGGCTTTAAAAGGCCCCGGATGTTGTTGGGACAACTCTGCAAAACATAACAGACAGACACAATTTAGTTTATAGTTTTCCCTTTTTGTTATTCTCACCATTATTTGTTTGTTAGTAAGGACATTTGCATGGAAACACCTGTGCCCTATTTGCTCTGTCTGCCTGTCTACTTCTGCAATCACAATTCTGTTTATGACATCTGTTGCTGTGGAGATAATTATGATACCATAAACAGGGCATTATGATGTCATGTGTAGACAAGCAGCCAAAGCTAATAAAGTCCAAGAGACAGTAATTTTGTTTTTATGTCATTTCCCTCAGTAATAAAGAAAAAAGGGGAATAACTGCAGAAATATATTTCTGGCTGAATGATACAGAGGGTAAAAGCACAGAATTGTAAAACAGTGATATGCAGGTTCAACCCCCTCAGGGCCACAAGCAGTATTGTGTAAGGAAATCTGAGCTGCAGTAAACTTGTAGCCAGGCCAATGGCATAGCATGCTGAAGCACTGGACATCTCACCTCCTGCCACAATGGTGACACAGGTTTTGGAATGGATGAAGGTCGCTTGGGGGCTGGCAGGTGAAGGAGGCTTTAATGTCCATTAGTGACTCCCCTCCTTTGGGTGGGGGAACAGTGTGTACTGCTGCTTGTCTGCCACCTTTTGTAGGGTAGGTGGCACAGCAGTGGTCACCAGAATTGAAAGTCGGAGGCAGGCATTGAAAGTATATGCCATCTTCAAGGCCTATGCGTGTGCCATTGCACACTTCCAGCTCTATCTCAAAGGAAGTAACAGGCAGAAAAGAACCCATGTCTGCAGGATGATGCTGCAACCCTGAAGGCACTGCACCACCACCATCCATGGCACCCACTCACAGAATAAGATGAGAAGTAGATTGGACACATCCTGAAGGTGGGTGAAGGGGGCTGGGGGCTGATAGTAGAGGGGGGCTGATGGGATGGGGCAAGAGGATAAAGTTCATACAAAAAAAGGATTGCAAAAATATTTGAATTATAAACTGATTTATGCATAACTCTCACATTTTTCAAAGTTATCCAACCAGTATTAGGGGCTCTTTAATGGGAATATAAAAAATGTGTAATTTAAATCAACTATTACGCTGTTTCTTTTTTCCCCAACTCTGTTTAATGCTTTTAAATAGGCACTTTCTGTCTGTAACTAAGGGGAAACACACACACACACGCATATACAGTACACACACACACACAAAACAGTGTGAGGCTTGATGCTTATCTTCAAAGCCTGATGATGTCTGCCAGCTGATTAATGGGCAGAAAATCAATGTGATTGCTGGTGTTTGCTTTCTCATTTGAACTACAAGAAGTTGACACCCACCAGTCAGCTAAACACAGGCATCATAAGTCTTTTCAGCATTGGCTATTGGAGAGAAATCCTCCTGCATTTCTACATCCACTGCCTTATACAGTACTCACCTACACAGCCCCTTACACTAAAGTAGCAACATGTTTGCTTTGCACATGCATGCAAGCAAGCACAAAAACTTATGAGCACTTACCTCTACAGTACCTACTCACCCACACTGCCACTTCAAGTATTAAATAAAAGACCTTATTCTGTGTTAGCTAGCTGCTCTGTTCTTTCCTCTCTTTCAGGCAGAGGGTATGGCTGGGATTGCAAGCTTTCCAGATATGCATATGACATCATCCTTCATATTAAACATCCAAAGACATTTTTTCTAGTGACCTTAGCTATTATAAATACAATAATGTATAGACTGGTGTCCACTACCAGTGAGTAATACCATTGTGAGGTTCCTGTGTCCAGAAATTTGAGATGGTATCACGCACCAGTAATGGACACTAACTTATCCTTTATTTTTTTAAATATATGGATATGATTTTTGTTTTTTCATAATGGGCAGTCGGCCGCTGCAGTAAAGGCTCAGTTGTGGCCGACCACCACAGTGTCTTGCTCCTGTGTACTTGCTCCTCCCCCCCGCGCCCAGTAAGCAGGCTGTAGTAGGAAACTTTTTAGTTTTGTTGCCAGTCCTACCTCTTCTGTGTGTGCAGCTCACAAGATCAGCTAGATAAGTCCATTTTTAGTAATAAATAAAGAAAACACCCAGCTAAATGTGGAGTAAGGGATGCGCTCTCGCTAAGCGACAGATGGACGCCGTATTTTTAAAAGTGTGCTGCCTGCCCACAGAGAGAAAGCAGCCAATCCTGAGCCACGCTGTTGTTTGACTGACACTCCTAGCATGACCTGGTGTAGGGAGACTGCTACGCTTGTGCTCTTCAGTTTCAGTAATAATAGTATTGTTCAGAGCTCTGAACAATAGTATTACAGGGTCTGAACAATACTATTATCACTTTGAAACAGTGGCATTACCAGCTTAATGACAGTGGTATTACTGAGAATTTTTTGTATACTTTTGTATACTATTATTTTCACTATCCATATATTAAAATGGATTTTAGTGCAGCTTAATTGTGTAGATGTACCATAATGCCCTCCAAAGTAATCTAACCTCACAGAGGATCTAATGTGCCCCAGAGTTTGTCAAGTGACATTGGATATTCCTGTCAAACAATACAACAGGATAACTTAGACCGTGGGATAAAATCCTCGAAGACTGGAAGAAGTAGACCACCATGCCCCTCACTCTTCTGGCCAAGATTTATGTTGCAAAAATGAATATGCTCTCATGGTTTACCTGTCCACCGGAGATACTCCCTGTAGGTCTTTCCAAATACGGTTCATGAAATGGCCAGAATTTGATTTCTAGAACAGATCAATTGCTACTAGAGAAGACTGCAGATAATATACTAGATCTATGCTTAAACAATACTACTGTATGTCACTCGTTTCTTTATTATATTTTCATTTTCCTGAAACTTTCTTTTAATTCAGCCTTTCTTAACCATCAACTCAAACTTACTCTCTCTAGTTGGTATTAACAGCTCTCTTTTCAAGATACAGAGATTTAAATTGTTTTATTTTTAGTAGCCCTACTGTGCATTACGGTAAATAAATTCCTGAAGAAAATAAACTGTTTTATTGCTATAATGTTTCAGGAATAAGTTATTTGTAAGTGGTCTATGACTAGATAGTTTCCATTAAGCACTTGTGTTGAAACTGTTAATGTGTAGCACAAACTCAGACTTTATTTTTAAGTAAAAGGTAGCAATTATGGCCACCACAAGCTCATTAAGCACCTCAAGGGCACAGTTGCCAAAGTAAAATGCTATGTGATTTATGTGTGAACAAAGCTGGATCCTTCTTTCTTTGACATAGCTTCAAATTGAACTTAAAACTCACCAACCTTTAAACCAGACTGAACAATGAATAAAACAGCCCTGTTCTTGCTGAGTGCCGTTTTAAAATGTGATATCACGAAGATGGCATGTTTTTAGTTAAACAGTACTTTGCAGTGCTGATTGCTGTATTATGATTCCCTAAATTGCAGTGTTCCATAGTCCAAATTAAACATTTCAAGGCTGTTTTTAAAGTTCTGAGACTGTTTACGACTGTGAAACACCCTAGCCTGGTAAAGCTTTGGCTTACATTACGTGGACTTGCCCACCACTAACTATAATTTCAGATATATATGTTTATCACTGGTCACAGCTGGCTTTTTATTGCTGTGAACTCATAGATTTTGTACAGTATTCAAAGCTGACAGAAACATTTTCTGATGTCTAGAACAAACAATCCTATTGGTCTGTTAGATTAACCCTTTAACTGCTGGTCACTGGTATTAAAGGGATAGGAAATCATTTCTAACTGGCAGCTGTTATTTACATTTTTATTCTCACAAATGATATGCATGCCCCCAAAGTATCCATATTTAACTGCATCTGAATAAAAATTGATACAAAAACTGTGTTTTGCATTGTTTTGTTTTTAGGAGCAGCATTCTGTTACAGTTCTCCTCATGGGATCAGTGATATGGAGTTTTTACTATGTCATGGTTTGTGTATAGAATGTTAATTATGAGCTGCTGACCTATCAGAACTGTACTTAGAATTCTCTGCACAAACTTTGAGAAATCTAAAACTCAAAATTATTTGACCATTTCTGATCCATTGTCATAAATTGTAATGCAAAGCTTTTTATTAGGTAGATACTATTATAAGTACAATAAAAGCACTGACTACCATAATACTTTCAGGAAAACATTTTTTTTTCATTCCAAACATGATGTTTTATGATCATACATCTTTTATAACTTACAATATTTATTGCATTTTACTGTGGACATTGCACCAGGGAGGTGTGACTGAAGTTGAAGGAAAGTAAACTACCAAAAGGGATTTTCTTAGGCACGTAGAGCACAAAGTTCTGCCTAACTTGTGACCCCCTTAGCTCAGAAGGGTCACCTATACTGTTGCAGCTAGTGTGGTTGGAGATGCCCTTTAGAGCATTCCAGTAGCCTTTAGATTGCTTTTTTAAAGGCAGTCTACAGCTATTGTATTTAAACACATCTTTTAAAAGTTTTAAATTTTAAAACCTGCTCAGACACAAAATCAGAATTTGGCAGATACCATTTCCAGTCTACAGGGCTTAAAATGTGGGCTGAGGAAGACAAAGTAGTGAAGCCAGAAAATAAAGTAGATTTTACTATCTGGCCAGTCTAAAAGTTTTTGGTTAGTCAGATTTCAATACTTATAGTGTGTTTCTTCACTCCAAGCTATTAGAAATGGAAGGCTATTGTAAAGATTACAAGCAACTAGAGCTCAAGACAGAAGAAATCTCATATATGTGTTCTACTTGTAACCATCTTGTAACTAGCAGCTATGTTCCCTTGGGTGTATCCCAAACTGTTTCATGCACAAACTGCCGTACTATAACATGTTTAACAAACTCTAGCCAGAGCTGACAGGGCTGTCAAAAGCTACCAAATGACCAAAGTTATTTTTTTGTTGGTGCCATATAGTGCTGTTTAGTCACAATCATCAAAAATTGGCATGCTGCTAATTCAGTCCTCTTGAATTTATTTAGTCAGTGTACATGCTGCTGCTGCTACTGTGTGTGTGTGTGTGTGTGTGTGTGTGTGTGTGTGTATGAGTGTGTGTGCCCATAGGAATGAGATAGCTCACAGACTGCAACTGCACTGTCTGTAATCTGACACTGAAGTCTGACTTTCAGAGGTTCAATAAATTCCAGACAACATATAATCAGTTAAACCCTAGGTTGCTGAAAGAAATAGAATACATCTATTAGACTGAGATGGGCAGATGATAGAAACAGCAATTTAAATCTTTTTTTTTGTTAATATTCTGAGACATTCTGAAGTACAATACAGTAGCCCCCACCCCAGATGCATTTAACATAGAGCAGCAAATAGCAAAAACCAGAGGGGGAGTGCACTATTTGCAGCTATGGAGGAATATTTCCAAATGTCCAAAAAGGGAGTTCCATGATCAGTTGTTTTAGAGCTTCAATCTGATCCCAATAGTGGTGTAGGCTCCGCCCACAGCCCTAAAAAGTGAGGTAAACTCCCTAACAGTTGAACTGACTAAAGCCTGGGAACTCAGTGAGCTTGAATGTTTTGTGGACAATATGATTAGAAATATCCCCCCAGTTCAAGGTATTGTCTCTCTAAATACTGAGGAAACTCCTCTAGAGCAAACTAAATAAACTCCAGCCCCCTTGATTATGGCATCTATAGCTGCTGCAAGCAACAATAGTAGAAATGAAAAATGAGCAAGAGACTTGGATCCTGAACCTACCACCTCAGCAAACTGGGAAATGACTCAGCCTAAAAAGTCAAAAAAGGTAGAAGGGCTGATGTATATAAACCTCCAACTCAAAAAGTAACACCTTCTGCCCTGACCTTTGTGTTATTTAACAGATTCTCTGTTCTGGAGAATGCCATCTTTAAACCTCCTGTAAATCAGATTCAGCATTTCACCAGTAATCTAGCACCTAAAGTTATGTGAGATTCTATTGTCAGATGCATTGATTCACATATACCACAAGATGACAAGCTCTATAATTATGTTTCCTGCTTCCCAGAAGCTAAGATTGAGGATATATCATCCAGAATTAATAAACTGTTATGGGAGGAAAAATCCCATATTATCTTGCATGTGGGAACAACTAACGTGGGACATTCCCACGAAAAGGATATTTGTTATGACCTGATTAAACTTGGTCAAAACCTTAAGAAAAAGGGTTGTAATGTGGCAATATCTGGAATTTTGCCAACTTCATGAGCACCGTCAGAAAACAAAATTGCACTATTGCCAGGATAAATCCTAGACTTAATAACTGGTGTTTTAGAGAGGGTTTTCTCTTTATAGACCATTGGGACACATTTTATCATGATAAATCATATTTTGCAATGGACGGTCTACATTTAAATAAAAAGGGTGTTACCCAACTAGCTTCTTACTTTCAGGTGACATTCCATAAAACTGACTTAAACTAGTTACTAGGGAGGAAAGTATCAGTCCCCTACCCCCCGTCATGATATTAACAACCTAAAACATATACATATGAAGGGCAGGAAAATGTACAAAAACACATTAAAAGTGCATTTATTAATGCACAGAGCCTAAATAGAATATTTAATGAATTATTACCCATCTGTTCCATTGATTACCCTGATATAAAAGCTATAACAGAAACCTTGTGAACAGACACAGACATCTGGGGCAGATCCATCCAGGGATATGAACTTTTTTTGTAATAGAAAAGAAAGAAAAGAGGGTGGTATAGTGCTTTACATAAATTCCAGACTTAACCCCATTGATAGCAATAAAAAAATCAAAACCTCAGACTCCACAGAATCAAGCTGGATTAAAATAAATAAGGGAAAATCAGAAAGGTTGATTAGAGTTCTCTGATATTGTCCCCCTGACACATCATCAGAAGGTTCCAATGAAATTATGGTTGAATTGGAAAATGCAATAGATCAGGTAGAAACACTGTTCCTGGGTTATTTAAACCTCAGGGACATTGACAGGACTAATAGGTCAGCAACTTATCGTACATCTAAGCTTTTCAATAATCTCTGTAAGGAGCTTTCTTTGTCACAGCATGTCATAATGCCAACTAGAGGACAAATATTCTAGACATTGTTATAAATACCAAAAATACTGATAATATAAATTGTATGGTTTTGGTACCCCTTGCTAACAGTGACCACAACATTGTCAGCTTTGAAATAGTATCTAACTTACCTATACCTAAAAATATTACTGAGATATTTGCATACACGAGAGCTAATGTTATCTTAATTAATAAAGCACTGTCTGACATTCATTGGAACAAATTGTGTAAGGACCTTACAGTAGAGGATATGTGGAGCTTACTGAAATCCAAAATTTTAGAAACAGCACATCTTCATATTACAAAAATTGTAAAAAACATCAATTTCAGAAATAAACCAAAATGAATGTATCATACAATACTGAAGCTCATCTCCAAAAAGAATAAATTATGCAAAAAATATCTGTCTAATAAATCTGTCATTAGATGGGAGGCTTTTAAGAGGATGCAAAAAAATTGTAAACTTGTGATTAAGAAAGCAAAAAAAGGGAAACCAAGCATTCATTAGCAGACCTAGCTAGAAAAGGAAGCAACAAAATATCTTATAGCTATATCAGTTCATTAAAGAAACCAACATGTAAGGTGGGTCCACTCAGTAACCAAACATATTCAGTAAATAATCCCAAAGATATGACTAATATTCTAAACAATCATTTTTTTTTAGATCCTTCACAGTTGAATCTGACACAAGTTGTGAAACTATACCTAAAAACATTCAAGCTGCACTAGATATCAATGTCACTTCTCAAATCAGGTTCTTCTCCCGGTCCTGACAGGATGACTCCAGATATGCTTAAAATCATGGATGAACATATAAGTGTACCTATACAGTCAATTTGTAAGCGCAGTATTCAGATGGGTCATGTACCAGCAGATTGGCGATTAGTTAATGTGATGCCCCCTACATAAAAAAGGGGACAAAAGTAATATGGACAAATACAGACCAATCAGTCTTACACCAGTTTTATGTAAAATAATGGAAGTGATTCTCAAAGACGAACTTATATCTTCGTTAGGTAATTTTGACATTAACCAACACGGTTCTTCCAAGGGTATTCTTGCATCACAAATTTGCTTTCCTTTTATAAGCATATCAGTCAAAGCCTAAATAATACTACACCCTATGATGTAATTTTTTAGACTTCAAAAAGGTGTTTTATTCAGTCCCACATTGGGCCCTTCTTATAAAACTAGCTACTCTAGGCATCCATCCAAGTTACTTCAGTTGGATACACAGTTGGTTTATAGGCCACAAACAAAGAATTGTCATTGAAGAAAAGCAGGTCTGGAATCTCTTTATACTAATAGAACCATTTTAGAAATTGATAAATATGTAGAACAGATAAAATGTAGATGGACTGATATACAATTACAACAAGACAATGCAAAAGTCAGTGCTTCTTCCTTGTTTAAATTTTATCAATCAATAAGGGGAAATTGGGGCATCCAGAATTATCTGAACTGGTGCCAGAATTCTACACATAGAAAAATATTTGCTAGATTAAGATTTAACATATTTATGAATTGTCGAGCACAAATGTTATCATGGGAAAAGATTAAAGAATAACAAATATGTAAGTGTAATGAACAGATTCTATCAATTGATCATTTATTGTTGGATTGTGAGTTATTAAAAATTCCCAGAGAAAAATGGATTAATCCTTTATTGCAGAAGCTTCTCGGTAAAAAGAGAGAGGATATAATTTAGAAGTTCTTGGATGGGAATGTAATGTTATACTCTTATGCAGTAATTAGATTTTATCTCGATGCATGTAATATTGTGAACTTTTAATAAGTAGAGGTGCAATAATCTTTGGGGATTGAAATGTGGCTTGATTGTATGCATATTCTATTTTTTTTATGAAATTCAGTATTTGTCCATTGGAAAGTACACTGGCTGATTTTTATCAATAAAAAATTAAATTCAATTCAAGTTGTCATTGATGGCTACACATCTAATTGGAAACCTGTGTTGAGTGGTGATCCTCAAGGGTCAGTTTTGGCCCCAGTAATATTTCAAAATTTTCATAGCTGACCTATCAGGCATCAGCAGTTGGATTATCAAGTACACTGTTGACTGTAAAATTGGTGGAAAGTGTTCCACTCCAGAAGATTACCTTAAACTCCAACAAGATTTAGATAACTTAACAACCTGGTCAAAAAAATGGGGGCTGTTTTTCAACAATAGCAAATGCAGCATTATGCATTTCTGTGCTAGAAACCCTAAATATAGCTAATGCTAAATGAACTAAAATTAAAAAAATCTGAATCCGAGAGGGACTTAGGGCATCATTATTGATAATTTCTCCTTCAAAAACCAAATTACTGAACTTATTAATAAAGCCAGAAGGGTCTGGTGGGCCATCAGGAGGAACATTACATCAAAAAATGAATTTGTTATCCTTTCATTATAGAGGGCATACATCCATCCCCTCTTGGATTACTCATCTCAGTTATGGTGTCCATATGAAAAAAATATATCAAATGTTTAAAAAAATGTTAAACAAAGTTTGTGCAGGAAGCAAATGACTTAACTTATGAACAAAGGCTTAACAAATTTGGGATGATGTCTTTAGAAACACGAAGATTGAAGGGTGGATCTCTTACTAGTCAGGGATATTATTGCTGATGATTATCTTATGACTGAAACTGGCCTAGATTTTAAACAAATTAATATCAACACTCGTGGTCATTGATTACAGTTAAAATGTGGTCACTGTATTTCAGAAAAACAAGCACATTACTTCTGTCAAAGAATAATAAGACCTTGGAATTATCTACCAACAGATATGATTGTTAGTGACTCAAGGGATATTTTTAAAAATAGGTTAGACAAGTTCATGCTGTCTGATGTTCTGTTGTGTTATTGTGGGTGATAGACAGGAGCTTCATATGTGCTTACACCCTTTGCTTCTTGTCAATGTCTTAGTGAATCTTACTGAATATGAAATGCATTATTATCTGTAAATTCAGTGTAGAACTTCAGAACTGGTCCATCACCCACTACTGAAACATATATATTTTTTAAATGTTTGTGATATTGTTTCCCCTTAACTTGCTTGTGACAAACATGTGTATTAAACGAAGGTTTACTTAGGCAATCAGAAATGTCTTTGATGAATGAGAACAACTTTGCCAAAATAATCTTGTTGACTTCAGTGAAGTGTAAATGTAGCCACTGTGAATATAGTCAGTACAATTAGAAGAAATAGCTTAGTGACTGATATGAGTACTTGGATAACTGTTGTCAATATTCACAAAGCAAGACATCTGATAATGCGTTCACGTCATTCATTCAAAGCAATGTGCCTGTCCTGGAGACAGACAACCGTGAAAAAAAAGTTTCATAACTCTAGCATCTGTTAGTGCAGATTTAGACACAGTAAATATGGTCAAAACACTGTACCAAGTATAGCACTGGACTACAATGGTTAACCCAAGCACCAGGAAAAATTTTATTTACAGTTCATGAAAGATGTTTCTTTAGTCTGACGTTGAAGATGACAGTATGTCTGGTTGTCCATAATGCTTTACTGTGTAAAGTGGAACATTGCAGTCAAGACAGTTGTACGGCATTTCAGATGCTCCTCCATGTGTTCCTGTCTTATGTTTTGAGCCACCAGCTCTCAGGGAGTGTGAGAACTTAGCAGAGTAAACCCTATAAAGTATGGTAGGGTTCAGCTTGTTTGCTGTAGGTGGAATTTTTGCAGCAAAGTGCCTGGCAACAAGGCATATTGTGTCTGCACTTGACACATATCTATAGTTTGCAGTAGCATTGCAAAGGTAAACTTTCACAAGCTCTTTCATGAGCAGAGCAACATTGTGATAATGAGAGCTTTTACCACCCATTCTGTTGTAAAAAAAAACAAAAGAATTGAACACAGCAATATCAGTTAGGTGGGAGAACAATTTCTTGTACCAATTTTTGGTTTTTCCGAATGCATTGGTAGTTCTTCAGCATTTGATCACTGATATTTACCCCTCCCATTTTACTATTGTACTGTAGTACCACATCAGGGTTGATCTTGGAATTTTCATTATGGTCGTTACCGCATGATACCGTGTCATTTTTATGCATAGTAGTTAGCATGTATACAGTCTGTGTTTTCTTGGGCCTTGCTCACCACATGATTGCACTCATTTTTGGACAGTGCTCTGCAACAAATGAAATACTGTCTCCAACGTCAAGCTGGGCATCATGAAACTGTAGTGGTAGTCCTAATGGTGATTTATTGATAGTTCCACAGAATTCTGTTTTCACTTCCTGCAAGTGCTGCACACGTTTGGGGCTGGAATAAAAGCAGTCAATAAAAAGAATGTACCCCCTGTCCCACAAGTGGACCTAACAACTGAATTGCAGTGTCATGAGTTGTTTGCCCTATCTTTGGTGCTGAAATATTGCTCTCAACCTCTGCAGTTACTTTAATATTATCTTCTCTATCTGGATGAGCATTCTGCTCCATATTGTCCTCCCAGGGCCTGCAATAGCCTTGTCCAGAGTTATATTTCATACATTGTTTTTAGCTCCATGTACCACATAATTCCACATGTGGCCTCCAATCCCACCATTATCTGAATAGCTTTCACATAGCTCATAGGTTTTGATACCAGATCTGGAATGTTTCAAGGGCATGTATTGTTTAAATCCCAGATGGCCTTTGAATAGTAAAAGAGATTCAGTTTATGCTGTCATAAACTTGTTCTAAAGAAAATATAGGACAGTTCTGATTTTCCAAAGTTTGTCAGGGGATGCCACAAAATTCTGATTATCCACAAAATGCAGGAATTTTAGAACATTCAAGAATCTAACTCTGCTCATAAGTGAGTGCACAATAGTCATGGAAAAGAATTTGTTTGCAGACTGTCAACAGGAAAATAGTAAAGAACACATACATTTCAGAGGAACACACTGGTTTCCATGAAGAAGTATGTGAAAATTCAGTCTGACTACTGCTAGACAAAAATTGTTCAGCATATTGGTAAGTTTCTGCACAAATAATGTTTATAATGCTGTCACTATTGGGCTCTGTCTCCAGAAAGAATATTTAGAAACATTAAAGTGGTGTTGGGTTGTCAGGAAATGGGACATTAATCCAAGGAGTTACTGTGAATTCAAATGGTTCTACCTGCTGCTAATTGTCATGCCACAGAATTTCAGACACACTTTTCTAGTTTGTACTAGTACTATCTGTAGTGGGATTGTGAGGGACTTGTCCACTTACTCTGCCTATTCCAAGAGCTTTGCCTCTTCCCTGTGGACTTGTTATCCCTCTAAATGTTTTGCATCCTTTTCCCTCAACCCCTCCTCTCTACTGAGACTGATTCTTTGTCACTTGAGGAGTCCTGTACCCATTCATTTGATGAGCTTTGTTGTTTTTCACTTTCTGTGCATTCTACCCTTTCAGGTGGTCTGTCAAGATCTGTTTCTGTTACTTGCTCTATTTCACTTGGGCTGAGTTGCTCTACCACTGTAGACGTGAATGGACCACTTTCACTTGCCATTCTCTGTCCCTTTCCACATACTGTGCCTTGCCTTCTTTTATTGGTCCTTGGTGAGGCCTCACCTGGAATACTGTGTCCAGTTGTGGTGACCGTACCTGAGCAAGGACAGAGACAGGCTGGAGACCATGCAGAGAAGGGCAACCAAGATAGTGCAGGGTCTCCAATGACTCTCGTATGAGGAATGCCTGCAAACACTAAACTTATATTCACTGGAGACTAGGACAGAGAGGGGAGATATGATAGAGATGTTCAAATTCCTGAGAGGTATAAATAAAGTTCCCTACTCAGAATTATTCAGCAAGGTAGATGGCTCAACCACTAGAGGGCTTGAGTGGAAGCTACGGGGGGGGGGCTTCAAGAGGGATGTAAGGAACCACTACTTTATGAAAACAGTCATGGGCCCATAAAATAGCCTGTCATCTGAGGTGGTGGGTGCATGGACAGTGGTAGCATTTAAGAAGGGCTAGTATAGGGCAAGAGCTCAGGTAGCAACAAATGGGTAAGGAATAGTCAAAAACTGGGTGAAGGGCTAGATCTGGAGATCGGTAGTAGATCTCGTAAACTCTGGACAGACTAGATGAACCATTGGTCTCCTTCTGTCATCACCTTCTGTGTTTCTATGTTTCTAGCCCCCTGCCACTTTCAGTGCCTTTGTCATTTTTATTTGCCCTGCTTTGCATCATTCTGCTTTTAGTGCCTTTGTCATTTTTATTCACCCTGCCTTGCATCATGCCACTTTCCATGCCTTTGCCATTTTTATTTATCCTACCTGGCCCCTTTACTCTTGTGGTGACTTTATATTTTTTACTTGCACTGCCTCACCTTGTTAATCTTGGGATGCCTTCATTATTTTTCTTTGGCTGGCCTTGCCCAGTTCCACTTACGTTGCCTTCATCATCTTCATTTGCCCTGCATTGCTCCCTTCCACTTGCATTAGTTTTACTTTTTTAATTTGTTCTGCCTTGCCCCCTCCCACTGTGACTTGCTGGGTACATTTCTTCAGATCTCTAATTCATATGCTTTTTGTTCCTACTGTTATATTCTGAAAATAGGCTGTGCTCAGGTAACACACCTTCCATGTAAGTAGTAGTAGTAGTAAAAACATCTTTATTTCTACAGGCATTAAACTTGACAAGCAAATTTACACCATAGGGCTATTGAAGGCCCTGTTTTCAAGGTGGTCCTGTAAGTTGTATATAAAATGTTTCAGACAAACCATAATCAAAAATGTAAACACATTAGACAACAATCACGTTCTTGACAAACACATACATAAATGCAGTTGTTTAATAGCAGTGACAATTATGTGCAAAGTCTGGTTTAACTTTATTTCTAAAGGTGTTAACAGATCAATCAAGCCCTCTCAAATCATTAGATAAGCTGTTCCAGGTAGTAGCTGCTCTATATTTTAATGTAAGTTTTCCAAAATTATTTTGTATCTTGGGGACTATTAGATTTTTATTGGTATTTCTCAAGCAAAAATTATGATTAGACCATGTTAATGAATGTATAAGTCTAATTGGCTTTTCAATTTTCAAAATTTTATACAGCAGTATCTCCCAAGCTCTATGTTTTTTTTTGTTGTTGTAATGGATTCTATGACAAAGATTGATAAAGAGTACAGTGATGTACAGTAAATTCCCATCTTAAAACAAATCTTGCTATTCTGTTTTACAGTACGTCCAGTTTATGCAACAGTCTTTTTGTGGAGAAATTATACACGTGACACCCATAATCCAATATTGGAATAATAAGTTGATTTGATACCAAAAGCTGATCTTTTCTTGTCATGCAAAATGACACTCTTCTTAAAGCCCCTAGTTTCATGTTTGTTTTCTTCATCATCTTGTCTATATGCTGATCAAAAGTAAGGCCCTGATCAAACTCCACACCTACAGTAGGTACTTATAAGTTAGTGCCTGTGTTAAAGTCTGTACATTTTTGGACCTGACTTTGAGTACATTCTCAGTGCTCTGTGTTTTTCTCCATGAAGTATTAAATAACATAGTTTGAGGGTTTTTTTACATTCATGAGCAGCTTTTTTGACGAGAACCACTGTTGTGAAATATCAAAATCTGCTTGAAGTTTAGATTCCACTTCAGATTTATCTCTTCCTTCAGCTACTAATAAGGTGTCATCTGCATATAATATTATGTTTGAATGTGTAATAAATTTTGGGAGGTTATTTAAATAAATCAAGAACATTAGGGGGCCCAAGATTGAACCCTGGGGTACACCTCTTGTTATGGGGGCTAGGGATGATTTATTACTTCCGATGGAAACCAACTGTGTATGGTCTTTCAAATATGAAGTAAACCATCTCAAAGGATGGTCCGTAACCCCATCGTCCTCAAGAGAGTCCAATAGCATTCGATGATTTAGCAAATCAAAAGCTTTTGACAAGTCCATGAAGAGGGCGCCAACAGCACGCACCTCACCCAAGGAGTAAGCTAGCTGATCAAGAAAGTCCATGAGCGCAGTCTCAGTGGACAACCCTCTTCTAAATCCATGTTGGATAGATGTTAGTTTGTTGTCTTTTTTCAAGATATTCCATCAGCTGGGAATAAACCAGTCATTCCATCAACTTAGATACTATGTGTAAGAGATCAATAGGTCTGTAGTTTGATGAATTGGAAACATCCCTTCCCTTAAACACTGGTGCAATCTTAGCTATTTTCCATTTTTTGGGGAAGACCCCATGAATTAAACTCAGACTGATATTTTATTTTGATGAGTAGGAGTCTGAATAATAACTTGTGCCCTTATATGACTCACTGCCCACAATTATTTCATGAAGAACATGATTCACAGTAAACGTTGTTTTTTTGACATGGTAAAATCAGTTTCACAATGCCAGTATCAAAATCAGCTGTGTGACTGTAGAACCTTTTCCACTTCTATATCAATACACATCTAGGATAACTACACTCTCTAAAGAACAAGCAATAACTATATCTCCCTTTGCTGCAAATTACTGCCAAATTAGCTTCCTCCTAATTAATAATATTGCATACATCTGTTAAACAACAACAGGCTCTGCTGTTTAACAATTTTTTACCATCTCCTGCTCCCTCTCCCCAAAGCAGTTCCTGCTTTGTGGGATAAAACTTTTTTTCCTTTTTTATGATGATGTAAATAAAGCTATCTGTGTCTCTCTGTGTTACTACACACGCTTTGTACAGTTATGGCCTGAAATGAGCATTCTTGAGCCCATAGTAGGAATTCCAACAGAGTGCTCTTTCCTTCTTGCTGCCCCACCCACCAAATGAACAAACTGTATCAGACCTATGCCTTTTGCAGATGTCCTTGCAAAGGCTAGGTCACATGATAACTCATCACACATCAGCAGCCTGACTTTAAACAAGTCCCCCTGTGCACCAGTATAGGTGTCCATGTCGACACATGCTCTGTTTCCATTCTATTAAATGGTTCCTTTCAAAATTGAGTATACTCAGCACCCGTGGTAACATGACTGTACCCGCAGAATGAGTATATTCACCACCTGCAGTTAAAGGGTTAATAAGTTAATTTGAGGCTTTGGAACAAAATGTCACCAATTCAGAATCTGAAAGAACAAAATCTCAAATGTACTGTACCTCTATTCATTCAGCCCCAAACTTCACTTAATTGCAGAAAAACTGGTCTGGTTTATTATATATGAGAATAATTACACATTAATACATGGTAATCGCCATCATGAATGTTGAATCAGATTTTGTAAGATGGATTTGCTAAGCTATATTTACCAGCACTCACCCAATGACTTTTCAGAATGATCACCAAGAGTCACAAAAATAAGCGCCTCTTCTAGCATATATAACCTCTGTCACTGGTGAATGTTTATGTCTGATAAAAGTTTTTTTTTTTTAAACCAAGAAAGCAGCACCAATTTTAATCAAATACAAAAACTGTTTTTAAGTCTAGGTAGCTTAGTTTAAGTGTTGTACAGTCATCTGCACAGCTGGCATGAATTAAATGCACAGAAATAGTTGATATCTGTTGTTATTATAGTAACTTACAGGAAGCTGAAAAAAAAACTTACAGAAATAGATTCTGTATTCCATACGGATTCAAATTCCTGTTATATATAGACAAAAACCCCTTTCTGGTCAAAGTAGTGTTGGCAGTTTCACTTCAGTGTGTTACTATATATGTGAAATGTAATGCAGACATCTCATATGTAATCGTGTTTATGCCATACTTGTACTACTGTATAAGCATGCTGATTTTGCATAGCTGTATTCAATAATACTCTTATATGCTTTGTATGTGCCCATTTTCTTAATAAAATGATGGGAAAAGGGTCTGTGATGTGGTTATGTTTTTGCCACAGTCCATGTTAGGGTTATTTGTAGGTATTTATGTTGTTGGAAGGCCTAAACACCCCTCTTTGTGTCTGAAAAGTTTTTAAATTAATCAAGCTTTTCCTCTTCAAATGATAAATAGTAAGTGCCAACTTAATATCTTTTGATGTTGTTATGCCTGGTCCTTGACCTCAATCTCTCAGCATGTACATGATGTTGCAGAATACCTATATTGCCTCCTCAGATGTTTGCATTTGCCTTATAAACTGATAACCCAGTTTTCGATCTTTGCGAGATGTTAGCTCTATGGGTCTGGTAGCGGTACTTGACCTATCGGAGTTCTCTGGAGTGAGCAATGATCCAGATGCCTTGGTGTTGGCCTATAATAGGGCCATCTCCTTGGCTCTCGATCAAATTGCTCCTGTCCGGGTTCGTCCTCTCCGCCTTTGACCTCAGTCTCCATGGTTTGATGGGACTTTGAGGGAGATGCGGCGACAAGGATGAAGGTTAGAGCGTCATTGGCAGAGAACAGCTCTTGATGCTGACCATCTTAGACTGATAGAACATTAGCAACTCTATCATTCTGCAATCTCGTAAGAAGGCAGAGTTCCTGTCCGGGGAGATTGCAGCTGCTCAGAACCGACCAGCTCAGCTTTTTTGAACTGTGGACGACTGTGCAACCCAGCCTGTCTTCAGGTTCGGAAAGCTTTTTCACAAATAGAGTGTGATGAGCTTGCTCGCTTCTTTGCAGATAAGGTGGTCGACATCAGGGCTGCTTCCTCTATGGGAGAAGCTATCGATCAGCATTTGGTCGCATCCTCTGGTTGCTCCTGGAGTTCCTTTGACCGGCCTGAGTTCATTGATGTCATGAGGATTGTCCATAGTATGCGCAATACTTGCTGTAGTTTGGATCCAGGCCCGACTTCCCTGATAAAGGGTTGTATTGATATCATTGGCCCTGTCATAGCACAAATAGTCTGGTGTTCCTTGGATATGGGTGAGTTTCCTAGCTCCCTGAAGGAGGTGGTGGTGATGACACCCCTCCTGAAGAAAGCTTCCTTGGACCCTGGCTACTTTGCTAACTACAGACCAATCTCTAATCTTCCCTTTGCTGGGAAGATTATTGAGAAAGTAGTGGCTGCTCAATTGGAAAACCATTTAACCATCCATGACATCTATGAACTGCTCCAGTCTGGTTTTCAAAAGAGGCATAGTACTGAGACAGTGCTGGCTTGGTTGCTCAATGATCTCCTGATGGCTAGAGATCAGAAGAAGCAGTCCATTCTTGTTCTTCTTGGTCTTTCATCAGCTTTTGACATTGTGGACCATGGGGTGCTTCTCTCGTACCTGGAGTTTATCTGTGACCTGTCGGGTACAGTCCTCAGATCGTTTAGATCTCTCCTCACTGACAGAACTCAGAGAGTGGTGTCAGGGATAAATTCTTCCCACCCAGTCTCTCTGTCTTGTGGGGTTCCCCAGGGCTCGGTGTTGTCCCCCTTGTTGTTCACAGTGTATATGCTTCCCCTCAGTGACATTGTAAGAAGGTATGGGCTGAGGTTTCACTGCTATGCAGATGATACCCAGCTCTACCTATCTTTTGCACCCAACCAGGATAGAGCTCTCTCGGTCTTTAATAACTGCCTCACTGAAATCCAGTACTGGATGAGTTCAAGCTGGCTAAAGTTGAACTTGGAGAAGACGGAGGTAATGGTTGTGGACCCGGGTCGGAGGGTAGAGGGGGTGGGAGTTGGTCCTCTCTCAGGTTTATTTCTGGGAGGTGTCCAGCTCCATACCTCTGAATGGGTACGGAACCTGGGGGTGATTTTTGACAATGAGCTGACACTTCATTCTCAGGTGTCGGCAGTTGTCAAACTTTCCTTTTACCATCTTAGGAACATCACCAGGATTAAGCACCTTGTTTCGTCTGTGGATTTACCAATGTTGGTCCATGCCTTTGTGACCCCATGCCTGGATTATTGCAACTCCCTTTATCTAGGGCTTCCTGGGGTTGATATCCGCCGCTAGCAGCTGGTGCAGAACGCTGCGGCCCAGCTATTAACAGGTACATCTCGTGCCAGTCATGTTTCACCAGTGCTGCACGATCTGCACTGGCTGCCAAATCAGTGGCAGATCACCTTTAAAGTTAGTCTTTTGACTTACAAAGCCCTACATGGACAGGGTCCAGACTACTTGAAAGAGCTTTTGGTTCCCTACTGCCCTAGGCGATCTCTCCACTTGACGGACGAGGGATTGCTAGAGATTCTGAGGGTTTCTTTAAAATCATCAGGTGCTCGTGCCTTTATGTATACTGCTCTGACCTTTTGGAAATCTCTACCTCGCCCGCTTCATCAGTGTGTGTCCATGGAGGAATTTAAAAAGGCCCTAAAGATCTATCTATGGTCGAAGGTCTCTTTTAATTACTATTGTGATTTTAGGAGCTCAGATTATTATGTATTGGTTTTTATTTATAATGTTGTTGGATATTGTAAGGCACCTTGATTTTAGAAAGGCGCAATATAAATAAAGTTTTATTATTATTATTCAGCCCTCTCCAGTCTTGGTCACTGTAGTTGCCAGTAAAACACTGAAATTTTTCAACTGTTTTTAATATCTGTAGCACCCACTAAGCACTCTTGTATGTTTTGTGTTTATTTATAGTGCTATTTTTTCATTTATCTCTGCACTGCAATTCTTGCATTAACTGCTATTGTCTTCTGACATTTTCGCAGACAAAACCTGAAAACACAAGGAAGAGTAGAGGTTACTTGAGGAGACAATGAAGTGTTTTTGTCATGATTACAGTATAAGATAAAGGTACATAAGGCTAAAATTGGGAAGCTCCTTTTTATAGTGTAACGTGCAAC
Source organism: Neoceratodus forsteri (assembly GCA_016271365.2). Classification (NCBI taxonomy): domain Eukaryota; kingdom Metazoa; phylum Chordata; order Ceratodontiformes; family Ceratodontidae; genus Neoceratodus; species Neoceratodus forsteri. The sequence continues at coordinate 677,252,287 of CM028132.1, forward strand.
TAAAAAAATGGCAAGATCCTTTGTAAAGTCAGAAGTAGGACCACAATTCTGAAAAACTTTAAAATGTATTTACATTTTTTAAGATGTGTCTATAGGTTATATATATATATATTTATTTATTTATTAAATTTTGTTAACTGGGTAAGCACTCTGGACCCCGAAGGTCCCTTTTTCAGGGGCGACCTGGAGTTAGTTACATGTAGTTTTCACACACAGGCAGGTGATACAGTGCAGAACATATCATACAGGATTACAAAGACAGTGTACAATTTTCTTGGGACAGGGCAGTGAGTATATAAATATATATATATATATATATATATATATATATATATATATCTCTTATCTATATATGTATGTATATATCTATCTATATATCTATTTATATTTATAGCTAGATCTATATATATATATCCATTAAAAAACGTTGTTAATCGTCAGTTAGGGTTCATATTAAAGTGACAAAGTATGGAAATGGGGTGCTAGGGTTCCCAGCCTAACACCCACCTCACCACCCCCACACCCAACCCCACATCGCACCTCACCCTCAATCGGCTCCACACACCAACAGTTGCTGGCAGGTGCCTGAAGTCATTGGCCCCATTGCTCACCCCATACCATGTGTAAGGAAACTGAGATGGTACAGTATAGAGAATGGGATGAGCATTAGGACCAATGATGCTAAGGCACACCCTGCACCTGTTTGTGTGTGAGGGGTTAAGGAGGGTGGGGTAGAAGGTCGCAGGGGTCAGGTGGTAGGTTGGGTGGGGAGGAGGTGGGGTGTTAGGGCTGGGAACCCTAGCACATTTCCATACTTTTGTTGCTTAAATATTACCCCTAACTGATGCATTAACTAAGTTTTTTGCAATTAATTTCCTTACTTTTTGAGATAGTATAATAGTATCCTTATTTAACTGTGGGAGTGCAAGGTACTTAGGACCCTGCACTCCAATCCCTCCTTAGATGCACATTTATATGTAGGTGTGGAAGCGCAGGGCCCTTATGTATAGAACAACAGTGACCAAATTGTCAGCATAGCCATCTTATTACCCCACCTCATGTACCCCAGTACAGAGAAATTGTGCAATGCAAGGCAACACATTATTTATTATGTGCAACTACAACACCATTCTGCACCACAGTTGCAAAAACACATTGTGGGTAGGATTTGAAAAATAACAGCTGTGATATACATGAGGTGGGGTAATAAGAAGGCTATGTAGAAAATCTGGAAAAAAATATTTAACATTTCCAAAGTTGCGAGCAAGTGTGCATAGCAGAATTGCAATGACTGCTCATACGTTTGGCACATTTTCATATTTTGACCCCAAATTTTCAGCATAGTCTTCTTATGACCCCACCTCATAACCCCCATAGGTGAAAATTTTAAAATCCATGCCAAAACACCATCCACACCACAGAAGCAAAAACACATTTTGGGTAGGATGTGAAAAATGACAGCTGTACTGTTCATAAGGAGGTGTGGAAAAATGGCTATGTTGAAAATTTAGTGGCAAAATATTGAAAAGTACCAAAGTTATGCGGGTACATAGTAAACATTCACTAATCACGCATAACCCAGGCATTTTTATGAATTATTTTTACCAGTTTTCAACATGGGCTTTTTGGTACACCACCTCATGAACACTGCCACTGTCATTTCATTAAATGATTCCAAAAGGTAATTTCACTTGATTTCATGCAGTGACCACAAAATCACCTTCAGGGCCTGAATAATGAAACACAATGACAGTGTGCATGAGGTGGGGTCCCAAAAAGTATATGTTGGAAATTTGGTGAGAAAATACCTAAAAATGGCTAAGATATCACCACAAGTTCAAAACACCATTGAAAGACATTATATGGCACTTACCTTGATTCTTCAGTTCATGATTCAGCTTTGAAGAGTGCAGATGTGTCCCAGTCCACAGAAGATAACATCCTATGACCTCTGTTGGTAAGTCTAGGGCAAGGGGTGTGTGTGGTGTGGTGGATGCTCAGTGGGAGGGTCAGAATGGGGGGAAGGGGGAGAAGACGAGGGACCATTTCCTTTTTTTCAGGAGGAAAAAAGACATTGGGGGACTTTCTTTTTTACAGGTTTAACTGTGACAATGTCTGGGGACACTGGGTGTGGGCTTCCCAGTGTCCCACACTGCTGAAAGGCAGTACAGCATATCTGGGGAAACTGGAAGTGTGTTTCCCAGTGTCCCACACTGGTGGAGGGCTTACAGCACTGACAGGGGGAATGGGCACCCTGCTGTTAGCAAAGAAATGAAAAACATTTTTTGAGACACTGGGAGTGGGCTCTCCAGTGTCCCACACTGTGGAGGGGGGCTGTAGGACATACTGTATCTTGGGGAATTGGGAGTGGGCTCCCCAGTGTCCCACACTGGCAGGGGGGATGTTATACCGCTGACATGGGCCTTGGGCACCCCGATGTCAGTATATAAAATATCAAATAGTCAGGGGACCACTACAAGAATCTAGTCTGCCAGTAAGTAGGAATATTAAGGTTTTTTTTATATTAACATTCCTCTGCCCCCTTCCCCTTAGAGTCACTAAAAGGGGGAAAATGTGTTCCTTACCCAAATGGGGGCTGAGGAATTGGATTTTGGGGTCTGTTTGGCCCAAAAATGTACAGGGATGGTTTTAGGACCCCTCCATACTTTTGCGCAACACCCAGGACAGTGCCCCAATTTGCAGCATTTTTGAAAAGATATTGTTGCAATTTATGGCATTTTCACAAAGGTAGTGCCACAAATTTACAGCACTACCAATGTCCGGACTACAAAAACAAATTTTTGACATTATTTTAAACACATAATGCCAGAACTGTGTTCCTCGGACCCCGATTAGGTAAACACAACTGTTGGTGTTTACCAAGGGGCAATATTTTTTGCATTATACTGTTTTCTTCTGCATTGCTAACTTAAAACAAAATGGCAGAAGCATGAAAGAAGTGATCCCATTTGTAAAAGAGAAAGTGCTTTCACAAAAGACAAACAGTACTTTTGCACGGGACAGCTAATTTTTCCCATAGGAAATAATGGGAAACTTGAAATTTAAATAACTTTTGAACTGATTAATATTTTTTCACCAAAACTTCAAAATGCACATCTGCATCCCAGATCCCATAATACCCTGAAAGTTTTGGAACAAACCACCAAGTAGTTTCGGAGAAACCTTGTGACAAAGAAATTGACACAAAAGTGGTATTTTTTGCATTTTTTGACATTCCGTAGCTCCACGCCAGTACATCTGACTGGAACAAAACTTGCCAGATTCAGAGATATATGGTACCAGATGGTGCATGCAAAAAGTCATGCAAATCAGTTGAATGGCTGCAAAGTTAGGAAAGTGCCACATTTTGGGTTTAACATAGAAGTGGCTGTTGAACACTAATTATAGTGGCACTACTGTGCCACTATTGTATATGTGTATATATATATATATATATATATAGAGAGAGAGAAAACAAAAAACTTCATTAATGCATCAGTTAAGTTGAAGCAACATAGGAAGTAAGTGTTAGGGTTGGGCCCCTAACACTCCCCACACCTACCACACCACACCACCCCCACACACCACAGACCAACAAATGACGGGGTGTGCCTTGGGGTCATTGGCCCTAACTTTCACCCAATTCCATGTGTAACAAAGCTCACATGATATAGTAAAGGAGAATGGGGTAAGAGTTATGCCCGATGACCCCAAGACACACCTCATCATCTGTTGGTCTGTGGTTGGTGGGGATGGGGTGATAAGGCATGGGGGGTGTTAGGGGCTCAACCCTAGTGCCTTATTTTCCTACTTCTGTCACTTCAACCCTAACTGATACATTAATGTTGTTTTGAATTTCCTTACTTTTTGAGAAAGTGTAATGTAACTGGTAACTGGTATGTGTTGGTGGGAGCATGGGCCCTCAAGGCCCCACGCTCCGTTCAAGCTGCCCATTTTTGCATAATGATATGTGTCTGTGACAGTGCAAGCCCTCTGGGCCCTATGCTCCCACTTACACATAACTACGGTGCCATACAGCAGCCCTATAGGGCTGAAAAGGAACCCTTGTAACACTAATTTGCCAAGATCTCAGTAACCATAGCAGCTATGACAAAAATTCCATTACAGTTGTAATCATGACTTCGAAACCTCCATGCATGCTTAGTTCATGCTGCCTGGAGTGAGAAATCCGTATCTCGCATCAATTTCCAAGTTACAGGCACTGAAAGGCGCTGCAGGAGCCTCAATGTTAGCCTATGGAAAAATCTCAACTTTGTAATGGCATATCTATAGAATCAATTAACATTTTTGCACCTAAACAGCATAAGTCACATCTCTTGGACACCCCCTTTATACCCTGCAAATTTCAAACCAAAAGCCCAAGCCATTTATTTACAGTGCACTGGAAAAGTTTTAAAATTCCTAGTTAGTGAGGTGGCAAAATCCCCATTTGTGAGGTCAATCCCTGTTCGCAAGCAGTCAAAATCGCTGTTCACAAGAATTCTTTGTTCATCAGATTTTGGCTATCTGGTCTGGAAATCACGATCAAGGATTTTGTCAGCTCATGAAAGAAGATCGGCTCGTGAAAGAAGATTTTGACAGTTCGCGAAAGAGGATTTAAAAAACCAATCCCCTTTCGCGAGCTGTCAAAATCTCCTTTCGTGAGTCAGTCCTGTTTTGCAAGGTGAGAAAATCCCTGCTTGCCAGTCAATCCTTGTTCATGAGAAGGGCCATTTTGGTCTAGAAATCATGATCAAGGATTTTGTCAGCTCACAAAAGGGGATCGGCTTGTGAAAAGGCATTTTGACAGCTCGTGAAAGGGGATTAAAAAAAAAATCCGCTTTCACAAGCTATCAGAATCCCCCTTTGTGAGCCGATCATCCTTCGTGGAGCTGGCAAAATCCCAGTTTGCGGCCAATCCTTGTTCGCGATAGGCCATCTGGTCCGGAAATTGTGATCAAGATTTTGTCAGCTTGGCAAGGATCAGCTATAAAGGGGATTTTGTCACTTTGCGAACAAGGATCGGAAGAGAGTGATGAACAATGATTTTTTAAAATTTAAAATGGCCATTTTCTGACAAAAATAAAGCAACCCAAAGCCGTGGGTTTGTAGAGGGTGTCACCCTAAACAAAACCCATACTTGAATTACAAGACAACACATCCATGGGGCAAGTTACAACATTTTGTTTGTGGGAAAAATGAATACAAGATGGTGGCTCACAAATTGGGAATTTTTCCTTACGAATGAGGATTTTATAAATCCCCATTCGTGATGTGACAAAATCCTTGATTGCATGCTCAATCTTCTTTCACAAAACATACATATAAATCTAAGACTGAACTGAGCATTCTCAGAACCCGACAATTGAAAATTAATTAACTTTGGAACGGATTAATATTTTTTCACCACACTAACGCTAGATTGTTGTGTTAACAAACCTCTTTCTACCTTGAAAATTTCAAACCACAATTCCAAATGGTGAGGCTGCAGTGTGATGGGCAAAAATCAGCAAAAACGTGCCAAAAAAAGTGAAAAATGCATTTTTGGGTGCTTTGCTACATGAAAACTGCAAATCTGATCAAAATGCAACTGGAAAATCAAGAGATCTACCATAGGAGACTAAGCATTCTGAATATCATGCAAATTCATTGAATGGTTGCAAAGTTATTAACATGCAAAATTTGGGTTTAACATTAAACTGCCTACTCAACTCTAACTGTGGGGGCACAAAGGCGCTCATATATGTAATAGATATACCATTCTGAGGTGTGCGGTCATGCTCTGATGTACGCACGCCTTGGTGTGCATCAACCGCCCAAGATGTGCGTATATCAGAGCGCGACCGCACACCTCAGAGTGGTTTATCTATCTTACAAAATGTCAAAATTGTTTTGAGGGGGTAAAGTGCAGGTGTGCGGTCGTGCTTTGATATATGCAGGGTCACGTGATGCTCATTATCCAATAAAAGAACAACAATTTCCTTACTCGTTTTATAAATATATATATATATATATATATATATATATATATATATAAACTGGAAAAACACCATATATTGATATATAAAAATCCATATCTTATATGCTGATAAAGTGTATAAGTTGCTGTACTGATATATGGTAATAGAGTAAGAAATGAGTAATTTAAATTTCTTCAGAAACTGAAAAGGATATATACTGATAGACATTATCATATAATGACACATAAAAACAGTATTGATATAAATTATTCACATGGATCTGGCTCCAAACTAAATTTACAACAAAAAATGTTTGTAGCTATAAAAGTTCCAGTGTTAATCCTTTCTAAAAAACACTTTTTGAAGATGGCTGATTGTGGAAGCATTATTGCTAGCAACTTTATTTCTTTATTCTTTAATGAAAGCTTGGAATGCTGATTTGGAATTCATCTTCTGATTCAGTTTACATGTATTAATATATAACTATGCATATTGATATACACAATTACACTTTTTAAGCAATAAAGTTTGACCAGGGATTATGTTAATGTTCTAGTTAATAACCCCCTCGGGGTGTAATGTGGCACGCAGGTGCAGCCATGTTACATTGCTCCTAGGTGATTAACTTTTTAACATAACCCTGGGAGTAACTTATTGCTATTATAAAAATATAAATATTTTAAAAATAATTTTACTTTTTGGTATAATCATTTTATTTTATCCTTCTCATGTTTCTGTGCCTAAACAGTCCCTCCGCGCTGATTGAGGTTGCTGTCTTTGTGGAGATTGCTCAGTATGCGCATGCATGTTTATGAGGAGCTGCCATGGAGGGGGGGGGAGTTTTTATCTGCAGTTAATGGCAGTAAAATTAATTTTAAAGCCCAGGCATAATACAGTGGGCTGTGGATCACATTATCTGCTAAACAATATCTTACTGTTAACCTTCTGGTACTAAGAGGCAGACATACATACTGGGGCCGGTGTCCTTGAATTCAGATTCTACTGAGTGCTATTGCATTTGCCATACAACAAGATTCACAAGGCAGGCTGAACAGACTTGAGGTCTGTTTTGCAAAACTGAGGTTCAGATGTTGGAGGGAAAGTTGAGAGAGAGAGAGAGAGCATGTGTATGTGCTTGGACTAGTGTACTGACGGAAAGTCGAAACCCCAATGGTGAAATTCCCTACAGTGACAGTTTTGACAAGTTTTGAAATTGTCACTGTAGGGGACCTGAGCAAAATTTTGCCCTTTCATCATGTGTGCCCCTTCAAATCAACTCTGACTCAGAGTTGATAATCATTAGAAGGCGTGGGAAGTGCAACCCGGAGAGAAACACTCCAATGTCAGACAGGCGAAATTTCACCTGTCAACATTGGGGATCTCGCTATGCCAAATGTCGACAACAATGTTGTCTCATTGACATAGATAAACCGTTTGAGTGGGGGCAATTCTTCCATTTTGTAATGTGCTCTGCTACTTGCATTGCCATGTTGTTTACCTCTGTTTCTCACCTGGGCACAACTCCTACCTACCTCGGGCAGTGGCGTTACCATATTCTGCCATTCACATTGATAACCAGCACCAAAATGCCTTCCCAAATACCACCTATTCAGTTAGTCGCTCTGTTCTGTACCTTGCAGCCCACAATTTTGGCTTTCCCTCATACATTGTTGTCCATCAGGTTTTTTTTGTGCTCTGCCCTTTTTTGATGTCCCGGGAAGGTTCATATTCATTGTGTAAGCATCCTACATGAATGAGTGCCAGTTCCAGATTGGCAGGGGCAGAAATCAATAATGTGCTTAAACAACTACAGTTACAATAAAGGGATGCTGGGGGTGCAAAAGTGGTGACTGGAGTGTTGTGTCTTCACCAACTCATTTGGCAGCACTTGATAGACAGTTGTCCTACAACAACTTACAGTGTGCACCCGAGGACTGCTTCAAGCAGCATGCGGGTAAATGAGAAGGCACTTTTTTTTAATTAAATGGCTCAATGTCGGTCACTGCTCTTACAAGGCAGTAAAGGTAATGGGGACAAAGATTTTAAAAAAAGTATGGTGTAAAGGTTGCCACTTGATATTTGAAACCAGTAGCATGAAAAGTGGCTCTACAAGTGTATTAATAAAAGATTATACCATGGACCTCAGACACCGACCAATGAGAACAGCAGGCTGGCACCTTACCTCTATTGTAAATCCTCTGATAATCACTGCAAAAGGTGCTAGCCAGCCGCATCTCTTAAAAATCATCCGACCCGGGAAATTCAAACTGGAGATCCGCCATGTTGAAACGCTCGCTAACCAGCGGTCTCCGATTCCTGTGACATCCTATTCAACAAAGCACATCACATAACACAACCCCACCCCCCAGAAAGTGGATCTGCACTTAGAAAAAACACAACACGCTTGAGTATATATTTCCTCATAACCGCTGCAACTGCACCCACCTCACCTCAGTGTCTGCTCCGGTGCTGTCTGACTTCCATCCTGCCATAAGACTCCCACTGCATCTCTCAGTTCCCTCATCACTGTGTCCGGTCCACTCAGTCTCTGCCCTCATTAGTTTACCAGGCTACCTCACTCCTCCATGTTTAAAAAAGTATATTTAAAAAAAAAAAAACACGCAACTCAGTCACTTCCTGCTCGCACCAGAAATCCAACCCTAAACACATGCTGTGCTGTGTGAGCACGGCGAGGCAGCAATCACATAGTCATTCTCGCAGGCGGGCTCATCAGCTCCAGTCTCTGCAGCAAGCAGTTTGAATTCAATGCCTCTCGACAGCTCATATGAATCAGTTAGGGACTGAATCAGCTAGGGACTATTTTCTTTTGTGCAACAATATTTCTTAAAAAGTATTTTTTTACACAGGACAAAATAAAATAATTTCAGCTTAAATCTATACCAAGATGTCATGGTATAATCGCAATAAGCCACTTGGCAGTGTGGGTTATCGGGGGATTTACGACAGCTGTTGAGGATTTACCCACTGAGCTGCGCCTCGTGGGCAAACCACACCAGCCATGGTAAATCCCCTGATAACCCACACCCCCTCATGGCTTATTGCTTAATTAATATAGGGCTTATGGAATGCCATCAGCCAATCAGAATTTACCATTGACTTGAAAATTTTTATAATAACGATAATGTATTAACACATGAAAACAATGTTGATATAACTGGTTTCTGACAGCCACACTGCATGATTTCTTACAAAAACAGATACTAGATTTACTGGTTCCAAAGTTAACATTTACTAAACATACAGTCATTTATTAAAATAGGCACATTTTCAAACTGTAAAGGCTTGAACCCTATTTTTATTTTCTTCCAAAGGAAAAAAGATTAGAGGTTACTTGAGGGGAGAGTGAAATGTTTGCTAGCTGCTATGCAGTTAGTGGTATATGATGAGGGTATAGAGCATAAATGACCATGGAAGAGGGTAAAGTGGAACCAGAATTCAAAGTTTACATTTTGTATTTGTAAAATTTTTTCCTGTTTCCTACAAGGCATAAAATAATCAGGATTACATCACCATTTGTTACCCAGATGTGTTATTTGTGAGTGAAATGTAGCCTTGATTAACATCTGTTCCATATCAATTGATTCCTACATTTAAAGGGACAGGAATTTTGTGCTAATTCATATACTGTATGTTTGTTAATGCTTTTTATATTCCCAAATTATTCATGTTTAATTCTTCCTGAAAAATATTGATGTTGATACTGTGTTTTGTATTCTTTTCATTATATGGGCAGTTTCTGTACAATTCTTTTTGTGGAATCAGGCATTTGGAGATTTGCTTATGTTACTTCTTGGATTAAAACTCTGAGCACTGCACTGATAGGCCAACAACTGGTGGTATGAGTTCTAAATCCATGCAGTGACATAGTCAAAGCTCCAAATACCTGGATCAATTAAAGGAACTGCACAGAATGTTGCCCATAAAAAGAAAACAATATAAAATACAGTTATGCAAATTAATTTTATTCAGGTGCAGTAAAATATGGATCATTTGGTCACATGAAAAGTATTTTTTGGAGATAAGACCATTACATGTCAATTGCTCCTGTTTTAACTCTCCCTAACTAATGTTTCCCCTACATGCCTGCTCTGTTTACCCCCCTTGCTCCTGTCAAATCCTTACTCCCCCTACAATCCTTCTACCCAGCACTCCCTTTCTCACCTTCTCCTTTTCTCTATAGCCCTTCTACCTAGCACTCCATGTTTTCCTTACTCCCCATGCTCTTTCCACCCAACTCTCCCTTTCTCCCTTTCCCTACAGTCTTTCTTCCCAGCTCTCCCTTCCTCCCTACTCCTCCACCCTGCTTATACCTCTGCCCTTCTGCCCTCGCCAACTCACCTGTACTTATCATATCTCCTGGCAGAGTTCTCAGCATCCTGGGGGAGTCTAGTGCTGAGCTATTGCCTCTTCCACCCCACCTCCACCACCCCCCCTCCTCTCTCCTAATCTGACTCTTGCCTTCCCCGATCTGACCTCTGGCAGGGTTCTCAGCAACCTGGAGAGGCCAGTTATTTTAGGCAAGTTTCTCTCCTTCCTCCACCCAAACACTACCTCCATCCTCCCTTCTCCCTTCCCCCTCTAAATCTATTTCACCCTTCCCCCTCGCTATCTGGATACCTGGATCCATGGTTCCAGGACTACCTAACCTCCCGGTCTCAAAGAATCAAGATAGGTCACTCTGTATCTGCATCCAAGGAAGTCTTCCTAGGGGTGCCTCAAGGGTCCATCATGGGTCCACTGCTCTTCAGCATGTTCCTGAATGACCTATCCAATGCCTGCACTAGGAAAGTCATTCTATACACTGATGATGCTGTCCTACCTAGCTGTCACTCTCGCATAGAGCACCTAAAGGCCGAGCTAAGCTACAATCATCTTTCCAGCAACTGGAGACCTGGTTCTACTCCCAAAGGTTGCTACTAAACTACAAAAAAACCAAGATGATGCTTCTCTCTAGCCCCCAACTAAAAAGGAGATGCCCAGAACTAACAATCACAAATCACCTGCCTGCCCCAGTGGAACAGGTTCACTCCTTCAAGTACCTGGGTGTCACTGTGGATGATATCCTCTCGTATGTTCAGCACATTGACATGGTGGTGAAAGCTGTGAACACTAAATTAGGGATCCTGTTTAGGCACGAGAAAAGCCTAACTGCTGAAGCCCTCTGGCTCTCAGTCTCCAGCTCTGTCCTTTCCCTGGTCAGCTACGGGCTGGTGGTTTATGGCGCTGCCTCTGATACAGCCCTCAAAAGGGTTGCCACTGCCCTTAACAAGGCTTGCAGACTATTGCTAAATGCTGACCACTTCACGCACATTTGTACCCTGTATGGTCTGGCCCATATACTACCGCTTCAATCCAGAATCAGATACCAAACTTGCCTGCTAGAGAGAAAGGCCATGCTCTCCCTAACCCCTACCTGCATTGCAGACCTGGTAAAGGAAGCAAGCTCCAAATACAACACATGAAGAACAGAGACAACACAGCCTGATGTCCCATTTCGTAGAACTTCCCTAGGACAAAGATCCTTCATGTACCGAGCTCCACTATGGCTAAATGAGATCCCTACTGCAGCTTTTAATACAACAAATGTTCAATCCTTTAAAAGAGAACTGAAGCAATACCTGCTGAACTCAAATGCTTGCGACTGCCTTATCTGGATCCATATCTTCAACCTGGATACCCACTCTTAAACACCTCTGACTCCCTTACTTGAGTCCATATCCTCAACCTGGATACCCTCCTCATCTGTCTGAGCTTTCCTCCTGTTTTTTCTACTCTTGACCCCCACCTGCCATCCCTTGCCACCCCCTTCTAACTCCCTTCAACTCCTTCCCTCCCTTCCATACTCCCCCAACACCTCCCCTTTCCACCCCTCATCCACCCAAATATTCTCCTTCTCCCAATCCCTTTCTCTGTCTCTCTCTCTCTCTTTCTCTCTCTCTCCCCTCCTCTTTCTCTCTGTCTAATCTACCTCTCGTCTGCACTCTCCCCCCCTTTCTTTCTCCTACCCTTTCTGATACTCTACCTTGACAGACCCCCCCTGGGGCACCTATGCCACACGTTGTTAATTGGGAAACCTCATTTGCACTCTCCCCACTTTCTTTTTCTACCTTTTCTGATACTCTTCCTTGATAGACCTCCCTGGGGTAGCTATGCCATGCGTTGCTAATTGGGAATCTCCTCCCACTGTTTAATTTCAGTTGTCTAGGTTACTCAAATGTATTATTTATCTATTTTCTGTATTACATAGCGATCTTATGTTTTGTGTTAACTGTCAAGTTTTTGTTATGTCTCTGCTGTTTTACATCCTGACGTGGAACCTTTGTAAAAGAGTGTATACTCAGAGGTTGTTTCCGAATATACAAATAAATAAATAAATAAATAAATCTCCATGCCCCCATGTGTGCCAGTCCCTGGCTGGGTTCTCTGCACCCATGAGGTGCTAACTACAGCCCATCCTGTCCCTCCCTGACCACTTCCCCACTTTTGTTCCCCTGACTCCTTACTTCTCAGCACTTAAGCAGGTATTAGTTTACTCATACCTGAAAACTGCACTTCCAGCCCAGTCTGGGCATAGCATATTACTGCATGTAATAGTCCTCAGTCAGGTTTAATTATTAATTCCGTAAAGCCAATTCTTCAATTGTACAATGTATGTGTCAATTATACAATGGTGTGTGAAAATCCTGTAACCTCATTGGTCAAAACATGTCACACGACCGTGGGTAAATCCTGCATAACCCACGGCTGAGGAATTGCATTTATAAAAAATATAATTAAGCACATTTTAAATTTATTTTATACATGGGTCCATTGTATAATCACAATAAGGCACTCCAGAGTGTGAGTTATTGGGTGATTATATAATGGTGTGTGAAACTCCTATAACCTCATTGGTCTAAACATGTCACATGATCATTAGTAAATCCTGCATAACCCACGGCTGAGGAATGGTATTTATAAAAAACATAATTAAACACATTTTTAATTTAGTTTACACATGGGTCCATTGTATAATCGCAATAAGGCACTCCAGGTGTGAGTTGTGTGATTTACTACTTCTTGTGGTTAAAGTCACGGCTGCACCTCTTGACACACCACACAAGGCGTGGAAACCCCACAACCCACATGCTGTTGTGCCTATTGTTTGATTTATTTCACTCTTGTGTGTTAAGGCCACCTCGGCTGTGCTCGTGACCTCACCACACAAGGCGTGAAAATTCCCAATAACCCACACCCTGTTGTGCCTTATTGCTTAAGTATATAATATATGTGTCAATTCTATAATTTGTATATTGCATGTGCCAATTGTATAATGCATATGTCCTTTACATAATATTGTACATGTTTTCCATAATTCTGGGTTAAGTTCATTGTGTGTATGTCAGAATTGTTACATCTTACTGTACCATTCCCCCCAGGTCACACCGGGAGATGAACAACTTGCTGTTCAGTGTTCCTTCCTGGCGAAACAGTTCAATAAATACAAATAAAAAATAAACAAGCACCTGCACATTTAAGGAAATTCCAGTTCCCTTTGGTCAGAAGATACTAATGGTTATTCCATTAGTGACCAAACAGCCTTTTCCTATTTTTTTTTAAATTGTACCTCTCTGTACAACTTTAATACTGTACTGCACCACAAGCCTCCACTGGATATAGCTGTAAACTGGTCACAAGACCTTGTCTACTATCCTTAGTAATCATCCAGCTAACCATTCAGCCACTAAATGAATATCACCCACCCATACTGAAAAGTGACCTGTCATGGTTGACACCTTTCCTTGTGATTAAGGCATTCAAGTAATGTGCCTTAGCTAGGACCCAGACCCAGGTACTCAAAATACTGTTGGTGTTACGCCAACCAGAACAGTATTCTGGGTGGCTTGCTTAAGTCCCAGCTAAAGCACTTATTTCTTTTTCCTTTCTGTTTCCCTGGGTTCCATTAATATGCTCACTACATCTTTATGATTGAAAATATGATTTGTGTAATGTAAATACTTAAAAATAGTTCCAGCATGGGTGGCTGCATTAAAGATTTCATACTTTCTTGACGTTACATACATTATTCTTTAGAAATTATCTGCATAAAAATAAAAATTTAGATCTCATGTGTGAATGCAAGCTAGCTTCTCACATAAAAAGTCAGTAAACAAAAGACAAAGTTTCAATCCCCCAAAACTGAGGAAAGTCTAATTAGTTTTAACACATTGACACTGTTTGACTTTACATTACTTTTGAGATGTGCCATGTTCCTTGAGTGTGCAAGTCTTCTTTTTCATGCAGGTAATTTTTGTAACCCTTTCAACTAGTTTTCCAAGTCAGAACTGCAACCAAAACCATCGCTTACAGCTGTAAATAACAGTCATGGTTCAAAAAACATCTACCATTTATGTTTTTCGCTTGTGTCTTTGAAAGCAGCATGACAGCTGAGGCCAGATCATGCCCTGTTGAAATTGTGTTGTGATCCAGCCCTATAAATTGCCATTGGCAGTAATATGTAATTTTTACAGTAGAAACTGACTGCAATGGTAATGATACTAAATTGAAGTTTGACATTATCTTCTTTTACATGCTAAAATGATGGTGCCAGCCTTTGACCTTACTACATGCAGCCCACTCACACACATTACTTACAACTTTCTATTAGGAACCTGTCTTAGTACAATATTTTGAACATGGTTGGGCCAAGAGTTGGCACCATATTTATAGTGTGCAATGAAAGGTAATATTAAGCTTTAATTTGACATCATTTCATGGAAGTCAGTTTCTGAAATTAACGTGTTTTAGCTAATTGTAATGAATAAGGTTGGATCACATCATGATCCCAATAGGTAATGATCACTGCTCCGCTATTTTAAACAGACCTCCCCCAGTCCCCTAATAGAGGAGTTAGTAAATACTAGTCTTTTGAGATATCTTTTGAAACTGTAAATTCTATGACAGTAATCTGCATTTCCCCAGTTCCAATCAATGTGCAGTCCAACCACTGGTCACCATAGCACTCTATTTTTGAAATTTAGACTTTTCCTGCTGGCAACAATTACACACTTTGTTTAGAGGGGAACATTCTCTTTGAAGGAATACATGTAGGGGACTTGTAGGGGACCAGGAGGCCCCAATTAGCAAATTAAGCCATTTAAAAATATTATTAAGCTGCTGTAAGTGCTGTACCTTCATTTTTGCTCTGGGCAGTATTATAAGCTTTCCTGTCATATTTATCTTTTAATTGTATATTTGTACCAATTATAAAAAGGTGAATAAAAAATAAGGGCCCTGATTGGCTACTGACATTCCAGTAACCTTGCATTAATATTTTTAAAGTACCCATGTAGAATCACTTCACATGCGTCAAAATCAGCTGAAACAAAACCCCTTTATTAAAATTATTCTGTTCCTGCATTCTAAACTGCTTCTTGCTGCTGCCATTTAATTTTGCTGACTGCAGTCACAAAACTGCC
Organism: Neoceratodus forsteri; assembly: GCA_016271365.2. Lineage (NCBI taxonomy): Eukaryota > Metazoa > Chordata > Ceratodontiformes > Ceratodontidae > Neoceratodus > Neoceratodus forsteri. The sequence continues at coordinate 677,267,726 of CM028132.1, forward strand.
ATCTGCATCAGCTTATACAAAATCTGCATCCATATAAAATGAAACACTTACTAGTAAAACAAAACTAAATCAGTGACAGCTATTTTATAGTGCAGCAGTCATTTTATGCTACTACTGCTGGCCATAGATGTATTTCTCAACAGCGTCACCAAGCCTGGTCACTGAGTTTGACAGCTCTGAATCAGTTGATAGTCTGACTGCAGAAGGAAGTCGCCAAGAGTTGCTGTCAGCAGCTGCTACACAAAGTTTAAGTAATGTCAACCATGAAGAAAAAATCCTCTCATTCATCCTCTGCATGTTGATTAACCAATACAGACTTCCAAAAATGCTATGTTTAAGTAGGAAACATAAATGTGCACAGGATGAATGAGAGGATATTTTCATTGTGGTTGCCTGGCAATATGCCTAAGGTCGGAACCTAGACCCACATACGTGGATTAGGGAAACCAACATTTTTGACCACAGGATTTAAAGATGAACTGGAAGTGAGGGGAAAAAAAACAAACCTTTGTTTTAACTATCCAATGCCGTAAGCCTGTACCCACTGCTGTAGCCCGCTTGATATCGCAACCGAAACCCTCACATAGGTATAAACAGTCCCATTAAAAAAAAACTGCTGTAAAGTTCCTCTGTGTGTACATTGTTAAGTGACAGTAGCAATTAAATATTTTTTGTAACTCACACTGTGCACCCCAATCAATGTGATACTGGTTACCATGACAGCTATTTTTTTTTCAACTCTGATGGTCTATTGATGAATTGCTGGCTTAGACCAAAAAAGTACGTCCAGTGCTTTTATGATTTGCTGGCAAAACCCAGCTTCCTTCAAACAGACTTAGAAAACAAACTTGGAATTGAGGTTGTAGGGAAAAATTGTTAAGATTGCTGAGCAATTTGACAATTTAGAAGCATGAGTGCATGCACTGGAACCATGGTGCCAACTGGTGTTAAGGAAAGTAAGAATCTCAACAGAAAGAACAAGAATTTGGAAAAACAAATCTTTTGCAAAAATATAACAATTGTTAGCTGATCTGATGCTCCTTCTATCAAAAGAATTCCAACCATCAGAGAGCTGGATAAAGAGGTTTTACTATACACTTTTGACCTTCTAGCTGATGATCCCCCATATATGGAATACCATAAAAAGACTTACTCAAAGGACTTCAGCTGAACCTACTGACCTGACTCAAAAAAAAAAAAAAAATCAAGTATCTTGGTTTCACTGTCCTTTCGTTCAGGTCATGAACTGTTCAAACTAGTGAAAATAAAGGGAGTTCTCGTTTAGCTGAACAATCAGTTTTGTATGTATCCATCAAGGCTAGTTACCACATGTAGCAATGCAGGAGATGATTTCTAACCTTTTTTTATTTAGATTTCATGCCACTTGATGCTTTCAACTATCATCAAAGTTCTTGCAGTTACTTGTGGTCAGCCAAGGGCATATTGCAAGGTTGAATGCTGCTGGACGCTGCCAGTCCTGGTTTTCTTTCCTGTGGCCTTGGACAGGGAGAGTGATACGAGCAGTGCCAGCAGTTGTCAGTACTGTGATATGTCCGCATCTTCACCACAAGTATTGTAGGCGATGCTGAAGTTTGATGTCCCCTGTGGCTGAGTTGTTTACATTAGGACTAAGGGCAAGAGGGTCACAGGATCAGCCAGATAAAGTACTGCATTTAAAAGCAAGTGAGGAAAGTAATAAAGCATTTTGTTAATTCCTGATTTTTCAAATTGGAAGATTTGAGATCTCCTACTCTCACTACATGAATTCCTTTAAATGGGCTTCCTCCTGTAGCACAGTGAATGCAGGGACACCTGACATCCCAGCAGCAGTGCAGGTGTGGATTGGCTTACTTCTATTTATTTTGTGCCCCCCCCCACACACACACACCTTTCTCTCTCTCAACATTTTCTGAAAATTCCTGTAAAGACAAATACTGCATAATTTGACAGGGTCAACAAATGCCAGGATTTGGTCTCTGAGCAAATTCCCTATAACATTCCCTATAACCCTAGCCCCAAAGTTTTGCTAAGGGAATTGTAGTACAGCAAGTCATGTAACAATGCCATGCTATAGATCCTTTTATTAGTCACCATCTAGATTACAATCTAGTGTGCAGTTTGGGTAATCGTACTCTAAGAAAGATATAGATATTCATGAAAGAGGCTAGAAAAGATCAACAGTGGTTAAAGGAAAGCATGATTTACATTATGAGGACAGACTACTATAGTTGATCTGGAGTACTCTATAGATAAAAGAAAATAACAGTAAATGGAAATATAATTTCTTCATATTGGTAAATGTTGGTAAAACCCAGGCCATGCTCTTTGGTTCTGCCTCCAGGCTCAGAGCCACCCTGGGGCAACTCAAAATTTCTTGTGTGGATGGCTCCCTATTGGAGTGTTAGCTCCTTCAAGTATCTTGGTGTCACGCTTGATGCCTCCCTTGACTATAGTCAGCATACCACTACCACCTGTAAATCAGTTAGAGATGTGGCAAAATTAAATTTTGTGGGTGAACTTCCCACGAAATCAGCAGTTTCACTGCATGAAACATCTGGTGGAATTCGTCTGTTCCGTGAAAAATTTCACGGATGCAAAATTACATCTGTGAAATTTGAAATTTCACCCGTAAATGGTGGAATTTCACCCCTGAGTGATAATGTTTTGCCATTTCATGGGCAAAATTTCACTCTCATGGGTGAAATTTCACACTCCACTGGTGAAATTCCGCATTTTGCACCTGGGAAATATTTAGCGAAATGCACAAATTTTGTGAAATGTTTTGTGGAATGAAATTTGCCCGTTTCGCCCATCTCTAAAATCAATGCCAAAATTGGAATTGCTTACAAAACTAGCTATGCCCTGACCCCCTCTGCCAGAATAGCCATTGCTCAGGGTATTCTACTCCAAGCCCATGTCTGTGGCTTGGTCATGTATATTGGTGCATCGAAAGCCAGTCTCCACAAGTGGGATACCATATACAATAATATTTGCCAGTTTGTCTCAGCATCCCCTCAACGCGAGCACCATTGTCAGCTTTAAGCTGTCCTAAAATGGACCTCCCTCCACCACCCACCAACTTCTCTCATTCGGCTCACTGATTATCTCTAGCCATCATGTTGCTCCACAAAACTCTTCATGTGTCCTTAGATCTGTGGATCAAACTCCTCTCCATATCCCTAGGTGTAAAACCTCCATGGGAGTCCATGCTTTCTCCCACACTGCCCCACAATATTGGAACTCTCTTGCCTTAGACATCTGACTTGCTCCCACTCATGCTCTCTTTAAAAGGCAACTTCATGATCACCTAATTGATTCAGCCCCCGTATATGCTTTAATCCACCTTGAACCCCTTTCCTCTCACCCTTGACTCCTTTGTCACTTCTATTCTTCCTGTCTTACTCTGCCCCCTCTTGCACTTTTCTGCTTAACCCTCACCTCTCCCCTCTACCTAATGCATGATTTCCCTACCCTCTTTGTCCTTGCTGCTCCATTACATTATCTGCCTGCCCCATTCCTAGGTTTTACCATATACTTCCCCTCCTCAACTTAGGTCAAAATGTTAAATTCATACTAACCCAATGTCTATCTGGCTATATTATAATTCCTGCTTCTGTATTTGTTATTCAGCTGCTGCATCCTTATCCTGTATTGATGGCATTTTCTCCTTTGAATTGATGCAATCCTATGTCTTTCAATAGTATTTTCTCCATTTAGGTATTTAATTGCTATTTCTACTGCTTTTGACCAATGCTCTTATGTAAAAATGCACTTGTTATTTGTACTTTTCTTGTATCACCCTGTATTTACTGTCCAGTGTTTATGTACTGTATTTGACTTGTACCCTCCCGGGCTGTGCCTGAAGACAGGCATTTCTATGTCTAGTGTACCTACCCAGTTATCAAAAATAAAATAAAATAAATAAAATAAAAGGGTCATCTCCTGATCATATAAAGCTACTAAAATATTAACAATGAGAGAACTCACAGGTGTGCAATAAAGGGAAGAAGTTTTAGAAATACTGTATATTTTGCTTAGAAAATGGGCCAAAAAATCTAAGAAATCTGATTGGTTGGCAGGGGTACATTAACTAGCAGTGAGAGTCCTGTCAATAAAAAGTCCCAGCTATGCCAACCCACTTAAGTACCCTAGTGCCCACCCTGCTTTTTAATTGGCTAAAGCACCTCATTTAAATTTCAAACCGCTGCCATTTTACCTCTCGCTTAGTGAGAGAGCTATGGAGAGCCCCCCCCAACCCCTTCAGTCCTTAGCCCAGACACTATACACAGTAATGTTTAATGAAAAAGAAATCATAGCAGTATACACAGAAAATAAATAAAAACAAAATGTTTTTGTTCTTTCACTTCCACTAGCTGATGGGAGTGACTGGTGAAGTGGTGGATCGAGTGTGCCAGTTCCCTTGTACACTCCTTTTCGACAGCACTATGCCCCCAGTCTCTCCACCTGTTAAAAAAGGCAAAAAACCCTTGTCATGCAGAAACTGCACAGCGCTAACCAAAGATACCCTGAACAACAGTACCTAATGTTTTCTGTACTCTGTCAGGTCTGTTCTTGTTTTTAGCTCCTCCGGTTCTTTACCTCCGCAGACAGACTGAATCGTTGCATTGAACACGCTCGTCTTCACACTCCCAGTCCTCAGGGTAGGCAGTGAGGACAGGGAACCAGTAAAACATCAATAAAAAAAAAGAAACTGTAACAGCCGAGTCCTGGTCCTCACTGTAGACAGCAAGGACCAGAAAACTGTTAAAAATAAAACATGGCTAAAAATCCCCGTGCAGCATACATCGGAATGCACCTTCTGCTTTAACGTGCAGGGTCTTATAAGGTTGAGCTCCTAACAGTTGCAAGTTCAGAGGCTGGGAAAAAAAAAAAACACTGTTTAAAGAATGGCACATAACAGTTGACAGCAGTCTGCTGGCTGGGAAAATGTGTTCCAGAGGTGGTGGTAGGGGGAGGGCAAAAATACAAGAGAATATCTCTGTAGAGAGGGAGACAACAGGAGATGGACTACAGCATAAACGGGGGACTACTTTACAACCAAATTAATTAAACCTCAATCTTTTCAATGTATTTTTTGTTTTCTTAATTTTTTAAAATCCCACATAAAACTGCCACATGTAGTCCATTTTCTAAGTGCAATAATACCCTCCAGGGTGGGTATATGGGCAATACCGGACCTTCCAGTGGCTGTAAGGCCCTCCACCTGCATCACCGGGCCTCATTACGCCCCTGGGCAGTCTGGTATTGCCCAATACCACCCATCCTGTTGGGTATTATTGCTTGCATAAAGACTGGTTGATCTGTGTAATACATTTCCATCTAAGGTACTATCAGTTGACATTCATCTACAGTACTAATGTCAGCTGAAACCATCCATGCCGTTTCACTAAATTAAGGTAATGTAGGTAGAGTACATAATGGGAAAACATCCTTTTCTGTTTGTTGTATGTTCTGATTTATTGCATTTAAAGGAAGTGTTTAAATGACATAGGGTCTGGATGTAGCTCATATTCCCATTCCATTTCACTAATCTCCCAGATTTGTACCATACTCCCTCGTTGGGTGTAGTTTATATCCCCTTTCACCTTTATTAGTTTCCTAGGTTTGTAGCATATGCCCTGTCTGGGTATAGCTCATATCTATATCTCATTTCAACATTTACACTCTCAGGGTGTTATCCACATCCTCCTTCTACCTAATAAATGTCTAAAGTTGAAAACCTTCAAGATTTGACTTAAAAAATGGCTCTTCAATAGAAGTGCCTGTTCTGGTCATTAATGACTGCTGAATATACTTTATCTTTTAGGTTTTCTTGAGTTTGTTATATCCTGTATTGTATTATCTTGTTTATGTTTATTGTATGTATATTGTATTATTGATTTTTTTCATTTTTGTTTGTTTTAATTGTAGTTGTCACTGGTGAAAATGGGCAGTTTTGCTCATCAGCTTACAAGTACAAAAAGTAAAAATGAAAACATCAGCGTCCTCCTTTTCTGAGTAAAGTAAATTATCCCCCCCCCTTCATTGGTGGTTTCCCCTCTGGGTACAACCTAGTATACTTAAATTTTATACTATAGTTATATTAACTGGTAGTTACTCTTTTTACTCACTGGGTCACCCACAAATACTAGGGAACGATGATCGGCGTGTGGGAAAATGGGTTACAGCAAGATGCGCGACCGGCAATTGCATCTTGCATCTTGCTGGTCGAACTGCATGTTGACCCCATTGCGGGAGGGGGCTTTGCCCTTGCACCCCGCCTTAAATAAATATAAACATGCTCCACGCTGCACACAAGAGGGAGGGGGACGGACCTCAGTTAAGGCCCCATGTTTCCATCTGCTCACAATCACCGCCACACTGAAGTCCCGACCACCCAGATTGTGTTCGCCCTAACTGCTGCAACCACATTCCTTTTGCCCTAAGTCCTGCGCCCACTTGATGGCATACCTTCCTCACCTCTATCAGTTAACTCTAAGCAACTGTTTCTTGCTCTCCATCATGCTGCTTCTTGCCCTCTTTCCTCTGCCTCCTAGCTTGCTTCTTCTCCTTCCCCCCTATCTATATCCTCTCCCTTCCAGCTCCCTTCCCCCTCCCTCTCTCCCACCCTTCCTTCCTCTTTTCTCCCTTCCCTTTCCCACATCACCTGGTGTCCTGGGTGTAGCCTCTTCCCTTCCCCACTGATCCACCTTGAAGCACTCAGGGCTCTCTGACCTTCTCCCCCTCCTCCCACCACCACCTCCTCCCCTTCCGCTCTTTCACACAAGCATCTGATAGACTCCCTTAAGCTTCTTGTCTTCTTGTTGACCGTAGTAGCTGGCGACATTGAGTTCGGTCCTGGTCCTGCCCTCACTTCCCCCTCTCATCTCCCCAAAGGTCTGAGGGTGGTTCATGTCAGCCTCTGCAGTCTTCTCCCCAAAACTGACCTTCTACACCTGCTCATTGTTAACTTTAAACCTGATATTCTCATAATCCCAGAGGCCTGGCTATACTCCAAGACCCCAGATACTGCTGTTACCATCCCAGGTTTTTTTACCATCAGCCAGGATTGTATGATAAGGGGCTGTGGAGTGGCTATCTCTTTCCTCTCACACCAATTTTAACTCATGCTGTCAGTCACATCCCCTTCTGCCTTCCCCTTCACAGTCCCTGTTTTCACTGCTAGAGTACATTGCTGCCCTGGCACATCTCCATCCTTAGTCATTGAACTCCTCACCACCATATCCACTCACACCTATCTGGTGAGGTGCTCATTCTTGGTGATTTCAATCTCAATTATCACTTCCCATCCCATCAAAAATGCAGTGAAAATGTGAAGTCTCTGGAACTCTCCCAACTGATCTCAGACCCCATACGGCTCAATCACAAACCTCCCCACCATTCCCTCCTGGACTGGGTCATCTCATCTAACCCCCCCCCCCCGTATTGCAGATGCTGGCACTTTTCCCAATGTCCTAGTTGATCACCATATGGTCTACTGTGTGCACATGTTACAATACTCCTCCTCTCCCCCTGTATACATCCAGATCCAATCTTTCCAAACTCTGAGCCTGTTCTTCCTTCATGCTGACCTGGAGGCCACTGACTGGCCCCCATTTCAGTGGCTAGCAAGATCAACACTGCCCTCAAGTTCTTTAACTCCAGGTTCACATCTGTCTGGGACTATGATGTCCCCTTGAGGAAAACTAGGGTACAAGGTCACCGCCTTTCTGTATCTCAGCAGTGTTGCTGGATTGTCACCAAGCATGTGACATTGCCTGGTGGACCTACAAGTCCACTGGCTTCTCTACTGACCTTATTAGGTACAAAACCTTCCACAACACCTGTACCAGAGCAACTAGGCTTGTGAAGGCAGATTACTTTGCATTTACACTCCAGAGCAATCTTAACCACCCTTCTATCTTCTGGAAAGTCATTCATGCCCACTGCTTCCCTTTGTCCCAGCTCCTCCCCAAGCACTCAAAGTGGGCGACACCCCTGTCTCATACCCTGCAGCAGTCACCTCATCTTTCATCTCCTTTGTTTTACTTCCTGTGCCTGCTCCTTTCTTTCCTCCACCTGCCCTTCTACCCCTCCCCTTTTGCCTCAACCTGCCCTTCCTATCCACCCTCCTCCCCTTCTCCTTTTCCCTGACGACTCCAGCTGCTTTACTCAATGCCTTTCTGTTTCTAAACCTCCACAAAGGTGGGAACCCTGATGGCCCTTACCCGAAATTTTTGTCTCTCTTCTCTTCTGCCATTGCTCTCATTATTACCTACCTCCTCAACCTCTCCTTTTTTCCTAGACTCTGTCCCTGTCACATAGAAACAGGTTAAGGTCACCCCCCCTTCCCAAAGGGGATAACCCCACCTCTCTTGGTAACTATCGAACTACTTTATCTCCCTCTCTCCCCCCTCTCTGGCTAAACTCCAGGAACACCTTATTCTCTCCCAATTCTACCTTTTCCTTGACTCCTCCTCCCACTTTACTCCCTACCAGTTGGGTTTTAGGAAGTCCTACTCTACCCCCCACCTCCCTCCTGCAACTTACTGACTCCCTATTTATCAGTCATGGATGGCAGTCTGGTTACCTCAGCCATTTCTGTTGTCCTGGCCAAAGCCTTTGAAACTGTTGCCCATCCCATCCATCTGGACAAGCTTAAGGCAGCAGGCCTCTCTGCCTCCTCAGTTGAGTGGTTCCACTCCTACCTTGAGGGCTGGTCTCAAGCAGTCTTTATTGGTGACAGTGTATCCCCTCCTCTCTATATAATCTCTGACTTTCCCCAAGGATCTGTCCTTGACTCAATTCTTTCTTCATTTTCCTGAATGACCTTCTATCTGCCTGCTCTTTTGCAAGTATTCTATTTAGGCAGAATGTCAAGGTTCTCTATGCTTCTGGCCCCTCTGTCCCTGACCTCATGGCCTGGCTTCAACTAGACTTCAACAACATCCAGCTCTGGTTGCAGGTTATCAGCTGTCCTCCACCCCTCCTTCCATACCCTTGATGGTGTTGTGATTGAGGATATCTCCTCCTTTAAATACATGAGGGTCTGGTTAGATTGTCCCCTTCATTTTTCAATTCATGTGGAGACCATTAACCAGAAGTTCAACCTCAACTTGGTGCATAGAAATGCAAAATCATGGAATGGGTCAGCAGAAAAGGACCAGTAAGCCTATCTAGCCTGTCCTGTGTTTCCTGCTGAGCATCACACCCCAGACTCTATTTGGTCACAGGTGTTCCTCCTTCCTCCCTTTTCTCAATTTTTTATACCCACCTGCCTATACCATGCATGCTTGAAACTCCCCACTGTTTTCACCCCATCACCACCTCCTCCTCCTCTGGTAGGCTGTTTCAAGCATCCACCACCCTTTCAGTGAAGAAGTATTTTATTTATTTATGTATTTATTTATTTGGAATTACAAACCTTTGAGTCATTTCCAAAGGCTCCACATCATATTACATACAGATTCATAGTCATAGGAATACAGGGTGCATCAAGACATATAAGACAGTGTACGTGGGTATAGACACGAAAAAACAGGAGTGTAATAGTGTGCAGATTACAATCTTAGCTGGTGGCAGTACAAAAAACAAATACAGAAAAACACGGGCATCTTACAGACCTTGGTCATTCAGCAGTTACAATAATAGTGAGGAGGTCCTAAACAGGATATTAGCTAAATTCAGTTCACAGACAAGTACAAAAATTTAGGCAGTGCAGCCTGGAGAAGGCCATTGTCAGTATTTCCTCACATCTCTGTTAAACTCCCCCTCAGGCTTCATAGCATGCCCCTGTGTTCTGGTGTTCCTCTTCCTGTTAAAGAGACTCCCCTTCCATACCTTGCTCATCCCTGTGAGGTACTTATAGGTCTCAGTCATGTCCCCTCTCACTCTCCTCTCCTTTAAGGAATACTGTACATGTAGAACTCCCTCAGCCTCTCCTTATGAGTTCTTGCGAAACATCACACCATTTTAATAGCCCTCATCTGGACCACTTTCACCTTGTTGATGTCCTTGCAGAGATGGGACCTCCAGAACGGGACACAGTACTCCAGGTGGGGTCTCACAAGAGAGTGATACAGTGGCAACACCACCTCCCTTCTTCTGGTAGAGATCCCCCTTAATATGCAACCCGGAATCCAGCTTGTCTTTCCTGTTGCCCTGCAGCACTGCCCTGCCACCTTGAGATCATTGGATATGATTACCCTAAGGTCCCTCTCCTGCTTGGTAACTGTAAGTACCTCCCCCCAATCTTATATACTGTCCTTTAGTTTCCCCACCCTTACAGAAATAATTATTTGAAATGTTTTTATGCTGCACTCATAAAACTACCCAAGAGATATGCATGCTGCAAGTATGATTTAAATGTTAAATTGGAACTAATTGCATGCATATGGCATGCGTGCAGCAAGCAAGTATGGAAACCATGATTGTTATGTTAAATTGGGAAAGACTGCATGCATGTGGCATGCGTGCAAAAAAGCAAGTGGTCACTGATAACTGCACATGTAAAAGTTAAGTGACTTGCTCAAGATCACACCATACACAAGTGGGGGGTTGATGAGATTCAAACCCAGGTCTTCATACCTCCAAGTGTCCTTGCTTGCCATTCAGTACCTTTAACTACTAAGCCATACTGTCTGCACACATATGGCTCCCTTGTACTTCAATACATACTGTATCTGAATATGTCTGCATGTATGTAGCATGCTTGTAGCCACTGTTATGCTTTTCAGTTTTCTTCTCTCCGTCATCTCATTTTCACAGTTGATCTGTAATGCACATACCAATGGAAACTCATGTTTTTCCCACCCTCAATACACAAACGTACCCACACAACCACTTAAATATTTCTGTCTGGCCTGTACTCCTACTATTTTCTTTCCATAGTTTTTAATGCTTCCACACAAACAGACTTTAAGGTACAAACACAAAAGCAGCAATAACTCAACACACACATCCACATGGCCAGTCCCCCCATCCCTACACACTGTAGTGGGTATGGCCATGCTGTACAGACAATCTACCAAGTATAGATAAACATAAAAAAGTCTCTTACTGGAGTACCATGGAGCCAGAGGCAGAAGTCTTTAAGATATGACGTCCATGGGTTAGAGTGCTGGGGTGTACCCCCTAGAAATGAATGGAGTTATTTTCTGTTACTATTTTATATGTTATGACAGTGAGTTGGAGAATAATGAAGGTCACTGTTCTACTAATAAGGCCCTTGTTAGTCGAGCGGTGGCCATCATTAATCTCCACCTCTCCATCAATAATGCATAAAATAGTAACTAAAAATATCCCCATTCATTTCAATGGTGCACACCCCTGAAGTCTCCTTTGTCATAATGTGCCTGAGCATGGGGATGTGGAGGTCAGCTTTCGTGGGTGGGGGAGGGGCATAAGCCTGACTATAGTGGGGTTCCAATTGTCTATACATACCATACTGCTCAACTGTCCATGAATGCAACGGATAGCACTAGAATGTCTGTAACATCTCTAAAAGGTATAACTTATTTGGTTTGACTGAAATGTGATATGCAATTCAGGAACAATTAAAATGTAAAAGATTCATCTGTATATACCCCGGAACAGTGCATCACATTTGGGCTTAAACCCACCCAGTTACCAACCAATTTTTTTCCTGGCTGAAGTTCTGCCCCCACAAAAGATCTTTGTCCCAATTTTCCTCCCTGACTCCATTCCATTTAATACCCCTCCCCTATGGGTCATAAAGCTGCCCAAAGGTGAAGAAATGTGAAAAAACACATCAATATTTCAGTCCTTCCTCCTTCCCCAATCCTCCTGTAAAATAAAAAGATTTACTTTTACTTACCTGGCCATATGGCTAGAACCTGTAGCCTGGCATAGTGTGCCACCAGCCCAGTTTTCAGTCCACTCCTCCTCTTTCCTTCACCAGAAGCTGAATGCTACAATCAACCATCACAGGTCCCCAATGTGGTCTGCAACCAAGTCACCTCGCCATCCAAACCCACACAACCTGGGTTGCTTGCTTCTTGCTTGGTTGTTGCTGTGACTGCTGCTGCACTGCACTGATCAAGGCCTATGAAGGCCACCCACACCGCTGTCACCACTGCTGCTAAGCCTAGCTTGCTGCCGTGGGGGTCTGTGCTGTTTTTTTGGTTTTTGCAAGGTGAGCTTAGTAGAGTAAGTAGGTAGCCTAGTCTTGGGTTAGCTTCTAGCTCACCCTCTGCCCCTTCAGCCACCAGGGGAGATGGAGACTCACTAAGAACAGAACAACAAAAATATGCTGCCACAATGCTGCTATTGAGAGTTCAGTGCTCACTGACTCTTCCAAGCTGTAGTGTGCAGTCTGTCTACTCTGTGGCGGTAAAGACAGTGTCACACTTGCAAAGCTCATGCACTCTTTCTTGGCTGGAGCTCATCTACATCACATGTGACTGTGCTGCCACTAATAGGTGGAGAGAGTGGACAACACAATACAGACACAGTCGAGTCTGGAGAGTACCTGCAACATGAGCACACACAGGTCAAGTAGGCGCTTATTGTGCAAGAGATTAAATCCAAATTTAAAGTCATTTTTGCCACACCACAACAACAACCTAGGCACAAATACGGGGGGGAGGGGGTAGCTGCCCCCCTCTGCCCTACCTAAATGACACCGCTGCTTAATAGTAGAAATTCATTCTCAGATGCTAATGAAATGGTTTCCACTGCGTTCTGAGGTACTGTATCTCCATGTTTCATAATGTATCTTGATCATCATGTGGGTTAGTGTCCCTCATTGTTCCTCATTTTGAGTGTCCATGTCCCTCATTGCAGTGACAACATGGGAGGTATGGTGCATGCTTCCAAGACCATACTCAGCACAAAGAGTACTAAGCATGGCCATAGTGTATATGCTCAATACAGAATGACAAAGGGAAAGTAAGTTAGATGACACAGTCATGGAGAAACACATTTGTAGCACTGAATATACATAAGGGATTTGCATGGTCCAAAACAAAAAGGATAAGCTTCACAACACAGAGTCCACTCTTCATCATCTGGAATGTGGATGTTGACTGGCTATACCCTAGGCATTTAATGCAGTAAGCAAACAATACTTTGCAAATTAATGGCAATTTAATGACAAAAATCAAAAGCGATTAAACAGCTTGCAAAAGGATCAGAATTATTGAGTTTACCAAATTTTTATGGGAATTCAAATAAAAATTTATTTTAATGACTAATTGCTAGCAGTAGTATAAGAAATAGGCACTGATGTGTTTTTTTAGATGAGATTTGCACCAGCTTAGCTGCTACATACATGGCAAGCATGCAGCATGTGAACCTGATGTGATGTTTAAATGATATTCACACCAGCTTAACTGCTGCACTCACGTCAAGCGTGCACCACGTGAACCTGATGTAATTTTTAGAAGATGTTCACACCAGCTTACCTGCAGCACACACGTCAAGCTTGAAGCATGCAAACCTGATTTGCTTTTTAGATCTGGTTCATATAGGTTCACTTTGTGTATGTGAACCGCATACAAATATTGCACAATTAAGCATGAGACATGCATTTTGCATGTACAAAGCACACCTATATTTCTGTAAGCGCACCCTTGTGCATGACATTACAATTCTGGGCCTTTAAACCCAGTTGGCACTCCCTAGATCACTATACTAGGTTTACCACATTCCTCTGTATTCTCTCAACCCCCCTCCTGGGTGTTGATCTGTTGCCAGTTTTTGTGTCATCTGCAAAGAGACACACCTTCCCCTTCAGTTTCTCAACAATGTCACTTATGAAGACACTGAAGAGGACATGGCCCAGTATCAATCTCTGTTGTACTCCACTGGTCACTCTCCCCTCCTCTGAGTGACTGCAGTTTACCACCACCCTCTGCCTCCTGTCTTTAAACCAATTAGATACCCAGCACACCACCTCCTCTCCCACACCCAGGCTGCTAAATTTCTTTACCAGCCACCCATGTGGCATAGTGTCAAAGGCTTTACTGAAGTCCAGATATGCCACATCTACTGCTCTCCAGAGACCCACCTCCCTAGTTCAGGACTCCTTCTTCTGAAAACAGACTTATATCTATCTCCGCCCTTTGCTCCTGCCACTCCCTGTGGAGTAGAAGTGCCAGTTCATAATGTCTGCTTTTTCTTGGTCCTGTTTCTGTGCAGCTCCCCCTACCGTCACACATTGCCCTCCTTAACCTCACTGCCCCTTCTTTATCTTCCTCTTCTAACTTATGTACCTGAAAAAAATGTTATCCCCTTTAGCTATCCTTCTCTCTAGCTACACCTTTGCTCCCCTCACTGCCTTTCCTATTTCTCACTATTTTAGTTGGTACATGTCCCTGTCTTCCTCCCTCTGCATTTCCTTATTCCTCCTAAATGTCATCCTTTTTTCCTTCAGCACTTTGGCCACCTCCCTACATGCCTGAAGAAAGTCATATCCCTATTTTTAACCAACTGAGTGAGGCTTTCCTCAGTTTGAACCTTTTCTGCCCTTACACTCCTCCCTGCTTCCCTTTGTTTAACTAGATATACCTCCTTGTCTGCCTCCGTTTGGTTCTCCTTGTATTTCATGAAAGCTGTATTTCCCTCCCTTAATGCCTTAGCCACCTTGTTGGAGAACAACAGTGGCCTCTTTTTCCTCTTTCCCTTGCTTATCAGCTTCAAATAGCTTGCTATTACCCTAGTTACTACCTCCTTTATTCTATTCCATTATGCATCCATTATGCATCACCAACCCCCACCCTGGCTATAACCCCTACAAGGTATTTCCTAAGGCAGTCTCCCATTTCTTTAAAATCTGCTCTCCTGAAGTCCTGTACCCTTGTCCTATCTTGGTTTTCCTCCTGCCCAATTCATATGCCAAACCACACTGTGCGATGATCGCTTGAACCAAGGGGCTACCCACTGTGACGTCTGCAATGATGTCCTTCTTTGTAAGTACCAGATCCAGCACCACCCCATCTCTAGTGGGATCTGTAACCAGCTGCCTGAGAAATGTCCCTTGCAGGGAGTCTAGGATCACCTTGCTCCTAGTTGTAGCTGAAGCCTGGATGTTGTAGTCCAAATCTAGTAGATTGAAGTCACCCATAATTATTACTTCCACTTTTCTTGCTATTTTTTGTATGCTCTCCCCCAAAACCCTGTCTAGTTCCTCCCCTTGTGTTGGTGATCTCTACACAAGCCCCACATGTGTAAAAGCCCCAACCCCTCTCCCATTTCCAAGCCAACCCAAAAATCTCCGGTCCTTCCCTCTCTCCACTATGACTCTGTATTTCTATGTCCTTAATACCCTCCATTACCTATACCACACCCCACACTTCCTCCCTGCCATATATTTCTAAACATGTTGTACCCTGGTATGGTCATCTCCAAGCTGTGGTTGTTGGTGCACCATGATGCTGTTATGGCTACCAGATCCAGGTCTCCCGCCACATTGGTAGCCTCAAGGTCAGGAATATTGTTTCCTAGGCTCCTTGCACTGGTGCACATGGCTGTCCACCCCCTTTGTTCTTTCCTGCCCCGACTTTGCTCTCCCTTCCTGAGTCCATTCTTCACCCTTCTTTTTTCATTTCTTTCCTTTTCTTATCTTCCCACTACCTACCCTCCTATGTAATTTCCTCTGGCCTAATTCCAACTCTTGATCCTCCCATTCCTTCCTCCCCTTACCCCTATTCCCTGCTACCTTGGGGAATTTATTTCCCCTGCGCTATCCTTCATTGCTGCTCCCTTATCGGGGGTTATTCACGGCCTCACACATTTCTTCTGCCACCCCTTTACTAGTTTAAATGCCTATTGAAGTAGCATTTAAACTTTCCACCCATGACTGCCATTCCCCTCCTGGTTGGATGGAGGCCATCCCATTTGTACAGGTCTTTATCCCTCCAGGTAGGATCTCAGCCCCTGATGTAGCCAAACTCCATCCCTGTGCCATACCTTCAACCAGTTGTTGAAGACCGTGGTGTGGTGTGCCCTTTTCTCCCCCCAGCCTTACACAGATAGCATCTCAGTGAAGGCTACCATGTGTGCATCTGCTTCAGGCCCCTCCCCAGCTCCCTAAACCTGTCATGTGCCACTTGGCTGCTTTCCCTGCCAGGTTATTTGTCCCTAGATGGACAATGTCATCCAGCTTTCCCTCTTGCCATTCTTAAGGATTTGTTCCTCATCTCTGTGTGCCGAGGCTTCCGGTAGGCACCTCAGCTCCTTCCCTCCCATGGTGTTCTCAAAACTAACCCCCATGACAATTGATTCTCCCACCAGGAGTTGCTTCCTCTTCTGCTGGGGTCCTCACCTTCCCATCTTGGAGGCTTCATTCTGAGGAACCCCCACATCCTCCCTATGGGTGCTTCATCTTAGCAGTCACATCCCGTCAGAGTGGAGAAAGAGTTCTTTAATGGTACTGGGTGAGGAATGTAATCCCTTACCCCCACCCATACAAACCTACTCCATATGGTCCCCCCTCCTTCCAGGTACACTCTGAGGTAATGGCAGTGGACATGGTGGCCCCTGGTTGGGGAAGAGGCCTCCCAAATATTAGCCAGCTTTGTTCAGGGCCACCGTTAGTCATTTAAGAGATGTGGAGGTTGCAGCACAGTATAAGATTAGACCATAATCAATGATTGAGAGGACTGAGCTGTGAACTGCAACCTTCAAGGCCTCTTGGGTAAGACTTTGTCTGTGTTTGAAGAGGAGCCCAATTCTGGTATTAACATCTCTGGCAACATTTTCAATGTGAGGCACAAAGGTAAGGTGACTATCCAGGGTTAGACCTAGGTATTTGAAAAGCAGAGTTTGTTCAAGAGCGTCTCTGTGGTTGTTGGTGATAGTGAGTTGATGGGCCTTAAACTTATTCTGAGAGGACGAAAACAGCTGGACTTTTTTTTTTTTGTAGTTTAGCACTAGTTTGTGATTATTAAACCACCTCTCTGCTTCTGTGAGCCTTGTTGAGGATTGTTTTCAAGGGCGTTGGGATCCAGGTGGCTAGTAAAGATGACGGCATCATCTGCATAGAGGAGAGTACGCTGGTTGCAGACAGCTGGAAGGTCATTCAGGAAAATACTGAACAATAAGGGACCCAGGACAGAGCCTTGAGGTACCCCTGATCGGACTGCCCTCTGCTCCGAAACTACATTTGATATCCTCACCCTCTGCAGTCTATCACTGAGGTAGCTTCCAAACCATTTCATGGTGTTTGGGGCAACACCAGTTTTAGAGTTTGCTAAGCAACAGTGTGTGATTCACTGTGTCAAAGGCTTTTGTTAGGTCAACAAAGGCTGCACCTACAATCTTGCCTTGATCGATTGCCTGTTGCATGAAGCTTGTGAATTCTAATAATGCTGTGGTAGTACTGTGCCCCTTTCTAAAGCCATATTGTTGTGGGAACTGGATAGAGTATGTGTCCAGATAAGCACCAAGCTGGTTGGTAACAATTCGCTTGAGTACCTTGGAGAGTGGAGGGAGAATGGATATAGGCCTATAGTAACCCTATAGGGAAAGATCACCAGTTTTATGCATCGGAGTTACGATGGCCATTTTCCAGGCATCGGGATATTGTCCCAGTGTAAGAGAAAGGTTTAGAATCTTAGTTATAGGTAGGAGAACTTCATCTAGGGTTAGGGTGATAAGCTTAAGGTCTAGTCCGTCACTACTGTGTCTTGCATTTCTTAGGACCTTAGCAAGTAGTTTTCTAATCAGGTTGCATGATACCCTTTTAAAATAAAAAGGGGGGTGCTCAGGACTATTTTCATCACTGTGGCTTGTGGAGCAGGCAGCATCATCATCGAAAAAGTCAAGTGGGAGAACACAGCTCAGATTGGTAAAAGCATTGTTAAAGGCATTAGCAATTTCCAGAGGGTCAGCGGTAGGGGTCCCATTTATGTTTAGCATTGTAGGGGATACTTTAGGTTTTTTGCCAGTGACGTCATTTATATTAGACCAGAACCTTCTGCTATCACCCCAGGAGTTGGTAAGCATCTCCCTATGGTACTTGTCTTTTGCCTGGCGAGTCTCCCTCGTTCAGTTGTTTCTAGCAGCTTTATAGGCTTGTAGGTCTTGCTGCTTACCAGTGGCTTTTGCACAGTGCCAGAGATGGTCCCAAAACTTCATGTAGGAAAGGAGCTCAGGAGTGATCCAGGGGTTAACCGTGCCAGAGACCTTAATCTTTTCGAGATGGGCATGCGTATAACAAACAATGTTAAAAACCCTTATAAAGTGACAGAGGGCTACATTAACATCATTGGTTGAGTCCAGGATGTTCCAATTTTGGGCACAAAGCTGTTGTTTTAGGAGGACCAGGTGGCCCCTTCTGAGCAACTTGCTGTAGATAGTTGGGGGAGGGGAGATAAGGAATTTATTAGTCCAACTGCATGTGACTGGGGAATGGTCACTGATGGAGTCAGGGTGCACAGTTACATTGGAAAGACAGTTAGGTTGGTTAGAAATTATCCAGTCGAGGGTGGTACTATTCAATCAATCAATCAATCAAAATCTTTATTTAGTCAGGCGAACATCATTGAGCGTAGCTCATTTACAAGATGGACCTGAGTGGTCATACAAATAAGAGTACAAGTATTTTTACATGGACAAGAAAATAACATAAACAATAGTACAATGACATAAAATGAGAGTATACAAAAATTTACATATATACAAGGCACAGTAAAAATCACTTAACCTGTAAAAAAAAGGAGAGAATAGATATAGCAGGCATAGTGCACAAATAATAGGGCCTTTATAAGAATATAGCAGCTGACTGGATAATAGGAGAACTAAACAGAATGGAATACGGAAGGGGGGGGATGTAGGTTGTATGGGAGATTAGGCCTTATGGAAGCAATTGCAGAACTCTGGAAATAGGGTGGAGAATAATCTTTTGAAGGATGATAAGGGTAAGAGGGTATTTAGATTCATAGATTTTTGGAGTGAGTTCCAAGTAACTGCTAGGGAGTAGCTGATAGCAGCCCTCCCAAACTGGGTGCAGGCATTGAGAACCTTTAACATGATGAGTTTACTGATCCTTAAGGTGTATGGCCTAGAAGTAATTCGGGTAAAACAGTCTGTGATATAGGAGGGGAGTTTGCCTGATAAAACTTTGAAGATCCAGATTGCAGCATTCCTATTTCTTCTGTGTTGTAGTGATGTCCAATTTACTGCCATGTAAAGAGAGCAATGATGGGTGCTGGAGGGAAGGTCAGTAATAAATCTGATGGATCTATGATACAGGGTGTCCAGCTTATTTAAGAGGGAGAGTGAGCAATGGCTATTCCCCATTTTATAGTTTATCCTATTGGGTGTATTAACAAGTTGAGTTAGGTGAAGGGCTGTTATTGCATCCTTTAGTGAGTTGATCGCAGGTGACAGCCAGTTTTTGTTAAAATCTCCCATAATAATTGTCTCCGTGAGGTGATTTTGTGAGCGGAGATGGTCAAGAAGACTGAGGAGACCAGTGGCTGGGTCTTTGGGAGGTATGTAGACTGAGAGTACTGATATTGTTTTATAGTGAGCCTGCAACAGCACTTTTATCGCCAGTGCCTGGATATTGCCACTGAGATCAATTGGTGGCATAGCATACCCCTTTAGGGAATTTTTTAGAAATACAGCGCATCCACCCCCACATTGGGTCAGCCTGTCCAGCCTGAATATAATGTATCCAGGTATAGCTACTGCAGAATCCGGTATTTTGGGGGTTATCCATGTCTCAACGACAGATAGTATATCAGGGTTGTGCTGAGTTACCCAGACTTTCAGGATGTCAATTTTGCTTAAAAGGCTACAGATATTAATTTAACCACATTTCAGTTGTTTGTCTGCATCATATGTATGTCTGTTATGTATTTGTCCTCACTGTGACGAGGTACCTTTGGAAATGAGCCTCTGGCTCAAAGGTTGTAAACCGATTTCTCAAATAAATAAATAAAATTAATTGTGGCCAGTTTAATGGTACCTTGTTTAGGGCACGCATTGTAGGTGGGAGGAGCTTCAGGACCTGGATTAGGATGAATGTTTCCAGATAGCAGAAGTAGCATAAGGGCTATCCTGAGTAGGAGTTCTCTTTGAGCCTTTGAGAAACATTTAACCTTCATGCGAACACAGTGAGGTTTTGTCTTTTCCCGCTATAAAACGAGGATGGCGTGGTCCTTAAGGACACATTGACGGGGATGTGATCCACCCTGGGGGCCAAATATTTATAGGGGGCAGGATCATTGTGGTAGACCAAGGTCCTTTATTAATAGTGAAAAAGTTCCCAGATGAGCAACCTATGTTGACATGAAGGTTTTTCAAGATTTCAGTATTGGGTGAGTAAACCAAACTATGGCTCGTCTTGCTTGTGGGAGTGGGCAAAGACAGAAATATGAGAAAGGGAAAGGAACTCAGTAAGAGTTTAAAATTTGGGGCCATGGTTGCTTAGAGAGTGAGCAGGGAGCGGTAGCTGTGCACCTTTAAGATGAGACAGGCCAGGGTACAGAAAAAAAATAAATAAATAAAATAGTCCATGTTGCTCAGTATGCAGCTGATGGCAGAGGAGGACTTGAGAAATGGGCGGGAAACTATACGTATTTAATAGCGGCTGGGGTTGGTGTGGTGGTTTCTATGGCACAGCGGTAGGGTGACGGACTATGGTTTGTTGGGGCATATTAATCTGCTTTAGGGAAAAAGGACCCAGGACAAGAAGTGCTTAGGGGATAGCAGTGGGAAGAGGAGTGCAACTTCCAAGAGTTGTTGCCCTCTAGTGGCTTTGCAGTGTACTTTGCAAATGGAAAAGTAGACACTTGGGGGGGGGGGGGTGGAACATAGAAAAATTAACAATCCTGTTCCACTACCAGTTGGTACTGGTAAACCCAGCATTAGCAGTTCTTGTATTAAAAAAAAGAGGTCTCAGGAAGGGTAGAGTCAGGAGCCAATAAGAGAAGGGGGAATGGCGTTATGCCTAATCAGAGCTCAGCAGCAGTAGTAGTGCAGCCAAATGGCCTGAAAGGCAAAAAGTGCCAAGTTCAATCCTGTTGGTAGCTGTGGGCTACTCTTCAAAATGTGTACCTGGTTGTATGCCGAGAGGCAGGCGGGTCAGTGCAGAACAGCCTCTGGGTTCCGAGCAGCTCCTGCGGCTTGCAGGAGGAGGCAGTCACCCATACCGGGCAGGATGCCTGTGGAATTGAGAAGGGTCTGTTAATTTAAGGCCAACAGGGACAATGGGCACTAGAAACCTTGGCCCCAATTAGGAAAGGATATAATGGCAGGGGGAGGTTTTCGGGGCAGGGCAGACAGATTATTAATGCAGCTGAACAACACCTTCACAAAAGAGCTGTTACTCTTTGGGGTGGGGCTGCTTACTGTAGCTAGCTGCAAAGTCAGGAAAAAAGAGACAAAAAACACAGGACATGGAGGGGAGAGAGCATACACAGGGACTGTGATCTGATAGTTCAGAAGAAAAACAGTATGGGACACAGGGAAAAATAGTATTGGACACTGCCGCTACTTCTGCTGGCAGTCTGTTCCAGGCTTCTACAACTCTTTTAGTGCAGTAGTACTTCTTCACATCCCTCTTAAACTCCCCACCCCCACTTCATCACATATCCTCTGGTCCTGGTACTCCTTCTCATTTGAAAGAACCTCCCCATTTACCCTTGTGAGGTACTTGCAGGTCTCTATCATGTATCCTCTCACTCTCCTGTTTTCCAGTGTATACATGTTGAGATCCCTCAGTCTCTTCTTGCAGGGCTTTTGGTGCAGTCCCTGCGTCATTTTAGTTTCCTTCCTCTGGACTGTAACTGCACGTTGTCCTTGCTGGGGTGCAGCCTCCAGAACTGGACACAATACTCCAGGTGGGATCATACCAGCAAGCGCTATAGTGGCAACATTACCTCCCAACTCCTACTGGAGATACTTCTTTCTATGCATCCCAGCATCCCACTGGCCCTACCCACTGCTCTGTCACACTGCCCTGCCACTTTGAGGTCCCTTTCTTGCTTAATAACTGACAGCACCTCTCCATTCCTGATCGTATACTTAGCTCTGGAGTTCCTGTGCCCTCTGTGCATGATTTTGCATTTTTTTGGCATTGAACCCCAACTGCCATGCTATTGACCACCCCATGAGTTTCCCAAGATTCCTATGTATTTTTTTCACCCTTCCTGAGTGTCCACCCCATTACAGATTATTATGTTTCCTGCAAAAAGGCATAGCTTCCCTTCCAGTTCTTCTGTAATGTCACTTATGAAGACAATGAAGAGAACCAGTCATAGTACTGAGCCCTGCAGCACCCTGATGGGCAGTGTCCCATCATTAGAATTAATACCATTAACTACCACCCTCTGCCTCCTATGTTAATCAGTTTCTAACCCGGTTCACCAATTTGGAACCCACTCCTAGGCTGCTCAATTTCTTTATCAGTCTCCAGTGCAGCACACTGTCAAAGGTCTTGCTAAACTCCAGAAAGGCCACATCCACTGACTTCTCCTGATCTTTTTCCCTGATTATGCAATTAAATAAATCAATCGGATTCATCTGACATGATCTCATGCCACGCCGGCGACCTGGGTTTGGGAATGAGCCTGGGTTGTCGAGGGCTGGCAGGGGGGAGGGCAAGGAGCAGGACTGAGCTGCCGCAAGGTGGCTCTCCTCTCCCGGGGAGGGATGAGGAGTTTCCATGGCCCTTGGCTGCCACCCGGTGGAGGACAGATGGTAGTGCCAGGTTGTGGGGAGCTCAGTGATTGCCAGGGGATGGGCAGAAGGGGCCAGAACCGGCACTGCCGTGTGCTGGGATCCTGGGACAGTAAGGAGAAAAACGAGGAAAAAACGGTAAAATATAAATACAAAACAGATTTTTGTCTACCTCCTCCCTTTGTTCCTGCTGCTCCCTGGTGGCCCCTCTACTGTGAAGACTGAGTAGAAGTGCCAGTTCAGGGTGTCTGCTTTTTCTCGGTCCTCTTCTGTGCAGTCCCTCCTCTACTGCACTCCTTATCCTCACTATCCCTCCCTTTGCCTTCCTCTTCTAACTTATGTACCTGAAAAATTCATATCCCCTTTAGCTATCCTTTCCACTGTCTGCACCTTTGCTCCCCTCACTGCTTTTCCTGTTTTGCTCTGTTTTACTTGGTACAGTATATGTGCCTGTCTTCCTTCCTCTGTGTTTCCTTATACCACCTGAATGCCATCCATTTTTCCTTTACCACCTTGGCCACCTGCCTAGAGAACCACAGTGGTCTCTTTTTCCTTCTGCTTTTACTCACTTCCTTAACAAAGAGGCTGGTTGCCTTAATTATGACCTCCCCTTATTTTTCCCCATTGTACCTCTACCCTTGCCTGGCAATGCCCCCCTGCCCCCCCCCAAAAAAAGTCAGTTTCTGAGACTTTCTCCCATTTCTTTAAAATCCAACCTCCTAGAGTACAGGATCCTTGTCTTCCCATGGTTTTCCTCTGTTACTGTCTTTCTGATAAACCACACTGTAGGGTGATCACTGATACTTGGAGGACTGCCCACTATGATGTGTGCAGTGCTGTCCCTGCTTGTAAGCACCAAGTACAGCACGTACCTTACTGAAAAAAAATGTAATGTGTATGACTGATCTTGCATGATTTGTAAGAATATTATAAGAAATGCACTTAGTGTCAAAACTTACTGAAAAATGTAATGCGTATGACTATCTTGCATGATTTGGAAGAATAATATATGAAATGCACTTAGTGTCAAAATTACTATAAGTTGCATGACTGTGCAAGAGTTCTGTCAAATACACAAATTTTCATTTGTCTTGCATGAACAAATATCAGTTTATTGCAAGTACACACAAGGGTTTTGCAAGATCACAATATAAGTTTTAACAGTAGTCAAGAACTCTGCAAGTTTAAAATGTAGTGTGGAACAAAATAATTATACTTGTATCTGTCTTGACTGGTTTAGGCACAGGATTTTTTCTTGCACTATTCTTACAAACAAGTACATTTCCCTGAAATTTCTTCGTAGTGCTGGTAGAAATTTTAGGTACAATCAGAGCTGCAAAAAGTTGCATGCACCTCAGTAAAGACTTTTTAAATGTAACCCGGACGCCATGTCCCAATGGGCTACTACCCCTGCCTTGCTGGCTAGACCAAGGCTAAGTGGTCTGGGTTCCTATTTTAGCTGTAACAAAGGTTCTTTACCAAGACAACAATATTGCACAGTGCCTCCACCCAGAGTACACTTTTCAGTGGGTCAAGATAATATCTGGTACAACCCCCGGGATGCTGTGCTCACCCACAATACCCTGTTGCCACCCCACACATGGACTAATAACCAAAACCCCACATTTCACATTTTTAAATTTAAGGGACACTGTCAACCACCTTAGGCTTCGGAGTATCCCTAGTTTAAAAAAAAAACACATCTTATGATTGTTCACATTCTGTAGAGACTGCTGGTGTAGCTGGTTGTTTGATTCTGATTCTTTTCTTCTTTTAAACAATGAAAAACAGACTGCCCACCATACTGGTGTTACCACACAATAATATGTTTGTTTACATTCCTTGTTCAGCTCCCACTGCATTGTTGCTGGACCTCGGAACACCCCAAACATGATCTAGTTACTCATTATATAGTGGGAGTAGAGGAGACTATTGTATCATGAGTGACTGCACTGTTTGGGGGTGTTTCTAATGTTCAGGAAGTATGCAGTAAAAACAGATCCAGGATTCAGAACAAAACAAGGTTGTATAACTGTACATTAGCATGCATTTCAGTCCTACAAAGCAAAAAGGCAGATACAAAAGCCAGCAACATCGATGGATTTTAGAGTAGTTAAGCACTCATGAAATGTGGGGTTTTAACGAGAAATAATATGGTGCAAAAAAGGTTGACAGTTTCCCTTCAGAAGCTCACTCTACTAATATGCTCACACACAAGATTTATAAAAAATGGTTAACCATAGATACATATATACATAGACACTGTCAGCCGATGAGGGCCTATGGCCCACTCAATCTGCCCATTTAAGCTTGTAAGTTCACTTTATGTTTTTCTAGAAGTCTGTTGCCCCTTACCCCTGACCTCCAGAATTCCCTCATGTCTATCCCATGCATTCTTAAATCCCATGATTGTTTCAGCCCCCACCACTTCCTCTGGCAGGGTGTTCCACTTGTCCACCACCCTTTCTGTAAAGAAATTCTTCCTCATGTTTCCTCTGAATCACCCTCCCTCCAACTTCATCTCATGCCCTCTAGTCCTGGAACATCTTTTTCACTGGAAAATAGTGTATTCCTGCACCCTGTTCCTCCCTGTAAGGTACTTATATGTCTCTGTCATATCCCCTCTCTCCCTCCTCTCCTCCAGGGAGTACATATTCAAGTCCTTCAGCCTGCCATCATAGGACTTGTGATGCAATCCCTGTACCATCTTTGTTGCCCTCCTCTGAACCTTCTCTATCCTGTCTATGTCCTTACATAGGTAAGGTCTCCAGAACTGTACACTGTACTCCAGGTGGGGCCTCACCAGTGTCTTGTATAGTGGAATTATGACCTCCCTTTTTCTGCTGGTGGTTTAGGTGATCTGCAAATACAAATAATCATTCTGCATTTTAAATTCAAGAAGTAATCAACACCGGCTACCCAAAAACCTCCTGATGGATTAAGACTATTTTCTATCTGGCTAGCTGCACTAGATGGTAAACCACACATGCTGCCCACACTGGTACCAGTCCCCAGTCCAGATAAGGACCTTGCAATCCTACATTTTAAACCTGGGTACCCAGTACTATGTTCTTAGTTGCAAGCCTGATAAGGTGCAGCTGGATGGCCGGCGTTGGGGCCCTTCAAAGAAAAATCAGAGCATCCTTTCCTTTTCTTGATCATTCTTTATATCAAACTCTGTAACAGACAGGTATTCCCCATGCTTAAGAAACTTGGGCTTTAGATTACTGAACTTGGCAAACACATCTTTAACTGTTTACAGTTCTCTTTCAGGTTGGCAGAGATGGCTCTGTCTACTCCCGGTTTGGTTGTCCTTATCAGGTGTAGAAAAGTAGACATGGTTTGTGCAGTAGCTTTAGCTGAGGTGCAGGCAGGAGCATTGGCTGACCCCTCTTTCACCAGGCTCTTGCAGCTTGCAGGCTGGAAATTTTATCAGCTTCAAAAGCATATGCCCCTTTCTTGAGCTTGAAGTCCTTTCTGGATGGAACATTCTAGAAAACAGACCAGGCTGGGACCAGAGTCAGCACATCTCAAATCTCTATGTCTAGGCTATGCCCATCGGGGGAAGTGCATATGGCAGCAATCTTGACTAGTACACTACCAGGCTGACTCCCAAGCAGATCTAGAAGACAGTTTGTCTTTCAGATTTAGACATTTTAGTTGCTTTACAGTTCCACAGTCACTTTGCCCATTCGGCTAGTATGGCAGACGTGGTCATTTTGCTTGTCAGGTCAGAGTCTCAAAACAGGGGTACATTCCCAGTGATTTTAGGGAGGACCCACACTCTTCCACAGGGTGAATGACTAGAGCGTAAGGCATGGCTCCTAATGCTGATCACAGGAAACAGTCTCTTTTTCTGTTTTGGACAGTTAGGCACATTATTTAACTTTGCTTTTTTCCATCCACATGGTTAGCACAACTGCTCTGGCTCTTTTATATAAGGCACAGTCTTTTACAGTAGGCAACATCTCTTTCTCTTCTCTTCAGAGGCAAGTACTCGAGCTTAAGGCAAGACTCTCGACCAAGATAAGCACATTCAGAATTATACACAATTCACTTTACTCTCTCAAGCTTCTCACAAGCAAAATAAACAGTTCCTTGGCCAGCTGGCTGCTTACAGCTCCAAACAGAGCATTACATCTGAATGTCTTCACAGGCAACTTCAGGCAAAGCTCTGACGTTGGGTTCCTTTCCTTTCCATTCCCGTAGGCCCATTAATCAGTCACATCAAGCATTTCACAAACACAGGATCCTTCTTCAGTCACTTAAATAAACAGATGTCCACCCTATTCTTGGTGCAGGGTAGCTGCAGGGTGCAGACAGATACTGAGCATCTTCTGGAATTTGTGGCTGCTTGGCTCCAAGAAGGTCTCTAAACCCCTTTTACTTTAAGTAGAGATTAACTCACTCAGGCACAATTCCAGAAGCTTTTTCATATATTGAAATTGCAGGATTACACAGCACTCTCACTGCTGAGGCAGAAATGTTCTTGTGGCTCTCTCACAGCTGAAGTTTTTCAGATCTCTTCCACAAATTCTCTTAAATGTGAGAGAGGCAAAATGCCAGCCCTGGGGGACAAGTATCTGGCAACCCCCAGGCCAGCAACTTCAATTCCTTGCAGCCACCTTTCTCTTAGCAGAGGCCAGACCCCCCCCCACATGGAGGAGCTCCTGCTGAACTGACTACAGGCCTATTTTTATTGGCAAGGGGCCAGAGCCCCCCTCCCTGTGGAGGGGCTCATGCTGAACTAAACCCAGACTGAAAAGTCTCTGGGGTTTTGGGAGCTCCCAGCAGCTCCTGATTGGCTGATGTCATTGTTGCTCATAAAAATTGATATTCATTAGGCCCCCTCGATGCCTGATAGGCTCCCTCTTTAGGCACCAACATTTGTCCCTGTTTTTTCCCCATAAAGCCTTAGCACAGTCCCAAAAGTCTTTGCCCATAATCCTGGCTTTTTGATTGGCTTCAGCAAGTTCAAAGGCTGCAAACATGGCTGCGATCAGATATAGTCCCCAAGCAGTCCATTGATGTCCCAACATTAAAGTTCTGGTGCAGCCAGCACAAATATATTTATTAAATAATAGCCCCATAGTCTTAAGGCAGATTCTGTGCCCTGTAAAGTGACCACCACATTTAACATTTTATTCACACTCTTTGCCTGTCGCTGCTGCTGAAAATTAGTGCCTCTAGCCAGCAAGCAGGCTGTCACATTTAATATGCCTCATTAATATGCATGAGGCTAGAACATCCAGTGCCCGCTGACACTTTTGTATTTAAATTATTTGGCAGCTCCTCTTGCACCTGCTTGCAGTCTCCTGTCTCCTTGCTGCCATTGTGAACTGGTACCCCACAAGAGGCTGTTGCTTTATCACTATTGTGATAACAGAATGAATATGCACTTTTGTGCATGCACAGGCTGTCCGCCTGCTCCAGAGAGCAGAGAGAACATAGCGGTTTGTGCTTAGCTCCTTCAGCCCCCACCCAGAGACTGCCAAGGAGAATCAGGGGCTGGATGGAGGCTTTTGACACAATTAGGGGCACCAGCAACTTGGGCTGTGGTGGTGCAGAAACGGGAGATTGGAGAAACACCAGGAGCAATCGGGTGACAACCGGGAGACTGAGGGAAGATAAGGTAAGCCCCACACGGGGGTTACATAAAAATTTACTATTTAGTTACTATTCAGCTAATATTATAAATATCTTTCTTAGATTTCCACTTCCTGTCATTACTGAGAAACTGTATGAAAACAGTGTCTTAATCCTTACAGTTTCTCTACCCTTGTTTCTTAATCCTCACTTGAATTTATATTCCTCTATAGCTACATAGTAATTAGTCAAGGTAATGACTGCTTTATTGCAGGTTACAGGACATCTGTGTGAGAGCCTGGACAGGGGGATGTCAGTTGAAGCCATTTTCATTGACCTCTCTAAGGCCTTTGATACTTTGTCCCATGACATCCTCCTGTCCAGGCTTCAGATCAGTGGACTATCTGAGGGTGCTGTGAAGCAGTTTGAATCCTATTTAAAAGGCAGATTACAATTAGTGGCAATAAAAGGATGGAAGTCAAGTTTGAGTCAAATTCTGTCAGAGGTTCCACAAGGATCCACTTTAGGGCCAGTGTTATACAATATTTACATGAATCTGCTTACATTTATTAATCTGGATGTTAATTATGATCTGTACACAGATTATACTGTCATTTATGTAAGTGGTTTCTTGAATAGTCAAATACAAAAAACTCTGCAAGAATCTTTTGATGAATTACAGAGTTTTCTGTTACAATCTAAACTTGTTTTACATTCCAAAAAATCAAAAATTAAGGTATTTCATAAGAAAAGAAAGGGTAGGGGCACAGGAGAGGGAACTTTACAGATTAAAACACTGAAGGGTTCGGTACTTGAACAGGTTTCCAGTTATCTGTATCTGGGCATGCAACTGGACGATTCACTTAAATGGGATGTTCATGTAGATGAGGTTGTGAAAAAAGTCAATAGATGCTTGGGAGCTCTGTACTGAATGAAACATTGCACAACAGAGTCAATTCGAAAACATGTGATCAATACTACTATTGTCCTGTTATTGGACTATGGGGATTTTATGTTAATTGGTGCTAATGCCTCTATATTAAATAGATTAGATGTTATTTACAACAAACTTGCACACTATATTAGTATGGCGCCAAAAAGAATCCACAGAAGAGAATTATACCAGGCAATAAATTGGTACCCGTTAAGAGACAGAAAAAGTTTTCATGCAATAATTTACATGGATAAATGTTTTAGAAATGAAGTTCCAGGTTATATGATTAATATATTAAATTTTAGAAAGATTAAGGTAGGGCTCTGAAGAGGGAACAGAATATCATCTCCCAAGGTATAACACAGAACTAGGAAGATTACATTTTTTCTACAAGGGGCCGTACTTATGGAATTCATTACCTGTCTCACTTGGGGAAAAAAGGTGGGAAGAAACAGATTGCACAAATAAATCTTGGTTTAGGGAGGGGAGAATAAAAATGGGACATGGGATTGACTGATTATAACTGTAGTTGTGCACAATTTTATATTTGCATGTATTCTATGTATATTTAAAGTGTGTTTGTACTTAATTGTGTGACCATTTTTATGTAATAACTGAAGTATGACTATGTATAACAACTGAAGGAATCGTTATACATTTGGACCTCACTGAAAATGAGCTTGTCTCAGTTGAGCTTCTAATTCCTGTATTGAAAAATAGTTTATTTATTTTATTTAGTTTTTGTTGACCGGGTAAGTGCACTAGACAAATCCTGCCTATTTTCAGGCACGACCTGGGGAAGGGGGATACAGATGAATGCCAACTGACCTTGAACCAGATTAACTGTTGGTGGTATTTTCAGTGAATGAGGGAAATTTGGACAGGACACCGGGGGAATTCCCCTACTCTTTTCGATAAGTGCCATGGGATCTTTAACATCCACCTGAACTACCACCAATCCAGGCAGATGGGACCTCGGTTTAACGTCTCATCCGAAAGACGGCACCTCAGAAGTGCAGCACCCCTCTCATGCTGCACTACAGTGTCAGTACTGGGATATTAACCCAAGTGCCAGATGTGGGAACCGAACCCACAGCCCTCTGATCTCCCGGCCTCAGAGGCGAGTGTGCTACCTACTGAGCCACTGACACTGATATTGTTGTTACTACTACTGCTACTGCTGCTGTTATGCCACAAGTAAAGTATAGTATTATGACCTAAGGTGTGTATTAATACTGATGTGGATACCACTGAAGTGTTGTAAGAGTGGTCTTGTGCATTCAAATCAAAAAATATTGGGAGCAGTATGAAGACATTTCCTTTTAAAAATGTAAGAAATGTGTAAGAATGTATCAAGATTGTAGCTTGTGTATCTGTTTATATACTTTTTTTACAACATACTTGAACAGTATAGCGTAAGTGGCTCAGTAGGTTGCACGCCCTCCTCTGGAGCCAGACTTGTCGGTTCTAACCCCATTACTGGATGAATAACTAATACTGTATAGTAACCCAACACATATTTTTTTTTATTGTTTTGCATCTCAGGATGTTGGCAAGGAATTTTCTTGCACGAAGGAAGGAATTTTTCTTGCATGAATTTTTCATGCAATGAAAAGGTCATAGTCCTTAAACATTCCTTGTACATAATGCTTACATAAAAACTTGTTGTACAGTAGCTTGCATATGGCAGCATATATCCTTGCATGCTGTGTTGTCAAGACTCTTACAAAGTTCTTGCCTTTTTTTGGTAAGCCTGCACCGTCCCTACTGGGTTCATTGACTAACTGCCTGAGAAAAGCCCATTGTAAAAGTGTCACAGATGGCCCTGCTCCTTGCTGAAGCTGCAGGTGGAAGGCTCCAATCCACATTTGGCAGACTTAAGTCACCAACTAGCAGCACCTCCCCCTTCCTTGCCATCCTGATGAAGGCTTCCCCAAGTACCTTACCCAATTCATCTACCTGTACTGCAAGTCTGAATACCACCCCTGTGTGGATAGTGGCCCTCACGCATGTCTCCAGGATGATGCTCAGCACCTCTAGCCTTTCTTTTTCCTCCAGGTGTCCATGCACATCTGTGGCCTTGATTCCCTCCCTTACATACAGTACAAACCTTCCTCTCCTCTTCCCTTCCCTGTCTCACCTGAACAGAGAGTAGCCAGTATGGCCATGTCCCAGTCATGGCTGTCAGTGCACCATGACTCTGGTTTGGCCACCAGATCCATGCTAGGCTCCTCCATAATGGCTTCCAGATCCAGAGTTTTATTTCCTAGACTCCTTGCATTGAGGCACATGGCTCTCCATACCTTACTTCCTCCCTGTCTGCTTCCTTGCTTCCCTCAACCTCTTGCCTGTACTGTTTCATTATGCTCCCCCTGACCCACCTCTTTACCCAAGGGTGCTTAAAAATGAGCATTGTGTTAGCTTCCCCTCTGGCAACACTCATGAGCACATTATTGGAGATGGAGTTGATTCCAGAGGAAGGGAGGGACGATGTGGTCTCTCTGCACAAAAGTGGCAGCAGGGAGGAGGCCAGTAATTACAGACCAGTCAGTCTCACATCAATGGTAGGGATATTAATGGCATCCATGATGAAGGAGAGAGTGTTGGAGTACCTCAAGACACATGGGCTGCAGGACAACTGGCAGCACAGCTTCACAGGGGAAGGTCATGTCAAACAAATCTCATAGATTTCTTTGACTGGGTAACAAGGAAGGTGAATCAGTGAAGAGCAGTAGATGTGGCCTAGGTGGACTTCAGTAAGGCCTTTGACACTGTTACACCCAGAAGGTTGATAAAGAAACTTAGTAGCCTTGGAAAGGGGAGAAGGTGACATGCTGTGAATCAAATTGGTTGAAAGGTAAGAGTCAGAGGGTGGTAGTCTACAGACAGTTGGTAAGACCACATCTGGAGTACTGTGTACAGTTCTGGAGACCCCATCTCTGCAAAGACATAGACAGGGTGGAGGCTGTCCAGAGGAAGGCAACCAAAATGGTGCAGGGTCTGCACCAGAAGACATATGAAGAAAGACTAAAGGAGCTTAAGATGTATAGCCTCAAGGAAAGGGGGTTACTAGTGGGGTACCGCAGGGTTCAGTATTAGGACAGGTCCTCTTCAATGTCTTTATAAGTGACATTGCAGAGGGACTGGAAGGAAAATTATGTCTCTTTGCAGATGACACAAAGATCTGCACAGAGTTGCTGCACAAAGTGGGTGGAAAGGATGAGAAGGGACTTGGCAAGGTTAGAGGAATGGTCAAATGTATGGCAGCTTAGATTCAATGCTAAGAAGTGCAAGGTAATGCACCTGGGAAACAAAAACCCAGGGAAGAGTACACAATGGGGTGAGATACTAACAACAACAAAAATGGAAAGGGACCTGGGAGTAGTCATATCAGATGACCTAAAGGTGGGCAAGCAATGTGAGAGGGCAGCAAGGAGGGCTGGGGGATGCTGGGATGCATGGGAGGCATCACCAGTAGAAAAGTCATCCTCTGTACAGACAGCTGGTGAGACCCCATCTGGAGTACTGCATGCAGTTCTGGAGACCCAATCTCCATAAAGACATAGACAGGATGGAAGCTGTCAGGGAGGGCAACTAAAATGGTGCAGGGTCTGCACCGGAAGACATATGAAGAGAGACTTAGGAGCTTAATATGTATAGCCTTGAGGAAAGGAGGAGAGGGGGACATGATAGAAACTTTCAAGTACCTCAAGGGAATCAACAAAGTCCAAGAGGGTAGCATCTTTCAAAAAAGAGGTGTGCAAGAACAAGGGGGCACAATTTGAAGATGGGGGTGGCTCAGAGGTAATTTAAGGAAGTATTTTTTCACAGAGAGGGTTGTGGATGCATGGGATGGCCTTCCAGAGGAGGTTGTGGAGTCAAAAACAGTGGTGGAATTCAAGCATGCATGGGACAGTCATAAGGCAATTCTGGGGGTTGGGGGTAGGAAGAAGTAGGCTGCTGGTTAACTAGGATCTGCAGCTTATCCATTAGGTAGGGAAATGGGCAGACTTGGTGGGCCAAGCTGTCCTTATCTGCCGTCAAATTCTATGTTTCTATGTTTCTATTAGTTCTATGCCCTGTCCCCTTCAAAATCTTTATAATTGATATTGAAGAGGAACTCGAGGGGAAGGTGTGTCTCTTTGTGGATGACACAAATATCTGCAACAAGGTAGACACCCAGAAAAGGGTTGAGAGAATGCAAAGAGATCTTGGGGAAACTAGAGGAGTGGTCCAAGTGCAAAGTCATGCACCTAGGGCAGGGAAACCCAGGAGCTGCATATACGATGTGGGGAGATACTTACAGTTACCAAGCAAGAAAAGGACCTTGGGATGATCATATCTAAGGATTTCTAGGTAGCAGGGCAGTGCATCAGGGCAGCAGGCAAGGTGAGCAGGATTCTGGGATGCATAGGGAGGAGGATCTCAAGCAGGAGAAGGAATGTGACATTGCTCCTGTATCTCTCACCTGTGATACCCCACTTGGGGGGCAGTCCAAAGGAGGGCAGCTAAAATGGTGCAGGAGGTTGCATGAGAAACCATATGATGAGAGACTGCAAAATCTCAACATGTACTCCCCAGAGAAGAGGGAAGCAAGTGGAAACATGACTAAGACCTATAAGTACCTCATGGGGGGGTGGAGGACAAGGTACCCGAGGTGACTGTCTTAAATAGGAGGAGCACCACCATATTGGGGCATGCCATAAGAGGGATGTGAGGAAATATTTCTTCACAGAAAAAGTGGTGGATACCTAGAACAGCCTGTCAGAGGAGGTAGTGGGGCCAAAGTCAGTAGAAAACTTCAAACATGCATGGTATAGGCAGGTGGGTATACAAAACAAAGGTAAGGGAGGAAGGAGAGTCATATGTTACCAGACAGAATCCAGGATGTAGTATTAGCTAGGGAAAATAGATCAGAAAAGATGGGCCTACCAATCTTTTTATGCTGACACAGTCCGTCGTTCTATGTTTCTGTGTTTCACTTGTTACCTTCTCTGGCACCTGTCTCATTTACTCCTTCCTTGTTATTTCCCTAATTTCTACCCCACTTGTCCTCTGCCATGTACACACTGCTGTCTGCTTGTGTCCCTGCCCCGGGGGAGTTTACTCCCTTTAGGACCTCTCTCCCTGCTGTTTCATCATCTAGGGAGGTGGGAGCATTGTTGTCTCCTTGTTCTACAGCCTCCCCCCGATTGGTTTAAATTTTCATCCAAGTAGCATTTAAACCTCCCACTAAGGACTGTGGTCCCCTTCCTGTAAGTATGCAGGCCATCTTCCCTATAGAAGCCCAAATCATTCTAGAATGGCCCCCAATCTCCACTGTAGCTAAAACCAACCTCCATGCATCATGTCTTCAACCTTGTTAGAAGCCGTGATGCAGTGTCCCTTTCTCTGCTCAGCCATATACAGGTAACACCTTGGTGAAAGGGAAAGGGGAAATTGTTTAATGAGGAAAGGCACACTAACCCAAAGTTTGTTTGCAGGTGTGACCTAGGTGGGAGCACAAGGAAGTTAAATGACTTGCTCAGAGTTACACAGTATGAAGGTGGGGGCTGTGTCATTCAAACCCAGGTATCAAGGTTTGCAGCTCAGAGCCCTAATCCACTGTGCTATGCTGCGGCAAAAGCCATGGTGCATGCCACTTGCCTGAGGCCCTTTCCCAGCTCCCTGAAATTTCCCTGCACTACCCCTACCCTGTCCCTTATCGAATAATGTATTCTCGTAAATAAATAAATAACTAAATAAATACAATAAATAATGAACATAGGAACTTTTGTAAGTGTGTAATAATTTTCTTAGGGTTAAAAACATTGCATTAAGTAAGCAGCGCACCCCTGACCATAAGGATTTTATGATGAGGTTAACATTCCATTTTTCAAGAAAGTGTGCCAACTTATGATATGTTGTTCAAATAAAATACAGTTAAAAAAAAGAAAATGTGTCAACTTAAGGTTACACTTCCTGCATGCAAAACTGTCAGTTCTAGAAATGCCAGAGATGATTTATTTTAACAGTTTTTTTAACACTTGCTTTCAATTTCCTTTCTTTTTAAGATTTTTTACAACTTCTCACAGCAATATGTGTGACATGAACTATTGACTTCATTTAATTTGGGGGTTGAGATTTTTACTACGGTATGTCACATGACATGTCAAGTTAAAAGAGAATATGCCTGGGTATGTCTTTACTTCTTATAATTGATATTACCTGAATCTTCATGTATTGGGAAAATATTCATTTTCCTCCATTTTTGTACTATATAGTAGGCTGGTTTGAGAGATTGTCAGGCCCTGTATGTGCCTTGATCAGGTTTTCCTGATAGATGTTCATACATATCCCACATTTATTAGGAATCATGTATAATGTCCCCTCAAATGGAGCTTACCTTAAATGTCTCCTGATGTGTCTCCCATCTGCCTTTGGTGTCTGTCTCTGCATTTTCCCCTTTTGCACCACCTGGCCCAAGTCCACAGTGTGCCCTTAATCTCCCCAAACAGCCCCAGTACTTTGTTTTAGCCCAGTCTTAAACACTAAGTCGTGATCTGCCGCACTCTCCTTTCTGCTTTCCTGTGAAGCCAGCGATCACACATTTGCATAAGAGCTTTGATCTGCTGACCGCCATTTTTTGCGGTCAACCCTGTGGGTGTTTCACTGTCCCGGTCCCCTTGCTAGTATAATTGGGAACCAGTGACTACAAGGAGGCCTATGAGAAGCCTCAGTAGTG
The DNA here is from genome assembly GCA_016271365.2 of Neoceratodus forsteri. NCBI lineage: Eukaryota > Metazoa > Chordata > Ceratodontiformes > Ceratodontidae > Neoceratodus > Neoceratodus forsteri. The sequence goes on from CM028132.1 coordinate 677,303,620, forward strand.
GAAAAAAATAAGAGTTTGAAATGTGGCATAATCGGGGCTTATGAATATTTATGAGCCCATTATAAATATTAATGAGGAGCTGCCTGATGCCTAGGGGGTCTGTGTTTCGGCAGCAGTGACAGAAAAACTATTCTAAGTAAGTGTTAAAGAGTGGGTTCATTTAAAATGGCACAATAGGGGCTATTAAACTGTGGGGTTTAAGGAACTAAATAACATGTATACTGCCTGCACCAAAACTTTGAACATGGAACAATGTGTGAATTGCTTAAAGTCTGTATCTAACAGCAGCCATGTTTACTCCTATCAATCAATCGGGAGCCAGGATTTAACAAAGAGACTCTTGGGTCAGTGCCAGAGACTTTTTGGTGAAACAATTCTTGGGGACCAAATTCTAGCCAATTAAAAGACTTAGACTGTTTTTGACAGCTTGGGCAGACAATCGGATTTCAGGAACTTTGCTTCTTATTTAAGAGGGACTATTTGAACTGGAGGCAGTCTAAGTCAGTCTGACTGGAGCTTCCAGAAGGTAAGGGAGCTCTGCTCGCAGCTTGGGGAGTGTTGGGCAAGGTCTGCTAAACCTCTCCTCAGCCTGTACGCTTACTTTAAGTGTAGGACTTCCACGTCTGCAGAACAAACTAAAATTCTCCAGAAGGGAGAGAAAGAAGAAAATTTTCCCCAGAGCTAAAATTCCAGACTGAAATGGGATGAGAGCTTGAAAGATCCCCAATATGCATTTCGGTGAGAAACTGTTTTTGCCTCAGAGATTGTGGCCTAAATCGCAAGCCTGGGGTCACCAGAATGGTCTCCAAACTGTCTGCTGAAAGGGGGAGACTTGAACATCTGTCTGCCAGCTTACATTCCTGAGATTGCAGATTGCAAGTGGGTAAGCTATGCTGCCTGTGCCTGAACTGCACCAAGAGTCCAGTTGTGATGAATAAATACTTCGCTTAAGAGACTGTTGCTGACTGTGAGAGTCAAGCTGCTAGATGACCAGAGAAGAGAGACAGCTCCTGCAGAGAAGATCATCGCGGGTTGCAGCTGCCCTTTGGGGTTAGGCATTGAAGTGGGCATGAGTCTTGTCAGCCCTGGTCCCTGTGTCCTGGTCCTTACCAAAAAAGACGAAGTCCTGCAGCCACATCCTGCCTCGAGGAGAGTCATCCTGGAGATCAGCCCAGTTTCTGAGGTCCAAAGTTCAGTGAGTGCAACAGGCTTTTGCCCTGCAACACCAGTGAAAAGTGCTTCACCAGCTGATTTGCCTTTCAAGTTCTCATTGGGGTTTGAACTGTTTTGCAGGCCATCAGGCCTAGGGATTACAATTTCCTTTGGTTTAAAGTGTCAGCACATGTTTAAAAGCCAAAAGTGATATTATTAATAATCAGTATTTTATTTAAGGGCCCCAACCAGTTGCAATGCCGGCCAACCTGCAGCAACACTCCAGGCCTGCAATGAAGTTTATCCTGGGTACCCAGTAGGTTAACTGGGCAGTCCAGGGGGATGAATGTGTTGTGTCCAAATGCTGTACAATGACAAAATATTGCTGAAACCTAAGGTACTAATGAATCTAATTTTAATTTGCATCCCCTACCCCTTGGTCAAACCCCTAAATAAATCAGTTTGTTGTTTGAATGTTAACTTGGTCCATGAGCATATTATTACTGAGTACCAGGTTAATTCAAATAACTGTAAGGTACTGTGTTGGTGTTGTTGGTAACCATTTCTTACAGGCACACAGGGTGCATTGCAAGAGTTCCAGACCCTGTTGGTAAGTGTGGTTACTGTGAGCATATTATTAGCACTCTCCATTAATTTTGTCATTGAATGCAAAGTAAAGTGTATTGGGCAATTCCATGTGTGGGAGCATGGGGGGGGGCTGTGGGTAGGTAGAACTTCCCAGAGGGTTGTGCTAGCTTAATATCTAACCCACTTAAAGAATTCTCTGGGTGGAGGCACGGGCACTGAGCTAATAATATTGTTGTGAAAATACAGCCCCTGGTAATAGCTAAGATTGAACTCAGGCCCCTCAACCTGCATCTAGGTAGGCAGGCAGGGGCAGTAGCCTGTTGGGAGGTGGTGCCCCGGTTACACATGAATATAACTATGTTTGTCTTGATAACGTTATCCTGATATCAAGAAGCAGTCATAATACCTGCTGTTTTAACAAATATGTTTGTTAAGTTTTTAAAGAGCATTTCATAGTTGATTTGGATTAAGTGTGTCAGCATATTTCTGATGCTGATATCCTTCTGTAGGTTCTGAAATATTTATCCAATCCTTGCACCAGCTGTGGTTTGAAGAGCTGTTTTTTCTTAACTTTTTTTAGCTGTTTTTCTGCCTGCTCTGGGTCAACCAGGGACCTCTTTCCACTCTGACCAGCTTGCCTTATACTGTCCACTTAATAACCTTCCACCTATCTGGTGGGACAGCCAGCCCACCTGTGACACTCTGCTATGCTACCCCCCAGGGCCAGGTATGCCTTCAGCTCCACAGCATTTCTTCCCTACTGTTCATCTGGCCACCCATGGTGGAGGTAAAGACTGGCAGCATCCCCCAGCAGAAGATTACTTGGCTCCAGTGTTGGATGTGTCTGGAAGGCTGAGGCTTCATCCTCCCTGCCTGCACCTCAGTTTTTCCATTTTCTTAGCCTGCCCACCTTTCCAGCAGTGCAATGGGATTGTTGTGCCAGCGGAGCCAATCCAGCCAATCCAGATGCTCCCATCCTAGGGTCCCTCCTTGCTTGTTGCTGAACCCCTGCACCACCACCTGTGGTCACTCAGATGGTGGTAGTGCAGTGGGTCGCAACGTTATCCCTCCCCGGAGGAGGAGAACATCCAGTGGGATGCTTGATCCTACTCGCCCTCAGCTGGCCCTCCGATGGTCCAGGCTCATTCCCAGACCCAGGTCATCGGCACTGCGAGTGGTAGCTCTACCATTGGACCAGTGTGACGGCCTTCTTAGTGTTACTAAAACAAGCGTTTATCAGACATTTGGGTAGTCAAGCTAAATTCAGAATTGTTCTGAACTGACAAAATGTCACAGAGTTTCCTGCAGCTGCCCGGACATCTCCCAACAGCTAATAACAGAAAGATGTACAGATTACGTGAAACATGTTACTACAGCCTGGGAAACTGCTATATAAATCTTAATTGAAAGCAATCTCAAGAATAGGCAGGGCGCCTAGCACAGGTGAATCTTTCAGATCTGTTTTTAATCCCTCATATATAAAATATTAGTATCCATTTCACCACTTCAGTGTCTTCCCTAACAGTACTACAGTATATGAACATAGTTTTAGCTTCCTTAGTATTAAAGACATCAGCTGGTTGAATGCCATCCAGATGTGCTTGATGTTTCTGCCTTCAGATACTGATATAATTGGGAGTTGTGCAGTGGCTAGGTATGCTTAAATATGCCAACAGACTGACCCAGTGTTCATACATTTATATTCTGATACTAACAGTGTGTTGTCAAGGAAGGAGATAAATTCATACAAAGATGCAGCAGTTTCTGGTCTAGGTTATAATTATGAGTTGCACTTTTAGTAACTAGTTTCATTATTGTCCCAACAGAGGGGATTGGGATCTACTGATTCTTCAGTATCATGACATACCCTTTGCCAATTACTGAGAAAAGTTGATAAACACTTGCTGAGTCAAATCCTGCAACCATCCCACGCCAGAATCTTCTAGTATTGCTCACACAATCTTTAGAAAAGGGTGTTTGGATCAGGGATAGAAAATTGTTAGAAGCCTTCAGATCGATCATCTGACTGTCTTACTCTTTGGCAAGCATATTGTTTCTATCACAAATATTATTATAAAACAATGACTAGAAATGGAGCCTTCTGATTGGTTGACAGAATTCTAAAAGGGTTATGTTAATCACTAGAGACACTCCTGTACAGTACAAGTACAATAGACCCATCAGAATTTCGGATATAAAAACACTAATTTAAAAAATATAAAAATGGTTTAGTTTAATAATAGCATTAAGGCATTCCAGGGGTTGGGTTACCTGCATTAATCGAACCCTAGCACAGGGTATCCAGCTTTGCCTCGTACATCATGATTCCCCTAGGGTTAGATTAATAGTGACCCAATCCCTGATCATGCTTTAATGCTCAGGAGATAGCATTTTCATAAACTTGTAAAGTCTCATATACAGTTCCAAGGGACTGGCACTAAGTAGTCTCAATGACTACTCAACACCAGCCCAGTTTTTGCAACCTGTTGTGCCATTTACAACAGGGTCACAAGCCATTCTCTGCATGGATGCTAACTCAATTGTGACCCTGCAGTAAAGGGTGGGAGCCAGGAGGCTGGCTTCCAAGTGGCATGCTCAAAGAATGCAGAACTCATAACTTAGCACAGAGTTTAGCCCCATCCCTTCCTGTAGAATTGTTACAGGGACAAACAAGGGCTGAAGCTGGTAGATGGAAAGGGAGATGGGGAAAATCATAGTTGGGGAAGAATGGAGGAGGCATGAGGATGATAACTTACAACAGCAAATATGGGTGGAGAATTCATGAAGGAGGTCTTTGAAGAAAATAGAGGAGGGGGTTATGGTGAGCCAGAAGGAGGTTGATCACGAGAAGGGGAAGCCTGAAGGAGAAAGCAAATTTTTCCAGCAGAGGTTTTGGAGCAGGGACAACAAAGTAATGGGAATTGGAAATGCAGAGGGGTTAGTAGGAAGAGATGGTAGGGGAGATGAGGGAGGGAAGGTAACAGGGAAGGGAGTTGAACTAGAATTTAGGGAGAAATGAGGCTCAATGAGTTGGTGCCAGGAATTAAGAGATGGGGAGGAGAGGACAGTGGAGAGCGAGCAGTGGTGGGTGCAGGGTGGTCATTTGAGGTTGAAGCAGAAGAAAAAGTGGAAGAGGAGGTCTAGCCTGAGGAAGAAAGGGACTTAAACGTTATAATAACTGCAGACATAAAGGTGTGCTGAGAATGTTAAACATCTTCAAAACAGGCAGTGCAGGTATTATTGTGTGTAAAGTGAAACTTCAAAAGTAGATCAGAAAATTTATAGCTGCACTCAGTTGGAGTATTGCTTCAGTTCAGGACACCATATCTTAGAAACAATATAAATTGACTGGTAGATGGTCCAAAAAAGCTAAACAAGAATGATGATGATGATGTATTATAAGATCCTGAAACTCTGTTTCCCCGAGTTTCAGGATCCTGACACCATGTGCCCAAAACACATTTGCCCGATGGTCGAAGTTTGCCATGGCAGTTAGTTATAAATATTACAGGGGGTGTGGAGGGCAAAGCCCCCCGAAGCACTAAAATAAATTCTGCACAGCAAAAACTTCACCCATTGGGCAAACGTGTTTCAGGCTGCTGGTAATGGGATCCTGAAACTCAGGGAATAGAGTTTCAGGATCTTGTAATATATCCAAGATGACACCATGGAATACAAGGACAGGACAAGCAAGAAGCTCCAACTTGAACAGCATGCTCAATGGTGTTTGGTTCCAAAGCACAAGTAGAATATAAAAAGAACCAGCACTCAGAAACTGACATAAAAATTCTGTTTATCTAAACCATAAAGTGCATACTGTGTGCAGACCCAAAAATCAAGGTACTAACACCCCATGCGCATTTGGATCTCACTAATCCTTCCTCAAGGGGTCTATGAGGATAGACCAAGTAACCAAAACATTTAGCCTGGAACAGTGGAGACTCAGGGGACACCTAATAGCCATATATGGATTTTTAAGGAACCAAAATTGAGTGAGGAGTTTGGACTATGCATGAAAGTAAATTAACTGTGGCAATAGGTTCAAAGGTGTTATAATCATATTAATCAATCAAACAATAAATAAATAAATAAAATAATAAGCAACTGCAAGGGGTTGTATTTGGGGGGGCTGAAAAGAAATACTACTTCTTACAAAAAGTAGTGGGAATTCAGAACTCACATCCAAGTAATGTAAACTCAGCAAGACTGGAAGCATTTAAGACATGACTAGATTTACCATGTACTTATGGAGGCAAATGTAAGAAGGTATTACCATTGAGAAGTGGGGGCTGTCAAAATGGGCAATAATTATTCTTACGTCCTAGCTTTCATATGCTCATGTGTTTGGAAGCAGATTTAGGAGCAACACTGTACATCACATCTGTATAGTCAAACACCAGGAGATCATCCTAAGGACAATCTCCTGGAGGCCAGGGAGTGGTAGACAGAATTTGTTGTGATGCAGTGCGCCAAGATTCGTTAGGAGCTTCTAATGGATAGCATCAATGTGAAAGGAGAAACCAAGGCTTCATCCATTTACACCCAAGGTACTTGAAAAGGGAAAGTGGGTGCCTTCCAGAGTACTGAAGACAGGGGTGGTGTGGAACCTGACAAAACATAGAAACACAGAAAATGACAGCAGAAGGAGACCTAGGGTCCATTGAGTCTGCACATGAGTTTCCAAGACTTTCTATGAATCGAGAGACCTGACCCACTTCTGACTCTGTCCCATCCCAGCTTGAATGCTGTTACATTCTGTGCCCCTACCACCTCAGTGGGTAGCCTATTTCAAGGATTCACAACCCTCTCTGTAAAGTAGCACTTCCTCAGATCCTTCTTGAAGCTTCAACCCCGTAGTTTCCATTCATGACCTCTAGTAGTTGCATTGGGGACCCTGTTGAAGAGTTTTGAGTATGGTACCTTATTTATGACTTTCAGGAACTTGAAAGTCTCAATCATATTCCCCCTCTCCCTCCTAGTCTGCAGCAAGTACATATCTAGTTCTTTGAGGCAAACCTCATATGGGAGCTCTTTGAGGCCCTGTTGATCTTTGCTGCCCTTCTCTGCACTACCTCTAGCCTATCCCTGTCTTTCCTAAGGTGTGGACCCCAGTACTGAACAGAGTACTCCAAGTGAAGTCTCACCAGTGACCTACAGAGTGGGAGGATCACTTCCCAATCCCTGCTGTCAAATCCTCTCCCAATACACCCAGCATTTTTCTGGCCTTATTTTAAGCGCTATTGCATTGGTTAGATTGCATAATGGTGTCACATATGATGACCCCTAGGTAACTTTCTTCTTGTGATGTTTCTATTCTTACACCATTGAACTAATACTCAGTCCTTGGGTTCCCTTTGCCTAGGTGCATCACCTTACACTTAGTGTTGAACCTTAGCTGCCAAATATTAAACCAACTTTTGAGCCTCTGCAGGTCCTTTTTTAGGTCCCCAACCGCCTGTTTGCTGTCAACCCTACCACCTAGTTTAGTATCATCCATGAAGAGTGCAAGCATGCCCTGGATACTTATGCCAATGTCGTTAAATAACACACTAAACAGGACCGGGCCCAGGGCTGATCCTTGGGGCACTCTGCTGGTGACCTCCTTCTCGTCTGACTTTGTCCTGTTTATCAGCACCCTCTGCCATCTTTCCCTTAGCCAATTTCTTACTCACCTGACTATGCTCTTGGCTGTGCCTAGGTCCTCCAACTTCCTCAGCAGGCAGTTGTGTGGCACTGAGTCTAAGGCCTTGCTAAAATCAAAGTAGAGGAGGTCCACTGGGTGGCCCTTATCCAATTCCTTGGTCACCTAGTCAAAAAACGTAATCAGATTTGTCTAGCATGACCTGTCCGCCATGCACATATGCTGTCAGATATCCTGAAGGTCATTATCTTCCAAGTACTCGACTAGGTTTTGCTTAATTTAGATCTCCATTAGTTTCCCTACCACTGATGTGAGACTAACTGGTCTGTAGTTGCCAGTAACCTCTCTAATCCCTCCCTTGTGTAGAAGAATCACATCCACTCTTCTCCAGTCCCTTGGTACTACTCCTGTCTGCAGTGATCTGGTAAACAGGTATGCCATGTGCCCCCCCCAGTTCCTCTGCAAGCTCCTTAAGCACCCTTGGATGCTGCCCATCTGGCCCAAGTGCTTTATTCACCCTTAGTTGTCCTAGAGCCTCCCTAACCTTGCTGGTGGTAATTGCTGGCATTTCCATTAGTGGTAAACCCTTGTCAACTGCTTTAATGCCATTGTCTGGCATTGGTCCACTGTGTTCCTTCGTGAACACTGAACAGAAGAAATTATTCAGAGCAGTGGCCTTCTGTCCATCATCTTCAATGATCCTATACTTCTCTCTGAGCCTAACAATCCCTCCCCCTTTCTTCCTCTTTTCTTGAATGCATCAAAATGTTTTTTCTCTTTTTTGATATCTGCCACAATCCTAATTTCAGCTGATGCTTTAGCTTGCCTCACAGCCTTCTTGGCTTCCTTACTTTTCTGTGTAAACTCCTCCTATTCCTTGACTCCCTTGTTTCTTTTGTGCTTGTGGAAAGCTTCTCCTTTGTCCCTAATTGCTTTTTTGACCTGGTTAGTGAACCATAAGGGTCTTTTATGCCTATTCTTATTTAACACTGTTCTGATGCATAGTTTGGTAGCCTCGAGGATGGCTTGTTTAACCATTCCCCAAATGTCTTCTGTCTCCATCTTTTACTGGATTCTCTTTAATTTGTCTTTGACTAGTTTCCTCATCTCTTTGAAGTTTGCTCCTCTAAAATTTAAGACTTCCACCTTGGATTGAGATTTTATATCCCTATGGGATATCTCACACCAGACGGAGTTGTGGTCACTGTTGGCCAGTGGTTCCCCAATCCTAACTGCTCTTACCATTTTGGAGTTTGTGAGGACCACTTCCAAGATGGTATCTATCTTTAGTCAGGGTGATGACCATTTGGGTGAGTAGGTGGTCTTGTAAGACTATTATCACAGTTTGATTTCTAGAGGATCTAGCCATAGGGATGCTCCAGTCAACATCTGGCATATTCAGATCCCCACTACCACTGAATCACCTTTCTGTGTTACCCCTCTGATTTCCTTCAGCAGTTATTGGCCCTTATCCTCTGCCTGACCAGGCACTCTGTATATCACTTCAATGCAGAGATTCCTACCTGAAGCCTGTCTGAGCTGCACCCATAAGGACTCTACTGCTTCCTTTTTGTAAATGTCAAGTGTAGTGGTTTTTATTCCATCGCGAACATATAGTGCTACCTCCCCCACCCTTGGCACTTTCCCTGTCCTGCCTAAAGAGTGCGTATCTCGGGATGGAGAGATCCCAGTCATTGTTCTCTGTTACCCATGTTTCAGTGATGGCTACTGGGTCTGCCTTTGATTCTGCCACTACTGCCTGTAGGTTGCTCATTTTGCTCCCTAGGCTCCTTGCGTTGAAGCATACCCTCTTCCATGAGCTGGCATTTGTACTTATCCTCCTCCCTTTTGTCCTCACCTGCTGGCTTATGTTATTTTGCCTCCCTTTACAGCCCATCTGAGATCCCCTTTGTTCCCCTTGATTGCTCCCAGATTGTGGGGGAGAGAGATTTCCTGGTTTGAGGGGGAGTGCTGGCTAAGCTCCTATCCTTTTTATTGTAACTGATTGGTTCCTTAATGACAGACTGCCCCTCCATTAGTTTAAATATTCAACATGGACATCAAACTTCTGCCTGAGTGCACTCACTCCCTCCTTAGTCAGGTGGAGACCATCATACCTTAACAAGTTTCTCTCACAGAAGTCCCTCCTGCTACTCACAAAGTGAAAGCCATTTTCAAGATGTCATGTTTTTAACCATGTGTTAAATTCTTCCAGCTCCTTGCTTCTTTGCTTGTCTACACTCTCACCTTTACCCCACACTGGGAGGACGTCAGAGAAAGCTAGAGTGGTAGGTCGAGCAGTCAACCTTTTACTCAGCTTAATGATGTTTTGCTTGGTCTCTTCTACTGTCTGATTTGCCAGGTCATTGGTTCCGAGGTGAACCAATACCTCCAGTCCTTCTCCCGCTTTGTCCACTATCCTTCTGATTCATTCTGTGTCGAGATTGGCCAAGGATCTGGGAGGACATTTCACTGTGACCTTTGTTTGTGTCCCTTCTCTCAGGTGCCTCTAGACTAAAACACTTCTTACTACCCAAGAGCAAGGACTCTGTCCTTTTAGCATTAAGTGATAGCTGATTTTAGTTGAACCTGTGCTGAATGTTGTCAAAGTCATAATAAAGAGTATGTTCGAGCTCAGGGACTGAGGCTCCAGAAGCAAAATGTATTGTATAATTTGTGTACCTGTGGATGTGTGGAGACACATACTGAGGGGATATTGTTTAGGAAGATTTAAAATAGGATGGAGCACAGAGTAATACCCTGGGGGACTGCAGAGGAGATTGGCTGGAGGGGGAGAGGGTGTTGCCCATGTGGACTGAGTGGTGTCTATAGAACAAGAAGGAATTAAGTCACCTGGCTGCAACGTCAGATTGGCCAACCCCCATGAGTTTTTCAAGTAGGAAAGTATGCAAAACAGTGTCAAAGGCTTTTACAGGGTGGTTAGTGATGGCAGAAGTAAACCGCATCTGATCCATTCTCTTCAGGATGGAGTCAGTGAGCCACACAAGGGATAAAAAACAATCAGCCCACATGGATGATTGAAGTGAGGGAATGGGATGGGGGAAGACTATGGAGGTAATGTTGTAGCCCTTAGCTCTGGGTGTGGAATAGTGTCAGAACACTGGCATTGTGCCAAGGTCAGACTTCTATGGCTCTCGCAACCTGTGTGCACCAACTAATATCTGGCTGACCCATTTACATAGTGGGACGGATTCTAGAAGGTGGGCGTAGGTCTTGCATCAAGCTCTGTATCCACCACAACATTTGACACAGCTGCAACAAAGCCCTGGGACGCAACTAAGTTGGATTCCAGAAGGGCTGGCACAGTTGCAACAGTTTTCCCACTTTACAACAGCTTGCACTAAGGGTTTGATGCAAGCCCCTAACAAAGGGTACTCCAATGGATGCAAAGTTAGACAAGGGGGAAACTGGTCTAACTTTGCTGCATCTGGCACTTGTAACAGACGGTTTTCCAGAATAGCAAATTCCCCTGTTTGACGCAAATAGGCACTTGCGTCAAACACCCTGCTGCCAGTCCACTGCAGCAATCACAACCCCTTCCAAAATCAACCCCAATGACTTAGCTGTAGAGGGAAACTCCTGCACAGTTGACTAAGTCCAAGTTTTGTACATGGCAATTTACAGTTGCAGCACAACAGAGCACCTAATTGCATACCAGATTTGCAACACCACCAACTGCAGCTGTTTATGGCCACCTGATGTGCCTATGGAGAAATTAAGAAATGTACTTGCCAAAGGACATTTTGTAATTGACAATAAACTACATGGAAATCAAAATGGATTTACGATAAAGGAAACTGTAAAGATCATGGCGACCTGTAGATTGCTGATTACTGCTTGTTTTAATAGCGACTGGCAAGTGCAAAAGAAAAACCAGCAGGGCATGTATACAAACTGAGAGATCAGAATAACTCCTCCCTCCCTCCCTCCCTCCATTCCTTCTTTCCTTCCTTCCTTCACTAAGCCAAGGCTCTTCTCCAGGTGTGAACCAGGGTAGCAGTTACAAAAAAGGAAGGGAGAGTACAGATTTAAATACAAGAATTACAGAGAAGATATTAACAGGCACACATAAAATACATTATATGAAAAATATTATGGGAAAAATAGAAAGAATTGCTTTACTCAAAGGGTAATTAGCATGTGGAATTCCAGCCTTCCCCGAGAGGTTGTGGAAACTACAGTAGCACTGTGCAGGCTTCTAAAGAAAAATTAAACATATTCCTGAGGCAGAATGTTATTGTGGGTTACACAGAATTAGTTGAGGGTAGCCTTCTAACTTATAATTTTGGATGTGTTCATACTGAAATTGAATATAATCACTACCATGCCATGTGGCAGAAAGAATAGACAAAATGAACCTTTAAGGCCCTTCTGTTACCACATTACTGTATGTACATTGTATGCTGCTTTCCCTCTCACTCTCTACTTTCTGGTTTTGTTCTTTGCTTTTTTCCTCTGACCTCTCATCTCTGTGCTTTCCCTCTCACTCTCTACTTTCTATTTGTGTTCTTTGCTTTTTCTCTGACCTCTCATCTCCATAGTCCAATGATGTTTAATCACTGTTCTCTCACTGAACTTGCCACCTGATCTACATTTCTCTATGTACAGACAAACATCTGAGCTCTGCAGTCACCTGGGCTATCTGGTGCTTGGCGAGCCATTACTCTGGTATCACCAAATGGCCAGGCTTGCCTTTAATATACTGTAGTATTGAAAAGGAAAACATGGTGCACTGGGTGCCTACTAAAGGTGTTGTCCAACCAATGCCAAATCGAGATAAAAAAATGAGAAATCAGGCACACACAACGTATATGTGCAGCAATGTTTTATTAGTTAGAAACATGCTTTAAATATACCAGACATCTCCAGCATTTGGAAGTCAACAAACATAGCATTTATTCTGATTACCCCACTTCAGCATCTGTAACTTAATCATTTAAACCTTAATCATCATCTGTCAACAAAGTATTATTATAATTGTATTTAGAATGTATTGACCAGGGAAGGCACAATGAGTGGTGGTTCATTTCCAAGTGTGACCAGGAGGTGGGGACCATACTAAGGAAGAAGAGTAAAACAACATAAAATGGTTGCTGGTTTTATTACACAGAGAGAGCAAGAGCACAAACACTTTCATTCATGAGAGGCAGACGGCCATGGAGGAGAGCGGGTTTGTGCTGGTTGCTTTCTCGTATTAAGAATTAAGTACTGAGAGGGTGGAGAGTGGCAGTAGAGTGCTACCAGGGTAGGAGGTGAGGGGACATAATTGACTTTTTTTTTTATGCACAAAAAATGAGCTATACAATAAGAATGATGGTGGCTGGCCCTGTAGGTGGGCAGGTTGTGCCAGTTGTCCATTGATTTTATTTAGCATTTTCTAATTAAGTGTAACAAATTGTGGTTGCTGGGGGAAGGAGGGTTGGATTGGACTGCTGACAGAGGGTGGGGGGACAGGGGTTACATGTTACTGTTTTTTTTCTAGCTGGGAAGGAGGGGTAGGGGCTTTTTACATTTTTTTATGTTGTAGCTGGCCGAATACTCTTTCCTGAATAGAAATAGTCCCCTATTCAGGAAGGGCTTCTGATTATTCAGGAGCGCTACTATTTATGGTATTCAGGAAATAATATTAAGCACCAGCACAGCCCCATTGTTTAGTGAGGAGAGCTGAGCTAGGAGATTGGAGAGAAGACCTATAGTTCCTCATTGTTGGGCCTGTATACTGATGCCAATGTCAGCTCTTCTCACACTTGGGATACCCCAGTCAGTGTCTAGCATGTTCAGATCACCATCCCCACAATTTCCACTTTATGTGCCACATCTCTGATTTCTTCCAAAAGTGTCACATCCCTCTCCTCTGCCTGACCCGGTGGTTTGTACATCACCCCAATGTAAACCTTCTATCCTTATGTGGAACTGAGCTGTACCTATAGGGATTTTACACCTTCCTTTTTTTTTAACATTGAATGAAGTGGTTATTCTGTCACAGACATATAGACATATAGTGCTACCCCTTCCCCGGCACCCTTTCAATCCTGTCTATGAAGTGAATAACCCAGGACTGAGAGGTCTCAATCATTGTTTTCCATGGCCCGTGTTTCTGTGATGGCCACCAGGTCCATTTTGGTGTATTCCATTATTGCCTCTAGAGCACCAGCAGGAGAAGGGAGGGTGGTGCTACCAGTATACCTCTCACTGATGAGACACCACCTGGAGTACTGTGTCTAATTTTGGAGATTGCACCTCAGAAAAGACATAGACAGGGTGGATGCAGTCCCAGAGGAGGGCAACTAAAATGTTGCAGAGGTTGCATGAGAAGCCCTACAAGAAGGGACAGAGGAATCTCATCATGTACACCCTGGAAGAGAGAGGGGGGAGAGACAGAGACAGAGAGAGAGAGATGACATAGAAACATAGAAGTTGACAGCAGATAAGGACCACAAGGCCCATCCAGTCTGCCCATTTCTTTTTCTACCTTATAAATGTGCCATTGGCCTTTGCTCTGTCAATGGCCTATCTATTCATACTCATCTGTATTTCTCCCTTATGCATATCCCATGCCTGTTTGAAGCACTGCACTGTATTCATATCCACCACTTCCTGAGGTAGGCTGTTCCATGCATCCATCACCCTTTCTGTGAAAAATAACTTCCTCACATTACCCCTTAATTGATCTCCCTCTAATCTCATGCTGTGTCCTCTTGTCCGGCTATTTTTCTTATATTGAAACATGTTAGACTCTTTCACCTTGTTAATGACCTTAAGGTGTTTAAATGTTTTGATCATATCACCTCTCTCCCTCCTTTGCTCTAGGGTATACACATTGAGCTCCGTTAATCTGTCCTCATATGTTTTCTGATGCAGTCCCTGCACCATTTTGGTTGCCCTTCTCTGGACTGCCTCAATTTGGTTAATGTCCTTGTTAAGGTATGGCCTCCAGTACTGCATGCAGTACTCCAGATGGGGCCTAACCAGTGTCTTGTAAAGAGGGATTATTACCTCCCTCTTCTGACTTGTGATACCTCTACTAATACACCCCAACATTTCCCTAGCCTTACCTACTGCTTTAGTGGTCTGCTTGGATGATTTCAGGTCATCGGTAATGATGATGATGCCTAAGTCTCTTTCTTCCCTTATGACTGCCAGCAACTCCCCTCCCAGCCTATAGGTGGCTTCAGGGTTTCTCTTCCCAGTGTGCATGATATTGCACTTCTTTGCACTAAACCCCAGTTGCCACTCTTCTGACCATTTTGCTAGTTTATCCAGATCTCTTCTCATTCTGCCCACCCCATCTGGATCATCTACTCTGTTGTGGATGTTGGTGTCATCTGCAAACAGACAAACCTTACCCTCCAGACATGACGGAGATCTACAAGTGCCTCACAGGGGTGAACAGGGTGCAGGACAGAAGTCTCTTTCAAATGAGAATGAGCACCAAGACCAATGGGGTGTGTGATGAAGCTTGGGGGGGGGGGGATCAAGAGAGATGTGAGGAAATATTTCTTCACTGAAAAGGTGGTAGATGTCTGGAACAGACTTTCTTCAGGAGTGCTGGAGGCTAAAACACTGGGGTCTTCAAGCATATGTGAGATACACATAGGAGTATATTAAAAAAGAGGAAGGAAGACAAGAGGGTGGTTAAAGACCAGATAGTATCAAAGGACCCAGATTAAGCAGGGAACATCTCTATACATCCCAGTATCCTTTTTGCCTTCCTGAGTGCTCTTGTGCACTGGGTCATAAACATAAATCTGTCACTAATGATTATCCCCAAATTTCTTTTGCCAGTTGTCCAACTGATGTTTTTTTACTACCTAGTCAATAAATAGTCTCTGTGCTACCACTGACAATGTGTATAACATTGTATTTCTTTGCATCAAACTTTCAGTTGCCATACCTCACATCACCCTGTAACATTTCTTGGTCAATCTTAATGTCTCTGATCCCTTCCTTGGAGTCTACCTGCTATAGAGTCCTGATGTTTTCTGCAAAGAGGCAAATTTCCCCTTGATGCCTTCTGCTATGTTGTAGATGAACACATTAAACTAGACGGCCCCAGCTCTGAACCATGTGGCACTCTTTTATGATTCTCTGAACTTCTAAATGTTCTCCATTTACAATGCCCTCTGGGTCTTCCACCTAGCCAGTTAGCTACTCAGCTTGTTAGCTTTGCCCCAACTCATTGATCCCCCAGCTTCTGGAGATGATTTCTATGTTGCACTCAGTCCAAGGCCTTACTGAAATCTAAATACAGCACATTAACTGTAAAACCCTTGTCCAAGAACTCAATCAGGTTAGTATGATGTGACCTTCCCTTCACAAATCCATGCTGCCTTATATCATGGAGCCTATTAATTTCAAAGAATTCAGCCAAATGCCCCTTGATGATAGCCTCCAGGAGATTTCCCACTATAGTTGCCAAAAAACAGTATCTGATCTATAGCCTTCTGGGTCCTCCCTGCTCCCAATCTTGGTCAGGAGAACAATGTCCATTGGAACTGTACCAGTCTTCTGGGAGTGAATGAACAAGACTATCAAGGGTCATAGAAGTTCTTACCCTAATTCCTTCGGTACTCTGAAGTATAGACAAGTCCTGGAGGTGTACCCATCCTAAGTGCCCTTAGCTTCTTGAGTACCTGATCTCCTAACACGTTCAAGTTCAGATCCTTCTGCCCACCTCCCATAGCCTGCCTAACACAGTCAGGGAGTGGGCTCCCCTCACTACCTCTGCTATCAATACAAAGCAAAAATGCTCACTGAGGATGTCAGCCTTCTTCCCATTCTCCTCTACAGATACTGCATATTTCCTAATGTTTGCCTTTCAATAACCTCCCTGGTGTTTATCGTCTCTCTGATATATCTAAGGAAGCCCTTTACATTTTCTGTGACACCCCCCACCCACCTCAGCTATCATCATTCGTATCCCCCTTTGACTTCCTTATTACTCTGCTTGCCTCCTTCATTTTCACTAAGTATGCCTCTCTGTTAACCCCTTTATACTTTTGAATGCCCTCTTTGCTTGGACTGCATTCCTCACTTCCCCAGAGAACCACAGTGGCTTCTTTAATTTTTTTTTTTTTACTTTCCTGCTTCACAGAGTTTTTAGCCACCTCTAAATGAGTACCCTTAATGAAGTTTCCATATTTTCTTTTACATATAAAACCCTTTCAACCCCCCTCACTTTTTCTCAGAGGGTCTTTCTGATTCCCTTAATATATGCCCTCCTGGAATCTAAGACCTTTGTTTTAGACTTTGTTTTCTGTTCATTTAGGGCAAAGGTGAACCAAACTGAGTTGTAATCACTCATCCCCAGTGATTCCCTTACCCTAACTTCATATTCTGTGTTCTGCTCTGACACTGTACGAGTAAGCCCTTTTGCAATGAATTTTCAAGAACCAGATTCCTTCCACTCCTAGGCTCTTGATGTTTCCACATTGGGGATATTAAGATCACCTATTAGTACCACAATCTCTAGAGTGGCAGCCCTTCTGATTTGCTCCTCTAGCTTCTTGTCCCACTCCTTAGCCTGGTTTTGTGGCCTATAAATCACTCACATTCATAGATTTGCCCTGTTTGCAACTATCAGCTTTACCTAGACAGTTCTTTCCCCATCTACTTTGGCTTCCATTGCCTTTATATTGTCTCCTATATAAAGTGCCACATCCCCCCCCCACCTTTAACCCCTGTCTTTTCTGAACTGGTGGCTCTGCTTACTAATGTTTCCTTGACTGCTAATAACTCAGGATAGGCTTATGCCACAATTGCCTGGGGGTCCGTGATTTTGTTCCTGAGATTCTTAGCATTAATTATCCCACCTTCAATAAGCAAAATGTGTCCTTTCTTCTGTGGTTGCTGCCCCCTTCCCTTCCTCCCTTTTCCTGTTCACCTTGTATCTTTATGCATGCTCTGAATCTACCCTCCATGTCTGTCATTGCACAAGGGGCAGATTGATTGTATGTGTAGGGGGAGCGCCATTGCAGCTGTGTGTGTGTTCGTGTGTGTGTGTGTGTGTGTTTTGACACCTGCCTGTAAATATTGTTTCTCCTCCCTGCTTTAAAAACCTGCTAATTCCCATATCTAACTTTTGCCCCAACATGCTAGTGCTTTCCCTGCTCAGATTCCTACCATCCATAGCAAACAACCAGCACTTATCCCAGAATGTTCCCAATGGACCCATAAAAAAGCATCCCACTTCCACACTTCAGCCCTTCAGTCATGTGTTGAACTCCCTAGTTTTCTCACGTCTAGCCTCACTATTGCATGGCTTTTGTAGGATCCCAGAGAAGGTTGCCATCTTTGCCTCTACCCTCAACTTCCTGCCTCATTCACGGAAGCTGTACTTCTCCTTATCTATGTTGTTGCCTGCCCGGTTGTTGGTGCCCAAATGAATTATTGCATCTGACTTCCCATCCCTACCTTGATGTGCAGTACTTGTAGTAGTGCACATTTATTATTAGTATTAGTGCATTTTAATACTATTATTAGTACTACAATACTATTATAAATAGAACAATAGGAGAATGTATATTAGAAGATCAAAAGGGTCTCATGTCCTCAGAACCTTGCAATGGCATTACTCCCTTGTGATACCCACTTTCCTATTTGTTATTTTTTGTAATATACGGATCTGATTCGAAATGCCGCAGCTCTGAATTTTTCCTGCTATCCTGTGACAAGGGCTGTCCAGCCACCGCACAGAACACTCATTCGCTCCAACCCCTCTGCAACCAGTCTCTGTGAACTACTCCTTCCACAGTGCCTGCAATCATGAGCTGAGTGAAGGCAGGATCAACCAGATAATACGTCAAATGTAAAAAAAATGATAGCGCCAAAAATACTACGACTATGAATTAGTCTCGCGAAGTGAAAGACAGCAGCCATGTTTTCAAAACTGTTCTGCTCTCCCACTGTGGAAAAGCAGCCAACCATAAAGCAGACTCCAAAAATCCTATGCCATGTGTCTAGCAACCTTAGCAACCAGCTGTACACTGTGACACAGTCCTGCACTTACGCTGTTCTCTTTCTCTGATAATAGTATTGTTCAGAGCTCCGAACGATAGTATTACAGGCTCTGAGCAATAGTATTATCACTCTTCATCAATGCTATTATCACTTTTTGACAGTACTATTACAGGATTAGCTACCACCCCAACACAGTGACACAGTCCTGTGCTTGCGCTGTTCTCTTTCTTTGATAATACTATTGTTCAGAGCTCCGAATGATAGTATTACAGGCTCCGAATAATAGTATTATCACTCTTCATTGATGCTATTGTCACTTTTTGACAGTACTGTTACAGGATTTTTTGTATGCTTTAGTAACATATTAAAATGACATTTCCATATATTACAATTATAATAATATTATAGTAAATGTAATTATTAATTACTATGATAATACCATAATTATATTATTCAATACTATTATTAGTAATAGCACATTTATTATTAGTATTAGTATTTACTGTTAGTATTAGCTCAAGTAGAAAGCAAAGATGGCAAAGAAAATGGTTGAACAATACCAGTAAAAATTAGCAAAAGCTTAAAGTGCAAATTCAAAAATTACATATATTTATTTATTTGTATGTTTTTGATCAGGAAAATTAAACTGAGCTGTGACAGGTGCCTTCTGAGGGACAGAGCTTTTATGTAGATGGGGGAATGTTTGCATGGGCACCTGGACAAATCCCCTACTCTACAATAAGTGCCATATGATCTTTTACTTTCAACTGGACAGTCGCCAGAGATGGGCAGAAGGGTCTAATGTCTCATCCAAAGCTTGGTACTGCAACAGTTCAGCATTCTCTTAGTGCTGCACTGCAGTGCCAGTACTGAGCACTAGCACAGGTTGCTGGTGTGGAGCAAAACCCACAACCTTTCGAACGTCTTGTCCCATGGGTAATTTTGCAAACTGCTTAGCCACTGATGCTGCCATCAGCAGTTAGCAAGGATATAAACAGGATTCAGTTGTTTTTCAGTCATTGATTTAAGCTCTTACAATGACTTTGATTATTGTATTAGTTTTTATGAATTCACTTTCCTTATCGTTAGCTCACACTGCATGTTATTGCTCATTCTGTAAGCCCATCTATGAGCACATAAAAACACATGGTCTATCCAGAATTATAGCCTTTCTACTGATGCATGACAGACTAAGGAAAATCAAACCCTTACTTTTCAGTTTTCAGACCTTTAATCTCCTGTTTAAGTACTTTAAAATACTTTCTGTGGCAAGCAAAACTAGATGTGTAATTTTAGCTAGTTTGTAAACAGTACTATTTTATAAGGCAGCCCAGTTGTTTTGTGTTTTTAAGTACTTGAACTACTGGGTGGGGAAACCTGCTTTAGTGTAGAATGACTCACTGTGGTAGAACTTGCTTAACTTGCCTCCTTGCTTTGCCAGCATTTTCTCTTTCAGTATAAGAGGTGTTCCCCCACTCCCTTTCCACTTACATATATGTCTGGACCACCCCACACTGCAATTTTGTGTTAGCGTTCACAGAGATATCCACTGCTACTCTCAGACTTCTATACTCCCCGCAGTAATGCCATGCAAATGCCAACCAGGGCTCCAGTAATGTGAGCCAGCTCATTGGTGCTCACATTTTCCCTCTGCCAGTTGCCGCCTAGAGCACTGAAATTCTGACAACCACTGTTGTGCATTACATTTTGAACCTAAGCCTGATAAGCAGCTCTAGGATTCAAATTCACAGCTTCTAAGTACAGCAGGATCAACATACAAATACACCAGAGTGTTGAGCCACAGTGCCAGCTGTCCGGGTCACAGGTGTTTTGAAAAACTCAGGGCTTTATATGCTTTATTCCTTATGTTGAATGGAAGGTGTCAGGAGTAAATAAAGATACGGGGATGGGAATTTCATCTTGGCTAAAATGTTCACTCCCACTGAACACATATGTGTTAGCCTATAGTATAATTTAATTATTAACATTAAAGCAAAATTACAATATAATGTTCATGCCTGTTGCATTTCTTTTGTTCTCCTTCCTATCACACAGCAGATCATTTTCACATTTATTTCAGATTCATTATTGTTTGCCTCTATAAATATGAACTTTCTGTGGCGTCATTATATTCTGTGCTTCTTTTGAAAATTGTAGACATTTAAATTTGAACTCAGTTTGGAGTAGCTGAATCCCTCTGCAGCAGTCATTAACTCTGTGTGGAAGACCACTGGAAATTGAACATTCAGGCAAAGCTGTCTATACTGGACTTTTAATTCTTTTACAATTGTTTTTGTTGGTTTCCCAATGTTTTTGTGGCATGTCCTGTTTTAGTATCAGAAAACTGACCTTGAATAGGGTTTGGAGGACATGTCCTGTTTTACTACTGGAAAACTGAGCATGAATAAAGTGGTAGGCCACTACCTTTGACTCTCAGGATGCATAATATCCATCGCAGTCTGTGATTTGGTAGCCTACCGCAACAGGCACTATTCCTTAATCATAGAATACTTTAGTTAAGGAGGAATGCGGTGTGGTTTCATCGATAGAGCACAGGCTTGGATATCAGAAGACCTCAGTTTAAATCCCACCAGAGCCACTTAAGCACTATGTGAACCTGAGCCAATTTAACCTCTTTGTGCTTCACACTTTGTAGCTGTGAATTTAGGTTGAAGTGGGAACCTATCAAAAACTAGATACTGCCTTTCAGATGGCTAACCTATGTAAATATATACTACCAAACGTTACTTGTGGGTTGTAGCTGAGGTTATTATGTTGACATCATCCAGCTACTGCATGTGACATTCTCAAGTTTCAGATTAGCACACTGAATAGCAATGAATCATTTACCAGTCAAAGAAAGAATAATAATTAAATATGTGGAATCATGATGTGTACTAAACCATTTAAATAGTCTGGCTGGCTGAAAGTTTGGCCCTTTTGAATGCCAGTTCTGCCACAGTACTTTTTCATCTGTGGCACTAAAGATCATAGAAAACTGCTTCCCAAATTGCTGCTCTTACAATATTAGTCACACTAAATGGTTTATGTTTTTTTAAATAAATCAAGACTACTTAATAAAACATCTCACTCTTGTAACTGATGTTTGATTTGTTTGTTGAAGTGGGGTGTTGGATTTTGTTGTATTATCTATTGAAATGAACTAATGCAATGCTGTTGAAAATTTCAATTGTTTTTATTTACTTATTTAGATTGTTATGCTGGGATAACCTTATTTACATATAGCAACTAGTTTACAAGACTGTCCCAGGAGACAGTCAGCAGCAAATGTTACAAGTATGGTATATTCCGTTACAAGTTACACAGTTCTGGACAGGTACAGTACATTCAGTTAGACATAGAGAGGAACACACAGGACAGAATAAACATTCTTCTCCTAAATTAGGAACTAGAGATAATGAAATACAACGTTGAGTGTATACATACCGTACATAGCCACTGCAAATAAAGTAAAATCAAAGTCAAGCAATGCAAGGTGTAATATCTTATTAGAAACGGGCACTGTTTGTAGAGGTGGCTAAACAAAATACAGTCTAGTTGGTTAAGGTTGCTCGATACTGTGTGGTCTGGTAGCAAATTCCAAGTAGCTGGTTCAGTGTAGGCAAATGTATTTCTCAAATAGACCTCTTAGTTTCAGGAGGACATGATAAATATCTTTAACTTGAGATCTATGGAAATATACGTGAGCAATAAGCTACCACAGGGTGTGCATTAAAGATTTATAATTACTGGCCAGCACTTTTACCCATAGGAAAACCCAGTTATAATTTGCCATTACAACCAGCTGATTATAACGGCAAACACTCACCGGGTTTCCCTGCCTCTGCGCCAGCCGTGCGTGCTCTCACACTCTCTCCCCATGTCCCTCGCTAGACCTGACAGACACCTCAGCCACCGCTCAGGGGTTAAGTACAACAACTAAAAAAAAAAACAAGAAATGGGCGAGGTCCACTCTGCAAGGTTTAAACAATAATATTAAAAATATTGGCAGACCGCAGACTACGTTGAATCCCGACTGGTCGGCAGCTGCCTTTTAAACACTGATCTCTTCTTTTTTTAATTATTTTATATTATTGCTGTGCTGAAAAAGTGCTGGCCAGCAATTATGTAAAATAAAAGATGAGGCTGTGTTAAACTGATTTTTATTATTATGCCGTGGGATGCTTTTATAAACTCGGGCTTCACCGGGTTATGTAGCATCCCATACCTCAGGCTGTGTAAAATCTTCATTATACACACCACCGCATCCTTTATTCTCTATTTAATGCCCCCCCCCCCCGTGGAGTAAGGCATGAGGCCTTAAGCCAAGTGTCCTTATGGCCCTGGTAAGTATATTAATCTCCTTTAATGAGTTTTCAAACACAGTCAAAATGAGTCTCCCCCAAAGTATGGAAAAGATCTCAGGCTTTTCCTAGATCACTGGAAAAAATATTCTGCCTCCCATCAAAACAGTACTGTACAAAACACTGTGGTGTACACAAGGAATAAAATAAAATGCCTTTAAATACATGAGTTGATCTCCCGGGGACTGTTTTCCTTCATCTTTTCATACAAAATATAACCAAACCTAACTTGAAGCATCAGTGCCTGTCACTGTGAACATTTTAAACCTGTTCCTTTTTATCCCTCTTTATATCAACATTTTCTCCCATCCTTCATGGTCCCTTTTTACTTCCAAGTTGACTTTTCTTTAGCATTTTTTTTTTGGGGGGGTTGACACAGTTAAAAAGAGTGTTCCCTTTAATGTGGCTAACTCTATGTTTTCATCACTATTCTCTGCTGCTTTTCAAAATCCACTGCAACACCTCTTTTGATGCGACTAAGTTAAACTAGCATGTAACAGAAAATGCTCCCTAACTTTATGGGACAATGAGTGTTTAACAAAAGCTGAGAACATTGACAAAAACCTGTGGCTAGCCATATTAAAAGAAGCACTCATTTGAATTATTTCAAATCTCAAAACAAATATTAAATCAGACTCATCATGTAGAAGAAAGGACATTTTACAACATGAGAGAAAAAAGGTGCTCTAAAGTGGAGAGAGTTATAAGTTTACAAATGTCAGCATTCTATGCACTCCTGCTTTTGGTACAATATATTTTCAGGCTTGACTGGGCCTTCCCTGAAACAGGTTGTGGCCTCCCCTGTGAGGCTGACCTAACCAATTGAGAATACAGCCTGTAGTGGCTTATTGCACTTATAATGTGGCATGCTGCTCTGTTGCGCTATATGTAAAGTGAACCATTTCAATTTTTTTTTACATAAATCATTTGTTTTGTTTAATGTGATTTTCTGACTTTAAAGTACCACTTTGCAGGATATGATACCTTTGGTCAGCAGTAGTCCATTTTTGACATTTATAATATTTACTTGCCAGCCTACATGCTGCTGGAAGGGATTGTAGTATGGCCCTGACAAGGGGGCTGGCTGATCCCTTCCTCTTTCTTATTGATTTCCGTGCCCCTGTGCTATGACGTGCAGCAAGGGAGAGCGCTGGGGCATGCCCCATTGAAATGACTGGGGATATTTTGTTTTGTTAGTATTTTTTGCATTGTGATAGTAAGTAGGAGATTAATGAAGGCCACTGCTCAACTAACAAGGGCCTTGTTAGTCAAACGGTGGCCTTCATTAATCTCCAACTCACCATCATAATACATAAAATACTAATTTAAAAAACATTCATTTTAATGGGGTACACCCCTACGCTCTCCCTCGCTGTATGTCATAATGTGCAGGTGTGTGGAAATCAACAAGAAAGTGAAAGAGATTGGGTGGCCACTTTGATGGGGGCAAACCATGATTTCTTGCAGCTACATATAGGCAGGCAAGTAAATATTATAAATGCCAGAAACAGACTATTGCCAACGTAGGCTACCAAATATGATAAGTCCTATGTTGGCAGCAGAAGCTCAGAAAATCACTTTAAATACATTCTAAATAACAAAATATAAACATGAAATAGTCTCTGATTTTGTAGGCGATGAGGATTTTTTGCCTTAGTAATGAGATCTGGCACATGACAATGTAGTGCTAGGAATTTAATGCATGGTCAGGTGATGTCTGTTGACCAATGCAGTTTCTAGATTCTTTCATGCCATAACCATTTTATAAACACAAATCTTGATGGTTAAAAGGTTGCTTAGATACAGTAGTCTGGGCAGTAGCTTTGTGTTTATGTGAATGGAAGAACAGAATTACCAAACAGACTGTTAACCAAGGGGAGTTACATACAATATTTGCTTCTTAATAATTAAGGCAGTTATGGATTGTGAAGTGCATCAGGGGAGTAATCCTAAGAGTTACATTAATATTCACTCAGGTTTTAATTGGTCTGGTCAATTAGTTGTTAGTTGTGTTTTTTGGGGGGTCTGTCACTTTAGCTTTTACTTTCATCAATAATGTGTTTCAAAAGAACAGATTGTGCCTGAACCATCATTTATTAGAAACACACTTTCTATTTCTAAATCAGTGTCTGGGGTATAAGCACTGCAATGCATTGTGTTAGAGAATCTGAACAAATAGATGCATAAACTGTTGGTTCAGCTTACATGGTACCGCTTTAAATTGGAAGTTTCTGTGACGTGACCTAGTTTTTCATGGCTTCGTGGCTCTGCAGGCTGAGGTGGCTACAGCTGCTGACAGTCCCTCTTTTTGTTTCAGTGAGTTTCTTTTGAGGCACACCAATAGCAGTTGAGTACCTCAGCTGCCTAAGGGTACAAGGCATGTTTCTTAAATCTCCTGTTCAGTCCTTTATGAAAACTCTGCAAGATTGGAAGAGTCAAGAAAAAAGTATTTAAGAAGCCATTCTCTGGGCAAATCTGTTGTACGCAAGCGACAGTGCTTCAGAACTTCTCAACTTAAACATGCTTTTTGGGTAAGTGAAACCATGTGGAAAGCAGAAAGTTCTCTTTTCTAACCTCATTATATAACCAATGTGCCGGGAGCATTGATTGAAATTCTTATATGGCAATGCTGCTCAAGTTATGAGTTGTAAATGTCCTGCTTGCTGTTTAAAGGCTATAAAGTCACAGCAGCAGCTTTTTATCTCTGATACGGCTAAAGTTTAAAACTGTTCCCCAGTTGCCACTTGTGTGATCTGTAGTTTACTCTTATTTCTAAGCTGAGATTTTCACTATGCTTTTTTGTAAAGAGGTCTTGGTCCAGTGGTCATTTACATTTTAATAGTATGACAGTTTATTGTTCCACATTGTTTTCATAGGCTTATTCATTCATTTCATAAAGAATGACTAATATATACTCTAAAGATCTTAAACACCACACAACAATGCCTTCTTAATATTTGGCAACTATTCAGCCATAGACTAAAATGACAGTGGAGTGTTTTTAAAACAAATGAAGATCACCTGCCTTTTACTCACCTTTTTTGTTTTATGTTTATTAAGCGTTAGATTTGGAGATCATTTTTTAGTTTTGGATATGCCAGTATAAAGTAGGAGCAAAGACAACATAATACACTACATATGTAACAGGCTGTAGAGTTTTTTTCTTCAGAGTAGTTTAAAAATAATGTGTCTTTATATAGTGCATGTATACCATTTACTATATTGGTTACTGTGTATTATGTTGTGATGTCTGTACGGTGATGGTGCCAGTATTGTGCAGCATTTAGCGTATATTGCCCCCCTTGTACCTACATAGATGAGAAGGTTTCATTATGACCTAGCAAGGAGGAAGCAGGCAGCTGTAGGGAGCTTCCTCCTGCTGGTAAATGAATAGCTGTCATTGTGAAAGGGAATTTCAGAAGCAGCTTTGTGTTAAAATATGACTGGACTCAGTAAAACAGATGATTGTAACACTTTTTAGTCCCTGCCAGGCAGCTTTCATAAAAACACCCTTCTTTCCTTGGGTTTGGCAACATTCGGCCTTTTGGCAGGATACTTTACCTTATGAATTAAATGCACTATTTCAGGTAGTTGTGCTTTCAGAGAAAATAAATACTGTGGCTGTCTTAATTTACGGCTTTGCCAGTCTCCAAATGAATGAGCACATTACACAGAGATGTATGTGTTGCTGCTTGTCCATCAGTTCCAGTTTAACCACAGACTGTGTCAAAGTGGCCAGGAACTTTCTACGATATGCTCAGGATCAGATCAAAATGAGTTATTATTTCTGTGTTATTAGGTTTTCATATTCACGGATGGGTCATTCTGTTTCTTTCTTGATTATTTATGTTTAGCAATGACAGCACGGACAGGCTGTACAGCTGTGAAGATTATAGTTAGTTACCTATAAGTGGGTAGGTACTGCAGGTTATATTTTTAGTATGTGCCCTTCTAAAAACTCAGAGAGCCTTTTGGCAGCATTCATACGTAAAGAACAGATACAATAAAAAGCCTAAAGCAGCAGTGTAATGTCTTTGTTTCCCCAAAAAGCTAGTTTCAGTTACTATTAATAAAAATATTAGCATACCTTTCCTGTGCTGCATATTGTGAGTTTTTTTTTTTTCTTGACTCTAGCTGTTGCTAGGTTTGCAATGCTGTTTCTAAGCAGCTGTGGCTGCCATCTTTTTTCCCTGAGAAAAAACTAAGTTGAACTATTTATAAAATACTCATATGTAAGTGGAGCTAGAAAATTTTACCACCAAATAAAAGTGGAAGATGCTTGAAATCATTTATAGTGAAAAAAGTAGGGTCAACTTTATCGCCCAGTTTCATTGCACTGATGACCCTTGCCAAACTTCAAGAACACATTGTCCTCTCCCAACTCACCTCTTTTCTATCTGACACCTCCTTCTTCACCCCTTTCCAGTCTGGTTTCAGGAAAAAACACTCAACCAGCACCACCTCTCTCCTACGGCTCACAGTCTCCATCCTAACTGGGATGGACAATAGCCAAATTACCTCTCCCATTTTTGTTGACCTGGCCAAGGCCTTCGATACCATCTCTCACTCCCTTCTCCTCATCTCACTCCCAGCAGCTGGCCTATCTCCCTCTGCTTCAAACTGGCTCAAGGCCTACCTTATTGGCAGAACCCAGTCAGTTAAGATCTTGGACGCCACTTCCCTTCCCCTCCCAATCAGCACTGGCATCCCCCAGGGCTCTGTATTAGGGCCCCTCCTATTCTCCATCTTCTTAAATGACTTTCCCTCTGTTTGCTCCCCCTCCTCCGCTATACATATGTATGCCGATGATACAGTCCTGTATGCTTCTGGCTCCTGTCCTGCTGAGGTTACAACCAGCTTACAGCAAGACTTCAACAAGATTCAGCTCTGGTTTGCTAGCCGTCAACTTTTCCTCAATGCCAAAAAGATTGTCTCCATGAGCTTTGGCACAAGGCAGAGACTCTCTAGGCTTCTCTCCCTATCCACTTTCCACACCCTTGATGGGACTTTACTTGAGGACACATCCTCCTTCAGGTACTTAGGTGTTTGATTGAACCAACACCTAAACTTCTCTGGACATATTGACGCCATCCAGAAAAAAACAGCGCCTCAAGCTTGGTGCCCTATTCAGGAATCGTAGTTGAATTCCTCCTATGGCTAGGAGGTTCTAGTTCAGAAGATGATACTGCCCATTTTCGACTAGTGTGACATAGTCTATGGTGCTGCCCCTAAGTCCTCCCTGGCCAGACTGGACACCCTCTTCAATTCCTTCTGCCGCTTTGCCCTGGATGCCCCCTCTCGCACTCACCACTGCAATCTGTATCATGCCCTATCCTTCCCCTGTCTTACAAATAGGCGTCTCTCCCACTGTGCTAAATTCACCTTCAAGCAGTGGTTGGGTGAGCTACCTTCCTACCTCACCTCCTCTTTTATAACACCCCTTATCCTCCCATTCCCTTAGATCAACTGACTCCTGCACCCTGGTAGTTCCCCCTCGGATCCACCCAAATCAGCCAATCCAGTTACTCTCACCGCTTCCCACAAATTTGGAGTGCCTTCCCCCCTCAAATCTGGCACTCATCCTCCGCCTACTCCATCAGCTTGGCCCTCAAGAATTACCTTGCACCTAGCTGCTCCTGTCTTATCCCTCCCTAATTCCCTCCTCTAAGCCCTGGACAAACCCTACCCCTCTACCTTCACCTTCATTTTACCCTGTGCACTGCCACCCCCCAAATTTCTAGCTCTTCTCCCCTTCCCCCAAATTGCTTCCCCTTACTGGCCTCCCTTGATTTCTAACAGAATGTAAGGGACTCTGAATGCTCTCCATGGGTCCCTCTCCTACCCCCCCCATGGGTCTTGTATCTCTCATCTACTCCCTTCCCCCACCATCCCTCCTATCTCCCTAGACTTGCAGTCCTCTTGCGGGGTTCTTAGAATCCTGAGGGGGTCCTACTGCATCTAAGCGTGTCTCCTCTCTTTCCCCCTCCCCCATCTACCTGTCCCCCTAGCCTTTGCAGTCCCCTTGCAGGGTTCTCAGCATCCTGAAGGGGCCCTACTGCATCTAGGCATGTCTCCTCTCCTTTCTTTCCCCGATTCTAGCTTTTCTTCCTAGCCCTCGCAGTCCCCTTGCAGGGTTCCCAGAATCCTGAGGGGGTCCTACTGCACCTAGTCTTGTCTCTTCTCCTTCCCCTCCCCATCTACCGTTCTCCCTGGCCATCGCAATCCCCTTGCAGGGTTCTCAGCATCCTTAAGGAGTCCAACTGAGCCTAAACATATCTCCCCTATTCTATCTAGGCACTATCTTGGCTTTCCATGACTACTAGCATGGTCCAATGCATCCTGATGGATTATTGATTAGCCCTCATCCCCACCAAAGGTGCAAATTCTCTTCCCCTCAAGGGTTCACTTCTCACTCACTCCCTCTCCCTCTCCTATCACGCTCTTAATCCCAATCTACTGACCTTCCCCAACCCCCTTGCAGGGTACCCTGCATCCTGAAGGGTCCTCTCTTGGGTTCGGTCCTATTCCCCCCCTAGCATTAAGTCACATCTCCTCCTTCTCTCTCCTCCCTCTTTAAATCCCTACAGCCTTATCCCCTTTTCTATCTAGCCCCACATCCACATTGCAGGGTTCTCTACATCCTGAAGGGGTCTCTCTGGGACACTGCCTTATCCCCTTCTCTCTGGTCCCCCAGTCCCCTTGCAGGGTTCCTCGCATTCTGAAGGGGTCTCCTTTCCCCCTTTTCTTTCACATAAGCACTTGTTTACTTATTAACCTGGCACTTATTATTGTCCACTCTTTCTACCTATTATGCGCAACACTATTGTAACACTGTTTGTTACACCTGCCTTACAACTATATGTTAATGTTGATCTTGTAACTTGAATGTTTACTGTCTCATTCCTATTGTACCCCTTCCCCCAGGTTGCAACGGGAGATGAGTGAGTTGTCACTCAGTGTGCCTTCCTGGTGAAACATTTAAATAAATAAATACCATAGAATAGCTTGCAAAACATAATGAACAACAGGCATATAAACCACTAGACCAACACTATCACTAAACAAACATTATATTTGGCCAGGGAAGTCAGTATATAAAAACCACTTCATTACCTTTGTTTGAAGTGGCTTCATCTAATGAACTTCCTGAAGCAGGCCATGAGGGAGTGTTCAAGAATGGAGGCAGCCACTCCAAACACCCCGTCCCCATGAGACTTAAATCATGAACAGGAGAAATGTAACAGCCCTGTTCTCTAGAGCAATGAGTTCTGCTGGGACAGTGAGAGGTCAGCAGATTGCAGAGGTAAGAGGGACATTATCTAGGTCCTTAAATGTCATATTACGGACCATGTAGCCAATTATTTGCCTTGTTGGCAGCCAGTCGTGATCATATACAACAGGGGTGACACTGTATGCCCTGATTTCAGAAAGGGAAGTAGGAAGTGTGCTGTTGCATTTTAAACCAGCTGTAGGTACCAAATCAGACCACAGGGTCGGTCCTTCTAAAACCCAATACAGTAAGAGTCACAACAAGACTTATTCCTGTACCAGTGTTCTCAGATTGTCAAGCTCAAGAGGGGGCACAACTGGGCGATATTCTTTATAGCATTTCAAGATAGTTTGCTTTGTTTGAAAATGTACCCTTGTTTTTCATTTACATTAGGACTAGTTTGAGCATCAAGAAGTAAATGTGTCATAATTTTAGAATTAATCTCTCAATTAAAGTTTCTTCAAAATGCTAAAAGTTCTAAGCACTTTCATGGGATTTATAACTTGAAACACAATTTCAATAATTATGAAACTACACCTTCTCATTTTAACCACTCCACTAGCAAACAGTTTAAAGGGTTGTAAATGAAATAGGTTTTGTTGATTTTATCACATTTAGACTGCAACAGTCAACAATAAAAAATAAGTCACATTCCATTACAGCAGGTCCTATTTAAGACTTAAGAAAATAGTGCCATATTTTAAAAAATATTTCACCATAGACACAAAATGGGAGAAATCCTTTTGAAAACAGGGCCCATAGAGATGATAAAATGCATTACTGGTGCAAGCAAGATTACTGGGCATCAACTGAGGCTGTAATCTGTGGCCCCCTGAGCTGTTGTGTGTTTCTTAGAAACATGGAAACATCATTCAGTCTGCACGTAGTTCTCTTTTTTTTTTTTTATGTTTTAATCTGGTGTTTTCCCCATTTTTGTCCGCCCCCTTCCCCAGGCGCATTTGCGTGCATCACGTTCCGAGGTGCCTTCCTGACTTGCTGTCCCCTTCTGCCTGCACTTACACTGGACCTACACCCAGTGGCAGCAGAACTATTGGGGGGTGACAACCACACCAGGAAAGGAGAGCTGCCATTTGGCTGCTTGATCCTGCTCCACCTTTCCCATGCTGGCATCCTAATGACCTGATATTGTTCCCAAACCCGGAACGCTGGTGTGGCACAAGGTGTGGCATCCACTGCCTTAACCCTCAGTGTCACCAGGCTGGCTTCTGCCCATAGTTCTCTATCAAATCCCTGAGATCGATTGTTCATACAGGGTAATGGCCCTCACTATTCACCTCTGTTTCTCTCCCTTCTACTACCGCCCTGCTATAACCACTATAACCATCACTCTATCCCAGCAATGCTTGAAACCATTTATGGTTTTTGCACCCACCACCTTGGTTAGCAGACTATTCCATGGTTCCGTGACCCTTTCTATAAAATAACACTGTCTCAGGTCCCTCTTGAGCATCCCTCCCATCAGTTTCTACTCATGCCGCCATGCACTTAAACTGTTCCTCATGCTAAATACAGTAGTTCCTGGCAGTTCATTTTGTTTATTTCTGTCAGAACTTGAAGGTCTCTATCATATTAGTCCTCTCTTGTCTGGTCTCCAGTGAGTACTTATTCAGTGCCTTGAGCCAATCCTCATAAGATCTGCCCTGCTGGCACTGAATCATCCTGGTCACTCTTCACTGCACTGTCTCTATCCTGTCCTTATCTTTCCTGAGGTGAGGATTCCACAACTGGGCACAGTTCTCCAGGTGCAGCCTTACCAGTGATCTATAAAGAGGTACTAATCCCTCTTGTCTTCTACTGTCAGTACCCCTTCCAGTACATCCCGGCATCCGATTTGCCTTACTATAGACCTTGTTACACTGGCTTGACTGTGTAAAGGAGTCATTAATGATGACTCCTAGGTCCCTTTCCTCAACTGTAGTGATCTGCTCAGCTTTAACCTCCCCAAAATTCAGTATTCTGTCCTGGGGTTCTTATTCTCTAGATGCATCACCTTGTACTGTTTGGCACTGAATTTCAGCTGTCAAAGCTTGGATCATGTCTAGTCTTTGCAGGTCACTCAGAATATCCCCAACTCCCTCATCACCATCCAACTCCCACAGAGCTTAGTGTCATCTGCAAAGAGACACAACTTGCTACAGACTCATTCACCAATGTCAGTGATGAGCATACTAAATTCAGTGACATCACCTGGGAAACTTCCTAATCTGAAAAACAAGTATAACAGATTTAGGCAAAAATACTGTATGCACTTGACTCATTATTAAACTAAAGTAAAACTATGCCAAATAATACTTGCACAAATGTCCTTTCATCCTTATAACTCAATACTATAGCCTCAGCACCTCTTCAAATACTGAACTACTTGTGAAAATAAATACAACTTAGGTAGGAACTGCTAATCTGCAAGTTGCTGGGTTTCTACATTATACCTATAGCCCTGTCCACTCTAGGTGTCCTGTAACATTACAGACAGACGAAAACATTACAGGACTCCCCAAACACGGTGTGCATCCACACTAAAAATGGTACAGAACTGTGTTTAAAAACCGTGCTCAAAACCTGATATTATCAGGGTTTTAGCACAGTTTGTAACATGGTTCCATTTGAAACGCGCTTACTTCAATGGTACGGACTGGAGTCTGTAGTGTGTTTCATAAGAAACGGCTGATGTGACGCGATCTCCTTAACACTGTTTACTACTGAGTTTAAGCGCAGAACACACAGGAATTGCTACAGTATAGACACACTAGCACAGTAAATCCTGTAACGTTATTGAAAATGTTACCTGACTACCGTTGCCAGTGTGGACAGAGCCTCAGAGTGTGCAAATAGATAAAAATGTCCTTCACATTTCTTGCTGCTAGGCATAAACCGTGAAAACAGAGGAAAGAATTTGGTTGGCTTAATAGATCTTTCCTTTACCCATTGATCAGCTCAAAATTTCTAAACTACTATGGAAGACATTGCGTGCATGCACAGGGCCAAATTCTAGAAGGGTGGCACAGGTTGCCTCCGAATGCAACCTGTGCCACCTGCAACTGTGACATTGACCCTGCACCCTATTCTAGAAGGGCAGGGTCTCTGCAACAAATACGCATTGCGAGCATGCAGCAAGTCGCCACACAGAGGGCATACCTGGCCAGCATGCCGTAACCCACCCACAGGTCGCAAGTGCACCCCACCCGTGCCTTGACCCCAGGGTCACCACTGCCAATGAGGCACATCACCAGCCCTGGTAGTCCGTGCCCCCAACTGTATAGTAGTAAAACATAGAAGCATTCCCTATTCTCTGGTAGGCTAGTGCCCCCGAACTGTACATATCCATAATATAAATAATTTCCAATTCCTGGTAGTCTAGTGCCCTTCCAAACTGTACATTTCAATAATATAAATAATTCCTGAACCCTGGTAGGCTAGTGCCCCCCCCGCACTGTACATTTCCATAATATAAATAATTCCCAATCCCTGGTAGGCTAGTGCCCTCTCAAACTGTACATTTCCATAAGCTAATACTTCCCGATCCCTGGTAGGCTAGTGGCCCTCCACCCAGCCATGCCAGTCCACCCTGCACCCCCCGTCTGTCCCCAGCCAGCGACTGGCACAGCCCACATCTCACCTCCATGGCCAGCCGCCGACTGAGTGCTGTATTAACGCTACAGCACAGATGCACTCAGAATAATTTCTGGCGGCGTCGGTGCAGTAGGCTATACTACACTCAGTCGGTAGCTGGCTACCATGGAAATGAGCTTCTGAACCAGCTGGGGATGGTGAGGGGGGTGTGCTAATTCAGGCTAACATGGATGGAGTATGAGGCTTTAACTACGAAGATAAATAGCGTAACATGGAAGTAACCCACAGTTGAGAGGCAATAACCTAAAGAGATCGAAAGACTTATATATAGTGGTAATACAGTTGTGAGGGCACTAGGCTACTACCGAGAATCAGGTATTTATATTCTGAAATAGTACAGTTTCAAGAGAGGACACTAAACTGCCAGGCGATTGAACAACCGCATGTCGTGGTGACTCATGGTTCGAAACACGGGTGGGATGGCAGCGCCGCCCTGCGGGACTTCTGCCAGTGGCTGTTTTGGGGGGCTGGGGGTATGGGTAGCCCTGTGGGGCCCCGCTGGGGTGTGCTTGGCATGGTGTTGGGTGGATAACTGTGCACTATCCACTGGACAGCCGACAGGTCTACAGGACCCCCGGGGGCATCCATAAGTTATACCAGCTAATTGCTGGTATAATTTACGTTGCCGGATCTCCTCCAGGGGTTCTTGTAGAATCCCGATGTGGGCACTTTGTGGCTACCCTTCTAGAATGGGGAGCAACTGCTGCCATAAACCCTTTAGCATCATGTCGCAGGGGGTTTATGCGGCGTAACAGCTGTTTGGCGCAAGTGGCCTGCGACATATCACAGGTCACTTTGTAGAATCGCGCATGTCGCAGCTGCTGGTGTAAGTTGTACATGTGCCATTCTGCTTGGCACAACTGCTGTTATGCCTGGAGTAACCCTTCTAGAATCGGACCCACAAGCTACAACTTTCAGTAGTAGCATTTCAGAGGTGTGTCAGTGATGTGGCGAATGCAGGGGATGCTTTAGTGGGTGCGTCCCTCAGCTGCCAACCAGTGAGCATGATGCCGATGACAGCAGTTTCAGAGAGAGCCATGGAGTTGAACCGAATCTGCCGCTGCAGTCAGAGACAGGCTCGTCATTGCAATGGCAGATAACAAACCTCCATTACATGCCTTTCCTGGTAAAACATTTCAATAAATATAGTGGATCCTGCCATCCCTTACACAAGCCCCGCAAAGCCGACATCGGGGTACCTAATCCCCATGTCAGCATGTTCCCCCCCCCCACATTATGTGGTACACTGTAACATGGCAGCTCTTGCTGCCCACCACACATTCCCAAAAAGCCAACATCAGGGTGCCCAATTCCCATGTCAGCATCCCCCTACTGGTATGTCGTTCCTCTTAGTGTGTCTTTCCTGGTTAAACAGTTTCCCCTTTCCTTTCTGACACCGGGATGCTCACTCCTGGTGTCGGATTTGCCCCCCCCCGTCTATAAATGTTGTTGACATTGAGGTGCCTAATCCCTGAGTCAGCATCCCTTCCCCCCAGAATTGTGGCACACTGGGAGCCCACCCCAGTTTGCCTATTTATGTTTTTAACATGTAAATGAAGAAACCTTCCTTGTTGTCTTTTTCCCTGCAAACAAGAAAATGATGCACTGTTGCCTCCCTTGTCCCCCCCCCCATCCCCACCCTCCTCTGCACCACCTCCCGCACCCCCTCACCCAAACATACCTTCCAGAGGTCAAGAGCCATGATCTTTCTGAACTGGAACACATCTGCACTCTTCAAATTCGAACTGCGAACTGAAAAAATGATGGTAAGCATTATAATGGGAGGCAATGGGGGGGTTTCAACTTAGGTTGGTATCTTAGCCATTTTTTGGAATTCTGGCCCCACATTTCCAACATGGGAGTTCTAGGGACCCCACCTCATGAACATGTCACAGTCATTTAGTTTCTTGGTCCCGAAAGGTGATTTCATGGTCACTGCGCAGAATCACCTTTCAGGACCCATTAACAAAACAACAGTGCCACGGTTCATGAGTGGAGGTCCCAGAAAGCCCATGTTACAAATTTGGTGAAAAAAATTCCCCAAAATTACTGCATTATGAGCGTGCATTGTGAAGTTTCTACACATGCTCATAACTTAGCCAATTCTTAATATTTTCTCTCCAGATGTTCAACATTGCCATTTTGTCACACCTCCTTATGAACAGTATAGCTGTCATTTTTCACATCCTTCCTGAAATGTGTTTTCACACGTGTGGCACAGAATGGGGTGGTCACTGTGTGAAATCAACTTGCAATGCAGATTAACAAAATCACAGTGCCACTGTTCATGAGGAGAGGTTCAAAAATGCCCATGTTGAAAATTTGGTGAAAAAATTCCAGAAAATGATTGCGTTACAGGAGTGTGTTGCACAGTTTCTACGCATGTTTGTAGCTTCGCCACTTTTTCATATTTTCACTCCAGATTTTCAACATTGCCATTTTCTCATACCACCTCATGAACAGTACAGCTGTAATTTTTCACATTCTGCCAGAAATGTGTATTCACACCTGTGGCGCCAAATGACGCAGTCGCTGTGCAAAACCACCTTTTGGGACTGAGTAACGAAATGACAGTGCCACTGTTCATGAGGTGGGGTCACAAAAATCCCATTTTAAAAATTTGGAGCAAAAATACCAACTAACAGCTGGGGTCTTAGAGTTTCCAATCACAACGCCCTACTCTGTAGAGACTGACAGGCATCGGGGTGTGACTTGGGATTGTTGCCCATAATGCTCACGTCTTTCTACCCCCACCCTGCAACCAGTGACAGGCATCGAGGTGTGCCTTGGGGTCTTTGGCCTCAACGTTCACCCCATTCTCCTATACCGCGTCCATCTCAGCATATTTCCTTATGGAATGGGATGAGAATAAGGCCTGAAGACCCAAAGGCACACCGTGACACCTGTCAGTGTCTGTAGGGTAGGGTGAGGTGAAATGGCATGAGTGTTATGCTCGATGAACCAAAGGCACACCCCCAATGCCTGTCAGTCTCTGCAGGGTGGGGGTGGGGTTGGCATCAGCTCAGTACTTCACTGCCATTCCTATTATGCATCTCTCTAACTCCTGCACTACCAATGCCAATACCAGCAAGCAAACATTCAGCATTGACAAGTGCTTGTTAGATTAAAAAGCTAGTAGCATCAAAAATAAGCAGGAAGAACATTTTAGTCATTCTTAAAAGTAATCTCTTATTACTTTTTATTTCTGAAGAGTTCTTGTTTTTATATGTGCTTATTAGATGGTGTTCTACTTAATAGTATTGGTTGTGATATGCAAAGCAGTGCTTTACCTGTAAACAGACATATCTAGGTCCATTCCTCCCATTGTGTCACCAGCATGTGACATCACTCATTCTTATATTATACACATGGCTGCCTTATTAATAAATTGTGCTATAATTTAGAGTGCTGCTCCACACCTAATGCCTAATTAGCAAAACAGAAAAGGAAAAAAAATATATTTCAGCTATAAGCAGTTATAGCTGACTACTTCTGAAAGTCACTATTAATTCCAAGCAGTACACTAGCTGTTGAAAGGAATATTGTGAGTTTGATACGGTTTTGATTCTTGTTAATGTTCTAAACTGAGGCATAGTGTATTGCTTAGTTGTTTTTTATTACTCCAACAACATTGTATAAGTAACACGTGCTACTTCCAGATATGCAAACAGAACCGAAAAAGACATACAGTTGCAGCCATCTGACCACAGGCAGGAAGTCTACTGTTTACACATTTACTAACAGTCATCCAAAACAATTTTTGCTAATTCTGGCCCAAGAAAATGAATATACTATATTCCGCTTTTAACATTAAATGGTCTTGCATTTTTAGCAGAGAACAAGAAGTCTGAAAGTAGAAATTCCAAATTTGTAATACCTTATCAGTGGAAATTCATTTATTATTTTGACTGCTTAGAAAACATCACACTGTGTCGACTCTTCCAAAGTCATGTTACTCAGTCATGAGGTGATGACATGAGAACATACACAAGCAGTACTTATGATGGTTATAAAAAGGTTGTTTTTCAGTAAAGACATTTCAGCTAAATACACAGCTAGAGGCTGCCAGATGGCAATGGCACAGAGATAACAAGCATTTGTCAATGCCGAATGTTGTCTTGTTGGCATTGGCATTGGTAGTGCAGGAGTTAGAGAGATGCATAATAGGAATGACAATGAAGTATTGAGCTGATGCCACTCCAACCCCCACCCTGCAGAGACTGACAGGTGTTGGGGTGGTGCCTTTGGGTCATCGGCCATAATGCTCATACCATTTCACCTCACCGTACCCTGCAGACACTGACAGGTGTCGTGGTGTGCCTTAGGGTCTTAGGGCCTTACGCTCACCCCATTCCCTAAGGAAATACGCTGAGATGGGTGCAGTATAGGAGAATGGGGTGAACTTTGGGGCTGAAGAATCCAAGGCACATCTCCATGTCTTCACTGGCTGCAGGGTGGGGGTGGGGGTGGAATGGTGTGAGCATTATTGCTGACGATCCCAAGTCACACCCTTGACACCTGTCAGTCTCTACAGGGTGGGTTGTTACAGTTGGAAACCCTAACACCTCAGCTGTTTGTTGGTATTTTCACTCCAAATTTTCAACATGGGCTTTTTGTGAACCCACCTCATGAACAGTTGCACCATCAGTTCGTTAGCTGAAAGGTGATTTCTCACAGCAACTGTGCCATTTGGCGCCACAGGTGAGAAAACACATTTTGGGCAGGATGTGAAAAATGACAGCTGAACTTTCATGAGAAGGCTTAAAAAATGACAATGTTGAAAATCTGGAGTGAAAATATGAAAAATTGGTGACTAATAATAATTTTACTTCTTAAGTGCAATTCAACAAATATCAAAGCGCTGTACAATGCACACAGTCTCTAAAATAATCATATCACAAATAAAAGTTAAAAACTAATAAAATATTCATAGGATATATCAAGCAAATAATCCATAATTAAAAATCAGGACAGGCATGTGAATATAAATAGGTTTTTAGAGTATTTGTGCATCGGGGTTGGAGGTGTGGACTGGTCTTCACTGGGACCCCCTCCTTCCCCACTTGGGACCTGCACAAATTTTCTTTTGGGCACTCTCCCATGGAGCTCCTGGTCCGTTGAATCAGACTGTGAAGGAAGAGAGAATCGGGGGAAGAAAGGAAAAAAAAAGACAAATTACAAAAAGGTGCCAAAATTAAACTGCTGGAACAGTTTAAATTGCAGCGCTTCTGCTCAGACTGTGACTTTCGGGATTTGTGCATCGAGGGTTGGAGGTGTGGACTGGTCCTCGCTGGGACCCCCTCCTTCCCCACTTGGGACCTGCACAAATTTTCTGCCCCCCCCCCACCTGCCATGTTCCCTCCTCCCATTAAATGCTTGCATGCCCCCCTAATATGTACAGTACCCTATCAGCAGATTGGGTGGGGCTAAAAAAAAAAAAGTAATCAGTGTTCTGTTCTTTGTCTTTCTTTCACTTGCTTAAAGACAACTCAGTTCGCATGGGGTTTAGTTGCTTGTACTGCATACATTTTCCTGTGCCGGTCTGATTACTGAATATTTCTGCCTACTCTGCAAAATTGCTATTAATAGCAAAGGTTACTGTTCTCCAGGTTACATGCTAGCACATTCTCTATCTGTCCATTTCTCCCTAGGATGTTATATTGGGAATTTGCTGGGCTATCTGTGCAATTAGTAAGGGCACTTAGGCTTCATACTGTCTCTTTGAGTTAGGTGTCACGGGGCACTACTAATTCAAAATCTGAAAAGATGACCCCCAGGCCAACTAGGAAAGGTGTTCTGCCCAACTTGCCTCAAGCTGTCCTCTCCATCGGCCTCCTTGCTAGCCTTCTTCTCTCCCTAATGGCCATAGACTCCTTGAGGCTATATGGGAACCGCCAGTTGAAGACTGCCCCTCATGAGGAGTTTGATTTCACCTTCTCTAACCTCCTAGCTCATGGCAGACTGCCTCCCTGCCCTACTGGCTGTCTCGACCTCGGAAACCTTCTGGGTACTGCCATGGTGAGATGTCATCCGGCCCGTAGGACCTCAGTCAGAGGTATCCTACCCCCTATTAGGCTTCTCCCCCGGCTCTTCCTAGTGATACTGGCCCTTGCTGGTGACATTGAGCTAAACCCTGGTCCTGCCTATCAGGCCTCTTCTGTCCTGGAAAGTTGGAAATTGGGAAAGGGGTTAAAAATTGCTCACCTTAACATTTGCAGTCTACTACCCAGTCTTGATGAACTATCTGCCTGGTTCGCCCATTATAAACCTGACATACTAGGCATTACAGAGTCCTGGCTGAAACCCTCAATACCAGACTCAGCCTGTGCACTTCCTGGCTATGAGTTTATTAGACATGATCAGCCAGGAAAAAAGCGAGGGGGTAGTATCCTAATTTACTATAAGAGTCATCTTAGAGTATCTGTGGTAATCCATCAGCAGTCCTCCCTGTGTTCCTGTGAGCTGCTGCACACTGTGTTGTTACTTGGAAATACAAAGAAGCTGCATGTTGTATGCACATACAATTCCCCCAAGAGTGGTCTGCCTGGGCTCCCCCACCTCCTGGATACCATTGGTCCTTATGTTGGGGATAACGAACTTTTGATCCTGGGTGATGTGAACTTAAACTGGACAGGAGACAACTCCAAGCAATTTGAACCTCTGTTAACAAGTCTTGCCCTGTCTCAGCTCATCCAGGAACCCACTAGATGGTCTCTAATGGTGGAACTAGCTCCCTACTGGACTGGATACTATCAAACCATCCAGATAGGATCAGCTCCACAGGAACCCTACCTGACTCCATCTCGGATCACACCCTGGTGTTTTGCATGTGGAAAGTCCCTTCACCAAAAATTCCCCACAAGATCATTCAGGTTAGGGATTTCTCTAGGTTTGATCTGGGGTCATTTCACAAGGATCTGAGGATCACGGACTGGTCAGAAGTGCTTAGTACCCATGACCCCTCTACAGCCGTATCCCAGTTTCTCACTGTTTTTGGTGCCCTGCAGGACAAGCATGCCCCCCCTTATTAGGCGGATAGTAAGGGGGTCTGCCACAAAATGGCTGCATGGGAGCCTCTTAGCCTTCATGCATGCAAGCGACAAGTGTTGGGCTCACTTCAAAAGCACGTTGGATCAGTCCATCTTCCAGCAGTATAGAAAGCTCAGAAATGAGTGCAAAAAAGCCATCAGGATGGCAAAAAGTGACTACTGTAAATCTGCCCTGCTTAGCTCTGCTAAGGACCCACGTAGGTTCTGAAGGAACATAAAAAACTTAGTTAGCAGATCCTCCAACTCTGGGGTATCTGAAATGATCATAGGTGGGTTGAGTTGTAATAATCCACTTACGATTGCTAATGCTTTAAATTCCCACTTTTCTGACTTGTCTGCACTTACCTCCCTTTTCTCAGCTGCTAAGAACATTGGTGGCCCATCGGCCTCTGTCTCTCAGGAGGATCACTCCTCTCACCCATTATTTTATCTCAGGGCGGTGTCTGTCATGGAGATGCAGAGACTCCTCTCTGGTCTCTCTCCTCACTCCAGTGCTGGCCATGATAACATGGAGCCCAAGCTTCTGAACCTGGGTGCCCCTTCATTGCCATCCCACTGGTGCATATCTTCAACCTGTCCTTTGCCACAGGTATTATTCCTGACATTTGGAAAGTAGCTAGGATTGTCCCCGTTCTGAAGCAAGGGAACCCCAAAGTCTTGGACAACTATCGTCCAATTGTCATTCTATCGGCCATTAGTAAACTCTTAGAGAAAACTGTGGTTGAACAGCTTACAGAGTACATCCAAGCTCATAAGTTGCTCTCCCCTGTGCAGCATGGCTATCAAAAAAGGGTATGGCACATCCACAGCCCAGGTCTCAGTCTCTACTAGCATTAGAGCAGCCATGGACCAAGACAAACTCTCTGGGGCCATATTTATAGACTTATCTAAGGCCTTTGACCTTGTGGACCATGAATTACTTTGCTCGCAGATGCAGTCCCTTGGCCTGTCCCCTCCTGCCTTGAATTGGCTTAGAAACTACCTCCAAGGCAGAATACAGCAGACTAAATTCCACAAGGTCCTCTCTGCCCCCACTCCGGAGACCTCTGGCATCCCACAGGAATCAGTTTTGGGACCTCTTCTTTTTTCTGCATTCATCAACAATCTCCCTGCTGCTACTACCAACTGTAGTGCCACCCTTTATGCCAATGATCTTGTAATCCTTGCACACCCCCGGGACATTGGGGTTCTCAACCTTCAGCTGAGCGAGGCCTTCAAGAACATTCAGTCTTGGGTAATGACTCACAAGCTGGTCCTCAACCTAAAGAAAACTCAGGCCATGCTTTTTGGGTCAGCTACCAGGATCAAGGCCTCCCCTGTCCCTCTGTGTGTCAGTGGTGCTGATGGCTCTCCCCTCTTAACCACGGTTTCAACAAAATACCTTAGAGTGACACTTGACCCCCAATTTGACATGGGGTGTCACATCCTATGTGTTTGCAGAACCGTAAACTACAAACTGGGTCTTGCCTTCAGGGCAACGAAAAATTTGACGTCTGGAGCTCGCTTGGCATTGGCCAGAGGTGTGCTGCTCCCTTCACTTAGCTATGGCCTTCTACTGTTTGCTAGCACCTCCAAGGTTCACCTTGCTCGATGGAACACAACCTACAACAATATCTGTCGCTTTGCCCTGGCAGCCCCACGTCTCACCCATCATTGTAAATTATATGACAAACTGGGTTGGCTTTCCCCAGCCAATCACTTGAAATATGGGCTGGGCTACTTTGTAGGTAAGGTGCTCAAAACTGGAACCCTTCCAGGGCTGGCACAGCTACTCAAGCCTGCTGAATCCTCCATCTACTCCCTCGGGTCTCAATGTTCTGGGATGCTCAAAGTTCCCTATACTCGAACCCTAATGGGGGAAAGAGACTTTGCTACGTGCGCTCCGAGGCTATGGAACTCCCTTCCAGACCACGTTCGCACCTCCCCCTCCCACCTGAGCCTCCAGAATTCCCTGAGAGGGCACTTGAAACTGCACTCTGTGTGTGGGTGTCCTAAACCACCTTAATCAGGTCTCCAAATTGGTCTCATCTGATCCACTGCCCACTGTCCTTTAACTCTTGGTAGCACGTGATTGCTTGCTATCTGCTTACAAATTATGTGACCCTGGAAAAAAGGGTCACTCATACAATGTAATTGCTTGAATGTCTTAGTCTATTTATTCTGTATGTATAAGTATATTTTTACCTATTTACTGCCTACTGTTAGACTATCTGTTCATCATGCTCTCCTGTAACTATGTACATTACCCTCTCGTCATTTGTACCTTGTTTGAACCTGTATTTTTCATTGTACTCTCCTGGGTCATACCTGAAAATAGGCATATAGCTTGTCTAGTGTACCTACCTGGTCAACAAAAGCTAAATAAATAAATAAATAAAGCTCTCCCACTGTCTGGAACTCTCATATCCGATGAGGTAGAGAATTCCACAGGGAGGGAGCAGCAAAAACTAAATCCCGAGCTCCCGAGGTCTTCAAACGCACCCTGGAAATCTCTAGCAATCCCGCGTTGGTTGAGCGGAGTGGTCGGAGGGGGCTGTAGGACTCAGAAGCTCATGTAGGTAACTCAGACCCAGACCATATAGGGCTCTGAAAGTCAGTAAACAAACTTTAAAGGTGATCCACCACTAGACTGGCAGCCAGTGCAGAGCGAGCAGCACAGGCGAAATATGGTTGGATCGAGTTGACCCAGACAGTAACCTGGCCGCAACATTCTGCACTAGCTGTAAGTGGTGGATATCAATCCTAGGAAGCCCTAGGTATAGGGAGTTACAGTAGTCAAGGCGCGAGGTCACAAAAAGCGTGGACCAGGGTTGGAAAATCACCAGATGGAACAAGATGCTTAATCCGGGTGATGTTCCTTAGATGGTAAATGAGGACTTGGTCATATCTGACACCTGTGGATGAAGTGTCAGCCCATCGTCAAATATCATCCCTGGATTTCACACCTGTTCAGAGGTCGAAAGCTGTGTGCCCCCAAGCCAAAGCCAGGAAGGCCACCCAGCAGCCGACCCCTCTATCTGGTGACCTGGTTCCACAACTAACATCTCCATCATGAGCGTGAAGTCACAAGCATGCATAGAAACTGTGGAATGCATGCTTGTAATGCAATTCTTTTGGGGATTTTTTTAACCACATTTTCAACATAGGCATTTTGGGACCT
The DNA here is from genome assembly GCA_016271365.2 of Neoceratodus forsteri. Classification (NCBI taxonomy): domain Eukaryota; kingdom Metazoa; phylum Chordata; order Ceratodontiformes; family Ceratodontidae; genus Neoceratodus; species Neoceratodus forsteri. Next base: position 677,347,475 of record CM028132.1, read on the forward strand.
CCCTTCATGAACAGTGGCAATGTGATTTTGTTAATCGGTCCGGAAAGTTGATTTCCCACAGTGACCATGCCATTGTGCACCACAGGTGTGAAAACTCATTTCAGGCAGGATGCAAAAGATGACAACTGTACTGTTCATAAGGAGGTGTGAAAAAATGGCAATGTTGAAAATGTGGAGTGAAAATATTAAAAATTGTTGAAGTTATGAGAGTGCGTGGAAACTGCACAATGCACGCTCGTAACGCAGTCATTTTTTGGAATTGTTTTACCAGATTTGCAACATGGGCCTTTTGGGGCCCCCCTCATGAATAGTGGCACTGTTGTTTCATTAATCAGTCCCAAAAGGTGATTCCACACAGTGACCACAAAATCACCTTTCAGGACCAAGTAACAAGATGAAAATACATGTGTTCATGAGGTGGGGTCCCAAGAACCCCATGTAGAAAATATGGTACCAAAATTCCCAAATATAGCTGAGCTATCCACCTAAGTTGAAACCCCACATTGCCTGCCATTATAAAGCTTGTCGCATTTTGTTCAGTTCCTGGTCGGCTTTTGAAGAGTTCAGATGTGTTCGTGCTCCACAGAAGATCATAGCGCTGGCCCTCCAGAGGTAAGAATGGGGTGAGGGGGGTGCAGGAAGGTGGGGTGCACAGAGAGTGGGCGCGGGTTGGGGAAGGGGTGCGATGGGATGGGATGATGAGGGACTGTTTTTTTTTCAGGTAAAAAAAAAAGAAACCGGACTTCAGGGGGCAGTTTTCTTTATTTGCAGGTAAAAAAAATGATCTGGGGCACACTGAGGTGGGCTCCCAGTGTGCCACGAGTTTGGGGGGGCATGATGCTGATGGGGACTGGGCACTCCTGTCAGCAAAGAAAGTGTGTGTGTGTGTGGGGGGGAGGAACATGATGCCAACAGGGATTGGACACCCCCGTCTACAAATAAATTGAACTGAGGGGGCATGCTGACACGGGGATTGGGCATCCCTGATGTTGGCTTTGTGGGGATTGTGTGGTGGGTGGCAGGAGCCACCATATTTATTGGAATGTTTCACCAGGAAAGGCAAGTATCGGAGCCTTGTCATCTGATGTGCCAATGAGGAAACTGCACCTCATTAGAGCGGCAGATTTCTTTCAACTCCATGGCTCTCTTTGAAACTGCTGTCATCGCTAGCATGCTCCCTAACTGGTGGTTGAGGGATGCACCCACTAAAGTGTTCCCTGCATTCGCCAACACTGACACACCTCTGAATGTGCTACTGCTGCAAGATGTTGCTTGCACATGCGCAAGACAACATAAAAGGCAGTTCTTTGGATCATCAACCTGTTACTACTGAGATGCACTGGAAGTGATGTGCATGACATGCAGAACACTCATACATTTAATGTTTTTAATTATATTTTATTTTTTTGTCAGTTAAATGCCATAACAGTTCTTCTTAGTGACTGTTTGATATTCATTTGTACAAAAAAGAAGAAAAATAAGAAAAATATGAACACAAGTGTAGAGTAACCTGGAAGGAAAGTGATCAACTGTAGCTGTTACAAGATGAAGAATAGTTGAAGATTAAGGGGCATAATTTCTGCAATGAGTTATGTGATTCATAAGGAAAATGTGCGAATATGCAATAGTTTATTCTGGGCCTGGAATGACTCTGGCAGTTTTATTTGTTTCATTACAGTACCACTGCTGCTGGTGATCAAATTTCTTGTGAAGCTGCGCTGGTACCTGTGGCTACCTATTGGGTTTCCTGTCTGGAACCAAATAAATTGTCTTCGTTCCAGTCCCTGACTATCTCAGATCTGAATTGGGCAAGGCTGTTGTTAGTAGGATGCTATGCTCATCATTTTAAATGACTGGCCAGAACAGTTGCCCCTGAGTTCTAATAGAGTTGTACTGTTTTTTTTTCCTCTCACTCATTGCAAAATGCTTTCAGTGGATTTGTGGAGTTATCCATTTAATACTGTCAAACTGCAGTGGATCTCTTACTGTTTCAATGGCCGGGGGGGGTAGACATCTTGTGCAGGAAATGGGTGATAACTGTGGCATGAACATTGTTGGGGCACTGTTTCATGAGAGGATTTATGCTGCTGGGAATTGGCAGCAGCAGCAATGACTACAGCACTATGGAGCAACTGTGGGGTGGGGGGCTGGGTTTAAGATTTCCCTTGCTGATGAACTTACTTTCCTGTTTTTCTCTTTTTCCAGCTTTTTCAAAATGTTGCTATACCTTCCTTTGATGGCCTTAGCGCCTCAGTCTGACAGTCATCATCATCATTACTAAATAGGGATGTAATTGACAACACACCTTTAATCTCTTTTAATTCTTCCTCCTCCTCCTCCTTAGATGCACTGCTTACCCTGCCCCTTCCTTCCCCTTATTCTCCCTTCTTTGGTGCATGGGCTTCCTAGGTAGAAGCCTGGCAGAGTAGATGGACCACAAGTCTTTTTCTGACCATATACATCTATGTTGCTATGTTTCTTCCTCTGCTGCTGCCCCCATCCTCCTCCTCTTGGGCTGCCTCCTCCTGTCTTGCACATGCTTATTCCCGCTTCCCTCTGCTTCTCCTCCTCTCATGATTCCCCCTCCTTTAACTCCTCTGCTGTTACTTCTGTCCCCACCCTTCTTATAGTTCTGCTACCTTTCCTGCTCTGCTTCTTTCTATTCAGTGGTAATCTCCCATAAAATATAATTTGGCACTGCTCTCTTTGTTTTACATAACTGTGGTATCCCTTAACCTCCCCTCCAATGAACATTTTTACTTTTTAATCTGCTGGTAGGTTTTCAGTGGTGTCTGTGACAGAGCTCGACTCAATGTAATTTTCCTCATACTCACGTTCCACATCTTGAGTACTATTGCAGGCTCAGTGGATGGTCTGGGAATGAGACAAATTTGCACAGCAGTTGACTGAGTAGCAGCGGGTTGCTTGATGCCACTTGCTATGGAAGCATCATATAGTGGTTCAAGGCAGACCAGCAGCTGTCACCTTGCTGGCACTGGTAAGTGTGGGAGCAGTTGTGTTTGTACAAGATGGATGGAGGAGTGCTTGGTTTTATGTGTAGTGATGTGTCATTTGCATCTTGGGTAGGGGAACTGGAATTGGCAACATTGGTTGAGGCCCACTGGTTAATGTTTGTTCTGAACTCATGCTATATTGATGCTATCTATGGTTGTTGCACTGGCAGAGCTACATAGGCTTGGAGTGGCACTAGGACTGAACTTCTCTGGACCAAACCAAGGTTTCTGTAGCCTTACTATAATGTGACCAGCCCTGATTCTCTGTGTCATGCCATCCCTGCTACCAGTTACTGAACATATACTTGGAACTGGCATGGATGTGGAACCTTTATCAGCACCTTTCCTCCCTTCTGCATCTCCAGTTCTTTTTCTATAGTTTCGACTTGACTGACAACAGAGAACATACCACATGGAGTCATACACATGGACATGGGAGGCAACGTGAGTTAAATTGACCAAAGCACATGAGTACTCACACATCCTACACTAGACAAGCCTGGCACATGGCAAACACAGTTTACCTACTATACAGTATGAATTGATCAAGAGACACAGACAGTAGGCTCTGTGGAGTGGTTCAAGGGACTACTAGGACAAAGTAGTGAGTGATTAGTTATTGGATGGATTACTCAAACACAAAGTATTTTAATGCCATAAATTAATTTTGATGCCTTTGCTCATAATAAAACCTGAATGACTGCCTCAGCCAGTTAGATTTGCTGTAGGCAAAGACATCAGCATTTATTCATGGAATTACAATACCTACTGTACACTGCAGAGTGGATGTCTCTGCATCAGGTATGGTTTTCTTCATTTTGCAGATACACCAAAAATGGATTTTTTGGGGCACTAAGCAGTGGGGAGGAGAAGGTGGTGTTTGCTGAAGGGATTTTGATTCATGATCATGGTCGGGTTGAGTGGAGGGAGGCGTGGTAGACATTTTTGGCAAGCAGGTGGAGACAAGGGACTCCATCTATCACTTCACTACTTTAGTGGCAGTGAACTTCACTTTAAGGGGTGGAAGTTTTTTTTCAATGCAGAGGATGGCGGGGTGGGGTAACTAAACATTAAAAGGTCTGTGTAGTGGTGGGAGTGGTGATGACACGGTGGGGGGGAGGCTGACAAATGTTTGAAAACCCTTTTATTTTTGTTTAGAAAAAAAGGCCACATGTGTCATTCTTTACAAGAGAAGTGCTACTTTGCTTGATAAAAACTATGCATAGTGGAACTTTGCCAGCAACTTCGCTAGCTGGTATACTGCCACTACATGAAGTTATCACTGAGCAAAGTAGGCAGTACACTGTGTGAAGAACTATGCAAAGGTGCACTTCCCACTTCTTGAAGTTGGGAAACATTGCAAAGAATTTCATGAAGCAAAGTTTCATGACTGCTTATCTCTAGTCACCTGGTGACACAAGTATAAATTAAGTGATGTCCAAGCATTATGGCATGCATGTGGTGCCAAACACAATTACAAAAACTAAAAGCTAAATAAATAAATAAATAAAAATGGATATGAGACATGTAAGACAATGTGAGTCATTAACATGAAGCATGAGGGTGGGGTCCAGCTGGATGCTACTACCTACAGATGCTGAGTGGAGAAGTGTGACAGACATAGGCAGTAGGCTATTGTACTTTGATGACTAAACTAGTGTAACCCCCCCCCTACAAATGGGGGTTCCTGAAAAGTCTTCCTTGAGCTTGTCTAAATGCTCACTGCCAGGCTGGTGTCCTGCGTTTTTGTAGTTTAAATATGATTGCCAGAGAGTGCCTATATAGCCTCTGTGTACTGTCTCTTTAAGAGCTGCCTAGATTGCAGTCATAATTAATCTAAAAGGGAACTCTGTTAGAAGATGTGCTTGTTTGCTGATCATTTGTTAGAGTAGTAATAATATTGCAGTTTGTTCTAACCTGCCTTCTTTGCAGCATGGACAGTTCTGTTTGTTTCCATCATCTTGGTTCTGTACTGCTGAAATGGGCCAATCAGTACATTTGGGACTCTAAAATGGAGCCTGCCTACAGGGGCTTGGTGGGGTCAAAACTTGTAGGAATTGTAGTTTTGGACTTTTTGCACCTAAAATAACCTGGAGGGGGAGCCCTTGTTGTGAATGACAGACAGATCGCCAACCGAAACTTTTGAATCTTGGAGGAAAGTCCCAAACTGCTTGCAGTTTCAATTAGATCTAAGTTGGAAAGTGAAGAAGTAACAGCTTGAGGTAGTTCGAGCAGCAATCCATAGTGGATTCGCATGGGAGAACTGTGGAAAAGCCTGAGTTTTGGCCTGCATGCCTGTCTGCTGTCTCTGAGAGGGAACTTGTGCCTTTTTCGGACTGAATTCGAAATTGGAGAGCGAAGTAAGCCACTGAAATGTGACCAGGCTCCTACCTGAAGAAGACCAAAGATTTGCTGAATACGATCAGCCTGTCTGGACTTCCAGCCACCTCTGGAACTCCCAGATTGTGCAGAGACTCTGTAATTGTGACCGGAGAACCTTTTGCCTGGTACAGTGGAATATCCTTACATGTGAATGTGTTGTGTGCTTTGAGTGGGTTGTGATTTGGTTCCCCACTGTGGTTTGAATTGTAACCTGCTTGCTGGAAGCTGCATTAGAATTTCCTTACATGTAAATGTGCTGTGTGCTGCTAGTGGGTCGTGATTTGGTTCCCCACTGTGGTTTGAACTGTATTCTGCTTGCTGGAAGCCACATCCAGCCCCATGGACTGAATCAAAAATCATCTCCATTGGGCCTGGGCCTTGCTATACTGGCCCAGCCTGACTACCCACTGCGCAGAGAAAGCCATTGACGAGAGACCTGCCTAGGGATCAGACCCCTGCTCAACACTTGAACAGGAATGATGCCTTGGTGATTCGTGTGGGTCCTGCTTCTCCGGGCACTCCAGCTCAACAACCTGCAGTCTCGATTTCATCCTGCCTGTGTCCAGTATTGGGTATCGTGAGCAAACATCAGGGTAGCTCCCTGCAACAACAGCTAAATCTAAAGTGTTGTCATCTGATTGTCTTGTTGCTTTTTCTTTCACGAACTGAGCCCTCTGGCTCCGGATTACAAGTAGTGTGTGTTGTGCATGTTGCTTTCTTCCATCACAGGACCCCAACCAGCTGCAACATTCCTGGCTAGCTCACCATTTTCCTACCTGGGTACCCAGAGTGTGTGACTGTGTGGTGACTTAAAGCGCATGCATAACTGTTTGATTAATATAGTCTTTAAGCCAATCAACCTGATTACACCCCTTCCTCGTTCAAGTCCCCTGAATAAATCAGATCTGACTTTTTTGCTGCATTTAACCTGTCTGTGGTTTCAGTTTGTGCCAAGAGTACTGTACTGTTGCTATTTACAATACATAACCTTGTTTTACAGGGAGTCCCCAGGGTCGAGCCAGAGGAACCAGCCCTGGTGGTAAATGCAAACAGTGTGTGTATTGGTATGGTGTACAAGAAGGGGTACTGTGAAAGTGATTATCGTATATTGCTCAGGCCACTAGAAGGGAAAGAGGGGGATTACAGTGTCCCGGAGGGTTGTGCCCAGGTTAGTTTGACCACTACCAACCCTGACCTACGGGTGGAGGCACCCGTTTCAGAACTCAGGCCCCTAAACCTGCTACTAGCCGTGCAAGCAGGGGTAGTAGCCCTTGGGATAGCGCCACCTAGGGGTTACACTTGAAAGCACAAAAGACAATTCCATTTGTAAACAAGAAGAAAGATAGAATGTGAACACTTGCTTATAGCAAGTAGCCAGTAACATAAACTTTAAAATCACAGCATTACCACCCCCTCCTTGCCTAGCTTTGCTACAGCAGTTAATCTCCCTGCAGCAGAAAACGGGGCTGCAGCTGCACAGAAGCTACAGGCTGATTATAATAAAATGAACAGTTTTGTAAGTGTTTTGAGGGTAAAGCTGTTTGGATGAATTGCAAGAGCTCTCAAACACACATCTTCCACTACCAAAATTGAGTAAGAAATGCTACCAAAACATGTGAAGTGCAAGCAGATCAGGATATTTAGCATCACTGATTGGCTGCTGGAAGTCACATGGCATGCACAGAGCTGAGTTTATTACTCCATAGGATTCTTGTAAAAATACACTGTGTTATTCTTTAGAAGTGCAGAATTGATGTTGGAAACTTTGACATTCCATCACCAGAGTAGAAAACACTAATTTTTGGAAGTTCAACCAAAATCCACTTCTGTTTTAGCTCACCCAAGGCCAGGCACCCCTACTCCCCTCACTACTGGTCCAGAATCCTCCACAACATTGATCCTGTGGTGGGACCATTAGGGTGGTGGACTCTTTCCTTCCCCCACTGATCAGGTATATGAGTGGTGTGATCAGCATGGGGCTGGAGTGGGCCTGCACCATCACCCTGTAGACCACCTATTTGCTGTGTTTCCTCATGGATAGTGCCAGCTAGGCCCCCCACTCTGCATAAGCAGAAGCATCTTGATGTGAAGGCAGCACTGTTCATTCTCATGTTTATGACACTGTATGTACTTCTTCTGTGGAACACTAGGGGACAGTGAAACAGTGAGAATCTTAACCTTCCCTCCCCAGTGGTGGGGGCACCTATGTGGAAACCTTACCAAGCTGTCTGGAAGACTGCAACAACATCTTGTGCTCAGGGCAGGAACAGCAGTCATCTTTATAACAAGCAGTTTCACAAGTGCTGTTCTATCAGGTTTGCCCCTCCTCCCTTCTTTGTCACTATTTTCCATTTATCCCTGCTTTCTCAAGAAACATCAGGCGTTTTCTTTCTGTCTCTGTCCCTCCCCCTCTTTCTCCCTCTCTCTTATACTTTACCGTTTATTTACAGTTTGTTTCAGTTGCCTCGTTTGGCAGCATAATCCATAGGTATATTATTATTCCTCTTTGAGTGAAGTACTTCTTGATATTTCCTTAACTGTATTTACAATATACTTATGTAGTGTCACTGTATTTTGGGAAGGTAAAGGTTGCCTGAGCAACAAAACGATTGACCAGCTCTGACCAAGACCTTATCATTTTAGCTTAGTGTTCTGTGACTACATACTGTGTGTATTAAGAGGTCCTCACTTCTGAGATACATACTGTAGAAGAGCCTCTATAATGTAATTACATTTAGGGATGCAGTATAGCATAGTGGTTGAAATGCAGAGCTCTAACCTTGATTTGAGCCCACATGCTCACTGTGTGGCCTTGAGCAACGCACATAACCTTCCTGTGCTTATACTATTTGTAATCTTGCTCTGTGAATCTCCCTGTGCACAGAATATGGCAACAGCATATAGGATAGTGTATGGATAACCGTACAAGGCTATTCTTCCACCGAGTGGATACAATGCCGACTGATGACCTTGAGAGTGAAGCTCGAGAGGTCTCCAAGTTGGGAGGCAGTATAGCACAGTGGTTTAAGGCCTTAAGCTGCAAATCTGGTGACATCCAGCAAACCAGACCTGGGTTTGAATCTCACAGCTTCCACTTACATACTGTGTGACCCTGAGCAAGTCACTTAACTTCCCTGTGCTCCCAGAATGCTCCTGTAAAAAAGCTTTCAGCTTAGTGTGCTACTCCTGGTTACACAAGGTGAAAAAATAGCCAAGTAGTGTACAGGTAATCATACACTGTTCTTTATAGTGTATGGTGACTGAAAAGAGGAAAACAAAACACTTACTTTTCGATATTTTAAATCAGGTCTGCTGACTACCCTTGATAAACAACTGCCGCTGCCAAGCACATGCACGCACCACTCTCAGACAGCAAGGGACGAATCACAACATCTGCTGGAGTCCCTTGTTTTATGATGTCCTCACTAACGCAGAATGAAAAGTCATTCTGCGTTAGTGAAGATGTCACTACTGCAGCAGAACAACTTTTTGCAGTGTATGGATTTCCATACACAACTGCATTCCACCATACACTATATCCCCTACCGTCTCCTGGATTGCAAAGTACTTTGGGAATCATTTTTATGAAAGGTGTTATACTGTATTTGACCACATTTCATTTTCTTTTCTTTACTTCATTGGAAAATGAAGTAGAACATTATTTGATTGTGATCCTGTTTTACAGGTATCAGCATAGCAAAATCTATTGGCTGTAAGATCTCTCCCTTACTTGCTAAATTCCTTCCCTCCACCACAGTGGTTTTTTTTTTATTTTTTTTATTTATTTAGAACTTGGCAACTGGGATAGGATCTCTGAGCCAAAGCCTGTTTCCAGGTATGACCCAGGGGAGTTAAATTAACAGCCACAAATCTATTACGTGAGATGGGAGTGCAAGTTAAATTTTTTATGTTTACTTGCACGCATGTGCAAGAAACATAGTGTCACCATACGAGAATTTGTAGGTGTGCCTCCCTACTTCCAATACCCTGCTGCCTTTTGCAGGTGTGGCCCCACCGCACCAATGAATGTAGGAGCTGTCTATGACAGCTTTTGCAAATGCAGTGGCGTACAGTTCAAAGAAAGGCACTGCAGCGTGTAGGCAATTTGCATGCACGTCGGCACTGCACTGAAAGAGCTGTCATAGACAGCTTCTCCTCCCCTCAAACAAGTAACATGCTGGGAGCCCACCTCAGTGTGCACATGTGCTCCCCCCACACACACACAGTATGTCCAACAGGGGTGTCCAATCCCCCGTCAGCTGCGCTGTGCCCCCCCCCAACAGCCTTCCAGGTACCAAACATCCGTCTGCTGGTCCCCCCCAACACACTTCCAGGTGCCACGCTGGGAGCCCACCCAGCATGGCAATCCTCTCTATGGCCGACAGGGATGCCCAATCCCCTGTCAGCTCCACTGGCCCCCCAAAATAACTTCCTGCTGCCACGCTGGGAGCCCACCCCAGCGTGGCAAATGTCCCGCGTCATCTTCCTAAAAGAAAAGAAAAACCTACAAAGAAAAAACTTTCCCTTGCTGACTGTCTTGACCTCTTCCCGACCCACGCCCACCCTCTGTGCACCCTGCCTCCCCACACACCCCCTCACCCCATACTTACTTCCAGAGTCCAGCACGATGATCTTCGGTAGACCGGGAGCACGTTTGCAGTCTTCAAAGCCGACCGCGAACTGAGGAAATGCTGGTAAGCTGTATAATGGAATAAATAGGGGTTTTTCAACTTTAATGCATATCTCAGGCAATTTTGGGAAGTTTTTTACCAAATTTTCAACATGGGGTGTTTGGGACCCCACCTCATGAATTCTTGCACTGTCATTTTGTTATTCTGTCCTGAAAGGTGATTTCGTGGTCACCGCGCCGAAACCACCTTGGGACCGATGTACTTAAACGACAGTGTCACAGTTCATGAGGTAGGCCCCCAAAAACCCTATGTTGAAAATTTAGGAAAAAAATTCCCAAAAATGACTTTTTTTACGAGCATGCATTGCACAGTTCCTATGCACGCTCGTAAGTTCGCAAATTTTTAATATTTGCACTCCAGATTTTCAACATTGCTATTTTACCACACCTCCATATGAGCAGTACAGCTGTCTTTTTTCACATCTCCCCCAAAATGTGTTTCCACGCATGTAGCGCACAATGGCGCAGTAGGTGTGCGAAATCAATGTTTGGGACAGATTAAGAAAATAACAGTGACACTGGAGAGGTCTTAAAATGGCTATGTTGAAAATTTGGTGACAAAAGTCCGTAAAATGACTGTGACACAAGCGTGCATTTTGCTGTTTCCACGCACCCTCATAAGTTCATGAATTTGTAATATTTTCAGTCCAGATTTTCACCACTGGCATTTTTCCACACTTCCTTATGTACAGTACAGCTGTAATTTTTCACAACATGGCTGAAATGTGTTTTCACACTTTCTGCGCAGAAATGCGTGGTCGCTGTGGGAAATCACTGTTCGGAACAGATTAAGAAAATGACAGTGACACTGTTCATGAGCGGAGGTCCCAAAATGCCTGTGTTGACAATCTGCTGTAAAAAATCCCCAAAGCAATTACTTTAAGGGTGTGCGTTGCGTAGTTTCTATGCAGGCTTGTGACTTCACCAGTGTTTTTACTATATTCACTGCAGATTTTCAACATTGCCATTTTTTACACATCCCCATGAACAGTACAGCTGTCATTTTTCCACATCCTGTTTGAAATGAGTTTTCACACCTGTGGTGCCAAATGCCGTAGTCACTGTGCAAAATCAGCTTCCGGCTAACAAACTGATATTACCACTGTTTATAAGGTGGGGGTCACAAAAAACACATGTTGGAAATTTGGAGTGAACATACCAACGAATGCCTGAGGCATTAGGGTTTCCGACCATAACACCCACACTGTAGAGACTGACAGGCATCATGGGTGTGACTTGGGATTGTCACCTGTAATGCTCATACCATTCCATTCCACCCCACCCACAGCCTGCAGCCAGTGAGAAGCATCAAGGTGTGCCTTGGACTCTTCAGCCCTGAAGTTCACCCCATTCTCCTATACTGCACCCATCTCACCGTATTTCCTGATGGAATGGAGTGAGCATAAGGGTCAAAGACCCCAAGGCACACTATAACACTTGTCGGTGTCTGCAGGGTAGGCTGTGGTGAAATGGCATGGATGCTATGCCTGACTACCCAAAGGCACACCCCACCAATGCCATTGCCAGCAAGCAAACATTCGGTATTGACAAATGCTTGTTTTTAACAGACTCCATATCTGGGTGGTCTAGTAAGTGCAGGCTGGCAGACTCTTTTGGCTGGTTAATAACTTCTAGCACACTTGTACTCTTTGTCCTAAAGGCAGTCAGAAACTTGCAGTGTAGGTCAGTACATGCAGAAAAATGAGGTAGTCACCCTCTTTTCATTAGTTTGGACAGACAACTCTGGTTGTGCGAGCATTCAGACTTAACTGAATATTTTAAATCCTCATCCAAATCCAGTGTTTGTTGAATAATGGGAATATGCCAGTCTGGTTTTGTTTTAAATATGGGAACATTTTCAGAGGAACTCTGAACAATTAAGTCTTATAACTCACTAAATGATTTTAAATGCATGGTTGCTTTTCTCTAATGTGGCACGCCTGTGATTAAAAACGTGTTTGTCAAAATGGAACTGTAAGAAATGAGTATTTCTTTTTTAATATTGCTTGATTTCTGTTTGTTCTCATTTATAAAGGTCACTTCCCTAGATGATTGCAGATCAATTTAAACCGATTCTGAATCTATAATCACAATGTTTAAGTAAGGCAAAACCAAACATTGGTGGATGGATCATACACAGTTTTACCCTTAAATTTAGATAATCAGCTTTTAAAGATGTGCCCACTTTGTGTTCATGTTTTTCACTCTTCCAAAGTTATATAACTGATATTGCTACAACTTATTATTAGTGTATGATTAATAGTAATTCCCCACCATTCTCTATAGTGCCCATCTCCTTCAACAACTGCTTCTGGTCATGGCTGAGCAAAACAGCCAGTTGAAACCAACATACAGTGTATGGTGGAATGTTGTTCCAACCCAATTTCCATCTCATGTGAAGCACTGTTGTACTACAATTCAAAGGTCATGGAATGTGATTGTACCCTTCTGTGGTATAGTAGCATTCCAGCTTATTTGGAAAGCACACAAACCACAGTTTGAAGTAACTGAGGCAACAGAAACTGCAGGATCAACCAGATAGAAACTCACACTGATGGCAAAATCACCCAGATAAATCCTGTGGATGCGGCATGCTCAACCAAATACAAACAAAAATACAGGATCAACCAGATATCTTCATTATACAAAAATCAAATGCAGGATCAACCAGTTATTTAAATGTACTCACAAAATCAAAAGCTGTTCCTCCTGATAACCGTCTGCTCACTAAGCAAGAAGTTCAGATCCTTTTTTCTAAATCCCTCTCAAATACGATTTGCAACCAATGAAATACTACGCTATCCATGTACAGATGTCTGGTCCCAAACTTTTTTGTATAAAAAAGTTATAAAATTGTATTACATTATTTTTGGGGCACCATGCAGTATAAATATACTAGGGGCCAGATTCTCAAAAGGTTACGTGTGGCACAAAGTGACTTGCACCAAAACAAATGGTGCAACTAGCATTTTGCACCATGAGTTCAGACATCTGGGATTCTGCAAGCCGGCTGCTTGCGCCAAAGTGGACTTATGCCACCATTTGTGCCAAAACCCCCCTAAGACATGGTGCAAGGGGGTTTACAGCAGCAGCTGTGCCCTATTCTGTAAGGGCAGCAGCCAAGTCCCCAAGTTTGGTATTCTGGAACAACCTTCAGGCCGCACTGGACAGTAGTAAGGAAACCTTCCCCCAGGCCACACTGGACAGTAGGAAGGGAACCTCCCCCATCCAGGGAGCACCAGCGCCACCACCACTACCTCAGAGGTTGCGAAGAAAGCACAGCAGTTGGACCACAGTGGGCTCAGGAGGGTGAGGATGGTGGAACAGAGGCACCGCAGTCAGTTGTTCCACTCCACAATCCATACACCATTCTGGGGGCAGCATAGCTCCCCTATGGATGCACCAGAAGAAGACTGATGACAACTGTCACAAGGGAGGCCCACAGGAAGGAGACAGAGGACACCACAGGGAAAGGAAGCAGCTCCTGGTGGGGACTCAATTATTAGGGGATAGAACTGGGGAGCTGGGAAAACTGAAGTAAGGTGCCTGCCTGGTGCCATGGCTTGGAGGGACAGGAAGCGCATCCTCAGGATCACGAACAGCTGCAAGGGAGTCTGAGCTGGACAACATTGTCCACCTAGGGACAAATGACTTGGCTCATCATGAGATTAGAGCAGTGCAGGAGGACATTGTAGAGTTGGGGAGGGGCCTAAGACAAGTAGCACACACAGTATCCTTCTCAGAGGTGCTGCCTGTCAATGGCATGGGGAGGCGAGGTAATTAGCACCATGCAGTTTAATGAATGGTTGAAAAAATGGTGTGGAGCACAGGGTTTGGCTTCATTGGGGACTGGGGTTCACCTGAGGGACACCAGCCTATACTGGCAGGATGGTCTGCATCTGTCTAGGAAGGGAACAAGTCTTTTGAGCAATCGGTTTAAATGCTTCATTGGCAAGCTTTTAAACTAGTCAAAGGGGAAGGCACTGATAAGCAGCAGGAAAATCCCAGCCTCTCCCTACAAAACAGGGTACTAAGCGAGAAAAAGACCGAGGTAGAAAGGTCAGTGGGGGATGCTGCAATGGAAGGTAAAGCCATCCAAAAATGGAGAGCAATGAGTACCAATGCCCGTAGTCTGGGTAACAAGCTTCCTGAATTAGTGGCCTTGATGGAGGAGGAACATCTGGATATTGTGGCAGTCACAGAAACATGGTACACACAAAACCATGACTGGGACGTAAACATACCAGGATACACTATCTACAGGAGGGACAGGGAGGGTAAAAGAGGAGGAGGAGGAGTAGCTCTTTACATAAGGGAAGGAATAAAAGCAACAGAACAAAAGGGTAAACAGGGAGGAGAAGAAGCACTGTGGGTAAATTTGGAGACAGGCAATGGCACCACAATCCGCACAGGGGTTGTATACAGACCCCCTTCTCAGGGGGAGGAAATGGACAAGGAAATGATAGAAAGTATACTTAGAATGGCAGAAAAAGGGGGAGATATTGCTGATGGGTGATCTGAATATGCCAGATGTTAACTGGAGTGCAGTTGCAGCAGCCACTTTGAAGAGTGGGGTTATTCTAGATGCCCTACAGGGGGCATGCCTTAGACAACTAGTATTGGAACCCACTCGAGAGGGAGCAATCTTAGACCTGGTTCTCTCAAATGGAGATGGAGAGAGGATCACAGATGTAGAAGTGGGTAGCCATCTGGGAACTAGCGACCATCGAACAGTATGGTTCACAATAAACACAGCAATAGAGTCAAGCCATACAAAGGCAAAAGTACTGGACTTTAGGAGGGCTGACTTTGCCAAAATGGGTGAGTGCCTAAGGAATGCACTAGCAAATGGGCAGGAAGGAGGTGGAAGAACAATGGGAATAATAAAAGCTGCCATCACAGAGGTAACGAGCCTTTGTGTGAAGCAAATAAACAAAACAAAATGATGTAAGAAACCACTATGGTTCTCAAAAGGAAGTGGCAGTGAAGGTTCAAGAGAAAAGAAAGCATTCAGGAAGTACAAGAAATCCAGCAGGAGCAGGACAGAGAACTGTATCAGTTAAAGCAAAAGGAGGCTGGGAAGGCAGTCAGAACAGCAAAGGCCCAAACCGAGGAAAAGATAGCCAACTCAGTTAAGAAGGGGATAAAACCTTTATAGGTACATCAGGGGCGAAGGAAGACCAAGGAGGGATAGTGAGGCTTAATAAAGGGGAGGAGGGTGGGAAGAGGAGACTGTGAAAAGGCAGAGATACTAAACAAATATTTTGCTAAGTATTTACAGATGAAGAGGGAGGTACCTAAAACAAACAGTAGAAACACTCTGGATACAGAAGTTGATACCAGCCCATTTACAGAAGAAAGGGTTCTGAAAGAACTCTTAAAACTGAAGGTGGACAAAGCAATGGGCCTGATGGGATTCATCCCAGAATTCTAAAAGAACTAAGGGTAGAACTAGTGACACCACTAACTACCCTTTTTACAAATCATGGGAGGATGGGGTGGTACCGAGGACTGGAGGAGGGCAGATGTGATTCCCTTCACAAAAGTGGGAGCAAGGCAGAAGCAGGAAACTATAGACCTGTTAGTTTAACCTCAGTGATAGGAAAATGATGGAATCACTTCTGAAGGGAAAGAACTGTCGGTATCTAGAGGTCAGAGGGCACAGTACCAAGGCAGCATGGATTCACAGCGGGAAGGTCATGCCAGACAAATCTGATTGATTTCTTTGACTGGGTGACCAAAGTAGTAGATCAGGGAGGGGCTGTGGACATGGCCTACCTAGACTTTAGCAAGGCATTTGACACAGTCCCACACAAAAGATTAATATACAAGTTAGCCAGCCTGGGAGTGGGTCCCAAGAGGACATCCTGGGTAAAGAATTGGCTGGAGAATAGGATTCAGAGAGTAATAGTAAATGGAGTCCACTCAGAAGAAAGGAGGGTTACTAGTGGGGTACCGCAGGGTTCAGTATTAGGACCGGTCCTCTTCAATGTCTTTATAAGCGACATTGCAGAGGGACTGGAAGGAAAAGTATGTCTCTTTGCAGATGACACAAAGATCTGCAACAGAGTTGATGCACAGGGTGGGTGGAAAGGATGAGAAGGGACTTGGCAAGGTTAGAGGAATGGTCAAATGTCGGCAGCTTAGATTCAATGCTAAGAAGTGCAGGTAATGCACCTGGGAAACAAAACCCAGGGAAGAGTACACAATGGGGTGAGATACTAACAACAACAAAATGGAAAGGGACCTGGGGGTAGTCATATCAGATAACCTAAAGGTGGGCAAGCAATGTGAGAAGGCAGCAAGGAGGGCTGGGGGATACTGGGATGCATAGGAGGCATCACCTGTAGAAAACAGGAAGTTATTATCCTCTGTACAGACAGCTGGTGAGACCCCATCTGGAGTACTGTGTGCAGTTCTGGAGACCCAATCTCCGCAAAGACATAGACAGGATGGAAGCTGTCCAGAGGTGGCAACTAAAATGGTGCAGGGTCTGCACCGGAAGACATATGAAGAGAGAGACGAAAGGAGCTTAATATGTATAGCCTCGAGGAAAGGAGGGAGAGGGGGGACATGATAGAAATGTTCAAGTACCTCAAGGCAATCAACAAGTCCAAGAGGGTAGCATCTTTCAAAAAAGAGGTGTGCAAGAACAAAAGGGCACAATTTGAAGATGGGGGGGGGCTCAGAGGTAATTTAAGGAACTATTTTTTCACAGAGAGGGTTGTGGATGCATGGAACGGCCTTCCGGAGGAGGTTGTGGAGTCAAAATCAGTGGTGGAATTCAAGCATGCATGGGACAGTCATAAGGCAATTCTAGAGGGTGGGGGTAGGAAGAAGTAGGCTGCTGGTTAACTAGGATCTGCAGCTTATCCAGTAGGTAGGGAGATGGGCAGACTGGGTGGGCCAAGCGGTCCTTATCTGCCATCAAATTCTATGTTTCTAACCCCCAGAGGACATCTGCCAAAGTACATTTACACCAGCAATTAGCTGGTGTAAGTGTACCTTGCATCCACCGGGGGTTATGTCAATGTGCCAACAGCCCATCCCATCCCCCAGTATATGCAATCCCCCAACCTCGATCCCCCAGTCAGTCATTGAGGAAGCCCCGCAGTCTTGGAACCCCATGCCCCAATCCCCAAAATGTGTACTAAAAGCCCTGCAGGATAGAGGACCCCCCACTGCCTGATCCCCAATATGTAAAAAGTATCACAAGGCTAGAGACCCCCACTGCCCGTTCCCATGATATATGTCATAAATGCCCCACAGTGCTGAGTGGACCCCCAATGCCTGATCCCCATTCAGTAAAAAAAGCCTGGCTGGAGGACCCCAGCCCTCGATCGCTGTACCCCAAGTCTGAGCGGTAATGCAACCTGTAAAAACAAACATCCTTGTAATTCCTGGTAGTCTAGTGACCTCCTCACCTGGTAGTGCCAGACCACCCCACACCCCTCTGACCCATACCTAGCCAGCAGTGACTGGCACAGACCACCTCTCACCACCACGGCCAGCTGCTGAGTGAGCTCTGTAAGAGCACTTACTACTGTAAATAGTACGCGCTCAACGAATGAGCTGTCATTCATTGAGCACATACTATTTACAGTAGTACACACTGTTATGGAGCTCAGTCGGCAGCTGGTCATGGTGGTGAGAGGTGGGCTGTGCCAGTCGCTGGCAGGTTACGAGTCAGGGGGGTGTGGGGTGCTCTGGTACTGCTGGGTGTGGGGGTGTGAGGGGCCACTAGACTACCGTTGATTACGGGGATCTTTTTTTATATAGGTTGCATTACTGCTCGGACTTGGGGTATGGGTTCAGGGCTGGGCGGGTCCTCTAGCCCTGCAGGGCTTTTTTTACTGAATGTAGGAGGATCTGCGTATTGGGGGTTCACTAGCCCTGTGGGATATTTATGACACCTATCAGGGGATTGAGGCAGTGGGGGGGGTCCACTAGCCCTGTAGGGCATTTAACATATATCGAGGTAGTGGGGCATTGGGGTCTGCTAGACCAGCAGAGCATATTATGTTACTTTATCTCAGGTCTGGGGGGGGGGGCAGCTAGCCCATAAGGGCTACATATGCTGCTGTATCAGGATTGGGGCTTTTGGGGGAACTTACACCCTTTACCTGGGTGATGTGTGGCTTGCAGCAGCCTGTTCAGGTGCACCCTCCATTTGGCTCATGATTGGTGTTGCTGCAAATCACTGGACTTAGCTGCTTGGACCCTGCCCAATAACGAACTGGGGCGCAGGGTCCTTGGCCCAATGGTGTTTGGTGCAAGTCGCCTTTGGCACAACTTGCACCGACCTTTCTAGAATCGGGCCCTAGATGTGCAACGCTATGCACAACCAGTGTGCTCTGACACCTCCATAGACCTCTTGAGTTTTGCTCTCGAGGTCAGAGGGAATCAAAACCCCTCTGTGGGAGAGCACACTGGTTGTGCATAGTTGCCCATCCAATATTCTCTATGTCCTTATAAATTGCAACAATCTGTGCCTGTCATCAGTAAAGGTAAGAAAAGTGGAACAGTGGCTTCTTCGCTTTAGCTTCAAGTTATTCCTCACAAATTTGGGTTGACCTCAAGAATTGAGCCACACCACTGTGGCTCCCAATGCAGGGACTGGCATGGGGTGAAGCAAACTACAAATGGGGGGGGATAAAAAAAGCCTTTAGGCCTGCGATGAATATTAAATTACTGTACCTAACTTGCAGCAGGTAGTGCTTGTGGCAGGTAGTGTTGACATACATGTGCTGTGGATTGCCATTATGGTGTTGAAACAGAGTCTGCAAAACCCACTGAGACTGCCACGGCCCAGGGTAAACTAAAGTAATAGTTACTATTCATTGCTGACATCAAGCTATAAACTCCCTACAGTCTCTGCTTCATTTCCATGGCAATTATGATATTCTCTCTGGCCCCATTAACTTTCAAATAATATAACACCCCCCCCCCACCCAAAATAAAACACAAGTTATGCATAAAAACAATTAAACTCAATAAAAATACATTAAATGGCAGCATTATATTGCCTTCCCAATATTGTTCATTTGTTACAAACTTCTTCCATGCTGTTATTGGTCTGTAATGAATTCTCACACAGGAGTGATCTGATACCCATATGGCCCCTTTTATTTCAATACTGTCTCCACTTGGCTGACTACTAAGGTATTTCAGTCTGGTTTTAATCCCAACACTGGCCACCACTCATCCAGCGAAAGGCCTCACTTTAGACATAGAACCAACCCTTCAGTTCTTTCCAGAAACCTCTCACCAGCTCTGCAGCAGAAACGGTTACTTTCATACTTGGTAGTCATGCTGTTTGGTAGTGGAACACCAGTTTGCTCAATAGAAATGAATTGTTACCCGCCCCATTAAACAGTGTGCAGTCCCAGAGAATATTAAATGTATAAATGTATGTTTTCAAGCAATATTTAATGTCTGCTGATAAATGTAATTGTTCCTTGTAATTTGCTGGATTTTGTTTTGCTATTGTTTGTGATGTTTGTTTTCTTGACAGGTCAGACCTGAAAATGGACATGTTCCAGTGCCTTATCCTGGTTAACAAAATAAAATAAAATAAATAAATAATAAGTGTTTAATATTTACACTTCTAAATTACAGAATATACAGTAAAATAGAAAAGGGATAACACACACTAGAGAATGCAAGATATATAAGCAATAACCCATGACAGGGTGTGCGATTATTGGGGATTAATCAACACCCCCGGTGTGTTGTGAGGCACGAGGCCGCAGGCTGAGTGTCTTCATAGCACCTGTGGGTGTTGATTAACTCCCAATAACTGCACACTCTGGAGTGAGTTATTGCGCTTATAACATGGGGTGTCACCAGAAGTGATAGAAACACTAGGGAAACATGATAAAGTCATAAAAACATAGGGACTATTTTATGTGCTCTGCCACCAGCAGAACTCCTGTGTTGCTGACAGTGCTGAAGAGCACTATATACGCACTGGTGACGATGCTGATTTTGGAGACACATGGAGAGGACACTATAGTTTTTGTCACTGTCTATGTTGGTCTCTATGTCTGCTGTGTCCTCTGATCACTGATGTGCACATTGTTCCAGAACTGCTGCAGCAGGACATTCTGAGAGACACAAAGAAATGTACTGCATCTCTCTCTCTCTCTCTCGCTTTGTATTGTTAGCCCAGTGTTTGTTTTCCACTCGCTGTGTTGCACAACTGCTGCTCAACATGTGCAGAGAGAGAGAGAGAGAGACAGAGATGTTCTGCTCCTGTTGCTCTGTGTGTGTGTCTCTGTCTCTGTGGCCGTTCCTGCG
Source organism: Neoceratodus forsteri (assembly GCA_016271365.2). Lineage (NCBI taxonomy): Eukaryota > Metazoa > Chordata > Ceratodontiformes > Ceratodontidae > Neoceratodus > Neoceratodus forsteri. The sequence continues at coordinate 677,367,860 of CM028132.1, forward strand.
GCTGTCTTGCCCCTTCTCACCACTGGCTCAAATGAAAACTGTTGCTGTGCTGTCTAAGTGCTGAACTATGTAGGAAGATGAGAGAGAGAGAGAGAGGAGAGAGAGAGAGAGAGAGAGAGAGAACAGTACAGCCACTTAGAAGAGTGCAGTCACTATGTGTCTCTCTGTGTACAACTGTCGCTCTCTCTGTCTCACTCGCAAACAATGTGTGAGCCGCTGATGATGGGATACTGTGCAGTGGGTGCTGGCCATTCTCTAGCGGGAACATACTCAGGCTGGATTGTGGCTCTCGCGCATCCCCACAGCCTGCTGCTCTCACCATCACTGTGGTTCTCGCTGCCACCCATGGTGCCTCTCCCTCACGCCATGTGTATAGACTGCTGGTTCCTTCACTATGACAGAGAGAGAGAGAGACAGACGGGAATTATCGGGAACTACACAACAGGGGAAACAAACACTTGCTGTGTGGCCAGGTACTGGGCCCGGAGGGCCGGGGTGCTACAATGCACAACTGTCATGACAGTAGCGGAGAACACTAGGATGGAAGCCCCAACATCACTCTCTCTCTCTCTCTCCCTCTCTCAGTTGCTCATCCATACTTGACAGAGTGAGATGGGACAGGTCTCATCTATCACTCTTGCTTTCTTTCTCTCTCTCTCTCTGCTCCCACTGTCTGGATCAGAAGAGGACATGCTTCCTGGTTCCCACAGTGCTTTTCTACTTACTGTATATTGTCTCATTCTCTCTCTGACACTGATGGTGGGGATGTAAGCTGGGGCTACAAACTTAATAATTTGGACAGAACATTTCTTGTAATGTTACAAGCACAAGCAGGGGATTGCAAACAGCGGCTGTGTCCTGCTTGGGAATACTAATGTTCGCTAAGTGATATTCTTTAAATGGCTGCTGTTTACAACTGATTTCCCCCACACAGAAGGAGTGCAGGTCAGCACGGGGATCTTTATTCATTGCCCTTCACCACTAGGTGTGCATATATTGTGGATTAATCAACGGTCACCTGATGGCTGTCTGCCAATCAGGTACCTGTTTCCCGCTACCCCATGTTATAAAAACAGTTAAACTACAAATAATTTACAAAAAGAAGAACATCTCTAGTCTAAAAGATCTTGCCCAAAAATATGGGTTGTTTCCTCACTTAGGAACCAAGTTGCCACTAAGGCCTGAAATCAGTGAATAGCATGTTTCCTTTCTTGCAGTAGGTATCTGACTTCTCACTGGATCTACCCTGGTCTAAACTGTGGTGCCAGGTTAACCCTTTTAAGAGGTCTGGCCACCTATCACATCATCCTGTCAGTCACAAGAGCCAGCCTTCCTTTGTCCCTGTGCTCCAGAAGCTAGTTCAAATTGGTTTACAATCTAACACCCATATGCCCCAGCTGAGGTTTATTGGGTATTTACCTAGCCAAATATTTTTTTGATAAGTTTACCAAAACCACAGGAGGTTCCTTAGAAGCAGGGATTTTATCCAGAAAGACTTTTTGATATGATCAGGATAAACTTTCAACACAATGCTTCTGGGTCCACTCCCACAGATAGTAGTCTACTCATTGCAGAGATCCATTGTAGTAGCCTTTAAAGGACTATGTTCCCTTAAAACAAAGCCCTGCCCTATGAGATTCCTTTCATATCAAACAATTGTTGTCCATTTAACCCTTTCTGACCACCTGATGCATATAAGATTGTCCCCTAACTAGGCCATCAATTTATGTTGCAAATCTATGTCTATGTTACAACATTCATCAGTTGATATTCTATTTATTTGATTTTTTCTTTCTTTTTATATGTTACTTTGTTTCGTACATTCATTGAACTTAGATTGAACACAGAAGTTGCTTGCTGGCAGCAAAGCTGTAGTGGGCAATTACTGACTACACAAGGTCAGGCTGAAGAACTGTGTGCACCTGTGCATAACTGATCAGGTCGGATCATTCATTTCATCAGCTTCTTCTTCATGGTGGGTGTGATGATGGGTCTTATTTAACTAATACCAATTCTGTGTGCCCAATGCACACCTAATCATTTTGAGCTTGTTGCTGATGCGCTGCTACTGCCAGGAGTGGTAAACCAAACTGTGGTGCCAGTAGGAATTCATGGAAACTTGCCAGCAGGAGGTGTAGTACTGGGAATAGTTGTAAATTTCACTTGTTAGACTTGTGAATAATTGGACAGTTAAAGTTTATCTGTGGTCAGCTGAGTTTAAGAAAGGATAAGAAATTAAGATTTGAGATCAAGCTTGAGAGAGCACTAAGGAAATAAAGTAAAAAACAGCTTTAACATGTAAATGCTTAATCTATTCATTGTATTTACTGTAAGACACATACTGTAAATATATTGGCTAGCAAATTCTACTCTCCCCAGCACAATCAAAAAGAGTTGCACTCCAACGTTTTGTAAAGCTCTTTCTATTTTTTGAGAAGCCTGTGGAAAAGTGGAAATGCTCCTCAAAATGTCAGGATGGGGTTCTTTTTGATGGTGCTTGCGAGAGTAGAACTGCTAGACACTGTATTTATATTTCTTGACTACAATTAATAAATTAAGCACTTGCATTTTAAACTTCATTTTTATTTTAGTTCTTAAATGCTCCCTCATTTGTGATGTTGAATTAGTTATCTCTTTTTTGTTTTGCATATCCAAGAGGAAGCACCAGATAGTTTTGAACATTTCATTGCTGTGTTTTTTGCCTAGGAATTCAAGGTGATTCTCTGGATCTAGCCTTGAATGATATTGTGAGACAATATCTCCAGTGCTACTAAATCACCTTTCTGAAGTGACTAACTGAGAAAATACACCAGTTTAGCCAATGTAGTCCAGTTGACTTGCTAGAATTCGATCCGATCACTATTTCTACTAAACAGTGGGTCATTAGATAAGCCTTTATCATGTACTCTGGTAGCAAGTCTGAGTCTTCCTCCAAAATGTTTAAGACTGGCATTCAATATCCAAAAGTTCCCAGATGTCCTTCTTTGTATTAGTATTATCAATATCCAAGGCAGTGATGTCATTTCGCTCATGACTGGCACTGGTACCATGAAGAGGCTGGTGCAGTATGACCAGGAGGTTGTGTATGCACATTCTTGCTTTGACATGGTATTTATTAACTAAATTCATCATCGGATGATGTATGCAGCCATTATATTGTAATAAATAGCATTATCATAGGATTATAATATGAAAGCAATGTCATAAGTTTTGTTACTTTTTATTATTTGTGTGCTGAGAAAATGTGATTCCTAATGAAGGGAGGAGGAGGAGGATGAAGATGATGTGTTGTGTTTTAAACTAAGCAAATCATATGCTTTTATTTTCATGTAATTATTAATAGTTATTACTGTCACAAACCCACTCAGCAGGTCAGGCCCTCTGCTCCCCCACTGCCAACCTCCGAGCGCAGTCTTGTGAACAGGAAACAGAAACAGGGTAACCCTCCTGTCTGTTTTGTGGGTTCGCATCAACATTTGGTCTCAAGTCTTGGAGGGATTCAAACTGTGAACCTCTTGTTAGCGTAACCAGCATATAGGCTCAGATAATTCTGCTCTTCGGGGGATGCCAGATATCTTTCGCCTAGGGCACCTAACCAGGTACAAAATGAACCCTTAAAAACTCTATGGAACACTGTAGGAAAAATTCTTACCTTTTCCCAGTTTGATATCACCATTAAGCTTTTACACAGTGTCAACTTTAACCATATATGCTTCACTTGTCAAGAAAAAGAATGTCAAAGGCACACCAAGTAGTCTCTAAAGTAGAGGTTTACTTAAAAATAGATAAAAAATGTAAAATGTAAATATAGAACAGTATCTCACAAAACCATACAATCACTTCAAATAATAAGGTTTAAAAATGCAATTTCCTACCAAAACATATATTTAGATTTATCCATCTAAGGTATTTCTTCTAACAGTGCTAATAGACGGGTGTTGTTGTCAAGAGAGTCCAAACATGTGTGTGTGTTCTCTACAGGTCACTCACAGCATAATTAAAACAACTGTCTTGAGCCTGCCTTCTCCATGATGTCACTCAACTCCTCCTCTGTTTATTAAAAATTATACAATCAGGATGTCTATCCAGCAGGAGGTAAATTAATAAAGGTGAACTCAGCAAAACTCATGTCCCCACATGACTTTCTTTAAATAACATCCCCTCTTTGATCTCAAGTAGCTCTTCTTCCCAGGACACATCAAAAAATCTTTTATGACTTCGCACTAAAGTGTCATAACCTGCTCTCTTCCTCTAAACGTTATAAAAGTTTATAATTTCCCATCCTAGCAGCTGGCAAGCTACAATTAAGTTAGATTAACAGGAGATCCTTAATTTAGTCTCTTCTAGCCTGTAATTATCTCCTGGCTTTTAGGATAACAGCTTGTAGTTGAACCGGGGGTTGTCATCCCAGGCCCAGGATTCCTCATGACAGACAATCACACTACATTTTTATATTACAAAAAATCATACAGTGATCAGAACCAGCTGTCCAAGCGTCACAATTACCATTCTCAAATTGTGCTTTTTTTATATGCTGAGAAAATATGAGTCATGATGAAGAGAGTAGGAGAAGAAGGCTGCCATAGTGGCTGGATTATTTGAATACAGTGTATTATCCTATCAGTTCCCATACCCAATGGTCCCTGCTGCTGCTGGTCCATCTGACTTGAGTGGGGATTGAGAATGGATGTGACTGTAAGGAGATACCATACCAGAATGCTAGTTCCCAAAGCTTAAGTAGACCTTACTGACCATAAACGATCTTTCTACCACATTGGATGCAACCTGCTTTCAGTAGATCTGTGGTTTAATCTTTAAAATAGTCTCACACTGCAGACAGTCTTTTTGTTTTCTTGGGTACAGTAAATTGATGGTGTTAGTGTTGTGTGGGGGTACTTTCGCAGGAAGTGGTTAGCATTTGTGAGTTGATTTCTTTTGTTTGGCCACTGCAGAATGGTATATTTGGGGATGGCATTGAGCAGGGTAGGTAGAAAAGCTGATATGATAAATGAGAAGATAATATAATTGTATAATGTGATATATTATGATCTGATATATGAGAAGATAGCATATGATTCATGAGAATATACTATATGAATTATGAGAAGATAATTATGAAATATTATCAAAAATGACAATATGAGTTTTCCTAATCATAGTACTGTAACTGATGTTTTGGAACGAACCTTATTTTTCATAGGGCTTTGGATAGTGGCGTCATGGCTGGTGCATTATTTTGGGATTTGTTTAAAGCTTTTGATTTGGTGCATCGCGGTCGCCTGCTCTCAAAGCTCAGAAATATTAGTTTGTCTTCTTCCACACTTTTATGGTCTCAGAGTCCTCTTACTGATCAATCTCAATATGTTACATTACAAGGTAAATCTTATATCTTCTCCTTTAGTTTCTTTAAAAATATGTGTTCTGCAGGGCTTGATAGTGGGACCTATTTTGTTTTCTCTGAATTATCTTGATTCATGCTTACTTGCTTCTGATTCACTGTATTATGCAGATGATATAGTGTAGTTTAATAAGGGAAGTTCTTGGTCTGATGTTAATTCAACTTTGTAAGTTGATTTTTATTAGTACTGAGTTGATTGTTGGACATTTCTAAAACAAAGTATATGAAATTTAGTACTCGTCAGAAAATGATTTCTCTTCCCCTGCCTACCCAATTTTGGAGAAGGTGGGGTCTGAGACTGAATATGTTGTTGATTTTTGCTATCCAGGTTTTACACTAGATCAGAATTTGACTTTTGAATCTCATATTAATTTATAAGTTAAATACATCCCTATATGATTTGGTCAGTTGTACCTTTTAAAACATTAACACTGCAATCTAGTAAAGTATTAGCTCAGTTGTTATTACTATCTTTGATTGACTGTGGATTGTTGGTTTATAGTACAGCCTCAGAATTATCTTTTTCCAGAATTTGGTTGTTGTACAGTTCAATTTGTTGTTTTGCACTCTTAAGTTCATACAGTACACATCACAGTTTGTTAAACTGGTTTTCTCACGTAATGAAATGTTTCTACTATACAATTTAAAATTCTGAGCAATTTTCATTCATGACTGGTATCAAAGTTACTGTTACAGAACATCAGAAGAATTGGAACTCGCACCTGCTAAAGTGGTGGTGTGTGGCCTTTGAAAAAGCACCAAGTGTGAAATACGTCAGGTGATACAGTTTTGTGATTGTAGGAGCGGGGTGAACATCTCTCCAGTACTTGTTTGTGCTGCTCAGTGGATGTTATGTGAGTTTTTTGTGTGAAACTTTTACCACTCACCTACAAATAAAGGAAAGCAGTGTTTGGACATATACAAGTTTCTTGATTCCATGTTTAAGTAACTGGAGAATTGAGATTGGAGAGAAACTATGAAAATGAGCTGTGGAGGTATTGGGTAATGCGTGAGAATGAAAGAGGCATTTTTTATTTCAGAAATCAGACTTTACATTTCTAAATTGATCACTTCTGTCCTGAGTAGGGGAACTGGAATTACTTGAAGGAGGAAGAGGGACAAGCTGTTGTGATCTTTGCTCGGCATGCTTTTATCACCAGAGGCACTGGCTGACTGACTGGGAAGGCTGCTTACACTGCAGTGGGAGTGAACCAATCAAGTTGCGAGGACTAATGAACCGTGGTTTCTTTGGCTGTATTATCATGCACCTAGCTTTTGTCCTCGCATCCCCATGACCATGAATCCCAGTTTCTGCCCTGCCATGACCCACTCCTTCTCCACCACCATGTCATGCAGGACTTGTACTTAATGGGATGGCATGGTGGAACGTTTATATACTACTTTTCTTTCCCCTGTACTCTTTTCTTCTCCTGTTCTTTTCTTCATGTTTGTTACCCCCGTTCACAACACACACATCAGCTGATGGCATGATGCTGCCACTGCCCAACTCTAATGATGATGACTCCAATAATCATATGTGATTCTTAGATACTCATGTGACATTCATACTCACTGCATACACATGCCACAGTGCAGTATTTCTTGTCTGGTAACAAGGAAGAATTACACCTCCAGGCCACCCCTCCCCACTGACAGACAACACCACCCTCCACTGAGGGACCTTGGTTTGGTGCAGGGGGCATGCAGCATTCTCCCAGCCAGTGATTGGGATTTTCAATCCAAAGCCCCAAATTCGACAAGTTAGACCAGCTTTTCCCTGGTCCAATTTGTACTATTTGGGGGACCCTTTTTACAGTGCTTGTACCAAATCTTTGGTTCAAGCTGCGTAAAGAGGGGAAAGTGTTGCAACTGCACCCAATGTACTGTACTGAAATCAGGTGCAGTTGCATCAGAGGAGTTTGGTGCAGCTGCACCATACAATGTGGTTGACACAAAGCTTGACACAAGCCCTGCATTACTCTTTGAAAATTGAGCCCCTTGTATCTATACAGCGCTTTTTACTTACTGATTGGCTGGCAGGCTCACACGCACAGGCAGAAAATACAAACATGAACTTCTGTGCCGTGCTACACCACCTGTAGTCATTAAAACATTTTGCCAAATAAATCTTTCCAAATTCCTCCTGCACATTTTTCAGTTTGGGAAAGTCATTCTGCCCTACTCCTGCTGCAAGGGGACAATGAAATAACAAAAATAAAGATGGATTTTTGTGTCCTTTTCACAACCTGCACTCATTGAACAAGCATTTGTCAATGCCGAATGTTTGCTTGCTGATATTAGCATTGGAAGTGCGGGAGCTAGACAGATGCAGAATGGGAATGGCAGTGAAGTACTGAACTCATGCCAAACCCACCTCCCCCCTGCAGAGATGGACAGGCATTGTGGTGTGCCTTCGGGTCATCACCCATAACGCTCATACAATTTTGCCTCACCCTATCCTGCAGACACCGACAGGCATTAAAGTATGCCTTGGAGTGTTTGGCTTTACAGTCACCCCATTCCATAAGAACCACGCTGAAATGGGTGCAGTATAGGAGAACGGGGTGAAGTCTTGGGCCAAAGAGTCCAAGGCACAGCTCGATGCCTGTCACTGTCTTCAGGGTGGGGTTGGGGGTGAAATGGCATGAGCATTACAGCTGGCACTCTAAAGGCACACTCCTGACACCTGTCAGTCTGTACAGGGTGGGACGTTATGGTTAGAAACCATAACACCCTGGGCGTTTGTTGGTATTTGTACTACAAATTTTCAGCATGGAATTTTTGTGACCCCCACCTCGTGAAAGCATTTGGGACCTCTGCTTATAAACAGTGGCACTGTGATTTTGTGAATCTGCCCTGAACATTGATTTCTCACAGCGATCATGCCATTCTGCGCCAGATGTGCGAAAACACAGCTCGGGCAGGATGTAGAAAATAACAGCTGTACCATTCATAGGGAGGTGTGAAGAGATGGCAATGTTGAAAATCTGGAGTGAAAATATTAAAAATGCTTGAACTTACAAGCATACATGGAAACTGTGTAACACAGCCATTTAGTGGAATTATTTCACCAAATTTTCAACATAGGCATTTTATGACCTCTGCTCATGGACACTGTCACTATGATTTTATTAATCTGTCTCAAACATTGATTTCCCACAGTGAGTGTGCCATTGTGCACCAGATGTGTGAAAATACATTTCGGGCAGGAAGTGAAAAATGGCAGCTGTACTGTTCATAAGGATGTGTACAAAAATGACAATGTTGAAAATCTTGAGTGAAAATATTACAAATTCTCAAACTTACTAGTGTTCGGGGAAACTGCACAATGCACGCTCTTAACATAGTAATTTTATGGACTTTTGTTGCCAAATTTTCAACATAGACATTTTTGGACCTCCTCTTATGAACAGTGTCACTGTGATTTTCTTAATCTGTCCCAAACAATGATTTCCCACAGTGACTGCGGTATTGTGCGCCAGATGTGCGAAAACACATTTCGGCCAGGATGTGAAAAATGACAGATGTACTGTTCATAAGGAGGTGTGAAAAATGCCAATGTTGAAAATCTGGAGTGAAAATATTACAAATTCATGAAGTTATGAGTGTGTGTGGAAACTGCATAATGCATGCTCATAACACAGTCATTTTTTGGAATTTTTTACCAAATTTGCAACATAGGCCTTTTGGGAACCCACCTCATGAACAGTGACACTGTCATTTCATTAATCAATCCTGAAAGGTGATTCTGCACAGTGGCCACAAAATCTCCTTTTGTGACAGAATAACCAGATGACAGTGACTGAATTCATGAGGTGGGGTACCAAGAACCCCATGTTCAAAATTTGGTGCTAAAATTTGCAGAAAGGCTGAGATATCCACCTAAGTTGGAAAAAAAAAACCATTTATGCCATTACACAGCTTACTGGCGTATCTTCAGTTCGTGGTTGGCTTTGAAGAGTGCAGACATGTTCCTGCTCCACCAAAGATCATCGCACCGGGCTCCGGAGGTAAGTATGGGGTTGGGGGTGTAGCGGTGGGGTGCAGAGGATGGGTGCAGGTTGGGGGGAGACGGACTGGCGAGGATGATTTTCTGTTTTCATAAGGTTTAAAAAAAACACCTCACAGGACAATTTTTCACTTACGGGGACAATTGGCACACTGGGAGTGGGCCCAGCGTGCCACCTGGGTGTTTGTTGAAGTGTTGTAGCCAATGGGGATTGGGCACAATCAGTGCACATAAATGTGTTTGGGGGGCACATGAGCTGAGAGAGATTAGGCACCCCACTCGGCACACAACGAATGGTTGGGACATTTCGCTGATGGGGATTGGGCTCCCCCATCAGCAAATGAACTGGGGAGAGGGAATGCCAACAGGGGGATTGGGCACCCTCATCGGCTTTCATGGGGACTGTGACAGGTGGATGGTGACAGCTGCCACCATGTTTATTGAAAACAAATCAGGGGGACATTATGCCGATGGGGATTGGGCTCCCCTATTGGCAAATGACTGGGGAGGGGCATGCTGACAGGGGGATTGGGCACTTCGTTGGCTTTCATGGGGACTGTGAGAGACAGACGGCAACAGCCGCCACCATGTTTATTGAAATGTGACACCAGACAAGGCAAGCTGTGATTTGCTGCTGCAATCAGGTACCGCCCCAGCAGCAAAAACAGCTGATTCTTCAATGACGGGGCACTCCCTAATTGCAGCAGCAAATTTCTTTCAAGTTGGTGGCACGCTGCAAAACTGCTGTAATCAACAGCATGTTGTTCCATTGGCACCACAGGGACCAGCCCCAAAAAGCACTGCTGGCATTGGCCACAACACTGCTGCACCTCCACAACCCCGCTACTCCAGCAAGTTGCCACAACATGTTTCTTGTGCATGCACCCAAGCAAACATAAAACTCTGTCAAATAAATCCTTCAAAATTCCCCCCTGCACTTTTCCCAGTCTACTAAATTCACTTATCCATGTTCCTGATACAGGGCCTGCAGCTGCCAGTGCAGGCTCACACTGTACACGCTGTCTTTTCTGCAGCACGGTTTCACTAGGCAGCCTGCCTGACACCACAGTTAAATGTGGTGAATTACCTAACTGAACGATAATGCACAATTTTCTGAATATTTCTAAAGTTTTCTGATAAGTCACTCTTTCTGACATAAAAGGGGAGCCTTTCAGTAGCCAGATCCTCCCCTGTGAGAGAGCTAAAAAAGACATTGAGATATAGAATGCACAAGGAGTTCTCAATCTCTGACATCACTGATTGACTGCTGCAGGTTATGTGACTTTGCCAAAAACTTGGATATGCTTGGTGTGTTCTCTTTGTAAAAGGTGCTGCGTCATAACATTGCAGTGCTGAGGAGAAATGGAGTTCCTTTGGATTATCTTTGCCACAGTCCAAACCATTGGATTTTGGTACATTCATCAAATGAACACTTCAGCTCAGAGTAAGAACTGAAATGTTCTCCTGCCATTTGGACAACCGCAGGAATGGGATGCAAACACATGTATCACGTGACTTTGGGGAACCTACTTCAGGACTCCATTTTGATACTGAAGGATGACTTCATGTAATGCATCTCCTACTTGTAGCCCCCTGCCAATATAGTGATCTGGCAGCAATGATCCTCTGTTTTAGGAGTTATTAAGTCAATACCCTTGATCTCCTTGTTCAGCAGTCAGAAGGTGATGCCCCTATGCAGGGCATATAGTGGCCTCTTTGCCCCTTCCACATTTGAAAGCATCACTGCTGGAATATGTCAAGCCTCCAATGTCAGTGGGAGTCCTACTCAGTGTTGGAAATGAAAAATAAAGTCACTGCGAGGACCCACCACTTTTGATGTAGAATTGAACTTGCCTGACAGTGATCTGGGGACATGTTCCTCATTTCATGTTGCATTGTACACTTTATTCAGTCAGTGGTATGCCTTTAGGGGGCTACATTTTACATACAAGCAATCATTACCAGTGTTGCTCCTGGAAATAAGTCAGACTTTTAATTTCACTTCTGGAACTGAGTTCACCTGGCATCCCCCCATTTCCACCACTGGTCCTACACTGATCACATATCTGCCATCTAGCAGCTTAAGGTGCTGCTCTTGTGTTCTGGACTGGGATATGGGACTAGGTACATCTTTATGTGACCTAGGGGTGACCCAATGGCAATTTGAAGGGAGACTACTGTACCACATAGTAGAAGAAAGATAAAGTGATTATTTTTTTTTACTATTAATCAATACGGAGTCGCCACTCATTGATTTTGACTTGTGTCTAGCATGATCTATGCATCCTACCACACTTTATGGCTTTGTGTGACTCTTCTTGCATGTGAACTGCAAAGTCACAGAAGAAGTGTGTCCTCAGAACAGGTTCTGACCTCTGCCCTACACTGATGTGGCTGCCTGCAGAGAAAAATTCATTTCATACAGAGCCTGAGGTTTGCAGGAATCTAATCAGATCCTCTCCTGCTAAAGTAAACTGATAATTTTACTAATCTGCTGAACTGTCACTCTCACATCTTCTTTTTTACTGTGGAAGTAATACAGTGCACAAATCAGTAACTTGCTGAAGACTTTTATTAATGCAGATTGGTTAGGAGGACTGTCTGTAAAGCATAGCACTTGTGTTTTTTTTTTAAAACTAATTATTTATTAACAGCATTTTAAGCATTCATTCGCACCTGGTGGCAGACAGGCATAGTTCATTTGCCAAATGAAGAATCAGTGTATTTAAAGTTTACTCTATACTGATTGAACATTTTCTGTATTATACCTGTTTTCATTAAAATGTTAACAGCTTCAGCAGAGAAGGAAGAACTTATGAAAACTGGTGAAGTATGACAGTATGCAAATTACTCAGCAAAATATTCAGCCTGTTAAAAGATTCCATTGAAAATTCATAAATAGGCACCTTGTCACACTTGGGTGCTTAGACACTGCTTCTAGAATACCTGAATACAGATGGTCAGTTGTGAACTTTGGTCTGCCTGTTTGTCAAATATTACATTCAAACTAGACAGGTTCCTCCTGTGTATTTGCTCCCAAGTCACTTGCAGTTTGCTGCATATGGGGCTACATTAATTTATTTATTGAAAATTCATACTCCAAAATAAAACATTTTGGGATATGTCATCTTATTTACAAGGGGATCCTGGGGGACAGCAGCTTCACTGGTTGCAATAGCTGACTAAGATGGGTGATGATGAGTCTCGTGGGTCATCATGGATTTAATGACTATAATATTTTTTTACTGCTAATCTATAAAGGAGAAAAAAACTCTATGTTGCTGGGAGTACGTAGCATACTTCACAAGAGACATGACTTCATAATCTATAGGCCTGTAGGGCAAAGTATTGATTCGTTTTTTTTTTACTTGTAATAGCGAAGCAAAAGGAAGTAACATAAATCTGTTACAAACCAGATGTTAATGTGAGCTAAAATACATATTAGTTACCAGAAAACAGAACATTATTAAGATTGGTTTAAAAAACTTGCAGCCAACAGTTTAAAATAAATCATCGTGACTGCTGTGATTGTCATGGCACTTTCATGCATACATATCAACAAGACTGCACGGTCATTCAAGTCATTTTCAGTAAGCATGCAACTTGATGTCTTTTTCATAATAGAGTTTCTTAGCTTCTGTTAGGAGTTTACTTTTATCTGCAATGAGTATTTATCTGTCTATAAAATATATTTAATATAAAACCCTAAAAACAAAACTTGTGTCTACTTAATGTAAGTCAAGGGAGTGCTGTCATAAGTTCTATATCCTAAAATTGTAACAATTAGTGTGGGGGAACCAGCTCAGGAGATTAATCCTGGGGCTGAGTAGATTCAGGAATCCCTATGAATCAGGTGCGTAATTGGGGGTAGAGATGACAGAGGCTTAGTGCCTTCTAACAAGTGCATTATAAAAGGTCTCCTTCCTAATGTGTCCAATTCACGTTCATGAGCCAGTAAGTGAGTGGAATAGCAAAGGAGTGGAACAGGTAACTGGCATCATAGGTATCGGCAGGCTTCGGTAGAAGGAAGCATGGAGTGAGGGACTCTGCTTATCAACTAAGGTAAGGTTTCTGTTCACTCCTGCTGTAACACTCACTGCAGGGAAGTGTGGAAGGTAAAAGGCATGCCAAAAGTGGGAATGTGAGCAACAACCTATTTAGGGTAGGAGTATAATGAGATTTAAACAAGGGATGGGGGAATGCAAATAGCAAGAAACAAAAAAGAGAAAAACTAGAACCATCCTATCAGGGTAAGGATAAAGAGTATTTCACTTAACACAGAGAGAATAGAAAGTTGGGAATGCTAGGAGTGGTGCAGTGCAATAGCTTTGGGGTGGCAGTTTTCAGAGTGACCTTCAGAGCGACCTTCTGGAGACTGCAGTACTGCCTCATCTGCATGCACCTCTCTCGATCAAGGGTGGAGGTCATTAGACTAGAGACTGAGTTGGCTTGGATTCAGGGCACCTCTTCCCCCACCAGGGGACAGCCAAGTCTGACTCTGTTACCTCAGAGGATGCCAGGGAGAAGGAACAGCTGGACTGTGGTAGGCTCTGGAAGAGTGCTATGGTGGGTCAGAGGCACATTCCTCAACCAGTGCCACTACACAGTTCTTATGTTGCTCTGGTGGGACAGGACCTGCCAGGAAGAGGAACCTGTGGTAGTGGCCAGAGAAGATGTGGAGGCCCTCTGTAGTGGAGAGCAGTAATCCCACCCGACAGCAATTTTTCAACAGTGAGGTCCCCTACAGCGACTACAGCACCACATCGCTATAGGGAACCTGCGGAACTGGGCACTGTCTGTCAGGGGTCCTGCAGCCCCCTCAATCAGCTCTGACTCAGAGTTGATAATCCTAAGTGGGGGGTGCGGGGGCACAGCCCCCCACATGGGGGGGTTCGAGGGTGAAGCCCCCCGAAGAAAACACTTAGTGCCAGTGGAAACTGGCAGCCGACTGCAAAATGCGGTCAACCTGCCAGTTTCACTGTCAGGGCATTTGACAGACATTTCCTTTCATGAGCATATCTCTGCCACATGCAGAGCTGTTAACATCAGAATTGGACTACTTTATCGGCTTCGCTTCTGTCTCCCACAAACCGCACTAAGGCTGGCTGTATCCAGCTCTGTTCTCTCACTGGTTGACTATGATCTAGTCGTTTATGGGTCGGCCTCCAGTACTGCCCTCACTATAATCAGAATGGCCCTAACCAAAGCCTGCTGCCTAACAACAGGATGCAACAGATATACACATACTTGTGATCTCTACCACAGAACATCCTGGTTAAACCTTGAGGGGCGTCTTTGCTACCACGCCTGCCTCCTTGCCAAAAATATAACCCTTGGACTTGTCCCTACTCGATTGTCAGCCCTGCTAACTCCAGCCCATAAAAGGAGATTTACTAGACACTCAAGTAATGCTGCTTTCCACGCCCTCTATTTAGAACCACTACTTGGCAAAGATCCTTTAGCTATAGAGCCCCATCTTGGATGACTGCCCTCCCTACCACTTTACTGAATACCCCTAGGCTGGGACTCTTTAAGTCTGAGCTACGACAACTGTTACTCACCTTCTCTAACTGAGACTGCCTTCATGCTCCCCCCTAACCCCAATGTACCCATTTGACGTGGGTCTCAAACCTACCAAATGGATGCCCTACGCATCTCCACTCTTACCTGACAATATCCCCAGGATTGCACACTGTTTCTGCCTCCCGGGATGACCAACTACCCAAAAGGGTATGGTAATGTGAAATGTCTTTGTCTCTTGTATATTTCTATTGCTATAATTCTGTATGAAATAAGTATAAACACTGTATCTTAAGCCTTGTATATCATGCTTGTACTTCTTCCTCCTTTATTGTTACTGAGATCTGACGTGGAGCCTTTGCAAAAGAGTCCTTTACTCAAAGGGTTGTAATTCCTAAACATTAATAAATAAATAAATATACATCCCTCCCATGGCGGGGGGTTTATGGGGGGAGGAAGGGTTGGACAGGAGATCAAATAGAGTCTGCAGTGATATTGTACTATACATAGGGAGAATAACTGGGCAGACCAGGTGGGCCAAGTGGTCCTTATCTGCAATCAAATTCTGTGTTTCTACATTTCTCTTCAAAACAATGCACTGTTTACAGCTTTTGAAAAACAATGAGATAAATAGCTGAAGTAACACACTGATCTGTGAACGTTTTCCCAAATAAGTGAAAGTCCACAAGAAATCTGTTTGCATTTGCCAAAAATTTGTAATATTTCACACAAACCAACTATATTCCACTGATGAAAACTGGTAAAAAAATTCAGAAGAAAAGTATCTCTCAAGCTTGATCTGAAACTGGTAAAAACATATTCTGCCATTTATTTCAGGTGCTAAAATACATTTGAACAGTTTTACTAAGGAATTAATACCCATACTGATGCACTCGGCAATCTGTGACATCCATTACAATCAGATTAATGGCCTTGGCAGCCCAGAAAGATGACTTGCCATCATAAATTGAACTTCTGCCTAGAAAATCATAGAATTGGGTTAGATAAAAGAGTCTCAGAAGATAGCTTAAAAGGAGGTTGGTAATCTACTGCTCTGCACTCTGAAAAACTATCTACAGCCTTTATAAATTCACTATTAATTGTTTTGATAGCCAGTGTTAAAATCCAGTGGAACCATGACTGTAACATTTTGTTTAACAAATGGGATATGCTTCCTGTGCCAAACTAGCAGCCCCTGACAGAAAAACGGAACAATTTCCTTTTGTGATTCTCCTGTCCAGTATGGCAGGGAGATCCATTCCAAACCAAAACCTGCAGCCTTAGAAATAGAGGCACTTCTGGCAAAGTGCAGCCTGAGCTTGGAAACATCTAATTTGGCACCCAGCATTCAACTGCAGTAACAGTGCTGGCCTTCAGTAGAGTAAGTCAGAAGAAAAACACAAATGAATCATTTGCCCAGACAGCCCAAAGACCTTGGACAATCGCAAATCTAAAATTCAAGTGGCACAGTAGTTCTCAGACTTCATCATAGTGAGCCTCCCCCTAGCCATGGAAAAGATCTTGAGCCACCTCCAAATACTGAAATATTCTTGGGCCTCCCCACAGAAAAATAGCATACCTTGTGCAGTGCACCAGGAATAAAGTGAAACTCCTTTGAGCAGCTGGCTCTTATTTTATTCTACTTATTGTAACTCCCTCCCTAGGCCAGCCTACTTGTTCTGCTATTTTGATTCTTGAACCATTGTTACCCCTTGTGGGGTCATGATATGAAATTGGAAGGTGGCAGGCTGAGGGAAAATGTGAGGAAGTTTTTCTTCACAGTGAGGGTGATGGACATGAGGAAAAGACTGCCACAGGAGGTGATGGGGGCGAGCACAGTGGAGGGTTTTAAACATGCATGGAACAGGCATAATGGTACCTTAGAGGTGGGAAGGAGGAGTGAAAAGCCATTGACAAGGTAGGATCAGAGGCCACAAACTAGTGCAGGGCTTTCAGGCAGACTGGGTGGGCATGGCGGTCCTTATCTGCTGACAATTTCTGTGTTTCTTTGTTTTTTGCGGCAATACCTTCATGGGTCAGACTGTGCTCTCTGTCTTTTTCCCTTCTATTTGTGATAACCTTCCTACCTACCTCTACCTCTCCCCCTCTTACCCTGCTCTTAAGCAACTTCTCAGGGACCATTTTATTCCCTCCTGCTGTTGCTCCTAGTACCTCCCTGTTTAACCCTTATATTTGCTGTTCTGGCACCAGTCTAAATGGTCAATTGTTACCACTCATTATTTGTGCATTGTTCCTATTTGTTTGCAGGATTGTTCATTTTGTATTGCTTGACTGTTTTGCAGTTACCTTTTAGTACTATGTTCACTCCCTACTCTTCTCCAGTTATACCTGAAATGAGCCTTGGCTCAGTGTGCTTTTCCTGGTCACCAATTTGTAAATAGACACATTTATGCAACAGGCATTAGGATAAAAAACCAGCACATAACTCTGTTTATCTGAGTCACTGTGTGGATAAATGGGTATGAAGTAATTACTGTGGGAAAAACTTCCAAGTTATTCCCATAGTGATTACATCATACCCCATTTATCCACACAGTAACTACATCATCCCCCCCCTCCACCTGCCAGCACTACTTCCAACTGCAGCACGAACTTTTACTTTCTAAAGACTGCCTTACGTACACAGTTCAACTCACAACAGCAGCACAATGTTCTGAGAAAGGACTGCACAATAACTCCCCCAAAAATACTCACAAAATCACACAGAAATCTTCAAATTAATAAACAAGCAATGTAACCTTCACAAAAATGCTATCCCCCCGCGGCCTCCGCCACTATGTCCATCTGTTTCTCACATCTCTTACATCCATCCTCTCCTCTTAAGATGGAAAAAACACTACTTCTTTATAAAGCATCCCCCTCCCCATTTTCCTACATCACAGGTGTGCTCCGATATTGTCCTGACTCGCTCTTTTACCAGGCTGCACAGTTGTTACTTACACTTCCTGCGACAGTGCTCACTCCCGAAAACTCCATTCATCGTCCCAGCCCCAATCAATAATCTAGCGGCATTAACAACTCTGCAAAAAAAAATAAATAAATAACTGACGAGCACAAGATGTCCCTCACTCTCCAACACCTAACCACAGCCAAAATCAGCTCTTTCACGTCATGATGCCACCTCCATAAATATCCGTAACAACAGCACTTTCTAGAAGCGGAGCAGCTCTTCATTACAATCCACCCAGCTGCAGAAGTTTACAATCGAAGAGCAAAGAGTACCTTCTAAAACAAACAAAAAAATAAAAAACTCCATCCGCATATCAAGCAAAAATTATATTAAGCAAGAAGGGCCTGTTGCATGAATCCAATATGCAGGGAGTGTCTGTGGGATAACAAAGTTATTTATACAGTTGCCTGTGACCTCTCATGAACCTTACTCATGGCTTCTCCACTCGTGAGGTTACCCGAGGTCACAGGCAACTGTACAAATAACTTCGTTATCCCACATGCACTCCCTGCGTATCCTTTATAAATTTCCCTACTGTTGTCCTCTTTCAGTTTGTCTCATCCCTTCACACAAAATATCTAAAACTCTAAATTTAATACAATGCTTTTTCAGACTTGCGAACCTCCCCAGGAACAGGTTGGGGCCTCCTCAGGGAGGCTGATCTCACCATTTGAGAAACTCTGATGTAGCAAAAGCTTAAGCAAAAGAGAATACCAACTCAGCCACCAAATTTTAGAATAGCAGGAGGCACTGTTAGACTCAGACTTTTAACTTAGCATACATCCACTGAGCTGTAATTTAGATTTCCTGAGGTATATTAGAACTGATATTTATAAAGTCAAAGGATTCAACTCTATCTTCAGTACAAGAAGACTAGAAAAAACAAACACTGCAAATTACATTTTACAAAGCCCTTTAAATTAAAAACAGGGACGAATTTACAGATTTAATTATACCAAAAGTTCATCCTTTTGTTATCTAAATAGCCATAGACACAGATATTATTCACTGACAGTAATTTATGTAGCCTAGCTTTGAAAAACAGAAACATGGAATGTTTTGGCAGAAAAGGACTGGTATGCTCATCTGGTCAACCCTATTTGCCTTGCAGAACACTACAACCCAGACTACATCTGGTCGCAGGTGTCCCTCTTGTTTCCTTTACCTCTGTTTATTATACCAAAATGCCTATCCCTTTCATGCTTGAAGCTCCCACTGTCTTCACCCCACCATCTCTTCTGGCAGGCTGTTCCAGGCATAGGAACACTGTATACTAACTGGGCATCACACCATTTTGTCAAAATAGTGCATTGCCCCACCAAACAGGATAGCCAGGTTCGCATCTCAGACGCAGGACTTCGAGAAGTGTCTAGCAAAAAGAGGATGCAGCATCCAGCACTTCTTCACTGGAGTCTGGGTAAACTTAGGATAGAGCCTGACTATATGGTGGGGGCATGGGGAAGCACCATAGCAGTTTAGGTAGGGACAATGGGATGGGTGGAATATCTGCTTATTTATCTGATCTCCTAAGTTGTGATATCCTGGAAGTTGGGCCTATATATCTCCTTTCCCACTGGTGGTGGCAGCATGGTTCTTGGCATCATCTTTGGTGATTTTGCAAGTAGGAGGAGCACAGGTATTGTACTGTATGTATGGTAATGTTGGGCAGGTAATTAAGAGGCCAGGAGGCTGGGGCCTATGCATATGAGGCCAAGAGAGTCACAGAGGCCTTATGGAGCTGGAAGCATAGTTAGGAGCAAGTTCACCTTGGGGCATAGGGGAGTCCTGTTTCTCAGGTGCTTTCCACTGTGTGTCCACTTTCACAGTGAGAGTCAGCTCAGTACACTTAACTGGATTGTGGTTGGGTAAAGTCTTGCAGCTACTGTCTGCAGTTACACAGTTATGGGGTGCCAGGGTTCCGGATGACACTGTGGTTGTGGACACAATTGATGCTCACCAGGAAACTGGCTTAAGACTCACGCCAAGGTGTCAGTTCCAATTACAGACCTCAAAACACAAAACAAAACAGGCACACTCCAGGAGCAGGAGTAGGTGCAGGACATGGCAGCCAGCCTGCTAAATACAAAATACATAAAAACCCCGCGCACTGATAAGAACATAAGAATCTGCTGGCAGAAGGAGACCATGCAGTCCATCTAGTCTGCCTGAGATGTCTACCCCCCTCTCTGCTACTCTTGTTGAGGTGACTACATTGACTGTCCCATGCCCGTCTGAATTCTCTGACAGTTTTAGCCACGACCACCTCAGGTGGTGGGCTGTTCCAATGGCCCATGACCATCTCTGTGAAAAAGTACTTAATAACATTGGTTCTGAATCTACCACCAACCAGGCGTCAGTTGTGCCCTCTTGTACATCCAGTTTTATTTTCCTGAAAGAGGTTACCAGTATGTACTGCGTTTATTCCTTTAACAAATTTAAACATTTCTATCATGTCTCCTCTGTTCCTTCACTGCTCTATGGAGAATCAATCAATCAATCAGTCTTTATTTTACCAGGTGAAGCACCATGGAGCGAGCTCATTTGCAAGGTGGACCTGGACAAATGCACATAAAAGTAAACAATATACAAAGGAAAAAGATGGGTGTACAATCAATGAATACAATGTGGAAGAGGACATAAAACACAGTACAGTATTACGCAAGGTCTATACAGGCAAATATGCAAGAGGCTAAGAAAAAAAATATTGTCAATATACATTATTATACAGTATGTACATAAACAGTTCAGGAAGAACTGGAAGGAGGTGTGATCGGGAGAAGAAGGGAGAAGGAGTTATAAACAGGGAATCACAAGGCCTAGGGATGGATGTCCGACACTTATTTCACTGGCCTCCAGGGGTTGGGGGGTAGGCAGTTGCAGGATTCTATAAAGGAATGAGAGAATAGCTTTTTGAAGGAGGAGAAGGTTGTCGGGCCAGCCAGCTTCAGAGTTTGTTGCAATTTGTTCCATAGGTGAGGGAGTACATAGCTTGTAGAACAGATTTAACTGGCTGAGCCTATTTTCATAAGATTTGTGGTGTAGTCCCTAAACTGTCTTGGTGGCTGTCTGCACAGATTCAAGATGGTCTATGTCCTTTTTTAGATGTGGCCTCCAGAACTGCATATAGTACTCCAAGTGAGGCCTCACCAAGGACCTATACAGTGGGATGATTACCTCATGCTTTCTGCTAGTAATACCCTTACCTATGCATCCAAGGATGCCGCTTGCCCTTAGTGCTGCCTTTTCACATTGCTTTCCTACCTTTAAATCGTTTGATATCATAACTCCTAGATCCCGTTCCATCGTTGTCTTTTCCAATTACTGCCCTTCCAAGACATAGTTATTTCCTGGGTTCCTCTTACCCAAGTGCATAACCTTACACTTTTTGGCATTGAGTCTCAACTGCCAGATCTTGGACCATTCCTCCAGCTTTCTTAGATCTGCCTCCATTCTCTAGAACCCTTCCTGTGTGTCCACCCCGTTTCAGGGTTTTGTATCATCTGCGAACAGGCAGACTTTCCCTTTCAGTCCCTCAGTGAAGTCACTGATGAATATGTTGAAAAGGACTGGGCCAAGCACTAATCCCTATAGAACCCCACTGGTTACTCTTCCCTCCTGCAACAAGGTGCCATTTACCATAACTCTCTGAGTCATGTCCTGTAGCCAGACTTTTATTCAGTTGACCACTTTCTGGCCTATGCCTGTTTGCTCCAATTTACTTGCTAGCCTTCTGTGTGGAACTGTATCAAAGGCTTTGCTAAAATCCAAATATACTATGTCCACAGCCCCACCTTGGTCCACTGCTCTTGCACTCATAGAATTGGACTATAATAAAAAATAACAAACTAGTAATGGTGCAAATACATTTATTATCAGCAGCTTTAGAAACACCGAAAATGCCCATTACCCAAGCGCTTCAACAAAGTCTGGGTCTTTCTCAGGGGGCAGGTGTAAACATCATAGAGTATGTGTGCTTTTATACCCTGTGCTTAAAGAGACATACAATCATTGGTGCAACCCAGCATAATAAATTAAACAGTACAAAAAAATTCCAGTACAAAAATTACATGTATAAATATAGGATGGGGGGGGGCCTGCATTCCTAAAAAAATAGCAATTATTAAGAAAACCCTTCATTTCATTAACTTGCTATTATTCCAAATAAATAGAGAAATTATGACACATTCATATTTTTCAATTTTTGCAATGATTTATGCATAAGAAATACTTTTTTTGCATGAGTTGACAATGTATGGAGTCCACCCTATTATATCCCAAATGTACTGTAGTTGCCTGCTTCCATCATCCCATTGCCTTTCCCTTCTGTCCTCCAGAGAGTACATGTCTTACCTTGCTGATTCTGGATTATTTTCATAGCAACCACTGTATAGTCTCCCTGTCCTTCTTCAGGTGCAGGTTTCAAGGCATGCAATGTTCCAGGAGTGGTCTAACTGTTGACTTCTACAGCAGATGAACCAGCCTTTTGCTGTGACTGGAACCCCACCACCTGATGCACCCAGTATTCTGTTCACGTACCCATATGCCATATTGCACTGGGATGAGGGTCCCAAGTGACTGATAATTATCACCATGTCTTCCATGGAAAGCACTACCAGTGTCACTATGCCAGTTGGTGATCGGTACCTCACTAAAGGTATTTTCTCAATGCTGTTCCTTTTTTAGGATCTCCCCACAGCATGATTTTGCCCAACCTATTGTTCTCAATCTCAACATTAGGATAGGTGGTGTTAGTCACACCCAGGCTGGCTACCTCAACTACAGGAAGCCATAGTGGCAGAGCTATACTCCCAGGAGTCCCTTCTCTCCTCTCTCCAGATATCCTCCTGAAATATAGCCTGAATCAGATGAACATCTTCAAGATCTTCCAAATGAGACCCCTAATAGGTCAGTTATTTGGTACCACCCTTCAATCATCCAGAGTGGGGCCCATCCTAACTCAGTTGCAGGATTTATCCTCTAAACCTCATTGCATTTCTTTTCTATAATGCCTGCCTTTTGGCTATAGGCCACCCGGTTCCCCTTCCAAATTCTAAGACCTGGAACTCCTTGCTGCCTGATTTACCTCTTAACTGGGCACAAATCTGGAAAGACCTATATATCTATAATTCCCAGGACAGGCTTAGACTTACCCAATACCATATTTTAAATTACATGTATTACACGCCCATCAAATTGGCCAAAACAGGCCGTCTTCAAGATTCTGCTTGCTCCAGGTGTGGTAAATCAGAAGGGAATCTGTTGCATATCTTCTGACAATGTGAAAAAGTTGCTCCCTTGTGGTAACTTATTCAGTCTAGGATGGATCCCTTCTTGGGTTTGGAGGGGCTCTTCACCATGGAAATCTGCATTTTGAGTATTTATACCAACATCAGGGTCAAAGAGCATAGATTTCATATGGCCTTAATCTTAATTGTTGTCAAGAAGCTGGTGCTCAAACACTGGTTGGATCAGCTGGTTATATCCTACAGTGAATGGTTCAATGCTCTTTCAGCATGTTTTAGAACAGAACGTTTGATTGCCAGTTCTCGTAATAAGCTCAAGCTTTTCTACAAAAAATGGGGCAAGTTATATGCATTATATCTGCATTAGTGTTGTATGATCTTGCTAACTCTTCATGTGTTTAATTCCAAATGCAATGTTGTTGCCTTTATCTATTTGTTGTGGGCACACTCCAGGGAAGGGATTGATGGGAGGAGGAAAGGGTGGAAGGGTGGATAGATAGTTCATTTTGTGTTATCCGAGATTATTGCCTACTCAGTGTGCTAATGCTGGTATTGTTATTATAAAATCAGTAAAGATTTTGAATTTCCAAAAAATTATCATCATGTCTCTTTTCTCCTTCTAGTGTTCTGCTCTGACCCCACTATTGCAATATTCCAAATGTAGATTTTTGTTTCCAGTTGTGCATCACTTTACATTTTGTTGCCATTAAATTTCAGCAGCTAATTTCTGGACCAGTGCTCCATCTGTTCTGTATCCCCTTTCATGCTGCTAATCCCCTAATCATTATCCACTCTACCACAGAGTTTTGTAACATCTGTGAACAGATTCACTTCACCTTGTAACCCCCATCCCAAGGTCACTTATATACATGTTAAAAAGTATTTACTCAAGTGTGATATATTGTGGGTCAGTACAGAACAGACTCATACACTGTATGTCAGTTAGTGGCCATCTTTTATTCTACTCAGAGATAGTGGTCTTACATCACTGGACATACACAAAAAAGGCCTACTGTGCATGACAGGAACTTACATATATAAGGGACTACAATACCCACATGTGTAAATTACAACTCTAATCAACGTCCTACCATATATATCCATGTATATACTACCATACATATCCATGCATATACTACACTCCTCACCCTTAGACAGAAACTTGTCTAAATACTTCAACAGTAACATTTCTAACTTCCGGGCTGAAGTAGACTGTTCGGTTCCTATAAACAAGTTCAGGGGATTATTCTGCCCCTTAGGTAGAAGTTGTCACTAAGTAACAGTACAAGTAAGAGTTCAGTTACACAGAGGTACAAGTTCATTACCTGACTTTAAAGGTCAAGTCTTTGTGGTGGTCTTCGGTGCCTCAGAGGATATCCATGGGCCAGGATAACCGCTGCTGACTGACTGAAGATTCATTATTATTTGGCATCGGCTTCGGTGGAACTTCACGGGTAGGAGCAAAGTCCTGTGTGTCACTGTCCTCAGATGAAGTGACATCTTCTGTGGCATTTTCTGAAACCTTGGCATGCAGCAGGTGATCCATATGTACATGAGCAAGTCACTGTTCCATGTGAACTGCATAAGTCAAAGGGCCACGTTTTTCAATCACCACCCCAGGAATCCAAGAACTCTTGGGATATCTACAGTCTCGAACCATCACCCTCTCCCCAGGATGAAAAATCTGTACTGGCTTGGCTAACTTGTCATGACCCTTTTGCTGTTGTAGTTGATGCTTTGTGACAGTGTCAGCCAAGTCCGGCTTAAGCAATGACAAACGGGTACAAGATTGACATTTTAGGAACAGTTCAGCAGGTGTTCGCTCTGTGACTGTGTGAGGAGTGTTTATGTAAGCAAACAGGAAACGAGCCAGCCTTTGAGCTGCTGTTGTTGTGAATTAGATTTATTACAAGCTTTTTTGAATATCTGTACAGCTCTTTCGGCTGTGCCATTTGATGCTAGATGGTAAGGTGGAGTCAAAATATGTCGGACACCATTCTACTTTAAGAACAGTTTAAAGATATGGGAAGAAAATTGGGGACCATTGTCTGACACTAACTCCCATGGTAGTCCATAAGTGTTGAAAAGTTTTCTCAAAACTCTGTTGTCTGTTGGGTGTAGGCCTTGGGCGTTGATCCAGTGACCTAGGTACTCAACAGAATTTTGCAGAAATTGGCATTTCGTTAGTTTTACTCTCAGTCCATACTGTTGCAGTCTGGTCAGAACTTGGTCCAGGATTGTCAGATGCTCTTCCACTGTTGGTGCTGTTACCAAGATATCATCCATAAAGCATACTACATGGTCCAGTCCATGCAGTATTTAGTCCATTGTGTTCTGAAAAATTGCTGGTGCTGTGGAAACTCCATATGCCAAGTGATGATACCGGTAAAGTCCCTTGTGGATGTTGATGGTTAGATATGGTTCTGACTCTGGTTCCAATTCCAGTTGCTGGTATGGAAAAGATAAGTCCAATTTGCTAAAGAACTTGCCCCCTGAGAGTGTTGAGAACAAATCCTCTGCATTGGGTAATAGGTATGTATCTTGCTGTATGCAGCAGTTCACTGTAACCTTGTAGTCACCACACAACCTCACTGCTTTGTCTCGTTTCTGTACCACAATGATAGGGGCTGCCCAGTTGCTCCTCTCTACTCATGAGATGATACCATGGCTTTCAAGACAGTCCAGTTCCTTCTCTTCCCTTGAAGCATACGGTACTGGTTGAAGCTTGTGGAAAATTGAAACGGCTCCTGGTTGCACTCGGATCTTTGCCTTGAAATCTCTGATCGTGCTGTAACCATCCTGGAAAATAGGACCGTGTTTGTCCAATATTTTCTTTAGCACATCTTGCAGTGCTTTGGTCACTGTATTCAAGCTGAAGGTCTTTTCCCAGCTCAATTTGATCTGCATGAACCAGTCTCTGCCTAGTAATGACTGTCTTTCTTCTTGTACCACCACCAGAGGCAAGGTCCACCTTTCTCCCTTGTAGGTGACTGGCACTTGAATTTCCCCTAGCACAGATATTTGCTCTCCCATGTAAGTCAGGAGTGGAATAGATGATGGTTGCAATGGGCACGGCTGAAGTTTCTCTCTGTAGATGTTCTCTGGCACAAGAGATACTGAGGCTCCGGTGTCTAGCTGCATGCTCACCAGGTTGCCTGCTAGCTCAAGCTGGAGGTAAATTTCCTTTCCGGTTGCCAGTGTTGCATAAACCATGAACAGGCACAATGCCTCATTCTCCATTTCAGTGGTTGCAGTGCCATCTGTGACATATCGTGCAGTAGCAGTCTGTGATGTACCTTTGCACACCCTTTGTATGTAACCCACTTTTCCACAACTGCGGCATTTCTCGTTTCAAAAGTGGCATGTGCTTTGATGGTGGTTACCTCCACATCGGTAACACGGTTTTGACTTTGTGGAAGTGCCCTGTGTTGCTGACTTCCAAAATGGGGTTGCTGATGAGCATGTGAATGACCACTGTGTGGTGTGGCATGTCCTTTTAGTTCTAGGGTATGGGTGACCTTATGAACGTCACTTCTTTAGGGTTTTGAATGTCCCGCCAGTGCTTGGAAGCCTTTTTGAACAAGCTCCATAGCGAATGCAATGTTACAAGCTGTCTTAAAGTCTAGTTTTTTTTTCTCACAAAAGCCTTTTTCTGTAAGCTTCCACTCTCAGACCGCAAACAAAGCAATCTCAGAGGGCATCATCCAGGGACTAGTCAAGCTCACAAGTGTGTGCTAGACTCTTTAATGCGATGATGTAGTCAGCAATAGGTCCCCCTTCTCCTTGGTTGTGCTGGTAGAAGGTGTTCCATTCAGCAATGAGAAGGGGCTGGAGTTTGAAATGCTTTGCAAGTGCCTCAGTGAGTTGTTCATATGTCATGGTCAGGGGCTGTTGAATTCCATAGAAGGGCGTGATTCTGTGGTTGTGAGACTGCTAGGAAGACATCTACTTGTTCATCTTCTGCTACTTTTGTTTGCCTTAAGCCAGCATTGGAAACGCTCTAGATATAAATCAAATGTTTCCTTGGATTCATCAAATTCAGGTACTCTGCCAATTGTAATCATGATGTCTGTAGCTACAGGTAGGTGCTCAGGAGCTGCAGTGTTCACACACAAAACAAAACATTTATTTTTCTGTTTTTTTTTTTCAGTGTGTGATACAGTTTCTGTGGTGTGCCTCAAGAGGCTTCTGCTTTGCTGCTGTAGTCAGTGTCTGAGGACATACATCAGCCGAGATGAAGCATAGGAATGTTAGCTTTCAGGCTGAAGCCATAATTCATGTGCCTCAGTGCAGACCTGCTATTAGCTGTGTTGGCTGTTTTTCAATACATCAAAGTAGCAAATAACTACTTAGGTTTCTGCTTTATCTGTCTGTAGATAAATCTGTACCCAGAGCATACAAGTGAGCAATTTATGGAGTTTTCAGCAAGTAGCCAGAGACAGACAGTTAAGCAGCCCGACAAACAGAATAGATGCAAAGAGCTGGAAAGATTTACTATGCAGTTTAAAATTTAAGAAAAACATACATTAGTTTATATGACCCTTCAGTTGCACTCGTAGAAGTTCTGGTGATGATTCTCATCACCAATGTGATATATTGTGGGTCAGCACAGAAAAGACTCATACACAATATGTCAGTTAGTGGCCATCTTTTATTCTACTCAGAGATAGTGGTCTTACATCACTGGACATACACAGAGAAAGGCTTATTGTGCATGACAGGAACTTACATATATAATGGATTACAATACCCACATGTATAAACTACAACTCTAATCAACTTCCTACCATATATATCCATGTATATACTACCATACATATCCATGCATATACTACATCAAGGACAGACACCTGTAGCAGGCCATTTGTGATTTTCCGTGCCCCAACATGACAGAACTTGCCATTCAGGACCACTCTCTGATTTCTATTTATCAACCAATTCCTAACCCCCTAGTTAGCCCTTGCCCTACTCCTAATGATTTTAATCCAAGTAATCTGCTCTAAACTATTTTCATAATTTTATTCAACTTTCTCTGCCCTTGACATTTTGGTTTTTCAGCAGTCATCCCTAGAACAGCCAAAGAAGGTCAGCGAGGCTGGAGGGACATTACTAGGTGCGGAGTGTGGCCACTTAGAATCATACTGGATTCATTAAGCTGTACCAGTCTTTTATTAGCAGCACAATTATTTATTTATTGGTTGATTGATTGATAGATTTAAAGTTCAGTGACTGGGGTAGGCACACTGAGCCAGAGTTCATTTCCAGATGAACCATGGGTGGGAGTGGGGCTACTGTAGGTAGTGACACAGTAATGACAAACAAAGTGACAATGAGTGCATGTACATGAACAAGAAATGCAAGATACAAGTAATAAAGTCCAGAAAAAGAAAACAATGCAGAAAGTGTATAAAGTACATCTGTTATGGGGTAGCAAGGATAAGAGGAGAGCTAGGGGAGCATGCCACCAATGTATGGCAAGACATGTGTAACAGAATCATTGAGGTATAAAATTCAAATCACAGAGTTCAGTAGGTTCCAAAATATACAGTTGGGTAAATAGAGTGTGTGTGTGTTTTGGTGGGGGGGGAGGGTGATTAGGCATGGGTCACTGTAACATGGAAAGAAGAAGAAGTCTAGTTGCTTTGCATCCTTTTGAGAAGTGTACCAGTAAGAGTGGTTTATAATGCTGTGCAAATGTCATATATACCTAGTAGTAAGCATACTGGCTTACTAAGCAGAGGACCCAGGGTTGAGAACTAAGGACAGTGCTGACAGCTGAGTCGCTCAATACAGGGGTGATTCCAGAGGACTGGAAGGGGCCAAAGGTAGTCCCTCTCCACAAGAGTGGTAGCAGAGAGAAGGCAGGAAACTATAGGCCTGTCAGCCTCACCTCGGTAGTGGGTAAGGTTATGGATGCACAGCTTAAGGAAAGGATTATGGGACACTTGGAAACCATGGCAGCACAGGATCCAAGGCAGCATGGATTCACAGCAGGGTGATGAAAGAGGTGGATCAGGGAGTAGCAGTGGATATCGCCTATCTCGATTTCAGCAAGGCCTTCGATACCGTACCACACAGGAGACTGGTGAACAAGCCAGGGAGCCTGGGGGTGGGCCACAAAGTGGAAAACTGGGTTAAAAACTGGTTGAGGGACAGAAAGCAGAGGGTGGTGGTAAATGGGATCAAATCTGAGGAAAGGAGGATGACCAGTGGGGTGCCTCAAGGATTAGTCCTGAGGCCAGTCCTTTTTAATGACTTCATCAGTAACATCGCTGAAGGGCTTGAGGGGAAGGTTAGCCTATTTGCAGATGATACCAAGATTTGCAACAGAGTAGACAATCCAGAAGGGGTCGAAAGAATGAGGAGGGATCTGGGAAAGCTGTAAAAATGGTCCAGAATGTGGCAATTAAAATTTAATGCAAAAAAGTGCAAAATCATGCACCTAGGGTGAAGAAACTCTGCAGTGAGCTACAGGATGGGGGGGGGGGAGGTGCTGGCAGTCTCTAGGGAAGAAAGGGATTTAGGAATAATCATCTCAGATGACCTCAAAGTGAACAAACAGTGTAACAAGGCTGTGGGGAGGGCCAGCGGGGTGTTGGTGAGCGTAGGAAGGGGTATCATGAGCAGAAGAAGGTAGGTGGTGATACCCTTATACAAAATGCTGGCGAGGCCTGATCCAGAGTATGGTGTTCAGTTCTGGATGCTGCATTTTTGCAAGGACATAAACAGGATCGAGATGGTCCAGAGAAGGGTGACCAAGATGGTGCAGGGATTGCATCAGAAAACAATGAGGACAAATAAAAAAAAAACTCAGTATGTATACACTGGAAGAGAGGAGGGAACGGGGCGATATGACAGAGACCTTCAAGTATCTTAAAGGCTTAAATAAAGTACAGGTGGGGGACATCTTTCAGTACACGAGCTGTACAAGGACAAGGGGGCACGATATGAGACTGGAGGTGAGAAGAATTAGGGGAAATGTGAGGAAGATTTTCTTCACAGAAAGGGTAGTAGATGATAGGAATGGCCTGCCCCAGGAAGTGGTGGGGGCTAACACAGTGGGGGCATTCAAGCATGCATGGGTTAGACATAAAGGAACCCTAGATGTGGGAAGGAGAGGCAAAAGCCGATGACAAAGTAGGGTTGATGGTCGCTAATGCAGGCAGGGAATATGGGCAGACTAGATGGGCCTAGTGGTCCTCATCTGCCATGAACTACTATGTTACTATGTTGAATCCAGCTACTCAGAGTCCCAGTTGGATGACAGGAGGCTGCAGGGCACTCCATGTGGATGTACACAGTCTCAAGTTAGAAAGGGTACCATTTATTAGCATGTGACTGGCTCTACTTAGCAACAGGTAGGAATGAACATTATAAATACTCATTGCTGCAGCCTGACTGTATTATTGATGTGGGGATGCAAAGTAACATAGCAATGGATGATGATTGAGACTTAGGATTCCATATCATCTGCCCCTTTCCTGCCATACTGTAGTGACTATAACTAGTTTAAGAATGGGCACACACATTAAAGCTTATCATCTAGAATGTCACCCCTACTCATTCTGTGTAACCCTCAATGCCATTCTACATCAGAAATCAGTCTAGTCCTGCTTTGAAAGCCTAAACAGTACCAGACCCTACAACTTTACTGGGTAGGCTATTCCACATATTAACTTCCCTACATGAGAAATATGTTTTTCTCATGTTTACCATTATTTTGGACCCATCAACTTTGAATGCAAGTCCGCTGGTTCTTCTTGGCTTACCAGTTCAAACAATCTTTGTATATTCCACCTTATATATTCCTTGAGCATTTAGAACATCATGATCATGGCCCCTTTCTCATTCACTATGTTGAATAGTTGCCCCAAAATCTGAAAACAGCTTGGTGGCCTTTGCTGGACCCTCCTGATCATTTCAGTGACTTTTCTGCACTGTGGTGACCAAAACTGCATGCAGTACTCAAGGTGTGGTCTAACCAAGAAACAGCTCACAAGATCAAAGTGTGCTCAGGTGAACTATCTGCACCACTTGAATATAAAATCACAACAAAGTCAAACAGATGGACAGACTCAAAAGGCAGATAAAAAGAAGATTATTTAATGACTATACTGAGCAGCATCCTGGGATCTAGCACTTCATGGAACAACAGATTTTTGAAAGTGTGCCCTCCTCAAAAATCAGTTGCTCCATGATGCACCGAAGTTTAGACTGATGATCAGTATACAAATATAAAAAATAGTCAGCAGAAGAAGGACTTACAGTCTGTCAAGTCTGCTCTATTGTGGAAACCCTGATTTAGCAATTACTGTGGTATCACCCTCTTCTCCATAAAACATGACCCTCTCCTTCACCCTATCCCACCTCCCTTGAACCCTGCCCCTACCATTTTAGAGTAGCAATCTCATATGGGAGTTCATTCCACTCTTCCATCATTTGTTCTGTAAAGAAGTATCTCCTGACCCCCTTCTTGAAACTTCCCCACATCAGCTTATAGCAGTGCCCCCTTGTGATCTTGTACCCACTGAAACAAAAGAGATCACCTATATCCACCTTCCTAATACCTTTCAGATACCCAATGGTTTCAATCATGTCCCCCTCTTCCTCCTGTCCTCGAGTCAGTACATGTTGAGTTCTCTCAGACTGTGTTTGTATGCCTTGCTATGCTGTCCCTGAACCATTTTCATTGCTCTCCTCTAGACTGCCTTGAGCTGATTGATATCCTTTTGCAGGTAGGGGCTCCAGTATTGCATGGCATACTTCAGGTGCTGTCACACCAAGAATCTGTACAGAGGCAATATAACTTACTCCCTTCTGCTCTTATACCCCCTTGCAGTACAGCCCAGCATTCTGTTTTCCTTGATTGCTGCCTTTTTTACACTGTGTAGCCTGTTTTAGGTCACTGGTGATGGCTATCCCAATGTCCTTTTACTCTCTGATTTGGTGACCTTGGCCGCCCCCAGGGTGTACTTGTTCCTCAGGTTCTTTCCTCCTATGTGCATGACTTTGCACTTCTTTGCATTGAACCTGAGCTGCCATATACCAGACCTTGGCTGATTTAAGTGTTTAATAAATGTTTTTATTTTCTTCGCCTTTTTTTACCATTTGAGTCAAACAGTCTCTTTTTCTCCCTTTTCTCTCCATGAAGTTCTTAGGAGAATCATGAAGGCCTCCACCTAGTTCCCTTGTCCTTGCTGCCCATGGAAACACATCTTGTCACTTACACCATCATATTCTGATTGAAAGCCTCCTACTCAGCACTAACAGTCCTGCTCAGTGGCATATTCATTAATTTACCCGTAACCATCTTCTCTGTCAACTTATCAAAATATGCTTAATTAAATTGGAAAGAAATCCCTCTCTGCTTTCCTGCTGACATTGTTTACCTCCCAGTCAATGTCATGAGATTCTTTGAATTCCCCCATAAGGACCAATAGTCCCATACTTTTTTTATTTTATTTCATTTGCCAGTTCACAGTGATGGCCTGCTGTTCTACCTAAAGCCTATACATACTGTTCTCCCAGAACTGCATTTTGGTCTTCATAGGGTCCAAATTCCAGCCACAAGCAGTCTGTAGGGCTTCCTTCTGACTTCACTCTCTTTTTCTCATTTGCTTTAACACATTGTATCTTTGGTGGCCATTTTGTATCAGGTTAAGCAATGGCTGGTTCAGATTTCAAACTGAGCTATTGAGTACAATGAGTTAATCCCTTAGCAACCCCATTACCCCCAACTCTGATGACACTCCCTAGCCCTTATAATATGTTTAGTTAATCTCCATTCTGAGAATGTTTTTTAGTGAACAGAAGAATGTACTGAGTCTGGAAAGGTGCCAGATGGAGATGCATCCCCTGCTGCTTCAGTTGTATGCCAGGGCACATAGCCCAGCTGGCTAAAAAAGATGTCTTGATGGTTACAGAAAGCACTCTTGCTTGGGAACAGCTTACAGGAGTAACTGCTACACCCACCACCTTTACACCTCATCCTACAGAGACAAAGAGACCTTCTTAGGCTGTGGAAATACTGGATTTTGCATTTTAGTTTTAAATATCCCCCTTCAAAAACAGCGTTGAGAGACGATGGTAATGTGCACCCACCATGCTCGGCAATGTGCATCCACCATGCCCCACAATTCCTTGGTGCCCAAATGAAATTTTCAGTACCTGCACAAGGGCATCTAGGTTTAGCCTGGAAACAGGCACTCAGTTGGAAACTCAATGGTGGTCTTTGCTCCCAGTGCCATTTCTTATGCTGTGCAAACTTTCTGTGGGTGCACTGGGGTGTGGAAGGATACATGGACATGCTGTAATGCTACAAAGTGAGTAGAACTTTGTTATGTTCTACACTAGGGTCTTGCATAAGGGCCTGCTTTACAATATAAGGTCCAGTGGATGACGGCCTTCTGCAGTGACATTGAGGGCAGTTATGTATGCTGTATCTGCTTAGTTAGACAAATATAGAGTAGCCTATAGCAAATCAATTTACTTTTGACTGAAAAAACATTTCCTCTACCTGTATAAAAAGTGAAGTTTATCTTTGCTCAAGTCTATATAATAGGAACAGACCCATTTTCTCATAACGTGCTATTTAGAAAAGGTTTAATAAATGAAGATCTAGGAAGGGTGGGGCTTAAGATCAGAGGCTCCCTATTTTCTTGTTAAATTAATGCAAATTTTGTTTCAGCATTTGCAGAGCAATAACTTCCAAAGCCCATAAGCATCCTGCACAGTCCTGTTTGGGTACTGAAAAATGCTTACTGATAACTTAATAAAAGTCATGACCCTAGCCAGCACCTTTTGGCAAGGGTGCCTGCAACACACTTCATAATCACACATGCTCAAAAGAGTGGGCAGATGTTCAAAAGCCAGGACACAGGTGCAGCTGAATCCAACAACTACCACTACATTCAACATCCATAGGTATGCAGGCCTTCAAACCCAGGCTTATTGCTTAATGTAATGCCCCTGTCAGATAGGTGTGCCCTCATGGTAGCAAGAGGAGCAAGTCACCAATACCTAACACTACCATCAGGCTGCTCCTGGGTTTTTGTCACATTGAGAAGTTGGGGGGGGGGTATCCAACAGAGGAAGAAGTAGTGATATCTCGACCCAGGGAAAGATTCTAGTGAGCCTGATAAAGTGACAGTACTGGGATTCTGTACCAGACCACCTCCCTGTTATGGTCACAGCTCCCAGAGACCCGAAGTGAAAGCAACAGTTCCCTCCAAGTAGTAAGCACAATGTTAAGGCAGCCAATGATGAAAGCAGGTTTAAACAGCAAAAACACAACTTTATTACACAACAGACCCAGCAAGGGATAAAATACTTCAGGTACCAATCAGTGTGGAACCTTTCAATGCCCTCTTAGGTGGGGTCAGGTCTACCCTTTACCCCAAGACTGCAGATAGTTAAGTCCCACAGGGATGCAGATGAAAATTTTGTTACATAGCTACCAGTAAGAGAGTCCAGCTAGGCACAGACAGCTCTGCTCACCCTCATACCACAGCAACTTTTTGCCCACCAGTCTTCCTTTACCAGAGGCTGCTACCATCTACCATCTGGTACCAGGGCTTAGATATTGACTAGGAGTTCCCTGTAAGACACTGACTGAGTGCCTTAGGTGTTGCAGAAGGGTAGGCCTAAAGATGCTGCAACAGGTTAACTGGAATTAGTGCACTTTAGTAAGTAAGTATTTTATTTCTATAGTGACTAATCCCAGGGGCTCTGGACACCTTACAAGTAATAAAAGAGTTAGATGGAATCATACATAGATATAAGTTTCAAAATAACTTAATAAAACAAAATGGAGCAAGTGAGCAGAAATTAACAACTCCCCACAGGCAATGCAATTGTTGAAATGGCTTTCAATAGGCCCTGGAAATGGGCCCAAAGGCCAACTGGAAGCACAGACTTTCCAATCACCAAAGGGAATTCCCCTGAAGAAGGGCCACCCTGCAGCATACTCACAGTTTCTATGACCTGCTGGGTTCTCCTAGCTCTGCAGGCTTCAGGATCTCTTCTTTTAGTAGGGCTTCCTCTTTGAACTTCACATTCTTTCAGGCTAGTGTCTGGTTTTCAGCTTCCTCATGGAGGGTTGGCTGGCTGTCCTCTATTTTTCCCTCAACTGCTGAGGCCCTGGGTTCCCCCTCCTATTCTGGCTGCCAGACTAATTTCAGCAGCAGCCCAACACCAGCTAGATTGCCTGCTATGGGACCCAGATCAGCAGCTTCTCCCTGTGCTCAGTGCTTCCACATCATCAGGCTGACTAATACATGCCTGTTTTTCACTCCTGACCAGGACTGGCAGCAATTTGCAGTTCCTTCTCCAGACACTCATCTAGAAAGGCACAGCTTGAACTCTTCTCTGGCATATAGATCCAACTCTTTTTTTTGTTGCTGATAATCTGTTTTAGCTCCAGCACAGTCTAAACCTCCACTGACCACCCCCCCCCAGCCCTGTCGCTGCATTCAGTTACTCACCTCACCAATCTTTCCCCATGGCTCCCCACTGCCTAAGGACCAGATCTGGATTGCTTCCACATGGCTTACTGCCATGGAAAGTCCGACAGCAGGGGCCACTTGCCAGCAGCAGGGATCCAGTGTGGGAAAGGGGTCCTGCAGTCTGGTGTGAAGCCTGCAGAAGGTCAGCTCCATCCATGCTGTGACTGGCCTGTTTTTTTTCTAATTATTCATGGAGGGATGGACATGCAATGTCATCCAGATGTGTCACACATGCTACCATGCATGGGACGTCGACGACCACCAACCCTCCAGACCTCATTACTCTGGCTGCTGATCCCCAAGGCTCTGCTGAGGACAGATGGGTGCTGGGACCCGCAACCTTCCCATCCCAGAGGAGGGGAGCCATCCTCCAGATGCTCAATCCCTCTCTCCCCGGCCAGCCCCTGGAGAACCGAGTTCGTCACTGAACCCGGGTTGCTGGTGTGGCAGCAGGTGAGGCAAAAATGGTGCATCTGCCCTCTGCACTACCAGGCTGGCTACAGGTCCAACTCTTACTTAGATCTCTCCAGGTCTGCCAGTCTCCAGCACAGTCCCCCTCTTATACCACCATTCTGGGATCAGCTCCCACTGGTCCTGATGACTGTCACACAATATCCATGATCCAATAAGACAAAGAAAGGGCACCATATCTCATCTCCTTCCTTCTCCCAGAGGTCTCCAGGGGCAAGCTTTGGGCTTCCAGCTCACTTATTGGCTGTCCTAGGGGTTGGGGTAACCAAGATGGCTCCATCCATGTTGTTCTAAGATGCTGGCCCTATTGTTGGTGTTTCTGAGGGTTCCTGCCCTCATTTATGACTACTACACTCCTAGATTTGGTGACAGTGGGGGGTGATGCACTCTGGTTGCTGTGAAGAGTGGTAGAATAGTCATTTATTGCCTGACCACCCACTTTTGATCCTCAGCCAAAACCACAAATGAATGATTTTGAACATAGTGCCGGAGATGCCAATAAATAGTGGCTCCTGCCAGGTCATGCCCTCTCCTACCAGCCACCATCTGTGCAATTCAGATCTCAGGGGTCAGAGAAATCAAAAGATGGCCAGTAGCAGAATGAGCCCTGAGGTAAAACCCACACTTGGTTTGGGGGGTGGGGCTTACATTATGAACAGTGAGGGCTTTTAAGTCCCGACACCCCTAGGCAAACTTTGTATAGATGCCCCCCCACCACCACCAACACAAGACACTCAGATTCACCCATTCCGGTAGATACTGAAACAAGTATTTACTGATTTGGTGCCTCCTAGTAAGTCACACTCCAAGGTAGCAATCCTAGTTTGCCTATCCTTAAGGTCACCCTAATTATGAATGATCAGGGTAAAAGGATAAATTATGTAGAACGTTACCACTCAAGGGCGAATGACATTATGGAAATAACTGCCAGCGATAACTGAAATAAATGGTATAAATGGGTTTAAGAGACATACGTAACTTTTTCTGATAAAAGCAGGGATAAAGAGATATGATGAAACAGGCCTGTGTGGGCTATTCCTGCTCTGGAAACTCAGTTGTTCTTTCTGTACTTGTCTACTAGATTATACATGTTTTAATGATTTCAGTTCAAAGTGTTTGCTCTAAAACAGTTTTTAGTAATTTGTACTATAGATTAGCTGCTGTAAGATATCCTGGTTGTATCATATATGTTTATAAACAGTGTAAATTAGTAATAGGTTTACTTATACCAAATGTTGCTGATTCGAGGACTGCTTAAAAGAGTTCTAATAGCATTGCTTACTAGTGTTGAGGTTTTCACAACATTTACTGAACTAAAAAATGCAATGTTACTGCTTTTAGCTTCTCTGGCAGAATGGTTTACCTTGCATGATAGTCCCCCCTTCCAAGTGTTCTCTTATATCCATGGCAACTGCAGAAGTGTAACAGCAAAAGAATAGCCGCAGGTGAAATCAGCTGAAACATACATGCTACATAAGTGGCTACTGATACAAACCAAACTGACACCAGATCCAGTTACTGCCATGGTTAAACATATTATCATATGGGATGCTAAATTTAACTGCATGACAGATTAAAAGTGGATGTTTTGGAAACGTCGCACATGCTGTGTTTAGGATACCAATAAAGGA
Source organism: Neoceratodus forsteri (assembly GCA_016271365.2). Classification (NCBI taxonomy): domain Eukaryota; kingdom Metazoa; phylum Chordata; order Ceratodontiformes; family Ceratodontidae; genus Neoceratodus; species Neoceratodus forsteri. The sequence goes on from CM028132.1 coordinate 677,405,606, forward strand.
CTCCAGTGTAGGCATTCAAAGTAAGCAAAGTTCATAATTGCATGATAAAAAAAATAAAATGAGAAACTGAATATTTGTATTTGAATGTGTATTTATTTATAGTGCCAGGAAGAAAGCTCCATTGACCAATGCTCATTTACAAGAAGTCCTGGTAGGACAGACAGCAAAACAATACATATAGTTTAGAATCAGCAGAATTACAACCAAGAAAATGTGTCACAAGTTACAGTATCAATATGAGTACATCTCAAGGAAACAACAAAATTCAGAAAATGAAGTACAGTGCTTTGGGAAGAACTAAAGGGTGCAAAAAGACTAGGCAAACATCATACACCATCAGTATATAGAATCAAGAAGGTCAATAGTATTCACATTTGTTAGTACGATGGTTCACAATTAGTGCAAACATAAAAGCAAGGCAAATATCATACACCATCAGTATATAGACTCAAGGAGGTCAATAGTATTCACATTTGTCAGTACGATGGTTCACAGTTAGTTCAAACAGATTAAAAGCAAAGCAAATAACACACCATCAGTATATAGAATCAAGGAGGTCAATAGTATTCACATTTGTCAGTATGATGGTTCACAATTAGTGCTTTAAAAGAAATGAGGCTGATGAATGTACTCAGTTTAAGACTGAGGTTATTCCAATGAGAAGGAGTAATCCAGCTGAAGGTCTTTTTCCCAAAATTGGTGAAAAATCTGGGAATGTTGAGAAGGATTATGTTGTTTTTTTTCCCTAGGCTGTTCAACCAAGCAGTTCTTGTCAGTAGGGACACTATATGTAATGGAAGCACATCCTTGAGGGCTTTAAAAGTCTGAGTGTGGAGGTTACTTTGTATCCTTGTGGCAACAGGTGTCCATCCTGCAGTCGAGTATAAGGTGCAGCGGTGACTTCTGGTAGGAAGATTGAAGATGAAGTGCAATGTTCTGTTGTACAACAGTAGTAGAGGCACAATCATGTAGAAACATAGACACTGACAGCAGATAAGGACCGCTTGGCCCACCCAGTCTGCCCATTTCCCTACCTATTGGATAAGTTGCAGATCCTAGTTAACCAACAGCCTACTTACTCCTACCCATTCAATCAAAAGAATAAAGGTAGCTTGCACTAATGTCCTTTTGCATCTGAAAGCATGCAGGGACCTTAAAAGCTGAGCTGATTGCTGCCCTTCACCACCTGCAGCTCCACCACTAAGGAATCATCTGGAGTCCATGAGTAGTAGCCCACCAATCAGGACCAAAACCTCACCTCCACTGGCATTTCCAGCCAATTGGAAGGTACCCTCTCTAGCCCTTTTGCATCTGAAAGCATGCAGGGACCTTAAAAGCTGAGTTGATCACTGCCCTTCTCTACCTGTAGCTCCACTGCTGAAGAATCTTTTGGGGTTCAAGAGGTCGAGACTTGCCATTAAGAGGCCCTCCCCCACACTGCCTTGACTGACATATTCCCTGAACTATCACCCAATATCACTTTCTGATACAGTGATCCATGGATTATGGAACTACAACTTCTGAAACAGCCCAGCAACCCAGCAATCAGCACCAAAGTCATGCCTCCACTAGCATTTCCAGCCAATTGGAAGTTGACATCTCTAGCCGTTTTGCATCTGAAAGTGTGCAGGAGCCTTAAAAGCTGAGCTGATCACTGCCCTTCACCACTTACAGCTCCACCGCAGATGAATTGTCTGAGGTCCGAGAGGGCTAGGCCTGCCTCTGAGATGCCATCTTCCAGCACTGCATTGACTGATGAACTTCTGGAACTGTCATCCAATGCCCGTTCTTGATACAGCGCTATGTGGATAACAGAGCTACAGCTTCTGAAATAGCCCAGCTGCCCACCAATAAGGACCAAAACCATGCCTCCACTGGCATCTCCAGCCAGCTTTTTGCAACTCCCCTCCTCTTAAGCACCTATCCCTCAAGTGGTTCTGCACACTGTGGTCCTCCATGAAAGGACCATAGTGCAAATGACATCTATCTAAGGAATCTGCCTGGAGTTAGTCCAATGTCAGCCATTGACTGGCTACACTGCTCCAGCCTAGAATGTATTGATTGCCTCTCCACTCTGCCGGACCACTTCTAAGACTGTAAGTTGACCTGCTCCTCTTACTACTGAAACACTAGTTCCTGATTACAGCTTTCTCTGGGTAACCCCAAATTTTGCATTTTGTACCAGCCATTGTGACTATTTTCAGCCTCAGTCTTTCTGCTGTTCTTTCTAACCATTATTTATAGCTCTGCTCTAGCTAGCTTCCATTACTGTTTGCCATAGTTTATGCTGCTGCACTGTAAGCTACATTATGGTGTTCTACATTTCCTAGCCTGCCTTATTGCTGCAGTTTTTGCTGCTGCATCAGTGTTTCTTAGATAAGATATATCTCACCTGCATTGGTTTTAACTCCTTCTAGTTGCTGCATCACATACTGTAGTTCTACAAGCCTGCATTGTGTATACTCAGTTGGGTTGCTGCAATCATCTAGGCAGTGTTTTTTAAGCTTTGTTTTACCTAACCTGCTTATTGCTTCAGTAACTGCAGCCACATTATTGTATTGCAATTTCCCTAGTCTGTTCTAGTTGCTGCCCCAGTTATTGCTGCTACATTGGAATACCTATGAAATCTACTGTAGAAACTCAGTATCCCAAACCTTACAAGACCGAGTTTAGAATACTGAATCTCAAAATCCCAAAAGGTACTTAGATGTAATGCGGGGGGCTCTGCCCTCTGCACCCCCCATACCCGTGGCAAATAACCAGCTCCGAGAGGTGGACCTCAGATAAAAAAATGTTATGGGGGGTGAAACAGCGTGCCAGCAAAATTTCAGGTGACCAGGAACAGAACCCAGGTCTACCAGACCATGCTGGCCGAGCTGCTAATGGCTTAGACCTCCACACCACAGGAGCAGCTCAGCCAGCTTCTGGATTTTTTTCCCCTTGTAATGCCTGGCTAGGGGTAAGGTAGTGGATCGTCACATCCGCTACCATACCCCTGTCAGCATCGGCTTCCTTTTGGTCGAGCTTGTCAGTGTCGGGAGACTGAACTGAATCATGTGAGTTTCGGGATTCCGAGTTTCAGTCTCTTAAATGTATAGCGCTACACTAGCTACCTCTTCAGATTGTAGCTCTGCCTGACTTTGTTCACTCTGCTTAACTTGCTGCACTTTATTCATTGTCTCAGTAATTGTTGCAGATTTACCTAGGTAAAGTTCACCTACCACTGGTTTGTACCTAATTGGGTTCCTTACCCTCCCGTTCTACTTCATTCTTCTCCCCCTCCTACCCCTGTCTCCTCCTCCCTCCTTCCCTTCCCTTCCCTTCCCCTTCCATTTCTCCTGACTCTGCCCTTCTTCCCTTCTCTTCCCCTGCCCTTTATCCTCAACTACCCTTCCCTTCCCATGCTCACAATTTTCCCCCCACTCACTCTCCTCCCTCCTTTTCTTCCTCCTGCCCTCCCCTACCATCCACCCTGGGCTTCCTCCTCTCCTCCCCCTCTCTAAACCTTCAACTTCTCCACTGTGCCTTTACCTCCCTTCCTCTCTCCTGTGTTCTAGCCCTCATTCAAGGGGATGGAAGTCCCACTCCATCCTCCTACTCTTCTTCCTTCTCATAGCTGGCAACCTCGAATCCAACCCTGACCCCCTCTCTCCTCCCCCCCTTCCCCTTAATTCCATAAGGGCTTCAGCATTTTCCACCATAATGCTAGAAGCCTCCTCTCTAAATTCTATCCCTTAAAAGTTTGGATCTTTCAGCACTCTTCTGGCCTCTTGTGTATTTCTGAATCTTGGCTCTTCTCCAGGATACCAACTTGGCTGTCCCTGATTACCACCTCTTCTAGCAGGACTGTGATAAGTGGGGTGGTGGTGCCACCCTGAAAGTCTATAATAACCTATCCTACACCATCACTTTCAGAGAGTCTGTGCCCTCCTGTCATGAGTTCCTTCTAGCTAAGCTATGCTTCCCATCCACACTCCCCATCTTTGTTGGTGTTTTCTATGCCTTCCCTAAAATCTCTCCCTCCTCCTTGGTTGAATCCCTCTCATCTCTTGCTTTTCATGCCTCCTCTGGTGAGCTCCTCCTCCTTGGAGATTTCAATATCAGTTGGCTCTCCCCTGCATCCAGGCCCACCTCCCACAGCACTGAGTCCCTAATCCTTACTCAGCTAATCTCTGAATCCACCCAGCTCACTCCTCACTCCACTAACCACTCTCTTCTGGACTGGGTGCTCTCCTTTCATCCCCACCATATCATTGTAGCAGGCACTCTGCTGGATACATTGTAGCAGGCACTCTGCTGGATACCTTCAGCCATCACTGTATGTGTTACTGTATCAGGAAAGTTAGGCTTACTCCATCCATCCCAAAATACATTTGGCCCAGGTCCCTCCGGTTGCTTGACACTAGAGCCCTCCTAAATGACCTTGCTGCCACTGACTAGTACCCCACCTATTCCGCCCCTGACATTGATACGGTCCTTTCCCTTTTCCATGCCAAATTTATTCACACCTGGGACAAGCATGCCCCAATTAGAAAGTCCAGGTCAAAAGCTCCCACCACCCCTTGGATTACACCTGATCTCACTGACTTATGCAAGTCCTGTGACAAAGCTTGGGACCGTTTCAAATTCTCTCACTCCCTGCCTGACCTCTTATCTTACAGATCACTCAAAGACTGCTGCATGAAGGCTGTCCATACTGCCAAGGCTCTTTACTTAAAATCCAACCTCCAGTCTAACCTTAGTTCCCTGGCAAAATTCTGGAAGGTTATCTACTCCTTTTTTGACCCCCTGCCCAGTCCGCTCCCCCAGTCCTCCTGGTTTACAGATCCCCAGCCTCTGAGCCCCTCTCTGTTGCTGCTTACTTTAATGAATTTCTACCACCTGTGCACTCCCCTCTCCTGGTCCCTCTCCTGTCCTATCCTCTGCCATCTCTCCCCATCCCACTCACCCGAGGGCTTTCACTTCCCTCCTGTCTCTCCTCAGGAAACCTTGCTCACCATTGCCTCACTTAACCCTGCAAAGTCCAGCCCTGATGGGTTGAACCCAAAATTTCTTCACATTTCAGCTCCTGCCATTTGCATCTCCACTTTTTCACCTTCTTTTTAATACTTGCTTTATTGAGGAATAAAGTATCAATTACACATATCCACATTATAATAATGCAATCAAAATGCATGATTTACATTGTTTTTGTAAATATGGGTAGTCACAAGATGAACAAACACAATATTGTAAATATGGGTAGTCACAAGGAACAAACACAATTTATTACTGTTTATTTTTCAGTCTATTAACTGTTGTTGTTTCTACCTATTAAAAAAAAACACATAATTACTATAACTACTATTATATGTGGTTCAGAGCTCAGTGCTTATGTTACATACTGTAGCTGAATGATGTAGGCTGAACTTGGATACATAGGCCAGACCAGTAAGTAGGACAATGCTCACAAGTTATTAGTAGTTTGGATTGATCAGTGCTTAGGTACTTCGACATAGTCATGAGCAAGTCAGTGATAATGGTACATGTGGACTAGATAGTCTATGCAAGGTGCTTAGGTGCTTGAACTGATGAGTAACTTGTTATGACTTAATATTTTGGCTTTTCTCTATATCCCACCACAAGTAGGATGCTGAGTCCAGTAGTATGAGACCCCCCCAGTGGGATAAGAGTGCTGGAGAAGGAGGAGGTGTCACTGGAAGATGGAGGGCGAGTGCATCTCACTCTAAGCAGATCGGTGGTTTGCCTGCTGGTTTAAGTAGGGTGTGGAGGAGGGGCACTTCCCCCATATAACCACAGGCATGCCTTTCAATTATATATGGTTCAGAGCTCAGTGCTTATGTTACATACTGTAGCTGAATGATGTAGGTTATGCTTGGATACAGAGGCCAGACCAGTAAGTAGGACAATGCTCACAAGGTATTAGTAGTTTGAATTGATCAGTGTTTAGGTACTTCAAAATAGTCATGAGCAAGTCTGTGACAATAGTATATGTGGACTGGATAGTCTATGCAAGGTGGTTAGATGCTTGAACTGATAAGTGACTAGTTATAACTTAATATTTTGGCTTTTCTTTGTATCCCCACCGCAAGAAGGATGCTTAGTCCAGTAGTATGAGACCCCCCAAAAAGAATAATGATATCATACGATTATCTCCTCCAACTCCAGAGAGTGTGACCAGTGGCATGTAGGAGGAAAAAAACCCTTCGGGGGAAACCTCTGAGGACCCATGGTTACTGACCTGCTCATCCTTCTGGGCATACTAGAGGAGAATAATCCTAATCTAATGATATAAAGTTATCGGCTAGTCCAAAATCCATGTCGTGGCTCCTGATGTACTGCAAGCTGAATACAGTACTGATATTAAATATCAATGACAATGGCATATCCTTTTGGTGAATTACTAGTCCAGGAAATCCATGTGTGGAGTAGAATTGATAGAAGATTGGATCCATGATTGAGCATAATTCAGAATGTCAAAGTCGCATAGGTGAAAGGCTCCAGAAGGTGAGGAAGTCTTCTCCGAGGAACTAGGGATTAAATAGTTGGGATTCCAAGTTCAGAATATGAGGTGTTGGTATGTCCACTAGGGAAGCTTGCCAAGGCTGCATGATTTAGAGAAGGCAGAGCAGTCTGAGTAGTTGGCAGATAAGTGAGTTAGCAGCAGTACTTAATGCAAATAGGTAGACATTAGTTATATAGTCTTCCAGGGTGAAGCAGGTCATAGAATTGGGAAGACAGTCTTTGATGGACCTCTAAGCCCTGTAAGATTGAAGCAGGTAAGCATGAGCAGATAGTGAAATGAGTGGACTTGCATATAAGTCAGCAGTATTTCTAGTAAAATTGAACCTTCGAGATACAGATGTAGTAGCAGAACAGTAGGTACTGAATAAGTTAAATATACTTCTAGGCTCTGTAAGGGCTAAGCCGGCAGTATGAGCAGATAGTGTGAATAAGTGGACCTGTTCATAGGTGAGCAGTAGCAGTAGTAAATCAAATCTGCATGGTGTAGACGTAGTACCAGGGGAATAGTAATGAATAGATTATATATCGTATACAGCAGAGAGCATTAAGTAACTGTAAAGCATGTAAATCGAAGAGCTTTTGTTTGGTGATCAAAATAGTTGTATAGAGTGATGTAGATATGCACATTTCAGGAAGCCAGAATGGTACAGCAGCTGGAAGTAAACTTGAGAATGGTCTGATGAGTCTTGGATAGTAATAACTGCTGAAGAGGGTTGAGTCAGATGATGTAGCATTGTAACAGGATCCAATAAGCCTTAGAGCACTGAAGTAGAGTTATGTTGAGGCCTAAATCATGATATAGAAGGTCTTCTGGATAGAGCTTAGCTAAATGTCCTAGCAGGAGTATAGCAGTAGTGAATCCATTAACTGGTACAGTAAGAGGTAAGACCATGGTAGAACAAGGAGCTCCTTGAAGGCTAGCAGACTGTAAATCTTCATGGATAGCAAGGAGCAGTGTAGTAATGTCAGGCGATATCCTTGTGTGGCTGGCGAGTACAGCCAGACCCCATGTAGACCAGGCGAAGGAAGAGTGAGTGATGCTAGACCCCAAGTAGGCTAGATATAAAGGCACCATCATGGAGGGCAGCCCGGAGCAGCAGGCATCCCGGAGGCAGAGCTGAGGGGACGAAGCATGAATAAGAGCACTAAGCAATATGAGGTCTAGCTATACGATAGAATAATCAGACCCGTATGGAAATCCTCAGACAGCTGCTGGTGCGAAGCTGAATGAGCTATATAATAGCACCATGAATGGAAATTGTGGGGAGATCAGCAGCAGCGAATTGAACACCTTCCATAGGGGAGCCTTCGAGGCAGCACTGGCATGGTAGCGCATTATCACAACAGAATGAAGTCAGATATGGCAAATTATCGATAGGTCATTAAATCCAGTTGAATGCATAGGCCTTTGCTGGGTGAGGATGGTGTACAATAAATAATCGAACCTCCAGGCCTTGATGCTGGGCAAGGCAGGCTCTAAGGAATAAAGCTCAGCTGAGTATCCTGGCAGGAGTTGGGAGTGGTAATAGATCCAAATGAATTAAAGCATCCAGATAGGAAGCAGCCAAGGGACATGAATGTAAAAGCTAGGCCTATTCGAGGTGTAGGATGTGTGGCTAGACCACACGTAGGTTAGCCAGTGAAATGAGTAGAGCAGCAGCTAGACCCCATGAAGGTTAGCATGGCCGCAAACCATTGCTCTAGGCAAAGAAGAGCTGAGATGCTTACCAGGTGAAGCCTCTGCACGGCCAGTGATATGGCCAGACCCCACGTAGGTCAGGCGGAAAAAGGGGAAGAGAAGTAAGCTAGTCACTATGTAGGTTAGATGACTTGTACACCGCCACTGAAGGCAACCAGGCATAGTAGAAATGCCAGTAGGCGGAAGCTGAGGGAACAATGGTAGGCAAAGTACAAATTGTAGAAGCAGCCATGGAATAGCATGTAAGCTGGTGGCAGGATAGCAGTATTAGGTTGACATGTAGGTGAACAAATGGTAGCAGAAGCATAATTGGAAGGAAGCGAATGGCCACATCCCCGCCAGGCAGAACACAAGAAGCAAGCCGCTAGCAGTATGGCCAGTAGGTCAAAACTAGGAGGAGCAGGCATGCCACAAGTGCAGGACAGAGTTCAGTGCAGGTATAAGAGGATAATATGAAGGCTTTGGAGGTTGCTAGCTACAGTTGCTTATGTCCCAATGCCACTGCAGGATTGCTTAGAATGGTATAGATAAGTTGTAGCGCTCACGTGTAAATGTCATTGCATTCGTATTACCTGTAAATCCTTTCCTAGAAATACGGTGGAGAAGGACTGATTGTTAGGTGGCTTCGACACAAATGCCAAACAAAGAGATGTGCATAAGGTGCATCAACAGGAATGGCAATAGACAACCAGGCCACAAGGAGCAGAAGACAAGATCAGGTGATCCACAAATGGAGTGGGGTAGACGGGCTGAGGGGCAGCTCGGTGCAGTCATGGAGAAAGCTCCGCACGAAAGGTCATACCCCTCACTCTCAGCTGTAAATCACAGCACTGGCTTTCAAATCATAGTGAGGGCCAGAATGTAGCACTTTCTTAATAAAACAAATATACGGGAGACTAGTAGATGGTTGGGTATTCATGTTTGAGAAATTCTGAACCCTTGTATTAATATAGCTACTCTTGCAGTTTGAGGAAATTCTCTAGGATGTACAAGACAGGTGAACTAGGTGCCTTGAAGCTTGAGCTGCTTTAGAATGCTGTGGGCTGTTTCAAATGTCAGTGCCAGTTCATGAAAGAGCTCTATTTGAAGTCTATTAACAATGACACAATAATGTTCCAGTGTTTCACAAATGTGAGGGAGGTTGCTGCATTCCGGAATCACTAAAAGTACTAAGGGCATCTGAAAAATATAAAATGCTCAAGTTTGTACCCTTGAATAATTCCATAATGTGTGAATGACATAGTGCTATGCAGAAGTAATAGCAGTGGAGAGGTATGCGTCACGTAGAACCAGAGACCCAGTATCAGATGGTGAAGCATCAAACGGAGGCAGCTATGGATCCTGTGCAGCAGCGAGGAATGAAAACGCAGTTAGCAATGGCAGTCGGTCAGATATACTCCGAGCCAACAAATGTGTAGTTGAAGTGGTCCGGAATGCTGGAGCCTAAGACAGGAGTAACGCAGAAGTTACTGCGAATGGGAACTTACAGTGGAGCGTGGAGTGACGGCAGCTCAGAAAAGGTAGAATTAAAATGAATGAAGGCAATAGAAGCAGCAGTGGGGAAATAATGTAGCAAGCAGTATAAGACAAGCGAATAAGAAGAGCTGGAAGAGGAAGCCATGAAAACGGGCTCAGAGAGAAAGAGCAGGGAGAACCCCCCTCAAAAAAAGAGAGAGAAAAACCAACAATGGGGAGCGGAGAGGGAGGGGACCCAAACAAGGAATAGCAGAAGACGGGAGAAAAGGAGGGTGGGGGTGCAAGCACAAGCCAGACAGCCAAAGGAAAGAGAGCAGCCGGCACCAACGCCACACACAGCGAGTGCGTCTCACTCTAAGCAGAGTGGTGGTTTGCCTGCTGGTTTAAGTAGGGTGTGGGGGAGGAGCTCTTCCCCCATATAACCACAGGCATGCCTTTCAAAACAAAGTGAGGCATTGTTTCTTTAAAACAGCCCATTGTAAATTTGGTGTGGTCGGCTGGTGGTTGAGCAAGTAAGTATCTATATGTTGGGCATTGATAAGTTATAATAATCGATTCTAAAGCTGACAGGCCTGCCAAGCATTTTTATTTAGGCATATTCAGTCTTCTTCTCCTTCCTATGGGTTGTGATCTGCCTCAAGTGTTACATTACATCTGGCCCATCTTTCTACATTTTTTTCCATTCAGTCCTCTACCTGGTAGACTGTTCTCTCCATTTCCGCAGTCTCCTCAACTATTACCCTCTACTCTGAGACTGCAGGAGGGTCCACTTGTAGCCATTTCCTATTAGTGGCCTTCCCTATAGCTGCAATATGGATATGCCAAATACACAAAGAACTAGCCCCATTTACTAATGAGAGAGGTAGCCCCAGAATCAAGTTTTAAAACTGTAGTGATGTTGGTATGCTAAACAAGGTTTTTATCTTTTATCTTTTGAGCAATGTCTTCCTAGACTGTTTCTAGGGCAGGGCCGCTCTGTCTTCTTCTGAACCTCTCTTTCTCCCTCAGTGGTATCCCTGAGGCCTGGAAGACTGGGAAGGTATTGTCTCTCCACAAAGGGGCAACCCTTCCTCCCTGGCAATATCTGGCCTATCTCACTTCTCCCCCCTCTCTTGCAAAGATGCTGGAAAGAATCATCTACTTCAGGCTTACTGATTTCCTTAGTTCCTCCAGCTTCTTCTCCTCCTTTTAGTCTGGTTTTAGGAAGCACCATTCTACTGTCTCCTCCTTGCTGCATATAACTGACTCTATTCACACTGCAATGTGCCAGGGGCACATCATTGTGGCTATATTCATTTATCTGGCCAAAGCCTTTGACTCAGTGTCCCACCCTCTCCTCCTGGACAAGCTGAGCTCTGATGGCTTCTTAGTTCCTGCTGTTGTCTGGTTCCATTCCTACCTCATGGGCCACCAACAGTTGGTACAGGAGGGAAGCATCTTGCCCCCTACCATCCTTATCCTGCCTAGGGTCCCACAGGGTTCCATTCTGGGTCCTATCTTTTTCTCAAATTTCCTCAACGATCTGCCCTCCACTTGCATTACCTTGCATATCCACATGTATGCAGATTAAGAAGGTGATTTACACCTCCGGCTCCTCGGGAAGGTCTGCTCCAGCAAGACATCAACAATGTACTGTGCTGGCTTCACACCAACCAGCTCCAGGTCAGTACTAAGAAAATAGCATCCATGACCTTCAGCATCAACCAGAACCTGGCCAGGCTCTCATCCTTACCTGTCTTTTCCATGCTGGATGGCACCCCTCTTGATATAGTCCCCCCTTCAAGTACCTTGGTGTGTGGCTAGATAGTAACCTGGACTTCTCTGCCGATATTGATGCCATCCATGCAATGCTCCACCCCAAACTCAGTGCCCTGTATTGAAACAGGGATTGCTTCCTTCCAGGTCCTCCAGGAGCTGGTCACCAAAATGCTTCTCCTGGTCTTCAACTATGTAGATGTGGTCTGTGGCACCCCACCCTTCCTCTTCTCTTCACAGTCTGGATGCCCTTGCAGAGCTTTCTGCTGCTTTCCTATCGAATCACCTTTTCGTACTTATCACTGCTCCCTCTGCTTCTCCTTTTCCATGTTGGTTCCACTGTGCCTTCTTCATATGTCAGTACTGGTTTGGTTCCCTTCCCTCCTACCTTTCCCTCACTCCTCTCTCCCATCTCCTCCTCCTGCTCCTTCTGCTGTAAGGATTCCCATACCTTCTCCATTCCCCACCCTCCTTCCTCTGCTGAGCAGACTGTCTTCTACTGACTCCCTTCCCTCTGGAACCTGCTGTCCTACCATCTGCCTCTCCCTTTCACTCCTAACCCTTAGACATCAGCTAAGGCACCTCCTCGCTCCCTTCTGCCCCTGTCAAACCCTCCACCGGACCCTCCTACCCCTCCCTCCTGTCCTCCCCTCCTGCAAATGCCCTTCTCCCTTATGATTTAGGCTGTTGCCAGAGGACTTATTGTGTACCCCTAAAGCACTGTCACCTCCTCCAACAGGCACTGTGCACTTTATTTAATACTTTTACATTTGACTACAAGTTAATGTCATGTTCCATGGCGTTGCTTTACCTACTTGTTCATCACTCTGCTTTGGCACTTGTAAGTTGTCACTGTATCTGCATTCTGTTGCTAGTCGTAATTTCAGTCTTTCTGTACTCCCCTTTCATTCCTCCCTGGGTTGCACCTGGAAAAGAACCTCGGCTCAGTGTGTCTTTCTCAGTTAACAATTTCTAAATACATAAATAAAATCTTCAGGAAAGCGGAATTTGTTTCTGAAATATAAACCTAGCCTCATATGCAGTTTTTTTACACAATGAGTCTGTGAGGGTAGAAAAAGACAGTTTGCTATCCAGCCACCAACCTAAGTATCTGAAGTTATCTACCAGCTCTAGTTGCTCACCTGATAGCATGTTAATAAGTGGCATATGGCTATTTGCTATCATCTTTAGTGCAGGGGAGGGAACCATAAATGTAGTTTTAGAAGTATTTAGCAGAAGTTTATAGGAACTGAGATTGATCTGAAGTTTATCGAAGACAGCTTGCTCATTATTTGCCACTGTAGTCAGGGAGGGTTTAGCAACACATAGGACCATGTCATCAGTGTAAAAATGAAGCTGGGAATTATCAATGTTGTTACCAAGGTCATTAGTGTAGATCATAATAAGAAGTGGTCCCAATATGGACCCTTGGGGAACACCTTTATTTATAGGTACACAGAAGGAGCTGCAACCTTCTTCCTGAACTTGCTGCTGTTGGCAGGATAAATAATGTTTGAAACCATGACACTTCTGTATGGGATATGCCAACTATTGGCAAGTTTAGTTAAAAGAATATTATTGTCTACTGTATCAAAAACATTGCTGAGATCAAGGAACATGGCTGCGTTTCTATGTTTTCAGTCCATCGATGTTAGAGTATCATTTTTTATCTTCACCAGGGCACTAGAGATATTACGTTTGGATCTGAAAACAGATTGTTCTGGAGTTATGATGTCAAGTTTATCGAGATACTCATGGAGCAGGTCATTTACTAATTTTTCCAATAATTTAGCCATCACTAAAAGAATGGAAATGGGACGGTAGTTATTTAATGAGGCCTTGTCACCAGATTTACAAAATGTTAGTTATGGTAAGATTTAAAAGATCAGTAATAGGAGCCATAAGGATAGAGTATCTTAGTTTTATGAACAGTGGCTGAATGTTATTGGCCCCTGTATCTTTCGTGGTATCCAGTCTAGAAAGTAATCATTCCTCTTGTAAGTAAGTGAAGTGGTATAGGTAGAAAGAGCCTTTACAGGTGGGAATAATGTCAGGTTGTTTCCAGTCAGGAGCAGGGTGTAACTTGTTATTTGACTTTTCAAAAACTAATCCAGCCAAAGCACAATAGACATTGAATTCCTCCACAATAAGTTGCTTATGTGAAACAGTTTTGTTGTCAAGTTTTAAAGGGACATTGTCAGCTTTGCCCCTCGGTTTACTGTCAGTTCACAAATGATGATCTGTGGACACAAACAAGCACTAAGTATGCTCGGGAATGGCCCTGCATCAAAGTAAAAGTGATCCGTTTACCTGATTTCTAATATTTTGCATTTGTGTCTTTACATTCATCCCGACTGAAAGTCTCTATCCCCTGGAAGCAGATACTACACTGAGAACATGTCGGGAATGCGCAAGATTCACTGGTGCATCGCGCAGTTGAGGTGCACATTTTAGCAAATCCATCGCAGAAGACATGTAATCCATCACAACTGATAAAATTTAAATACTGCTGCTGCTGGTATGCGTGACAATAAAATGAGCGATGGATTAGCTACAAAATCCTACCAGAGTCTGGTGTCGAAATCCCACACATGCGCACTAGTGGCACATTCTCACGCATGTGTGAGATCTTTCCTCTGACCGCACGTGTGCATGCACAGGATTTCGGTGCCAGACTCCAGCAGAATTTTACAGCTAATCCAGCACTCATTTTATTGTCAGAAATACCAGCAGCACTTTAATTTTATCAGTTGTGCTGGATTACATATCTGTTGCAATGGATTTGCTAAAATGTGCACCTCAGCACAGCGTGCACAGTAGAAGCACATTCCTGGAGCGTTCTCGACACGGCATCTGCTTCTGGGGGATGGAGGCTTTCAGTCTGGACAAATGTGAAGAAACAAATGCAAAATATTAGAAATCAGGTAAGCTGATCACTTTTACTTTGATGCAGGGCCATTCCAGAGCATACTTAATGCTCATTTGTGTCCACAGATCATCATTTGTGAATTGACAGTAAACCAAGGGCAAAGCTGACAGTGCCCCTTTAATTGCTTAGGCAGGGAGGATAAGGCAGTGCTGTCTTCTATAGTCTTTATAGCCTTACAAAATTTTAAGTAGTCCTTTTTGTTTGTCTCCAGTAGGGCCAAATAAAAAGATGCCTTTCCAGAGCAAATTAGTTTAGTACAAAGGTTTCTTTTCTGTCAATACAACGTCTGACCAGATGGTGTTTTAGCTGTTCTTTTTTTTCTCCCAGAGAGTATATCTTTTTAGGCTTACTTTAATTTGTTGCTGAATCAAGCAGCATTTTCCTTTCTGCTCTGTGCTTTACCAGAGGTACATGGTGGTTTATTACATTCAGAATTTGCTAATTAAAGATAACAGCTGCTGTATTAACTGATGTGGCAAGATGAAAGTCCTGCCACCCAATGGATGCCAGATTTTTGACAAAACTTGCTCCACAGGGGGTCCATATTAGGACCCTTGTTGTTTTCATTTGTAAACCAACTATCATCACAATGTACTGCATGTGAAACAATTCTTTATGCAGATGATCTGATTTTATTTTATCAAGATAAATTGGTAACTGGTATTACTTCTTACCGCCAACAGGATTTTGATGTGACATGTGGTTGGTTTGCAGATAACTCAGTGGTCTTGAATTCAAAGAAAACAAAGATGATGTTATTTGGCACTAGCCATATGATAAGGGATCATTTGGAATTGGAAATTTGTGATTCAGCAGGGACAATTATCGAACAGGTACAAACTTTTAAGTACCTGGGGATATTACTTGACCCTGTGCTAAGTTTTTCTCCTAAGGTTACTGCACTGTGTAGATTGGTAAGTCAAAAAATGGGGTTGTTGTATCAATTTTAAAAATCATTTTACAGAAAATACAAGAAAGGCCATTGCTGTAGGTACTTTACTCCTTCACCTTGTGTAGGAGGCTTGTCTATATCACAATTCAGGTAAAAAGGAGTTGCACACTTTAACTGTAACTTACAATAACATTTGCCATTTTGTTTTGTCTGCTCCCTATCGTACTCACCATTGTGAATTGTATCTTAGTTTGCGATTGTTGCCCTTTACTTTTAGTCTTCTACAATAGAATATTCATTGGGGTGTTTAATATTTAAGGCTATCTACTTAAAATTTTTGTTTCCTTTAGCTGATTTGATTACAATATGGAATATTTCTTCAATGCTAAGATCATCAAATGGCCTGATTCTGGAAACACCAGTGTGTAAGCAAAAACTTGGGTCTCGTGCATTTTCTATTTCTGCACCCCTGTTATGGAACTCTCTTCCCTGCCACATCCAAATGCAAACTCTCTGAGGAAGTTCAAGATACCACTAAAACAGTATTTATTGTCTAAAGTTGTTTGTAATTGTATTAATTGTTGGTCATGTTTGCTTGTTGTAACTGTATTTTGTGATATTTGATGTTTAATGTTTTGTAATGAATTCCAGGTCAGACCTGAAAAAGGACCATTGGTCCAGTGTTCTTACCCAGTTAAGGAATGATTAAATAAAAAAAAAAAATACTAATGTGAATGAAGCATCTTTTATAAATGAAGGTATGCTTACTGAATAATGTTTCAGTTCCCATCAGGCATGCTACTGTGACATGGTCACTACGTTCACTATCAAAAATAGGAGTGACACTGATTTTCTGAGGTCTGTTAGTGATGATAACATCCAAAATGGAAGTTTAATGGATTTTTAGGGTTAAACCTAGTGGTTCCAATATCACCAGAGTGAGACCGAGTTCATCATATAGCAGTTTTAGGTCAGTTGATTTTCATCATTATCATCAGTTTTATTTTTTTTTTAAAGTGCCCTTCCATTGCTCAGGGCACTCTTACAATAAAAGTACACATAATCCCCAGTTAAACCCACAATATTGCACATCTTACCCATTAAACTAAATAAAAACAATAAACAGTATTATATACCAGTCTACAATAAAACATTTTGAAGTAACCCAGTCTAAACTGAGGTCATCAAGAATACAAAAGCTATGCCTACAATTCAGTGGGCAGGAGCTACATGCCACACACCCTTTTCTGAGCTATTTAAGTCATCTTCCTCCAGTCTCATTTGAAACCAGTGTTTCTTTACTGCAACTGGAGGCTGTACTGGGGCTCTGCCCTCCTTTTTCTCTTCGTGTTTATCTACCATTTTCACTTTATGCTTTTGGGCTTTCAGTTTGGTCTGTGCCTTCATCAGTTTTCTAGGTCAGTATTTTGTTTTTCTACCTTTCCTGGCTGTAGCTTGTGCTTCCTTCTTTCTCTCAGTCAGCTTCTCCTGCTGCACTCCCCTGTTCTCATGTTACTCTTGTATTTCTTTCTGTTTGGCCCTTGGTGTGCTTATTAGTTTCCACAGTATGTCCTACCAAAGTCATTCTGCTGTTTTGGCTTGTACTATTTCAGTCGCTTCCATTTTGCTGCTCATACCAGGCCACTTGCAAACCTCCCCAATTCCACTGCATTCCTCTTCAACTGCTTTCACCTGGCTTCTTAGCAAGGCAGCCACCCCCATTTAAATTAGTTTGCTCAGTCAGGGTGCTTCAGTATTTACCACCCTAGTCTTAGTGTGTCTACAACTTCTAGCCTTTCCTGCTGAGGTTGGGTTTTACCATTGGCAGCACCTAAAAGTATAGCATTTAAGACTTCAGCTGCCAGAGATTAGGGCCTTAAGCACATAGGGGTTCCTTTAACTGTGCAGACCACATCAGCAGCACATCTGAAAGATATTCTCCCTGCATCTGCCTAAGGTCCACCTAGATTCATTCCATAGCTCCTCCTTTTAGTTTCCATTCAAGAATAGCCATACTCACAGTTTTGAAGCTGGGTGATAGCCTTTTAGCAGTCCCTACTCTCCTCATTCCATGCTTTGACAGAAGGGTCTCCTTCATGGGGAACTTTCTTTAGCTGTAAGGACTGACTCACGGCACCCCACAGCATTATCCTGTTAGAGGGCTAGAGAGAGAGGTATCCCTCCCAAACATTTCCTGTGAATTTCAAACTCCAAATTAGCATTACAGACTGTCATAATAATAAATTCCTATGCCAGGAGAGATGGTGGCTGAGGTCATGGAACTCCAAGGAGTTTCTGCACAAGGGTGTTTTTCTTTCTTGAGTGTCAAAGGGCATAAAATAGTATGTGTATTTGAATGTAGCATTTACCTTAGTAGTGGGTTTCCACTGGGAGTTGGGTTTGGATGATGGCTCTCCCTGTATGTGATTATGTACAGTAAGCTGCTTTAACCATTCTTATCAGTAGTGCCATATGGCATCAGAACCATCTATTGCTTAACCCAACCCAGAATGGCTGCAGTCCAGAATGATGCCCAAATCCTTCACTGCATCCATGGCTCAAAGATTGTGACCATTTAACGATGGAAAAAAATAATGAAAAGTCTGCCCACTTTTACCCTATAGCTGTGGTGCTTTTTTCCAGTCATAATATTACATTTTATTATTAATTCTTGAAAATAATTAGATTTCTTGAGATAATTCAGGCTATACATTAAAAATTGCCAATCAGCTGACCAGATTGCTAAAGGTGGGCAGAGCTTCAAGAGCACATTGACATATAGCTTTGGTTCTCCAGTATGGGCTTTTGCCAGCCACACTCTCTGCAGGAGCATAAAGAGGTCATAAGGAAGGGCATCCAGTGCTCTCCTACCTCCCTCCCCCTGACCAATTGCCAGTGGAGGATCAGACAGCTGCCCACTAAATCTGGACAGTGTCTCAGTTATTCCTGCACCTACCTGCATCTCACCACCATGGGAGCTCAAAGAAGTTATGAGGGAGGGCTTTCAGCTGCTCTTTTCCCTCCATTCTCCCCCCCCCCCCACTGATCACTGCTGGAACTTTCAAGAAAGCCATCACAAAACTGGGTCAGTGCATCAGCTGTTTCCCATGACTGCAATTTTTAAAATTGGCCAAACAGTTGACCAGACTGCCGGGGATGGGCAACGCTTTAACAGCCCACTGTCATACAGATTTGGCTCCCCAGTTTGGACTTTTACCAGCCACGCTTGCTGAAGGAGCATAAAAGTGTTGTGAGGGAGGGCATCCAGGATTCTTCTGCCTCTTTCCCACCCATAGTACACCGCTAGAAGCTCAGACAGCTGACCACTAAATCAGGTCAGTGCCTCAGATGTTCCCTTGCCTATCTGCATCTCACCCCTGTGGGATCTCAAAGGAGTCATGAGAGAGGGTGTCCAGCTACACTCCTACCTCTTTAGCCCCCAGTGATTACCACTGAAACTTTCAAGAAAGCCTCCACTGAATCAAGTTGGTGCATCAGCTGTTTTCCATTACTGCGATTTACAAAATTTGCCAGTCAGCTGACTAGACTGCTGGGGTGGGCAGAGCTTCAGGGGATTGCTGACTACTACAGAAAGCACATACAGCAAGCTGTCCTCCATAATGTGGTCTGGAGTGCCAAGGGCCCCAGTGCAAAGGGCATCAAGGGAGTCTGCCTGAGTAGTAAGCCGTAGGAGGCAGCCAGCCATTCTAGTTGTCCTACTCCCAATAAGAAATCCCTATGGTCCATAGGTACTCTTTCATGTTTCAATCTAAAGGGAGGTGTTTTTGTTACATACATATTGTTTGCAATCTGCTAGCAAGGTTTCTGATTAGCATGCAGAGCCAGCTCCCCGGTCTCAATGAACAGTACATTACAACTCAAATATTACTAATAAGTAAGTGTTGCACACTGTTATGTTAGCCTAATTGACTAGATTTTACTCTATGGTACTACTACATGTGGTTAGTTTGTTCTCTGTGGCTCCTCTCTGCTCAGTAGTGCCTCTGCCATATGTTTCACTATGTGATTATTTATTACCCCTCTACACACACACACACACACACACACACACACACACACACACACACTCCTAGCTGCACCCTTTCTGGGTGGAGTGTAAGTGTTCTTAAATAAGTCTGCTGCTGTATTGGCTTCCCTAGCTACTCCTTACCTGGGTGGAGTGGATATTCTAGTCCTAAACTATTTCTGCAGCTGTAATTAGCATCCCTAGCTACACCCTATTTAGAGTAGAGTTCATATTCTAATCCTATTGTACAATAGGTCTGTTGTTGTAGTTAGCTTCCCTAGTTTACTCCCTATATGGGTGGAGTGAATATTCTTGCTGATCTATATTCCCTTGCCAGAGAAAACAGGCTGTTTTTACCTTAGCCTACACTATCTACTGTCTCCCACAGTAAAAAGTGTTACATTTTGTTATTGCTTTCCCTCTGCTGAGAGGAGTTGGTCATTATCTTAATGGTAATAAGGGTACACACTTTGCTCAGCCAGCTACTGTATTGATGAAAGCATTTGGTATGCAGATTCTCAGACCTCATGGTGGACAACTAATGCTATTTAGGTTACTTTGCAGTTAGTTGCTCACACACCCCAAGCATACATGCCTTTTCTACTGCTGTATGTTTGTTCTGCTTCTGTCTGAGGCAGGGTGGTACTGCAGTATCATCCTTTCCCACTAATAGGAGGAGGTGTAGTAAGCAGTTGAACCTGAATTCCTTGCATTTAAGCAAACAAGTCTCTACCCTGTTGTTACTGTGTTCTGGTACTATTGAGTTGATCCCAGACCCTACCCCTATAAGCGTAACCCCCTCAGAGTATGCAAAATAAAGTGGAATGAAACTTATGACAATTAATATATGTAGCATACTATACTGTACAGACTGGATACCTTGAAAATGTTGATTATTCACTCAAACAATGATATTTTACTGCTAGCTGAAACATGGCTTGACAATTCCACTGACTCCAATATCATTTCTGTACCTAACTTTGCACTGTATCAGTTGGATAGGCCAACCAGAAGAGGAGGAATTATACTATATATAAAAAGCAAACTCTCCTTCTCGTTAACTAATTTTCCCTCACAGCCAGCTGAATTTGAATGTTTGGTAATGTCTATAACACTGTCTTAAGCCAGAATCCATTAATGTGGTTGGCTGCTGCAGGCCACCTCTGGTGGCTCTAAAATACTAAGATCATCAGTGCTTAGCTCAAAAATACTGGAGTAGTTCTCCAAGGTCATCAGTGCTAGGCTCTAAAATATTGGAGTATTTATCCAAGGTCATCAGTGCTAATAATAATGAAACTATAGTTCAATCGGTGTATGCAAATTAATGAGGAATTATGTTTGTGCAACATGTTTGATAGTCTGAAGGTAGTGGAACGAATGTTTCTAAGGTTTCTAAGGTAATGTGGTGCAAAGGGGGCTATGATGCCCATAACTGCACCATATCAATTATAGTATCCCAAGTTTGGTGTATTAAATATAAATTTATCAAGGAGATTTTTAAAGGTTTTTTTTGTCACTACTGGTGATGATTTCTAATGGTAGATTATTTCAGGGATTAATGATTCTTTGAGTATAATAGTTTTTCCTAGAATCATGAACAAACTTAAGCATATTAATCTGTAATGGGTGACCTCTAGTATTAAATATATTGTTTTTAAACTCAAAACCCATTTGAATAAATAGGTATGGGTCATTAATTATATCAAACATGTAAATTAGATCACCTCGAAGACGTCTGAGTGATAAGGGCATCAAATTTAACTTTTCCAAATGTAGTTCGTATGGACATTTGGAGAGTCCTTTAATATTTTTAGTAAATCTCCTCTGTATATTTTCAAGAGAAGCAATCTCACCCTTTTTATATGGATTCCATAATTGTGACGAATATTCCAAATGGGATCTAGCATAGGCTCTATATAGGGGCAGCATTATCTGTGGGTCTCTAGATTTAGTTTCTCTTAATTGACCATATAACCCTATTTGTTTTATTAATTGCCTCATTTATTTGTTTATCATGCCCCAGATCATTTGATATGTGTTGTTTGACTGTTATACTTTGGCCATTCACACTCTCTGTCCCACAGGAGACTACCACCATGTGAGAGTACTGTGAAGGCAAAGAAACCCTCTTGAGGAAGGTTCCACCCCAGAGGTGCTGGGAACATAATTCCTTTATGCTAAAGGTACCTTAGGAAGGAGTCCCAAGGAGAGAGGTGTGCTGCTGGATGTGGAGGGGAGGATGGTGAGGCAAAGAAACAGTGCTTCAGAATGAGGCTGGAGGAAACTGGCTTAAATAACTCAGAAAGAAGGGGTGTGGCTAGTAGCTCATGCCCATTGAACTGCAGGCATAATCTTTGTACTCACTAGATGTGTGAAACTTAATGAGGAGTTATGCTTGTGCAACATTTTTGATAATCCGAAGGTAGTTGAATGAATGTGTTGTTTGATTGTTATAAGTGGATACTTTGGCCATTCACCCTCTCTGTCTCATGGGGGACTACCATCCTGTCAGGGTACCATGAAGGCAAAGGAACCCTCTAAAGGAGTGTTCCATGCTTAGAGGTGCCTCAGGAACATAATTCCTTTAAGTTAAAAGATAACTTAGGCAGTAGCTCAAAACAACTGCACGCTAGGCAGCGAACACAGAGACTGAGTGGAGTACTAACAGCAGATGGTGATGACTGATAATAGACAAAGACTGACTGGTGTAATGACTGACAGCAACTTGTAACTGATTGCAGACAGTGGCATGACTTCCATAAGGAGACAAGAAACATCAGGATTGAAGGTTTATCTAGTTTTTGATGCTACAAATTGGCCCCCAAGAATGGGTACTCAACTTATTTTTAAGGTCGACCTGTCTGCAGGATGTACTATGATAAACCATTTTTTGAATCTGTGTATATGTCCAGTTCTGGCCACAAAGGCAATTTTTGCCAGTTGGCAAGAAAACATTATTCCATCCAATTTGGAAAATTGACAAGGCATGGGGGGTTAACTGATATGTGAGGCTGACATTTAGGCAAGTATATATGGTATGGAATGATGAGTAATGGTGCAAAGATACTAGTGCTTTCTTTTGAAAAATGTAAAAGGTAAACATAAGTAATACAATAAGTGAAACTGGCATCTTTGCAATTTCTTCTGTGTGGAGGTGCTATTATTCATTTGTTCAAACAAAGTTGTCAACATGCTGCCCATTGTTCACACTGTTTGTTCAGATACAATGTCAGTTGTGTCCTGCTTTTATTCAGTTGGGTGGCATACACTCAGTAATCATTCTTTTTTGCAATTCACTTTTACTTTTTTCCCCCTCGAGCCGCCTGCGGCCTTCTCATCCGTTCGTTCATGGCTCACCGGCTTCTGTCCCCAAATTGGCCACCCCGATACCCGTGGCTTCCCTCCCAAGGTAGGGGCCTAACACGAGGGGAGAAAAATGTCCGTGCCGCAGTAGTTTAAAGTTCGGGGTCGGCCTGGGGACATATCGGAGTCATGCGTAGCTTCATTAATGGTGGCAGGCGCCGGGTTGTTTTCCAGTTTTCTGTGGAGGCGGGCCACGCACCTGACGCCTCACGCCACCACCGCCCCCCCAGGAACGCGAGAGCGTGGATGCTTGGCACACCTCGCCTCCGCCAGGGGTCCCCAGTGCACCAATCACTACCCACACCTCCCCCAGAGTAGGAGAGCTGCCCTATGGGCGCCGATCCTACTCCCCGGCCGGCTCGACGACCGGGTCCGCTCAACCCGGTTGCCGGCGCCGCAAGCAGAAATCCCACCCTGCGCCAGCGGGCCGGCCTATCATTCTTAATTTAGGTTGGCTGAGCAAATACAGTAATAATCATACTGACAATACTACATCCGTTGATTAGTGAAAAGTACCGTGAACTGATGATGACCCTTTCACAAGCAATCAGGCCTAGTTCATTGAAGTAAAAGTTCACAAAAGAACCACTCATGATTCAGTGAAAGTGCTACAAGTCCAGTGGCAGGCGTAAACTATGACTTGTTTCTGCACTTTCCTTTTTTCTTGTTTTTTTTTTGTTGTTGTTGTTTACATTTAAAGAGCTAGTGTACTGCCTAAAACTAGTATTAGATTTTAAAAGCAGCCAACCATTACCTTTCAAATCTGAGGTACACTTTCCTTTCCCTTTTTTTAATTAGAAGATTGTTTACCTGATGTTAGTATGTGTGATGTGTGGAACAGTTCTTAGCCTGGCAGCTGACATATCTTGCTCTGCTGCCCCACACTACATCATCAGCATTGTGACTTCACTGATTGTGACATCACTGCATTTTAGGAACAGCAAGTGACTGACTGCCAGGTCATTCACCTGTGATGTCATTGTCAGTGACATCATACTGCTGATGATGTAGTGTGGGGCAGTAGAGTTAGATATGTCAGCTGCCAGGCTAAGAGCTGCTCCACACATCCAGCAAATATTATCACATAGAATACTTTCTGATGGGCCAAAGGGAAAAATAAAAAATACTTCAGAAATAGAAAGTTACTACTGGCTACTACTTAAAATTTGTATTATTATTTTCCTGTCTGCCTGTTTTGCCTCCACTAGCTCTTTAAAGAGTTGCTGGTTTTGGGTTCCATAGAATTCTGTGTAATTTGAATACTTGAGAATCGACTGTGGACGCTAAAGGATTAATTTGATCTGACATTTTAATTAGAACATTCCAATTTAAACTGTATTTTGGGAATCACATGTGGCCTTTCATCTCTGAAATTCTTGAGGCAGTTGATTGCAACAAGAGAACTGTTGGAAATGTCAGTGTAGACTGTAGGTGCTGAAATACTCATTTGTCTCTGTTTTACAAAATTCAGGTTTACTTTCTGTGTTGACCTTCAAAGATACCCAGTCTGCTTTCTATTTTGCATGGATTACTGGAACAGTTAACCATATGTTTAGTTGTTCTCTCAACTTATTGTAACTTATTGAAATATATATTATTTATACTGCAGGAAATGCTTTACATTGGACATGATACCACCATGTCTTATTTCTCTGGATGTTTTAGATGTCATAAAAAAATTTGACCAAATATTGAATAGAAAATAATTAAAGAGCTTTATTAACTTTGATACTTATTGAGTGCCATTGCATCTGAGATCATAAGTAGCTCCAACAGGGATAACAGATGGTGGATAGTATGCTGTGTCAGAAAACTTCCCACCATTCCAGAGAAATGTATGCTGTTGTATAAATAGGGATGGTTGATGCTAATTACATCTGTTGACAGATCTAACAAACATCTACACAAATGTGTAATTTGACAAATGAGCTCACTTATTCAGCATTAATTAAGTGAAGACATTAAGTGACAGGAGCATCGAAGGAAGGGAGGAGAACCCTAGTCCATTTACAGAGGAGAGAGTCCTGAAGGAACTCGCAAATCTGATAATAGACAAGGCAATGGGGCCAGATGGGATACTTCCAAGGATATTGAAGGAGTTCAGAGAGGTGCTGACTTGCACCTCTGACGGTCCTGTTCAATCACTCACTGGAGACGGGAGTGGTCCTGGAGGACTGGAGGAAAGCAGATGTAGTCCTACTTCACAAAAGTGGTAGGACATAGGAAGCTGGAAATTACAGGCCAGTCAGCCTGACATCGGTGGTGGAAAAATTAATCGAATCACTGCTGATGGAAAGGATTGTAGAATATCTTGATACCAGCAACTTTCAGGATCTGAGGCAGCATGGATTCATCGGGGGAGGTCATGTCAAGCAAATCTGATAGATTTCTTTGACTGGGTGACCAGGGAAGTAGATCAGGGTGGAGCAGTGGATGTGGCCTACCTAGATTTCAGTAAGGTCTTTCTTTGACACTGTTTCACATAGACGACTAGTAAACAAGCTAGGCAACCCGGGAGTGGGGCCAAAAGTGATAAACTGGGTAAGGAACTGGTTGGAGGATAGGCATAAGAGGGTGGTGGTAAATGGAGTTTACTCTGAGGAAGGGAGGCTAACCAGTAGGGTGCCACAAGGATCAGTACTGGGACGATCCACTTTAATGTATTTATTAGTGGCATTGCAGAGGGACTAGAAGGGAAGGTCTGCCTTTCTGCAGATGACACTAAAATCTGCAATAGTGAAGACACTCTGGGGGGTTGAACTGGGATCTAGGAAAGCTTGAGGAGTGTTCAAGAGTGTGGCAACCAAGTTTTAATGTGAAGAAGTGCAAAATCATGTACTTAGAGCATAGAAACTCAGGGGTAGAGTACAAGATGGGGGGTGGTACTGACGACCACCAAACAGAAAAAATACCTTAGGGTAATCATATCTGATGACCTAAAGGTGGCCAAACACTGTGACAAGGCTGTGGGGAAAGCCAATGGGATGCTAGGGTGCATAGCGAGGGGCATCATCAGCAGAAAGAGGGAGGTGGTGAAACCACTGTATAAATCATTGGTGAGACCTCACTTGGAGTACTGTGTCCAGTTCTGAAGATCACATCTCTGGAGGGACAGAGACAGAGTAGAGGTGGTCCAGAGGAGGGCAGCAAAAATGGTGCCAGGTCTGTACCAGAGACCATATGAGGAGAGACTAAAGGACCTCGACATGTACATCCTGGAGGAAAGAAGGGAAAAGTGGATATGACAGAGACTTTCAAATACCTCACGGGTATAAATAAGGTACAAGAGGGAAGCATTTTTCAGAAAAAAAGATGCTCAAGTACAAGGGGACATGCTATGAAGCTGGAGGGATGTAGACTCAAGGGAAACGTAAAAAAGTACTTCTTCACAGAGAGAGAGTAGTGTATGACTGGAACAGTGTTCCAGTGGAGGTGGTGAGGTTGAAAGCTGTGGTGGGACTGAAGAACACATGGGGTAGGCATAAGGGAACCTAAGTCATTAGGGAAGGGAGGGTTAAGCTGGTGATCAAGTAGGGTCTATGGTATTACAGTAGGTAGGGAAAATGGGCAGATTGAGTGGACCAAGCAGTCCTTATCTGCCACCTCTATGTTTCACCTCCTAGGGCATAAGACACTCAGCTTTGCCTCATAGTTCTCCATATCCCTTGGGGGTTATTAACTTATGGCAAACTAATCTCATGTCATGCCTTAGGACCTGATCCACAAAGGTAGTAGTAGTAGCAGTAGTAAAAATCTTTATTTCTAAACAGGATGTAATGCTTGGGATCCAAGGACCCTATTTACAATCTTATCCTGTGAATACAAAGGTGACTTGTAATATATGGATTTGTTGACAGATTTAACAAAAATCTTTAAAAAGGTTTAATATAACAAATGAGCCAACTTATTCAGCATTAATTATTCAACCCCTAGGGCATAAGTGTGTGAAGTTACATGGACAGGTAAAGGGCCAGATCTGCAAGTAACGCTCTATGCCTACAGAGTGCCAGTTGACCCCACCATATAATGAGGGTGGAATGCCCAGGGCAGACATAATGAAGAAATGTCAGCTGGAAATACCAGCACAGGGACAGCACTGGTTGATACTGTCATGGAGCCAGTGTCAAACACAGAACTGATACATTGATCACTAGCCAAACATCCAGTAGCATCAAGGCCTAGGGTGTGTGGCTTATGTGTGTGAGATGCACTGGTATTCACAGACACCATACTTTATTACAGAGGAGATGGCTATTATTTGCCACAGAGATTCACCACCACTATAGGACCTTGTTCAAAGCCGAAGGCCTGAGTTAAAGCCATACCCACAAACAACTGATATGGGAGTGCATACATACATACTGCCATCAGTGCAGCAAGCAGTACCTCAAGGATCGCCAATTCCATTTAACACAAATGGCATGGCCTCCATAGCAGCATTAGGAAGAAGCTGTCCCTCTGTGGGCAAGCTCAGTTTGGCATGAGGTGGGGGTCTGGACAATGTACAGGAGCTGAACCTCATCAAGCACATCTTGGTTGACATCTTTAGTCAGCAGTTAATCAATGAGGAGGATGGCGATGTCAACACCCTGGAAGGTGAGTATTATGCTGTACTTCATGACATAAAGTGATGACCCAAGGAGCACATGTTAATGGCATTACAGATGTTAACCCACCACTCACCACAGATGATAAGGTGGATTACACTGTTATCCACTCCACTGACAAACAGTTAGGTCCCAGTAGAATACTGCTGTTCTGGACTAGAAGGTTGTATGGAACAAGTGGCACCACCAGCAGTGTGCCACAAAATGCAAAACACCAGGAAACACACTGTACTAACACATCCTTATTTCTGCAGGTAAAGACACTAGTATTCATAGTGAGGGACCATCCAGTGAAAACAGACTCCCAAGCTAGTAGCACCATGGGGGAACAGGCTAGTGGCACCATGGTGACAGTGGCACAGGAATCATGCCAATGATCACAGGTGGAGGACACCAACAACATGCAGGCAACTTCTTACTGCAAAATGTAGCCATACAACCCAACATAGACAACAGCATTTCTTCACAGAGGACCAGTCAGGTTGTACACCCCTCAATCACACCTGCCCTCACACCATCCACACTTAGCATCTAGGACACCAGCCTTCTAGCGCACCTACAAAATACAGTACAATGCAAGACACCACCACCCTGGGGACCACACCACTCATGCAGCCAGACAATAGTGTTCCCCTTGAAAACATCTCCAGTTCTGCAGCCACACCAGCTGATATCTAGTAGCAGGACCTACAGTACGTGGGATTTACCCAGAAATTATGCAGACTGAAGCACAGTAGCTGTATACAGTAATAAACTTTCACAAAGATCAGTGCCAAGTAGCTTAGTGTTGTGCACACAGAACTTGGTGCCATGCAGACAGAGCTTTGTGCATAAGTACACAGCTGAGTACCATACATACTGAGTTGGTTGTTGTGTGCATGGAGTTAAGTGCCATCATATGGGTGGTAGAAGGGGAATAAATCACCTCTCTGACCTATAGGACCATGGCTTTGCATGCTCAGCATAGGCATGGACAGTCAGGAAAGGCTCCCGGCAAGAACCCTTGGGTACAAGTCCCACATAGCAATGTGCCTACTCCACCCTTGGAAACCAGAGCAATGGGAGCAGCTGAAGACACATGCAAGTATGAGTCACCTGAGGGTTCCCAGGACAGTGCCACAGCCCCACCGCAGGGCAAAGTGGCAGGCCAGAACACTGGGTAGCAGAAGGCACATGCTTCCACAACCCCTCACCAATCAAGTAAATACACCTTAGTCGGGTACACCATACATACTGTACATTCACATACACACACACATTTTGCAAAATCACACATACACGTCTTATTGCCACAAAACTGTATAACTGACAGCACAGTTATGCATGATGTCAATGCACACATTTACTGGTTAAATACTTCAAAAAGGCTTCATGCCCCACCAGCAATGCCTCCACATAAACACTATCACTGGGGGAAGAATCACCCACCAGCCTTTGTCTCTGCTGTCTACCAGTCACATATCCCACTACCATTTTGATGACTTAATCAGGAGGAATGGCAAATTTCCATTACCACCTACATCCCTATCAGGATGGATGTATCCATCATCAGGTACTGACAAGTGTTTATGCACTGCTATAATGGGCAGCATGCAGCCGACTACAAATACATGGCACACCTTTCTAGATGTCCGCAATAGTGTTCCACCTATCTTGTTAAGGCATCTGAAGTGCATTCTGAGAATGCCAAATATGTGTGCAATCATTTCTCTGGTACGACTGTTTACTTTGTTGTGTCTAGTCTGTGCAGCTGTGGCGGGGTTCAGAAAAGGCATTACTAGGTATAACCTTTAGGTTAACTGTTGTCACCTGTGTGGAAAAACACAGATATTTGTCAGGTATGTGGCATGGTACGTATGTCATCATATGTGAACAATGTTGTATGTGTACTCAACAATGAGCCACTGCTGGAACCTGAATCTCCTCCAGGGCCTTTGAAGTGATGGGCTCAGTCCTTTGGAACTCTCTCCTGAGAGCCCTGAGGGTAGAGGCCTTCAAGAGGGGTCTGGAAACCTATGCATTTGCTCAAGCATTTGAGGACTGATTTTTGCCTACTTTGCCATCATCCCAACCTGCATTCATTCATTCATTCATGTATGTATGTATATACTTATTTAAGCTAGGTTTTATATTTTTATAGTATTTATACATGAATTGTATTTATTGGATCTACGATGCCGGCTCAACATCCCCCACAGCGACGTCCTCGAAAGTATCAGAAACCTGTGGACACCCTTGACACCGACGCGTCCCCGCAATGACTGGCAACACCATGACTCCCACTGTGGGGGGCTGTGCTCCCATGCCCCCATTTTAGATATCTAACTCCATGTTGCACAGGCAGTGGAGTTAGATATGTACCTCCCATCGCCACAAAGTCCATCGAAGTGAAGTCCCCGTCGCTGCCGAGATAGGCGCGGTCGGGGTTTCGCTGTGGGGGGGGGGGTTCACTGTGCCGGTGCCACTGTACAGATGGCATACAGTATTTATCCATTTAAGTTTTTTGAAAATGATCTACTGTATTATGTTTGTAATGGTGCCCTGAGCCTCTGGGCAAGAGTGCCAGCTAAAAATAAAAACTACTACTACTGTTCTGGTATTAGTGCATCCAGCTGTAGCCAAGGCATGGCTGTTCCAGACATAGGCATCATGTGTTGACCCAGGATATTTAACACAAATGTAAGTAATGATTGCTGTGGCATCCTAAACCATCTGCATATTAGTTCCATAGAATGCCTTGTGATTATTATGATACACCTCTTCATCCTGTGAGGGTGCCACTATAGCCACATGCATATAGTCTACTGCTCCCACTGCATAAGGCAAAGTGGCCACTGGGTATAATATCCCCTTGATATCACTGATATTGGCCTCTTTCACAGGGAGGTGTACGTAGTCCTGCATGTACTGCAGCATGGCTTTGGTGACCTGGGTCAGGCATCTGGACATCGAGGACTGGCTCATCCTAGTGTCATCCCTCAATATGCTGGAATGAGCCAGTAACATAGAATGCCAATGCAGTCAGCCTCCTGATGTGCATATTTAGGGCATGAGTCATTATGGCGCCACCCCCATCTGCAGACCCGGGCCAAGTAGAGTTCACAGCTCATCTATGGTAGCACAGTCAAACTGCAACCAACCAAGACACTGCAGTTCAGTGGGTGTGGTTAATTCCATTCTAGGCTTTTACACATGTGGATGCCATTGCTGGTGCGAACCTCACTCCATCTCTGCTGTGTGAACAGTTATTGGAAACCTGAGACACATAGTCAGTTGCAATACCACATACAGTGGTGCCCTGTGTAAGGTTTCCAAATGTGATAAGATCTTGTGACACTACTATCACAGTGTCCTCAGTGATGATGACTAATTATCATGCTTGGAAACAGTAGGCAGTTCTAGGCAATTATGTAATTATCAAGTGCTTTCTCTATCTATTCTTGTTAGTTCTTCACTGAAGATACTTACTGACATGACTAGATAGGAAGGGACCCAACACTGGGTGCCACTGGATAACCAGTATTCCATAGTGTTGCATTATGATACAGATATCCAGCCTCAGGCTTAGAGTTCACAGTTGCTAACTTGTATTGCTGCTGTTTTTGACAGAAGAGAACACTTTGGTTTCAGAGCAAGATACAGCAGTCTAAGAACTACATCTTTTTTACTGAAAAAATCACTTCTATCTCTGCAGGAGTCAGTACCTGTTTGGATTAAGCAAACATATACTTTATTAGAAGAATGGGGTCTCATTTAAGGAAAAAGGAAAAAAGAAGAAGAAAGTCACTGTGTGTTTCTCTGAGGAAGGCGGCTGTATCAGCTTAAGTTACTGAGTCAGAGCAGAGGGTGAATCTAATTGGGGGTGTGGCTTAGCCGCTTAGTAGTACAAAATCAGCTGTCTCCAATTACAGCTTCCTGCTATTTTTGACAGAAGAGAACACTTTGGTTTCAAATCAAGATACAGCAGTCTAGAACTACAGATTTTTTACTAATTGCCCTCTTTCCCACCCAAAGCCAGTTCTACTTTTATAGCCACTGGATTTGACTGACAACAGGAACTTCCTGTTTGGCATTAGGAAGGGAAGGATCACTGAGACACATTAGTTTCATCAACCTTGAAGGAACCTAAAAAAATAACTCTTTTTCCCCCCCCCCACCCGGCTGCTGGAGGTCTGAATCCAAGCACAGAAGAAGGACACTACTGAAGACTACAGAAAGTTCCTGTCCCAGAACAGGAAGGGCGAGAGTTGTAAGGGCACATAGGCAGTAGGAAAGTAAGTGTAAAAATACATAGAGGGAGGAGACAGTAAGCATACAAAGCAACAGGAGAGGGGACACAAAATAAGTCAAGATGGGAGTGGTGCAGTGCAATGGCTGTGGGGCAGCAGTGTTCCAGGAGACATTCTAGAGGCTGCGATGCTGCCCTGTTTGCAGGCACCTCTCTGGTCTGAGGTAGGAGGTTGCCTGTCTCCAGGCTAACCTGGCTAGGATTCATGAAACCTCTTCCCCCACCCAGGGACAACCAGGGCCACCACTGTTACCTCAGAGGTTGCCAAGAAAAAGGAGCGGTTGGACCAAGGTGGGCTCAGGGAGGGAGAGGGTGGCAGAACAGATGTGCATTCCTCCAGTTGTACCTCTCCACAATTCATGTGCTGTTCTGGCAAAGAGTAGTTCCTCTATGGAGGCACCTGCAGTGGAGACCAAGGAGGTTGCTGGGCACCTCCACAAAGGAGACCCCCAGGAGGGTGGCATGAGACCCCACAGGGGAAAGAAACAACTCCTGGTGGAGGACTCAATCATTGGTGGGTAGAAGTGGGGGATGAAGGGGATAGGGAGGTAAGGTGCCTGCCTGGTGCCACGGCTCGGAGGGACAGGAAGCGAATCCTTAGGATCGTGGGAGCAGCTGCATGAGGGAGAGAGCTGGAGGTCATTGTCCACCTAGGGACAAATGACCTGCCTGTTAATGGGATCAGAGCGGTACAGAGGAGTTTGTGGAATTGGGGAGGGGCCTTAGACAGGTAGCATGTACGGTAACCTTCTCGGAGGTGCTGCCTGTCTATGGCAAGGATGATGCTAGGGTATTCTGCACCATGGGATTCAATGAATGGTTGAAAAACTGGTGTGGAGCTCAGGGTATTGGCTTCATTGGGGACTGGGGAGCCACCTGGAGGGATGCAGGCTTATAGTGGCACGATGGGCTGCATCTGTCCAGGTGGGAACCAGGATCCTAGGTGACAGGTTTAAATGCTTCATTGGCCAGCATTTAAACTAGCCAAGGGGGGAGGCACTGAAAAGGAGCAGGGAAATCCCAGCCTCCCCCCACAGAACACAGTAGTTAGAGAGGTAAACAACAAGGTAGAGAAGTCAGTAGGGAGCAGGACAGGGATAAATGCAGAAAAAGGCAGTAAAGGCAGGAATGGGGCTAAAAGGCATAAGGCCATAACAAATACATGGAAAGTGCTGAGTACCAATGCCCACAGTCTGTGCAAAAAGCTCCCTGAACTAGTGGCCTTGATGGAAGAGGGATGCCTGGATATTGTGGCAATCACTGAAATATGGTACACAGAGAACCATGACTGGGATGTCAGTATACCAGGATACACAGTCTACAGGAGGGACAGGGTGGGTAAAAGAGGAGGAGGAGTAGCTCTTTATATAAGGGAAGGGATTAAAGCAACAGAACTAAAGAGTAAGCAGGAAGTTGATGAGTCACTATGGGTCAACCCGGAGACAGGATGTGGCACCACAATACGCATGGGGGTTGTGTACAGACCCCCATCTCAGGGGGAGGAAATGGACAAGGAAATGATAGAAGGCATCCTTAAAATGGCAGAAAAAGGGGATATATATTGTTGATGGGCACCTGAATATGCCAGATGTTAACTGGAGTACCTTTGCTGCAGGCACATCCAAGAGTAGGGTCATTCTTGATGCCCTACAGGGGGCATGCCTCAGACAGCTAGTGTTGGAACCCACTCGGGAGGGAGCAATCTTAGACTTGGTACTCTCAAACGGGGAAGGAGAAAGGAGCTCAGATTTAGAATTGGGTAGCCATCTGGGAACAAGTGACCACCAAACAGTGTGGTTCACAATAAACACAGCCATAGAGTCATGCCATGTAAAAATAAGAGTATTGGACTTTAGGAAGGCTTACTTTGGGAAAATGAGAGAGTGCCTCAGAAAAACACTAGCAAATGGGCAAGAAAGAGGGGTGGAGAACAATGGGAAATAATCAAAACAGTCATCGCAGAGGCAACAAGCCTTTGTGTGAAGCAAATCAACAAAACAAAATGAAGGAAAAAACCACTATGGTTCTCAAAAGAGGTGGCAGGGATGGTTAAGGAGAAAAGGATAGCATTCAGGAAATATAAGGAAACATAGAAGGAGCAGGACAGAGAACTTTATCGGTTAAAGCAGAAGGAGGTAGGGAAGGCAGTCAGAATAGCAAAGGCACAAACTGAGGAAAAGATAGCCAACTCTGTTAAGAAGGGGGATAAAACCTTTTATAGGTATATTAGGGAGTGAAGAAAGACCAAGGGAGGGAAACAGAGCCTTAATAAAGGGGAGGGAATGTGGGCATAGGGTGACAGGGAAAAACCAGGGATACTGAACGAATATTTCTGCTCAGTATTCACAGCAGAGGATGAGGAGGAGGTACCTAAACCAAACAAGGGAGAAACACTGAATAGGGGGGGTCGATACCAGTCCATTCACAGAAGAAAGGGTTTTGAAAGAACTCTTGAAACTGAGGGTGGACAAAGCAATGTGGCCTGATGGAATTCACCCAAGAATTCTAAAAGAACTAAGGGTAGAATTAGTAACACCACTGACTACTCTCTTTAACAAATCATGGGAGGATGGGTTGGTACCTGAGGACTGGAGGAGGGCAAATGTGATTCCACTTCACAAAAGTGGGAGCAGGACAGAGGCAGGGAACTACAGACCAGTTAGTTTGACTTCAGTAATAGGGAAAATGATGGAATCACTTCTGAAGGAAATAATTGTTGAGCACCTAGAGGCCAGTGGGGCACAGAACCCAAGGCAGCATGGTTTCACAGCAGGAAGGTCATGTCAGACAAACCTAATAGATTTCTTTGACTGGGTGACCAAAGTAGCAGACCAGGAAGGGGCTGTGGATATGGCCTACCTAGATTTTAGCAAGGCATTTGACACAGTCTTACACATAGAGGATAATGGCTGGGGATCGGGTGATAACCACGCTGTAATCACCTTGAGTGGTTGCAAGGGCAACATGGTAAACCTCGAGAGCACAGCTCGAGAGGTTTACTGTAGCCCTAGCAACCACGAGAGGTGATTACAGCGTGGTTGTCACCCGATCCCCAGCCATCATTTTTTATAGTGTATGGTCAAAAAAAACACCCTTTGCATTCTATGTGCGAGAATCATGGAACTCTGGTGCATTCTTTTTTGTTATGCCACTGTTTGGAAGTTCCGAAGTGTGGTTAACAACTTTTAAAATTCTAAACAGTGCATAACAAAGCTGTGTGACTGCTGATTATGGTGGTTAATAGACACTTACCACACATTATAAAAGATTAATATACAAGTTAGCCAGCCTTGGAGTGGGTCCCAAGGTGGTAGTCTGGATAAAAAATTGGCTGGATAACAGGACGCAAAGGGTAGTAGTAAACAGAGTCCACAGTGAAGAAAGGAAGGTAACTAGCAGGGTACTGCAGAATTCGGTACTGGGACCGGTCCTGTTTAATGTCTTTATAAGTAACATTGGAGAGCACCTGGAAGGAAAGGTATGTCTCTTTGCAGATGACACAAAGATCTGCAACAGGGTTGATACACAAGGTGGGGTGGAAAGAATGAAAAGGGACTTGGCAAGGTTGGAGGAATGGTCAAATATGTGGCAGCTCAGATTCAATGCAAAGAAATGCAAGGTAATGCATCTGGGAAACAAAAACCCAGGGGAAGAGTACACAATGGGGGTGAGTTAATAACAACAACAAAAATCGAAAGAGACCTAGGAGTAATTATATCAGATGACCTAAAGTTGGGCAAGCAATGTGGGAAGGCAGTAAGGAGGACTGGGGGGATACTGGGATGCATAGGGAGAGGCATCAACAGTAGAAAACAGGACATTGTTATCTCTCTGTACAGACAGTTAGTGAGACCCCATCTGGAATACTGCGTGCAATTTTGGAGACCCCATCTCCCCAAAGATATAGACAGAGTGGAGGCTGTTCAGAGGAGGGCAACTAAAGTAGTGCAGGGTCTGCACCAGAAGACATACGAGGAAAGACTAAAGCAGCTTAATATGTATACCCTTGAGGAAAGGAGGGAGAAGGAGGACATGATAGAAACTTTCAAGTATCTCAAGGGAATTAACAAAGTACAAGAGGGTAGTATCCTTCAGAAGAAGAGACGTGCAAGAACAAGGGGGCACAATTTGAAGATAGAGGGGGGATGGCTCAGAGGTAATGTTATAAAGTATTTTTTCACAGAGAGGGTTGTGGATGCATGGAACAGCCTTCCTGAGGAGGTTGTGGAGTTAGGAACAGTGGGAGAATTCAAGAATGCATGGGACAGGCATAAGGCAATTCTAGCAGGGTGTAGGAGGAAGTAAGCTGTTGATTAACTAGAATCTGCAGCTTATCCATCAGGAAGGGAAATGGGCAGACTAGGTGGGCTAAGCAGCCCTTATCTGCTGTTAAATTCTATGTTTCTATGTGTTGTTTCCACACAAGCGTCTGTGTCATGACTAGCCCATTAATGGCTGGCCAACCAGATGCAGCACAGATCCAATGTGGGGGAGGGGTGCCTTGGTGGCAACAAAGAGCATTTGGCAATGTGTTTCACTGTGCAACAGTCTGCTAGACATGGGTCCAACAGAGTGGCTATACCAAAAGCACCAGGCCACACTACCAACCACTACCTACATCCTAGATACCTAACTTGAGTGGGTAGTGGGTACTGAGATGAGCAGGGGGCATACTGGAGATGTTCGAGCCTCTGAGGGTAAGTAAACATTGTTTTATTCCTTGGTACATTTAGGTTTAACTTGTTATTGTGCTGCTTCTCTTATGGTCACCTTCCCATGTCATTGAGAAGGGGCATACAACATGTGGATACCCCACTGTTCCGCAGAGGATGGGTCAGGCACCATCATAAGAATGCTCAAAGAAGTAGAGAGGGAAAGGAAGAAGGAAGAAGATGATCTGGGATTCCCTACCTGGAACTATGACAGGGTGTTAACATCCACAGATGAAGAGGGCTGTGCAAGAAGGGCATCACTCTGGCAAGGGCAGAGCTAGCTGGTGATGGATCTGGGTACTGCAGGACCATACGTGAGTTCCCCTTATTTGACTGAGTGTGTGAGAGACTATGACACACCCTAGGGGCAGGTCACATATGGGGAAAACAGTCAACATTTTGGAACCAGGCTTTGACACATGGACTGTACTCTGGAAAGGGTGAGTAGCTGTCAGGGTTACTTGGGTGTGGTATCATTGGTGCACTGATGTGGAGGGTGTATAGTATGATGTACAGTATGTGTCCCACATCTGTCTTCATTCGATTGGTTCTTTTTGGACATCACTATGACAGGCTGTGGCTGTGTCTTCACTGGGGACTGTGCTGTGAGACTTGGGAGTGCATTTTCACTGTCATGAAGATGTATCATTGGTATTTCAGCCTGCAGGGTGGCACCAGTTTAAGCCTGAGATCCACATGTGCAGATAGTGTAGCTTTAAAGGGGAACTTAGGTTGTAGGGTCTTTCATAGTTTGAGAAACGATGAAATGCTTTTTCAAATGAGGGATCAGGCTTACCTATAAGTGTCAGCAGTTGAAAGATGTCCATATCAAAGTCTGCCCTATATTCAAATGAAGGCAACATGTTTCCTGGAGCCTTCAAACAGAAAAGGATGTCACAGTTGCAAACACTGGGTTGTTAAGCAAATTTGGGGATCTGTCTGTTTCATTGTCTGATCTGCAGGATTATTTGAAAAGGAAGGTGCACTATTTACACAGCAGTTGATGAGAGCTAGTTTTTATTCAGAAAATATACAGGAAACATCTTATTTTCCAAACAGCCAGAGACTGAAAAAGGAACAGCACTGAACAACCACTAGGGGAGTGCATAACACTTGGAAAAAAAGAAATTGCAGCAGTAAAACAGGCTTCACTAAGCTGTATGAGATTAGTCAGAGAGTATAGTCCAAGAGTAAAAGACAGGCAGTCAGTGCCTGATTTAGCATTGCCTATCATTTGGTCTCAGTCTTTCTCTCTCTCTTTCTCTCTCTCTCTCTCTGTCAGTCTCTGTCTGTCTCTTTCTCCCTCTAACAACCGGACCCTGAGAAGAAGCAAAATCTGACATATTTTCAGTCAATACAATTTAGTACCTTTGATAATTTATTTCTTTTAAAATATCTGTGGTTGGACAGACTATTCCTAGCTGCAGAATGCAAATGTTTCTGAGAGAGCACAAAACTTCCTTGATTTACAGAGGACGAAATGTATCACTGACATGAGGTAAGAGCACCCTTCTAGAGATGCAGACTTCAGTGACTTGATCTTAGACTGACCAACGGATTGTTTTTTAGAAGGCATTCAAATATATGCTGGGGGTGGTGGCAACATGACTGAACAAAGGCAAAGTGGTGTTGCATAAATTCTGAATTTCTATGTATCTTAAATGATCTACTCTGAACTTTCTGATAGTTAACTTGTTTATTAGATTATTGTTTTGCTAATACTTGAAGATGGTCACAGAATCTAACAAAATAAACATCAGTTTTGGTCTGATAATTTGAAAGGCTCAGGGAAGCAGTGTGGTCTAGTGGGTCACAATAGTACTGTTAAGTCAGAAGGCCACAGGATCCCAGGTTAAAATTCACCATTGCAACATACTCATTATGGGACTTTAAGTAAGCCAGTTGACCTCCCTGTGCTTCGGAAATGCCAATGTTTCAACTGAGCATAAGCGTGACGCTAATGAAAGCAAGGTGTTGCTTCTCAGCTGAGTTGACCTGGGGTAAAAAAAGCTGTAAAGTAAACATATGCAAAAGGATAACCTTTCATAATATTTTGGGGTCTGTATGTATGTGTTTTTTCTGCAGTTTTAATTGAAAGGATACCAGTATTTGTAAAAGAATAGCATTCATTAAAATTAACCTGTTGTTGCTTTATCTGTATCTCTTCCCAAGTCAAACTGCAAATCTTCAGGCATTTTTTTGGAAACTGGAGGGAATAGCAATTTCAACAAATTTATGTGCTGGAAAATGGCCAAGACATTTGGATTAAGGTTTTGGCCACAGCTAACCTATGCATTTCTCCAAAAGTGGGTAAATTAGGAGCTCTTGTGTTGTTTTCCAAAGGGTAAAGGCAGAGAACATAAAATTAAGGACGAATTTAGACAGGGGTGACAGGCATAGGTGTACTGTACATTCACTGAAGAGAGTATTTGCTAAGACAACCAACAATGGTTAGAAAAGCAACCAAATCATTTTTGCACTATTAGTTACGGAACAGACACAAGGGTAATTCATTATGCATTTGACTTCCAGACTGCATAAGGCTGCAGAAGAGTTCTCCAAGTCTGAAGGGAGGGGTACGTAACTGAAATCAAAACACAAGCAAAATACCATATCATTACTGCTTATCTAGAAGCTTAGCCGTTGGCATTGCCTAGATGCTGCACTGAGTTTGATCATTTTATTCATTATAAATCCATAGGAGCAAATAGATCTGAAATGGCTGACTTTAGGATTTGTTTTTTAATTGCAGTGGCAAACATAATGACTGAATTACTTCCCAATAAATAGTGGAACTCCGTTTGAACTAATACTGATCATTGTAACACAGACTCAGGAGTCTGGAGAGGCTTTGCTTGAATAGAAACCATGAAAGTTTTTTTTTCAGACACAGGTTTATACAGTTTTGGTCTCAGTCGGTATATGGAGTTCCATAAACCATCTTTCCAAAAAATAGCCTTCTGTGCACCCGAACACCTGCAGCAGAGCCTGTCCTCGCGCTGGCTGTTCACTCGCGCTTGCTCCAGAAAACCGCCAGCATGAATGACAGTCATCTTGGACGTTCAAGAAAATTAAAACTGGGCCCAGTTAACCAGTAAATGTCAGAAATAAAACATGTGAAAGTGTGTACACTTGGATTTTATGCACACCCTCTGTGCGATGCCCAGATAAACCCCTCAGGCTTCACCCTCAGGGTTTATGGGGCATCACACACTTTGGGTGTGCATAAAATTCTCATCACACACACTTCCCCATCATTATTCTATATATTTATGTATTTGTCTGAGAGGTGTTTTTTTACTGAAGTACAGTATTTTTTCTAAAATATGCTGCTTTACTCTCTGTAATATTTAATAAAATTGTGAGTTATAATTGCAGTTATATATCTCTCTGCCTTTTGGTGCAGTTTCTCTCTGCTCTTCTGGTACAGTTTTATATTAAGAAAGTATGCTAAACTTTTTGCCCTACTGTTTTATCCAGTTTATTGTTACCTGTGACTTTTGTGTACTCTGTTGGCCATTAAGAATTTTTTTGGATCTAGGTTGTTTATGAAAACGGGCACTTGCTGGTCATGGGCCTTCACATCAAGCAGTTATATAAATAAATATGCTTGGAAATGGTATTGAGAGTGTGCTTTGCAGAAAGCTGGAAGCACACACGTATACACACACACACACATTTTTGGGATGTAGTATGTTGCAGAGATATTAGGAGGAGTTTGGAGGTGGCTAAGGTCCTGTCCACACTAGAGCATTTAAACTTTTAACTCTGCTCCAGCCCTGCTCAGAGGATAGCTTGAGCATGGTTTTAGACTAACACAATTGCCATAGACCATGTTAACAGCAGTGTGTATGCAATCCATGCTGTAGCATGGTTTAAGGAACCACCACCACATTATGTCTTTTTTTTCATCTGTCAGGAAGGAAAAGAATATACAAACATACTCAACTGTGTAATGCACTATCAATACAAACACTATCATTTTTTCCTAAATTTGTTACACACCCAGTCATGAGTATCCCAGCATACATTGTGGTGCCCACATTGCTTTACACTTTTGTCACAATCATACCTGGGAATTCTTTCAGGTAAGCATAATGTTAAAGTGCATTCTGGTTGCTTTGATGACTGTGCTCAATCACAGAAAGTTAACATTTCATAAACCATTTAAAAAAAAACACTCAGTAGTATTAACAGGGCCTTAGTTGCTCCATCCAGGATGGCGCCATGAGATGCAGCATCTCAGGCTTGATTTTCATAGAAGCATAGAAACATAGAACATAGACTTTGATGGCAGATAAGGACCGCTTGGCCCACCCAGTCTGCCCATTTCCCTACCTACTGGATAAGCTGCAGATTCTAGTTAACCAACAGCCTACTTCTTCCTACCCCCCCCCACCAAAATTGCCTTATGTCTGTCCCATGCATTCTTGAATTCCCCCACTATTTTTGACCCCACGACCTCCTCAGGAAAGCCATTCCATGCATCCACCTCCCTCTCCATGAACAAATACTTCCTCACATTGCAAGGGAGTAGCTACTGATACTCCAAGTAAGCCATGGAGTACCAAGTTTAGTAGCAAAGGGGTAGCAAACAAACTGGCCAACATTGCTCTGCCCTCTGTAGTCCATCATATTTAAATTCCTTCACAGGCTTTTTCTTTTCTCTCTCAGCTTTGTTTTTGGGGGGGTGGCAGAGTGGACCGCAGACACTGAAGCTGAAGGTCTCAATTAGGTCCGCATAGTCTGCCTGCATAGTGATTGGCTGTGGCATCTGGTAGAGGGTGTGGCAAGTCTTGGGCAGCGAGTTTAAATGTCCCAGCAAAGTTAGAAGCCATACTGTTAGTTCAATTGTACTGGAAGTGAGAGAAGCAGTAAATGAACTGAGGAGCAGCAGATGAAAGATCAGACTAAGAGCCAGCTAAAAGAATGAAGACTTCATGTGGAGTGGCAAGTGGAGCAAATCTGCCTACCTGGAGGGGAGAGAGAAGAAATTTCTGCCATGGTCTTGGACTCGTAGTGCAGTCAGTGGTGTTTACCAGTGGGTAGCGAGCACCACACTAGCAGTGCAGACAGACAGTAGATCTAGTGTGGGAATCATCTAATTGGAGCCAGGAACCTTGGACTTGAGACATATAGGAGGGGTCAGGCATGAACAACAGTGGGGGAGGGGGTAGCAGTGTGGTGTACAAATCTGAAATACCTGGCTACACCCCTGTCACGTTGTCCTTGAGCCGTCCCCCCCATCTTCAAATTGTGCCCTCCTGTTCTTATACAGCTCTTTTTCTGAAAGATGCTACCCTCCTTGATGTTGTTGATTCCCTTGAGGTATGTGAAAGTTTCTATCATGCCCCCCCCTTCCTCCTTTCCTCGAGGGTATACATATTAAGCACCTTAAGTCTCTCTTTGCATGGCTTCTGATGCAGACCCTGCACCATTTTAGTTGCCCTCCTCTGGACTGCCTCCATCCTGTCTCTGTCCTTGTGGAGATGGGGTCTCCAGAACTGCACGCAGTACTCCAGATAGGGTCCAACCAACTGTCTGTACAGAGGGTGACACAAGGTTTGCATTAAGGCCTGTATCAAACCCATTCTTTTACACAGCTGTGCCAATCAGCTTTGCCACAACTGTGCCCAGTTTTGGTAGGCTGGGTGCAGTTATGACACTTTACCCAATTTATGGCAGTTTGCACCAAATCTGTTGCACAAACTCTGAGAAAAGGGTACACAGGATTATCACAGGCTACCATACCTCTCAAGTGTCCCTGATTTTCAGGGATGTCCCTGATTTTGCCTCAAAATTTTACTCTGTCCCTCCTAAAATTTGTGTTTTTGTGGCTAAACAGTGGGAACTTTAGGCACAAAACAATGTGAAGCATTAAAGTTATAGACTTGTTCTTCTTTAGAAAATGCATTTTGCACTAAGCCCCATATTCTACCAGCTTTCTGGTTGGATATCTCTAATTTTGAACATGTGTCCCTGATTTTGGTCTTTTGTCCCTGATTTTTTTTAAGCCTTGTCCCTGATTTATGAGGCATGAGGTTGAGAGGTATGGGCTAAACCAGAAAAAGTTGTCTAACTTGCAGCAATTGTCACACAGGACCAAAAGTCCCTATCACCAGATGGAAGAATGCAGCACACGCCGTGCACCATATGTTTGGTGCACTCGGGGCTTGTGGCACTCGGGGACATCTGGAAAGTGAGTCCCTCATAATCATGTAGGCACTGGTGAGGACAACAGA
Source organism: Neoceratodus forsteri (assembly GCA_016271365.2). Taxonomy (NCBI): domain Eukaryota; kingdom Metazoa; phylum Chordata; order Ceratodontiformes; family Ceratodontidae; genus Neoceratodus; species Neoceratodus forsteri. Next base: position 677,448,121 of record CM028132.1, read on the forward strand.
AGACATCAGAACAACTTAGCTGTGATAAACAAACTCACAGGTAATATTTATTTACTTAAATTTGGTGACCGGGTTAGTCACACTGAGCTAAAGCAATTTACAAGCAAAGAAAAGCAATTTACAAGCAAAGAAATTCCAGAAACAAAAATGTAAAACCTGAACAATGTACATTGGTTATTGGGGCAGCCAGGGTGAGAGCAATGGGAGCATACCACCAACATTTGGCAAGATATTTTAACAGAGTTATGGTGTAAAATTAAAATCATAAAGCACACTGACTTTTGAGCTATACAATAGAGTAAGGCAAACTGGGTAAACGGAGGAGTGTACAGGGCATATATTGTTACAATGGGTAGAGAAGAGGTAGGATGGCTTCAGGTGCATGCTTTTGAGAAGTATGTCAGTACAGGTGGCTTGAGAGAGTACATGGAGGATGACAGACTTACTGTATGAGGAGCAAGTTGTTTCCACAGAGTTGGAAGACAGATTGAGAACACAGGTAGGCCTGCTTCAGATTAGCTGTGGGGGGATAGGAAATGAAAAAGTAATAGATGATCAGAGGGAGTAGGAAGATTGGGTTGTAGGGTTAAAGAGAGAGAAACGGCAAGTAGGCAAGTAGGAGCAGAGGCAAGCCAGTATTTAGCCAGGAAGGTGGAAAAGCATGAGAGATGCTGGACCTCTAGGTAGGGGAAAGAGATCAGCACAGAGAGAGAGAGAGAGAGAGAGAGAGAGAGAGAGCAGTACTGAGGGAGAGCTTGAGTACTAAGGGCAAAGTGGCAGAAGGAAATAAAAAGGAGGTACAGCCTGGTGAGTGCACATTTTGGGGCTGTGCTGTTAACTGTATCCATGTAATTAAACACTAGCAAGATCTTAAGGATGATCTCTTGGTGGACTGGAGAGGAAAGCAGGATCTGCATTAGTGCAGCACACCAAACTTTGGGAAAAGTTTCTTATACACGGCGTCACTGTGGGTAAAAAAAAGCTGAGAGTTTTGTCCAGTCACTCCCCTAAGTACCTGAAGTGGGGTAACTCTTTAAGAAGGCTGCCCTCAATAGAGTAAAACACTGGAGGAACAATCGTAAACAAAGCAAGACTACAAAAATCCATAATTATACAAAATGTGTACTGATAAGTAACAAGATAAAAAGTGTTACATTATCTTATTCTTGACCCAGCATAGCAAAATACATGAAGCCGTTCATCATCATTGTCATGGTCATCATCATCATCATCATCAAAAGTTTATTGATTGGTATATGTCATAACAATATAAAAAGGACACTGCAATTATATACACACATTTACAATCATTAATAAATACCAATATAAATAAAAACATAGCTACTAAGAATAGGCCCTACAAAAGAAAAAAAACTTTCTCTCCAAGTTATATGATATGAGTGGCTCAGAAAGAATGTATTACTTTCATATGTCAAAGCTATGGTAAGAAGAGTAAGTTAGATAATACCATAAGGTATGAAACCTTAGAGGGAAATGTAGCCGGGTTTTAACAATAAAGGTGGATTTCATGGATTTGATTTGGTTTTATTTTTATAGGCATTGGGTAGAGCAGTTACACAATATGTGATTGTGTATGACTGTGTGTTCTGCGCTATTTTTTTCCTTGACATGGTTTTTACTTGTCTCTGTTTCATAGCAACATGCTTCTTTCTTTCGGGTTATTGATGGCACTGGTATTGACCATGCTGTCTTTGGTTTTGCAGTCTTGATGTGGAACCAGGCTCCACAACTGGACATACTGTAGTACACCAGGTGGTGTCTCACCATTGATCTTTACAGTGACAGCACCACCTCCCTCCCTTCCTCTGCTGGTGATACCCTTTCCTATGCACCCCAGCATCCCACTGGCCCTTCCTACTGCCTTGTCACACAGCATTGCCACCTTGAGGTCATCAGATATGATTACTTCCAGGTCTCTTTCCTGTTTGGTGACCATCAGTATTTCTCCCCCCATGTTAAACTTTGCCTCTGGGTTTCTGTGCCCTAGGTGCATGATATTTGCACTTTTTCACATTGAAATACAGATGCCATATCCTTGACCACTCTAAGAGGTCTCTCAGGTCTCTGCACAGTCTCTCTATCTCCTCTGGGGAGTCCACCCTATTGCAGATTTTGGTGTCATCTGCAAAGGAGCAGACATTTCCTTCCAGCTCTTTTGCAATGTTACTTATAAAACCCTTAATGAGGACTGGACAGGCCGGGCCAAGGCTGAGGCGCTGGCACCTTACCTCGAGCCATGCTGGTGACCCAGGTTTGGGAACAGACTCCGGATGCCAGAGACTGGCAGGGGAAGTAGAGGATTGAGCATCTGCGGGACTGCTCTCCTCTCCTGGGGGTGGGTTGCAAGAAAGCCTCACTCAGCAGCAGCCCCCAGTGGAGACTGGAGCACTGCATGAGCGGCACAATGGGAAACCACAGGAAAGTGGAAAAACAACTCCAGGATCTGCCAGATGACAGCTGGCAGTCTGCCAATATCACTGAAGCCCACTAGGGAACCATGTCTGCCTCAGCAGCACCCCGGCACCAAATAGAGAGTGTGCTGGCCACCCCCACTGGCGCCTTCCCCCTCGGAGGAGAGCGACCCATTCAGCGAAGGATTATGCCAGGTTACCGCGGGGATGGCTGCAATGTGAGGATGGAGGCTTGAGCGAGGGTAGTAGGAGGTAAGTTGGAACAATGGCAGCTTGAAGGAGTGGCGGGTCCTGGAGCATGTAGGGGGAGTAAACAGATCAGAAAAACAAAAAAAAGAGGACTGGACCCAGTACTGAGCCCTGAGGCACCCCACTGGTCACTCTCCCCTTCGCTGAGTGAATTCCATTAACCACCATCCTCTGTTGCTCATCCATCACCCTATTCCATATCCAATGTCCACCTTAGGACCCACTCCTAAACTGCCCAGCATGGGTTTTATAGTGGGGAGAGATGAGATAGGATAGCTTCAGGTGCATGCTTTTGAGAAGTGTGCCAGTAAAGGTGGTTTGAGAGATCTCCCTTCATCCCCACTTTATCCTTCCTAATGAGCCTTCTGTGTAGTACGTTGTTGAAGGCCTTGTTGGAGTCTAAGTAGGTCATATGCACTACCTCATCCAGATCTATTTCTCTGGTCACCCAGTCAAAGAAATCTATTAGGTTTATCTGACATGACTCCCGCCATAAATCCATGCTGCCTCTGGTCTTGTAAAACTCTGGATTCAAGATACTATACAATCCTTTCCTTCAAAAATTACTCTGTTAGATTCCTTGTTACTAATGTCAGATTGACCAGCCTATAGATACCAGCCTCCTCCCTGCTACCACTTTTATAAAGTGAGACTACATCTGCCCTCCTCCAATATTCTGGAATCACTCCTGTTTTCAGTGAGCTATTGAAATGGCTGTCAAAGTTGCAGCCAGTACCTCCCTGACTTCCCTCAACACCCTTGTGTGTGCCCCATCTGGCCCAATAGTATTGTCCATTTTCAGATTTGCAAGTTCTTTCAGTACTTTCTGCTCTGTAAGTTGACTTGTGTCTACCTCCTTCCCCCCTCCAGTGTTCCTGCTGCTTTTATGTTGTTCATCCCCTTCCCCCTTCCACCGTGAAGCTGGAACAGAAATATCCATTTAGGTTATCCCCTTTTTGTTGATCCTCCTCTGCACAGTCTCTCCTTGCCCTTTTTAACTTCACAATCTCTCCTTTTGTCTTCCTCTTCTTAATTATGTACCTAACAAAGACCTTGTCCCCTTTACTTAACCCTGTGGCTGTCCTTTTCTCACTTTGTACCTTTGTGCCCCTCACCACTTTCCCTGCATCCCTCTACCTGTCCTGGTACGCTTCCCTATCTTTTTCACTTTGCGTCTGTACCTTCTGAATGGTACTCTTTTAGCCTTAACCTTTTCAGCCACTTCCCTTGAGAACTACAGCAGTCTCTTTTTTCTTTTGTTTTTGCTCACTTCTTTTTCTCAGAGGTTTGTTGCCTTCACTGTGGCATCCCTTATGCTGGTACAATGTTTCTCTACCCCACCCTGGCTATTCCATCCCTGCTAAGTCATCTCTTAGGTATTCACCCATTTTTTGTGAATCTGCCATCCTGATGTCAGGACCTTTGTCCTTATGTGGTTTGCTTCCGCTGCTGCCCTTATGCTGAACCACGCTGTAGGGTGATCACTGGTCCCCAGGTGGTATCTCACCTTGACATCTACATTACTGTCCCTGTTAATGAGCACCAGGTCCAGTATTACCCCATCCCAAGTGGTATCCCTGATTAGTTGCTTTAGAAATGCCCCCCTGCAGGGAGTCTAGGATATACCTGCTTCTAGCCAAGGTCACAGCTGGGAGGCTCCAGTCTGCATCCAGCAGGTTGAAGTTCCCCAACAACAGCACCTCCCCTTTTCTGCCATTGTGCTAATAGTTTACCCCAGTGCTTCATCCAGTTCTTCCTCCAGTGTTGGAGGTCCATAGATCACCCTAGTGTGAATAGGGGCTCCGGCTCCAGTCTCCAGGGTAACCCACAGTACCTCCAACTCCTTCTTCCTTCCTGGTTTCCCTGTGTTTGCATCACTTTGATATCCTCCCTCACATAAAACACTGCCCTCCTCCCTTCCTTCCCACCCTATCTTTCCTGAACTGAGTATAGCCTGGTATGGCCATGTTCCAGTTGTGGTTCCCTGTACCACACCTCAGTAATGGTCACAGTATTCAGGCCAGTCTCCACCATGATAACCTCCCCATGATAACCTCCAGGTCTTGAATTTTATTTCTAAGACTCCTTGCATTTGCACACATGACCTTCCACGTCATTTTCACGTTTTGCCTACTACCCCTTAATTTCCCTTTTGCCCTGCCTCCTTTTTCCCTCTCTTTTCACAACTTTTGTTCCCATCTCCTTTGTCTACTACCACTGTTCACAAGGAACAGTGTGGCAGTATAGATACCCAGCTGGAGGGCCTGCCTCAGCCTTTGGGCAGCAACCAAAAATAAATTATTTGGCTGATCCATTCGGACTCTGGGACCAGGAAGTGGTGCTGACCCATGAAACACTTCTGGGAATACAAACCCCTGGCTGCAACGGCCTCAAAGTTCCCCTATTTTCTGTCCCCAAATGGGGATGCTAAGGTCACTAGTCAGCCAGACTACCTGGTCTGGTGTCCAAACTGTGTTCCTCGCCTAAAGAAAAGGCCACTCATGAGAGTGTTGTTGCCCTCATTGTGCTTACAATTTTTTCCCTCTTTCTTCATGCATCCACAAAGGCCATTCTGTAACTCAGCCATCCCACCAGCCATGCTCTGCATGGGGCAGGGGAGGCGATGGGGAAGGCTCAACTAGAGACCCAAGCTGTCATGCTTGGCAGGACTGGGGGAAAGCCAATGCTGAAAGACAGGCAAGCTCCTGAAGTCCAACATGGCTCCCACAAAGACAATCTGCCCACTTTGATTCGCCCAGTGCAAATAACAGTTCCAAAGCAGTACTCAGAATTCACAGCTACTGCAAAAACTGTACTAAACAACAACAACAACAACAAAAAAGTTAAAACAGCAAAAAAATCAAAACCCATTTACAAAAGGGCAAGAAAAGTAACCAGTAACAACCATGCTCTGATGCCTCCAACTAGTCAGGAGCAGTCCTACAAGGCATGACCTACACATAGATGCCACATAGTCTGACCCACCTAGCCCACAGCTGTGGCATGCCAACTGCTGTCTGCCCAGGCCTGCATGCCACCATCCTTCCCAGCTCCGTCATCCCCCAGCATTCACCATCGACTGTGAGTAGTGTGGCCACCCTATATAGAAGACAAGAAAGTGCTGCCGACTGACTGGTGGCCACCATCAGCCACACAGCCAAACAAGTAGGCTGCAGGGGAGTGAAGGGGACAGGGATAAGAGGAGCTCAATGTAGAAACCCATGGCTGGTCAAAGAGAACTCTAGAGAGGCAGCATAAGCAGTGTCTTGCATTAGTACCAGGAGTGCTCCAGAATTATCAATCAGCTGTTTATGAACAGACTACCTACTAAGCAATTTAAACTGAAAGATGGCAATTTCCAGACCATAAGGCTTGTAATTAACAAGGGGTCTTACTCAGTAGCGCAGAACTGGAAGCCCTTAGAAACCTGTATGAGTCCTGCTGCAGTCTGGTCCAAAATATTTCGGCTGGGAGGAAAAAGTGAGAGGGAGCCACAGGCTGCATCTCTTTTTAGCCCCTCACTCTCTTCCCCCAGCCTGATGCCCTCATCCTGTGGGCAGCCCCAGTGGTTCCTCCCTTGGGGTTGTTGCCAGGGTATCTACCCACCCCAGTGGGTGGAACCCTACCTGCTTAACTAGAGACCAGGTTTCAGAGGGCAGGCAAAGGACAATGGACCATCTGCTGCAAGGTTTTGCAGACTGTCACTATATATAACAATTTATAGTATTGACATATTAACTGTGTTAAGTGTCAATATGTTACCCAAAAGGCCATTGGGCAGGAAGCCAAGTTTCAAAGAAATACAAAATCACACATACCCCCCCATAATGCAAAGCATCATGGGCTGTATATGCAAATCACCACAAAATATTATGCTGGTTCAACTTTAAGTAGAAATGCATGGTGCTGAAAGGCCTCTCACACAGACTGCAACGGTGCCAACAGAAGACACGGACAAAGTGTCAATATGTTATATACATTTAGAAAATGGTTTGAAATTTCCCTGTCTCTGATTGGCTGAGTACCTTGCCAAGTGGGCATTTATGTGACAACAAAGACCGGGAAATAACAAGTCCCTCTGCCAGCTTGCCTTTTGATTATAAAAAAATCACTGTGCCCATAGAATGTTATAAAACTGAATAGTAGCCATTGTTTCTCTCATGTAGTGAGTGAGGTACACAGGAAGCCAGTACATGCAACCATCACTAAGCAACTCGAATGTTGTTATCAATGACATAATATCTACATATATATATATATATATATATATATATTTATATACATTTTTTTAATGAAAAAACTGCAGCACTGTTTTTCTTCTCATTTTTTCCCTGTACCTGACAACAGAGTCCAACTTGCCTCCAATAGCGCACATAACGTTCATCTGCCCATCCCACAAATGGCCCGTACTTGGCTTAACTGCAGTGCTGTCACGCCACCTCATGCCAGCACCCAGTTCTACCCAGATATCCAGCCAACTCTCAGTAACTCTTACAACCAGGACATCAATTTTTTTTTTTATTATAAAACAAGAAAATGAAACTGAGAATCATGCAATGGGTCCACATACACAGGGCCTCTCCCAAGCGCAATTTATCAGTTGCCATCATTGCTGTCTTACACTGTCCAGAGTGACCGCACTTAATAAACTAAGTAACTAAAACACCTGAAGAAAAAAAATTTAATTGAAACCAGACTGATGGTCGTGGGGGGAGGGGGGCAGATAAGGAAACATGCAGTATTCAAAACTAACCTTCAACCAGCAAAACCTGTGGGGGCACCGCACGTCTTGTTATTCATGTCAGCTACTTACTCTGCCACTCTGCCATCATCCTGATCGCTGGAACCACAATAAGACAGATAAAATAAAACTGTTAAAACATATGGTCCATGGACATGACTGCACACACTGCAAGGGTTGGGGGTGGGGCAAAGTTAAACATGAAAAGCTAGTGATTCTCTTTCCCTGTCCCAAGTCCTGACTGGCAGGTGTGCTCATGCTCTGCTGTCCTTAATGCTGGCATCCACAGCATTCATCCCTCCCCATGGTGTGTAATGGGGGGAGTAGCACTGCACTGTAAATCTGTGAATAAACGGACAGCTTGGGGGGTCACTCTGAACTGATACTGGGGAGTGGGTGAGTAGAACAACAAATAACACAGAGCTACAAAAGAAAAGTGCAAAAACAATAAAACAGTTTCTCAAACACAGCAGTGCCCTCTATTTGTGAGCATACCAGTAGAGGGAGCATGTTACAAGTGAATGGATTTTTTTATTAATTTTTATTCATTTTTAATAGTTTATTTTCCAATATTTTATTAAAATGTTACCTACAACCCATTTTCTAAGCATAATAATCCTTGACAAGGTTGGAAGTGTCTTGCTTTACTGGACCTTCCAGGGGCTATTAGGTCCTCCACCTACAGTATCGAGCCTCAATACATCCCCTGGGTGATCTGGTATAGTCCAATACTGCCATCCCTGTCAGGTATTATTGCTTACTTGTACAGTATAGTGTTATGGTCAATACCTTTGTGGTCTGTTTCCAACATAAGATACAAGGAAAAGCATGGGACAACAAAAACAAAGGCAAATTATTGATCAGAGGGGTAGGCAGAATAGATTAAACTGATATAGAAGGTTGAAAGAAAACAGAATATTAGGTTAGGTCAGACAGAAGTGCATGGAACATTGGTTGCAGTGATATGCTGGCAGACAGTCACATAGTGTATTGAAAAGATTATGCATAGCATATCTGAAGGCTTGCATCCTGGCAGAATCTTTGATGCTGGTGAGGAAGGAGTTCTAGGTTGTTGGCGCAGCTATGGTGAAGGCCTTCTCACCGAGAGGCTTAGGTTCCCTAGATTTGTGGAGATTTTTTGATTGGGTTCTCAGTTGGCAAGACTGTGACTCAGGTTTGATTAAAAGGTCATGCAGACAATCTGGGTAGGACTCCTGGATGCATTTTGTTAATCCTTTTTTACCTCCCACCCTGGCTGGGCCTTTCTATCAGGTCTGACCCCTCCAAACTTGTCACCCCTGGCATCCTTTGGACTTACCGTCCAGCCCCACTTTCCTACAACTTCCCCTATGGCAAGGTCAGTTGAAGGGCTGTAGAATGGATCCTCAATTGGAAATGTACCAAGTCGCTGGGTGCGAGGCAGGCGGAGAGTCAGACCATCACCCTTGACCAGCCAGAGGCTTTTCCTCCTCCTGGTTTTTCTTCCCTAGGAGAAGCAGTCATGCAGTGCCATCCAGCATGGTGTTGTACATGCGTCTGTATGCAGGATATCGATGACCACTGCTCCTCTCCCAAGTTTTATGTTCCCAGGCTGCCTTGTCCATTACTACCAGCTGGAGCTAGGCCTCTGCTGGCTCCTGTGTCCATTCCTCCTTGGAGGAGGCAAGCAGTCAAGTGGATGCTTGATCCTCCCCCCAGCTGATCATCTGACTTCCCAAGTCTGCTCAAGCAGTAGCGCTACTGGTGTGCTGGCAGTCCGGCATACCTTGGGTGCATTTGAATATTATGGTAGACCATTTAGTCGCACCTTTATTCTGGTAGGAGGAGGTCAAGGCTGCTGTATACAGTACTACGGTGAGTATTAATATCACTGATGAGGACAAATCTACATATACTGTTAAACACCATGGAGACCTTCAAATCAAAAATCAGAAAATTCAAATCTAAGAAAGAAATCAAATTAGAAAATTTATAATTCTGTACTTTTGTCAGGTTTTCATGTGAAAAGTGATTATTTGTTAAGGTGTCTAGAGTATTTCTGTTCCTAATTTGTTGTTCAGTGTACTAACTTATTTTATCATTTATTTTCATTTACAATTTTTTCCTGGGAAAGGCAGACTGAGCCAATGTTCTTATCCAAATGTGATCCAGAACCACTGGGAGGTTACGTGACTTGCTCAAGGTCACACAGAATGCAGCTCAAAGTTATGGGATTCAAACCTGGGACTGCTGGGTCTCAAGGTTCACAACTGCATGCTCTAACCTGTATGCTATACTGCCTCAATTTGGTTTTGTTGAAAAAAAGGAGAAAAAAATACAATACCAAAAAACAAACAAACAAACATATGGGTATGAGAGAGAGAGAGCAGTCAAGAACAAAGACTGCACTGCATACTTATGTGTATGATTAATGTAAGCATTAAGCCACGAGAGAAAGGAGGCATTTACTAGGAATTAATGCATGGTGTGGGTGCATGAGGCTGGAGGCCGACTGCTCCCACCACCCAGCCATGCATTAATTCTGAAGTAAATGCCTCCTTTCGAGTAGCTTAATGCACTTGTAACATGGCAAGCGATATCTACAAGTTTTGGAAGAAAACACAAATACTGCATTAAATGTTTAATGTTTTATGTCAATCTTGGTATGTAACAATAACAATAGGGAACAAATATGCAGGATGTGCATTAATATTGTAACTGGTAAATAAACAGTGCACTTATATTAGTTCAATCATGCTTATGCAACTGGATGAGATGCATGCTTGTGTGACTTTGATACATTGTGGCTATTCGCCTCTCTATCCGTGGGATATATCACTCTGTAGGGGTATGACACAAGGAACACTAGAGGATGGTTCCCCCCATAGGTGCCACGGAAATAATTCCCTTGGCTAAAGGTAGCTTAGGAAGAAGACTACGGGAAGGAGAGATGAGCCACTGGAGGAAGAGGGTTGAATGGTGGGGCAATGAAGAGACGAATCCTAAAACAGTCCAGAAGGAGTGGCCTTTTAAGGCCTTATGGGGGGGGTGACATAGTTGCTCCACCCATTGAACCTCAGGCTTAAAGTCTTCCCATTCACTTGTGCTTATGCAACTGGATGAGATGTATGCTTGTGTGACTTCGATACAGTGTGGCTATTCACCTCTCTGTCAGTGGGATATACCACCCGGTAGGGCTACAATGCAAGGAACTCTAGAGGAGGGCTCCCCTATAGGTGCCACGAGAATAATTCCCTTGGCTAAATGTAACTTAGGAAGAAGCCCAAAAAGAATACCCAAAAGGGTGTCGAGCATCAAAGAGGTGAGAAACCAGAAGATATCTAGACCAGAATTGAATGTGACAAACATAGATAGGAAGGACAGGAGACGAATGATAAAAGGCAAGGACAATGAATGAAAGGAAATCTGACAAGATGCAGAAGGGTGGACTTCCTAAGAAGAGAGGGAACAGCCCAGGCCCCTATCCGACTCCATCCAACAGTGGACCTTAACTACGGAACCTATGAAAGCACTTACCATCTAATATTATGACCATTGGCATGGAGGAGAGGAAACTCCCCTTTAGGAGGAAACCTCTGGGTATCCAAGGCCTAGGTCACCTTCCCTCCAGGCTGAAGGATGGTTGATTAGTGATGGTGTGGCTACAGCAATTCAAATTAAGATCGAGGAAGGAGGAAAAGTCCAATATAGAGGAAGCTCTCACTCATCCTTCTAAATGTACAGCTGCTGAGGGATGTGAGCGATGTCTCTGCAACTATCGCTCAAAAGCAAGAGAGGATGTACAATGATAGAAAGGAGCCTGAAGGTCTGAACTGTTTAAGGTGACGAATGAAATGGATTATGTATGATTATGACATCAGGCCTAGAAGAACAGAATGTTTAAAGTGAGTTATTAAATGAATGATGCACAATGGTGGAGAGAAGCCCGTCGGCTCCGAGTAAAGGGGCAATGGACATGACGGCGTGTCTCTGAGTAGACAGCAGGTTGAGTTGAGGTAGCATGGACCTGGGAGGGTTATGCTCAGGTAATCAATGTGAAGGAGTAGACCCACATATAGGTCGGATGAGTGAAAGATTCCAGATGCGGTCATGAGAAGACTCATGGTGATAATAACCACAGGAGTGCTGCAGTTCGATGAGTTAGCATAAGACCTAATGAGAGGTATGCTTGATTAGTTGATGATGCTCGATTAAGCAATGTGAATAAATAGACCCTGAGGATGGACTGAGTGAAGGAGAACCAGGCTTAGGCACTAGGACATCTGATGGGTTAGGGTAAGAGGAGGATACAAATAGGGAAGATGATGGCAGAACAGGAAAAAAAAAACAAAAGAAAGCGAAGGGCAGAGAAGGAGTGGAATGGAGGGTGGAGGGAGCAGGAGGTGGAGGACAACAAGTGGAATCGACGGGAGTAGACATCCCCGATATAGTAGATGTAGAATAAGCAGTGCGACTACAAATAGCTCCAACAGCAGGAGGGAAGGAGCAAAATCCCAAACTGGAGAGACATAGGGGTGTCACCAAACTGGAGTATGGCAAGACAGTTGTGCAGCCATGCCCTGCAAAAATTATGAAAATTGCAAAATGTCCAGACATTATAGTAGAAAAGATAATGTCACATTGTCCTCTAGACAGCGCAGAAAACAAGGCTAACAAAACTAAATACCAGAAAATCACAACAAAATGTGAAGGGTGGAAAACCACAACATTTAGTCATGGCCAGGTTAATTTAGATAAAAAGAAGGCAGGAGCCATGGCTTTAGGCAGAGACAGAGTAGAGCACCGTACACAATCGAAAATGCAGCCACATTTACTGAGGGTGGAGGGCAGAGGAGTCAAGTACTAAAGTAATGTGCACAGTGGGAACCTTTCCCCAGCTGGCATATCAGGCCCCAGTGGAGACACAGGGGCTGAGAAGAAATGCCTGACCCGGTCTCATCTGGAAACCCAGACTGCAGAAATATAGAGCTGCAGGATGAAAAATTTAAAAGAATGCAAGGACCGAATTCCAAACTGACAGTGCAGAGAAGCGAGTATGGGAGGCGCGAAGTAACGATGAGCATAATAGAAGATGGTGCCCAGCAGCTCCAAAGGCACTTGAAAGCCTCCTAGGCTGAGCAAGCACAATTTGCAATGCACACCCAGAAGCGCTGGGGCCGGGAGACCTAACTGAGGCAGGCGAGCAAGGCAGAAGCAGAGGAAGAGACTGGGAGACAGAAGAAGAAAGGATAGCAGAAAAATGAGGTACGGGGGATGAGGAGGTGCAGAGATGCAAAATGGAAAAAAGAGGAGGCAGAACAAAGGAAATGGGGGGGATAGTAGAAAGGAAGGGGTAGAGCTGACTGCAAAAGCAGTGGACAGGAGGGGTGAGCACAGCAGGCAAGCCGTCCCGGAACAGCAGAAGTGGTGGGAGAGCAAACGAGCAATGCTACGGAGTGAGCTGGTGGCTGGAGGTGACCACAGGAACAGGCAGACACGGGCAGAAACAGGGGTGAGGAAGAGCAGTGCCTGCAGCTGCAACAAAGAGATGAATCCTGGAATAGTCCAGGAGGAGTGGCCTTTTAAGGCCTGAAGGAGCAATGACGTAGTTGTTCAGCCCATTGAACCTCAGGCTTAAAGCCCTCCCATTATGCTTTAATACTGCTGTGGTACTGTCTTATTGTTCAACAAAAACACTGTGCAACTCGAAACGGCACTAGTAGACAAGTCAGAGAGGAATACTAAGATTTGTGGGTTCTAAATAAAACATTTGCATAATTCAGTCAGACTCGCTTCACTTTAATAACTATGGTTTCTCTCAGTTATGATTTTGGTTACCAGCAATAGAGCTATTTGAATAACATTTCACAAACAACATCAACTTTTTCTCTAATTTTCTTACTTTAAATATACACTTCTGAACACCCGTGTGATTCAGGATCGGTTTGGTACATGACCTGGAAATGCGACACATGCTACAGCAGACTTCTTCGGAGAACTGTACTACTTACAATTAACAGGCGCATTTATTGTAAGACAACAGATGTTGAATGGGCTGGTGCTGTTAGGGTAGATATTGGGTGCTTCTTGTGTAGAAATGATCCCTTTTGCAAGTAATGCAATCACAATAATAGCGTTTATTGTAAGAGCACAGATGTTGAATGGACTGGTACTGTTACAGCAGATATCGGGTGCTTCTGGTGGAGAAACTATCTCTTTTGCAAGTAATACAGTCGCGATGATAGTGACAGTGTCAACCAGGTGGGCGGGTGGGAAATACAAAACACTATATTTCTATGTGGCTGTTATGGGTATTACACAGCAGGGTATATCTAAGGAATTAATGCATGGTATTTTTTGGTTCAGCTGTTCCATATCATCCAATCAGTTACTTGTATTCTGGCTAGAATTATTGCCGTATGACAAAGGGACATACTGTACAGTAGGTTGTGCTAGGTGGTACATAGGCTGCTTAAGTTTTGTTTTTAGCATTGTGTTCCAGTTTTCTCAAAAAAAGCTGAGTTCCATCCCATTATTCGATCCCTTCCCCCACACAACCCAACAGATATCTTAGGGGCAGTACTGATTTGTTTTAAATCAAGCAATATTATCCATCGTTGCGTCATTTCCTGGAGGGTAATGCCTGAGTAACTTGTTCTGATGAGGGCTCAATGTAAAGCTGATTCTGTCTGACAAGAGAGACACAGGGAGAGGTGTGTGCGAGTGCAGTATATGTTTAGTCATGTGCATTTGTGATCCAGAGTTTCTATATCCAGACAAGTAATTAACACTTTTATTAAGTATATGAACTAAAGATAATCATGATTTATAACTCCAAAATAAAACCTCTGGATAGTAGCCTTGGCCAGTTTTAACTTTAAATCTAGGAAATGCATCTGGACATTTTAGCAGGATCTCAAGTCTTAAAAAAAAAGATGTACCATTTACCAAACTATTTAATTTGCTTATCCTAAACGTCCTTTCAAAACAAATCAATCCCTGTTTTTCTTTGTAAATCCTATATTGGCTGCTGTGCCTGCACATTTGGAATGTATCTGCCAGTTTAAAGTACAAAATTGTCAGCTTGTTTGTGTTTTTTGAACCTGACTTATAAGACCTTTCTGGCAATACAAAGTCATGTTCTTAGCCTCATTCAGCCTCAGTATCTGCATTTGAGAAACCCTGCTCTAGAACACCTTTAGGAATTCATTATATGAAATAAGAGAATGCAGTTTTACTCAAGTCTGAAAGCTCTTCCAAATTAAAGCAGATACTCCCTAGACTGTACTCTGTAAATATCACAGAAAAGCCACACGTCTGTAGAGCTATTGCTATAACTGATTGTCGGCTAATATCCTGTAACATTAGTTATTGTTTTTAATAGACATTCAATTATATATTAGCAACACTTTAAAACGAGATAGCATATGGAAGACAAACACATCATCACATCTTTTTGAAGTGCAGTACTGAGATAAAGATTTCCATTCATAAAATCAAGCTTAGTACAACCCAGGATGGCAGCAGTGTATGGTCAAATGTACTGTATTAGATCAGCACAAAAACAAGACTATACTTGGCAAGATCATTGGAATTGTATGGTGTCTGCTGGGGCTCAGAGACCCAGCAGTTAAATTGAAGAGCTCTGTGGTTACTGTTTAGAGTGAAGCTGCCGCTTGAGACTAGTGTGTCAGCTGTGCCAGCAGTGCTTGTGAAGTGCCAGGCTGTTCCTAGACGTAAGCACAGGAGAGGCATCAGGAGAGTAGCATGCAGAGATGAAGCAATTTCCAGATTAGCACATAAGAAGTTTAGCACTGCATGTAAAGTCTCTGCTGTGCCTCAACATGTTCTTCTGTAGTCCACAGACCGAGAACTACAAATCTTCTTTGAGCATATGTCTCTCCATTGAGCCACATCATGGACCTGTGAGCCATTGGTGTCAGTACCACATGGAAATGTTTGCTAGCTGGGGCCTCAGTTATTGGTGCACCTTGTTGGTGCCTGTATGACATGAGCTTCCCAAGCATGTCGTAGTTCTTTCTCTCAC
This sequence comes from Neoceratodus forsteri, assembly GCA_016271365.2. Lineage (NCBI taxonomy): Eukaryota > Metazoa > Chordata > Ceratodontiformes > Ceratodontidae > Neoceratodus > Neoceratodus forsteri. Next base: position 677,463,569 of record CM028132.1, read on the forward strand.
CATCAACCACTCATCAGTCCACCACAGCTGAAGCATGCCATTGAACTTTGGAAAGTGTCACTAACACTGCTACTTTTCAAGTTTGTTATTTTAAAACTACTTTCATGCCACTGCCGAAAGATAAGGAACCACTGTTCCACTACTGCCACTGCAGTGACATTAAAATCTTTAATGACAATGACCACTCCATGTGTATGTGGTGTGTCTGCACAGATTACAATATTAAAGGCTGTTCTGTTTGCTAGGGTTTTTTTTTTTTTATCATAGAAGGTTTTATTAAAGGTTTTTCAATTTTTGAGGTGATACACCTCAAACATCATATACATTGTATTCCCATGCAAAACAAAAGAAATTACACAGAGCAAATAAGTTTTATATTTCGTATATCAATATTATACAAGCCACAGTAAGAGGACCAGTACAGCAAAGGAGAAAAAAAAAAAACAGGTGGAACTGAGTAGCATAGCAGTGCTAATTATAACTTCCCATAGAGCAGCAAACATAGGTAGAGTCATTATGCAACCTACGACTGCCTTAGCAGGGGGAGGGGGACTTCCTGGGGGGGAGGGGATTTTGCAAAGTGGCAAATGGAGGTAGGCTCCCCATTTCTTGAAGAAATATTCTATCTGACCTCGGTGTGAATAGGAGAGCTGCTCCAGAAGGGCCAGCCGGGCCATAACAGCATACCACATACCTATAGTTGGATTTTATATCTGTCTCCAGTGCATTAATAGCAGCCTCTTGGCTTCTAGCAGTGCTAACATGGTTCATTTTCTGGGCACCCTAGGCACAGGGGTTAACCCACACGAGTCACCTGAAAGCAGTTTGGGGTCTAGAGGTAGTTCCCTAATACCAAGGATCCTTGAGCACACATGATCAGTGGTAGTCCAAAAGGCTGCTATTTGAGAGTGGGTCCACAGTATATGGAACAAATGGGCATCTGGTTGCTGGCATCTACAACATTTGGAGTGGGGCAGGGCTCCTGCTGAATGTAGGATAGCTGGAGTTCTGTACCAATACAGAAGAATTTTATGCTGTAAAAATCGGCTCTTGGAATCTCTGTACCCTTTATGTGAATCCTTAAGACAACGAGACCAAGAGATTTTGGAAATAGCCATACCCATGTCTATTTCCCACTTAGCCCTGCAATGCTCAGTGAGGTCAGCTTGAGCGTCTTGCCAAGTGGCATAAAAGTTGCCTATGCAGCCCCTAGAGGAGGGGAATTTGTGCAAGAAGGCAAGCCATTTCCATTTGCTGTCTTATCTATACTGAGATTAAAGATCATTGATAATGCTGCGTATTTAGAGGAACCTCCAACAATCAGTATTAGGGAGATGGAATTTCTGCTTTAGCTGATTAAAGGACAACATGGTGTCTGAATCAGGTAGCATTAGACATTGCACGTAGCGAATTCCTTTGGCTTTCCAGGTAGGCCATTTAATGGGTTCCCCCACAATGGTGATAAAGTTGTTCTTCCATAGTTCAACATATCGCAAAGGGGGGTGCCAAGCTTCTTTGGGGGTGTGAGATAGGGTCATGCAACGGCGCCAGGGATAACGAGATTCACATATAACAGGGCAGAGCCCCTTATCAGATGGACCATCCAGTCCTAACAGGGATCTAAGTGGAGTGGGAGTCGTCATGCCGGATTCAAGACTGACCCACAGTGGGGGAGATGTACCCAGAGGTGTAAACCATTTTGTAGCTTGGGTGGCCATGCTCACCAAGTGGTAGCCTTGGAACCAGGGGATGCCCAGATCTCCCCTGGACCAGTGTGCTCGCAGTTTATGTTTCCCCCACCTATGCACCTTTCTTTCCCACAGAAAGGAGGCTACGAATTTCTCGAGGGAGGAGAATAGTTTGAGAGAAAGATGTATTGGGAAATTATTGAACAAATATGTGACTCTGGGGAGGAGAAGCATGCATACAGTGGCCACTTTGCCAGGTAGTGATAAATGTAGCTTACGCCAATGCTCCACTTCCATGTTTAGTTGCTTTAAGATGGGGAAAAGTTGGAGGATTCAAGGTCTATCCAACTAGTAGGGATATAAATCCCAAGATAGGGGAAGCCTTGGTCTGCCCAGCTCAGTTCTGTGCCCTAAAGACACTCCTGTGTGCAGAGTGATTTAAGTGGGGCTAGAGTCATTTTCTGCTGATTAACCTGTAGCCCAGAGAGTAAGGCAAAGTCTCGGAGGACTGAAAGAGCTACCAGGAGGGACTGCTGAGAGTAAGACAGGGTAAGTAGAAGGTCGTTGACGTATGCCACCACTACATATGAGTTACCATGGGCTGGGATGCCCAAGAGACCATCAGCACTGACCAGTACCCTAATCAATGGGTCATGGGTGACCAAAAACAGGAGAGGAGACAGAGGGCACCCTTGGCGAGTACCTCTATAAAGTGGGAAAGAGGGGGAGATGTCTGAGTTCATTAAAACTCTGGCCATGGGGAAGTTATAGAGTGTTGATACCCAGAGACAGAACTGAGGCCCAAAGCCATATAGAAGGAGGACTTCATGTAAATAGTTCCATTCAGTAGAATCGAATGCAGTGAAGTCAACGGCTAAAGCAGCCATATTGATCTTGGACCTAGCCGCTAACCATTTCGGGTTGAGTTGTACCCTGGTGTTATCGGAGCCCACCTTTCCTGGCATGAACCCCACCTGAGAGGGGTGTATTAAGGAGGTAAGGGCATTATGCATTCTAGTGGCTAAAATCTTTGCCAGGATCTTAGTGTCCATGGGTAGTAAGGATATAGGGTGGAAACTGGTGCAATTGAGGGGATCGTTGGATTTGTTGTGTAAGAGAGTAACAGGGGCTTCCTTCATCATGGTGGGGAGGGAACCTGAGGATTGAGCATCCTGCAGTGCTAGCAACAGCAGCTGGGTAATCTCTTGTTCCAATGCTTGATATAATTCAACGGTCATCCCGTCGGGTCCTGGGGCTTTCTCCTTGGCCATCTGAGACAGAGCCTGTCATATGTCAGAGACAGTGTTTGGGACATCTAGAAGGGTAACTTGTTCTGGTGACAAAGTAGGTATGGTGAAGCGCTGGCAGAACTGATTTAGGCCTTGGGACAGCTGGGTTGATGACTAGGAGGATTGGGATTTGTACAGGGATTGGTAGAAAAGACTCATAGTCTTACTGATACCCGCTGGATCAGTGGTGATTGAGCCTGAGGTCATGCGGAGGGCACGAATTTTAGCAGAGGCCTGTTGCTTACGCAACTGGTAGGTGAGAAGCTTGCCACCTTTATCCCCCCTCCCAATAAGTGTGCTTCAATCTAAGCAAGAGCCATTCTGCTTTGTGGTGTAGCAGAGCATTAATTTGGTATTTGAGCCCTACTATTCTACAGGTGAAAGATACATCTCTGGCAGCAGCAGGGGAGGCTTTAAAGTGTGTCTCTAGTCCAGTAAGTTCTGATTGTAATATGTCCAGAGATTTTTTCCGGGCTTCATTCTGATGTGCTGCAAAACTGATGATATGACCCCTGAGATTAGCTTTGAAAGCCTCCCATACTGTGCTTGCAAGAATGCCACAAGCTGAGTTAAGAGCGAAGTAATCCTGAGTGGCTTTCAGCATAGCTTGTTTAAATTCTGGGTCTTTGACTAATATGGGGTTACATCTCCATCTCGTACCAGTGGACTGATGCCCCAATGGGGTATAGGTAGTCAACACAGGTGCGTGATCTGAGATGATGATACTACCTATGGAGTTGTTCAAGACCCCACCTGATGCTGCGTTGTTGGTCATCCAATAGTCAATGTGGCTATGTACCTCGTGGGAAGCAGAGAAACAGAAGTAGTCTTGCCCAGATGGGTTGTCACGCCTCCAGACATCTATCAGGCCCCACTCTTTTTGCAGCTCTTGTAGGGCAGCATGGGACCTAGGATGCATCTGGGGAGTGGGTTTAGACTTATCTAAGAATATATTGGATACTAAATTAAAGTCCCCTCCCAGTAGTAGGGGAGTGATAGTGTTAGACTGCTCTAAGGTGGAAATGGCTTGGCTCAAGCTGGGGAAAAAAGTCTGCTTGATCAGTGTTGGGAGCATACACATTGCCCAGAATCAGTTTCCCAGTGGGGGAGGCCAGTCTAACTAGAACCCACCGACCTTGGGAGTCAGACCGAGAATCTTCAACTACCCACATGCTGGACCAGCGGATAAGGATAGCAACCCCTTTGGATTAGGAAGTGATGGAGCTAGCATGAACAGCACCCACCCAGAATTTTTTAAGCCAGGGAACGGACCTACTAAGGAAGTGCGTTTCTTGTAAAAGGGCTACGTCTGCATGAAGGGAACGGAGGTACTGAATGACCTTAGTATGCTTTATGGGATGGTTGAGACCTTTAACATTCCACAATACCAGACACAGACCTTGAACCTTGGAGGCAGCCATAGTAGCACACAGGTAGGAAATATCAGGTACTTACCCACCTAGAGGTACAGCAATTAGGGAAACCCAAGGATTGTATCTCAAGGGTTGCAAACCTGATTCTTGACAACAGTAGGGTGCTGCTGAGTACCAGGGAGTTATAACTGCACTGCTTGAAAGGGAATGTTCAAAGGGTGTACCAGGACAGAGAACAGTCTGATCACAAGGTAAGAACAGTAACAGGGAATGCACAAAATCTGTAAAAATAGAAAAGAGAATTTGTGAACAATAATACTAACAGTAATATTAAACACAACACAGTTATTGTAGTTCCACCTAAATAAGAGTACCTGACTAGGCAAGGACAATACGACAATTCTAACAAGTGTTCGTACGCTAACAGTGAAAGAGGCTTTAGAGAAAGAAGGTACAGAGGAAGGTAGTACCCTCAGCTACGCAAACTTCAATGCTCAAGGGCAGGAGAGGAGGAAGACAACCAAGAGAAAACTCGCTTCTCCTCTTCTAGTAACCAATCCCCGGATGCCTAACATAACCCCAGGGGGGATGGGAGGAAGGAGGGAGGAAGAACAGGGGAGGGAGAGGGAGGAATGCCAGAGGGGAGAGAAGGAGAGAATGGGTAACCACCCCAATTGAACATTATAAGGGCCAGTTTGCCTGTGAACACAACATTGCGTACTGTAAAAACCTGTGGCTGCAATGTGATAATGGGAACCGCCAATATGATGGTGCCAGAGCCAAAATAACATAACCCAGTTGTTCCCGGGGAGCGGGGGGGGGAGGGTGGCATAGGATTAGTCACACGCCAGAGAATATCATTAGCACAGTGGCAACCGGAAGCCCATAGGGTGACAGATCAGCCTGCTTGGATTGTGATTGTAGAGGTGCTGGCATATATGGCCCTTTAAGAGATGTGCAGCCTTATACCACATAATAAACATAGTGCATACAAGCTAATTAAGTAATAAAAATCAGTGCAAAAACATATTTCAAAGTTCAGCAAGTAAGATCCGTACTGCGTCTTGGGAGCATTTTGGGATTATTCTGAGAGTCCAACGGAACCACTACAGAGTCTGAGGGTGGTGTTAGGACAACAGCAGCATATTTTTTATCCCCAGGTTTAAGCTTTCCAGAAGGTCCACTGCCTCGACTAGAGAGGAGTCTGGTATGTCAGCCCACTCCATAGAGAGTTCGATAACTATAGGTGAGAGATCTGGACGTGGAGAGTGGCAGTCTATTGAGATTGAGGGGGAATCATCTCTGGACATCTTTTCGGGAGGTGTTGCCCCTTGTTGTTCTGATGAAAGCTGTTGGCCACTTCTCGATTGATGTCGCTGGTGGGAGATAGTCCTTGCAGATCTAGGAGGAAGGAATATTTGTTCAGAGGGAGTAACAGGGTTAGATGTGGCCTGGGGCACTGTGTGAGGTGGATTCCTTGTCCTGGGGGAATCGTTAAGAGAGGAGCCTGGTCCAGTTGCAAAGCGGTCCTCCGGGGGCTGTCTGCCAGAGTCAGAGTTCCTAGTGGTTGTAGGTGAAACAGATGGGCCCCATAGCCTTCTGGGAGATGTAGGCTGAAGGGTTAGTTTAGGCCAAAGCTTGGAAATCTAACGCTCCACTTCAGTAGGACTATATGCGAGTATCTCTCTCCCCTCCTTGGATACTAGAAGTTTGGTGAGTCCTCTGAATCTATACTGAAAGTTATGAGCAGCAAGAAATGTTTTCAGGGGACCATAAGCATGACATTTGCTGGCTGTTTCTTGTGCAAAGTCACTATAGAAAGAAATTGTCGCCCTTTGCCATCTGATTTCCCTCAGATCATTGGCTACCCACAGTATACACTCTTTAGTTGAGTATCTGAGTAGATATGCCACTATAGGCCTCAGGGATTGCACCATTCTGCCTCTCCTCCTGGTGATGCAGTGGGCTCTTTCAACCTCCACTGGACCTCTCCAATGCTCCCCTAACATCATAGGGAGCATTTCATTAAGAAACCTCACCATAGATACACCTTCAGAACCCTCTGGGATGCCAATAATTTGGATTATTACAGCGCCCTCTGTTTTCTTGGCCTCCACCCTGGCTAGTAGCACCTCTAATTTCTCATCTTGCATCAGCACTTTTTGTTTGAGTTTAGTTTGTTGCTGCTCTAGGGTTTCCACACGCTGCTCTGCCACATTAAGGCGATTTTGCAACTGGTGCACATTGTCGGTGGTGCCCGTGAGGGTAGAATTTATGTCATCCACCCATGACAGCAGAGCCGCAAGCTTACAGGTGATGTAGCTTAATGAGTCCCCCACTGATGTAGTTTGTGGAGCTGCAGTCAATAAGGATGGTAAAATAGTTGGGGGTCTTCCCGATGCCATCTTGGTCTAAGAAAGGCTGTAATATCTGGAGCATGGGGAGAGCCAGGCAGAGCACAGTAAGAATTAGAGCTGAGCTAGTGTCCAGGAAAATAAAGCCACGGCCTCCGTGGCCTACCTGATTGAGCGACTCGTGAGTACTGGCACCTGCAGAAGCACTAATGCACTGTAGAACCACAAAAACATCACACTGGACAGTTGGGGATGGTTACCCAAATGATGTTAGGTAGTTTATGTTGAATTACGTCCCGTGTTTAGGCCAGTCAACCACGGATTGCTACCAGACTTGGACGAGCTCAGGATTTAGGCTCCCATTTTCTCAGTGGCCCCATGTGACCCCTGTTTGCTAGGGTTTTAATCAGGCAACCAGGAGATGTTGCAAGAAAGCTTTAGAAATTCATCTAAAATGTAAAAGAAATGGAGAAACAGGCTGTGTTGAAGGTGGCATTGTCATTGTCCACCACCTCTGTTCCCAGTTTTCTGTTGACCTGCCTCTCCCTGCAGTCAACAGCGTCCACTGCTGATATGACTTAGAAGGAGGACAAGTCCTCTAAATTGGAAGAAAAACACTGGCATTCTGAGGAGAAGTGGCATAAAGAGGAAGCTGCTTCCCCAGACAATTTCTGCTGTCCTCTGAGAAAAGGAAAGTTGTCTGACAATGACAGGTCCAAGGCCCCGGTCTCGGGTCCTGCAATCCCCCCCAGGCAGTTTCCAGATGCCAAGGTCAGGTTCCAGTGCTGGCTCACTTCCAGTGCTGGGGTAATCACAGCCAATACCACTATTAGTTCTGCCATCATTGACCCCTTCAGGGCTGGTTGATGCACAGCTTCTTTATCAAACAATGTCAGAGCTATTCCAGCACATTATGCTGCTGCCACCATCATTGCTGCCTCTGGCACCCTCAGTGATGCCACCATTGACTTTATTGCTGATGCAGCAATTCTCTGTCCCCATTATCATGCCAGGCCCTGAATGGCGTCCATCGATGAGACACCATTGTCAGTTCCTCCTCTGTTATAGCCTCGTTCCATTGACCCTTTCCCTATGCTGGTCAATATCTATGATGAACTGGAGTGCAATCCAGAATATATGGAAGAGGAGGAGGAGGAGGCGGGCCATGGATAAAGTAGAAGAAGTGATAGATGTAGTTGACTAGCTCAGCTCTTTTGTCCTGCTCAGAAGAAAGTGTGACAAACACTAGGTCCCCTCCTGAGGATGCCTCATTTCAGGCCTTCCTGAGGCTGGACCAGGCTAAACAAGGGTTTGAGGCAGAGGAGGAGGAGGAGGATTCTCTTAAAAGAACCTTTATGAATTCTTGGCAGTGGCACCCTCCCTATTGTCATCATCCATCCTGTACATTCAGCACTAGAAGATGTTACCTTGGCTGTTTGGTATAGAACTGCTCAATTGCCAGCCATCCCTAGAAAGGCAGATAAACCACATCCTGCTGCCACAGCTAAGCCGTACTATTCATGTCAGCCTGAAACAGGTTCAGTATAATGGTTGCTCATGACAGATCAAAGGCACCCAAGCACATGAGTTCTCTTCCTTCTGATAAAGAGTCAAGAAAATGGACGTGATGGTGAAGGCGGCATTTGCTTCAGAGTCCCTTGACTTAAGGATTGTAAACTATCAGGTATACATTGTAAAGTATCAGAACTGCCAATGGAAGACAATGGCCTCCCTGGCTGATAAGTGCCCTACAGCTCTGACAAAATAGTGGCTCAGCAGACAGTTGCTAATGGACAGGAAGCTGGAAAGCACCTGCTTAGGTCTGTTTACGATGCCTCAGATGCTGTAGCCTATGCTGCAGCTTCTGGGATTTGCCACCTCTTGGTTGCAAGTGGCAGGCTTTGCCTCTGATGTTCAACAATCAGTACTTAATGCCCCATTCAGAGAAAAGCAACTATTTGCATCAGATTTAGAAAATGCTCTAAGCAATCTACAGTCCTCAAAAATTATTGAGGTCTCTGCACACTTTGAACCCTAAGCCCCATCAATGGGGCAGAGGGTTCTTTTTATAGACCCTATGCATGTCCAGACCATGGGTATTCAGAAGTCTGGGATGTGGTTCCCAGATACCTCAGCCTTCCACTTGCTAGGCTGCAAACTTGCCTCCAGGTACCCATACCAGACTTAAAAAAGGTTAGAAAATTACTGGCACCCTGCCACTTTCTGACTTTACTTCCCTTCCTCTGACCTCACTATTGGAGGCTGAATCTCCCTCTTTCTACAGAAATGGAGGGAGATAACAACCAATGCCTGGGCCCTGGAGGTAGTTCAACTAGGACACACCCAAGAGCTTCTATCTGTTCTTCCAGTGACCCCACCCTTGCGAAACCAATATCCTCTGAGACATCTTGCCCTCCTACTTTAGCAGGTTCAAGCCCTCCTCCACAAGAGGGCTGTAGAACTCATCCCAGTTTCAGGGCAAAACCAGGGCTGTTATTCTCGGCACTTCTTGGTACCAAAATGGACTGGGAATCTTAGGCCCATATAAGACCCTTCGGGAACTGAATCTATTCATGGAATACAAACATTTTTAATGGTCTCTCTGTAGTCCCTCCTTCCCCTTTTACTAAATAGTGACTGGACGGTTGCTCTGAACATGAAGGATGCATACCTTCAAGTCAAGATTGGCAGGTCTCATTCAAAGTACCTGTGTTTCATGCTCCAGGGATCGCGCTGTCAGTTTTGTGTCTTGCTCTTTGGTTTGTCTTCTACACCGCATGTCTTTACCAAGTGCTTTGCTGCAATAGCAGATGCCATCTGTAGGGAGGGCCTCTATGTTGTATAAATGCTGTTTCAGACCCAACAGTTGTTTGACCAGTTGAGTATCCTGGTCAGTGAACTGAAGAAGGTCCTTACCCCATGCCAGTGACTCCAGTACATAGGAGTTGTTCAGGACATGGGGCTGGGTCAGGAGTTTCTGCCCACAGATCGTGCTATGGTACTAGAGGCCCAGCTCAGCTGCTTTCCTCTAGCGATGTTGTTTCATCCAGATGCCTCTTACAGATCATTGACCTTATGGCAGCTGCCATACTGACCATCCCTGTAACGCATTTGTACAGGAGAATCCCTTAATTGTTTCTCCAGTCACAGTGGGCACAGCATTCAGACCAGTTGGAGTGTCCAATACAAGTGACTCCTGCTTACCCTGTTCCCAAGAATGGGTGTGGGGGGGGTCTACTGCACCACCAGGGAGTCTCACAATTAGACCATCAAGTAGCAGAAACAACTGACTCACTGGGGTCCTAATTGCAAGGGAAAGTTTGAGAGAGCAGCCTGTTCCTAGCTGATGTCTGTTCACAGACAGTGCGACTAGCTAGCAGTATCACACTATACATCTGGCACAGTGCCCAGTTGTCGATGCACTTTAGCATCTTTGCTGAAGCAAACCTTTGCAGCATATGCCCAGCTTTGCATTTGGTGCTGTCAGGTGGTGGCAGAATAGAGTGAACAATTTTGCTTCACCACTCTTAGCAACTTGAGAATGGGGTCCTACATATCTAGCCAAAATGTGCAATCAGTTCATAGGCATTCTGTAACAATAGTTTACAGTACAAAATACATGCCAAAATACTGCAGGTAAAGAGAGTATACAAAATTATGTAAATGAATTAAAAAATGAGCTAGTGAAGTTGTGGCATGACTGTGCTATTCAAAAGAAAAATCAGCCTATAACGACATTGCAACGGTGAATTTTTGACACTGTGTTTTAATATATACCTGCACAGATTAAGTTCTAGCACCTTCAATAATTTAGCTATCAGCAAGTGTGAAATGCATTATTTAAAAGGTCATTCAATTTATAAAAAGTATCCAGTATCACGGAAGTAAGAGAACATAATGCATTTGTAACACCTGTGAAATGAACTTAATGTGTTATAAAAGCTGTATATTAAAAGGTTAAATGTAAATGGTTACATTTTTATATGACAGTCATATTAGGTTATGCATGGTCAGATGACATCACAGGCTAGGCTATCCTCCCACCTGGAATCGAATTGCAAACATCATCCTCAACAGTAATTATAGCTAAGCAGCAATTACATATGATTTGTTCAGACATATCGCCTGTCTGCTGTTTCCTAGCACCCATCCTCTCGTGTAGACAGTGTGCACTGAAATGCCGGAACTATTTCCCTACAAATTTAAAAACAGAATACTTGAACACTTTTTCTCAGAGGAAGCGAATCATTAAAGAAAGGTAAGCACTGTAATTATTAAACATGAGCCCAGATAAAGCTTTTTTGTCTAGTAATAATTACAGATACTATACTGTGTGAAAGAAATCATAACATTAAACTGTAGACAATATGTTGTACTGCCTAGAGCTGACTTTCAGTCATGCAGTTTGTGTTTGGTGGATATGTTGTCACAAAACTAAAGCATTTGAAGTACAGACTGAGTAAAAATAAGACCTTTAAAAGGCATTTTAACCTACTGCCCGTTACTGAAATGCAAACAATGAAATCATTATGAGTGGTTGCTACTGTTAATAATTTACGTTGACTTTGATCTGGGAGTGGCAAACAGCACAGTAACCATACATGCTGAATTGTTTAGCTTGCATTGCAGCAAACAGAGATAACATACCCTGCTATTTTACATCTTCTAATTACTTGAAGTTCAAAACAGATATCTTATTTTCATCTGCTCGCAGAGCTTGTAGTGTAACTCAAACATAAGGAATTGTTACTAAGAAGAGCTGCAAATAAACTATTTAAGAAATGCTAAACTCCCTATAAATTAGTACTCGTCTTGTTTTCAGATCTTGTTTATTCATCACTGCTTATGAAGTTGGGGGGGCAGGGGCTATCGAGATTGACTTGGAGTCCCTTCTAACCTCAAACTACTATGTTACAGTAATAGATTTTTCAGTATTTACTGTGAACTGAAAGGATGCGCTGTGCAACCCTTTGTGTTCCCTTTTTAGTCTACATGTTTATAGCCACAGTGCAGTTCAGGAAGCAAAATAATCCACTGTATACTAAACATTATATGTCTTTACACAAAGACATGTACCTATATGCAGACTCCATGTGAGCTGCAGCAGTCAGTTTTTGCCATAACCACAGCTCTAGGATCAGTTAATTAGCCAGACTGATCTGGAATCTGTTTACTGTGACCATGCATTGTGTAACTTCAAAAGCTATTCTTTCTTGAACTTAACTCCACACAGTGTAGCTTTATTTATTGGAACTGAGGAGGATGCATTTTAGGCCAAATGGTTTTAATAGACTATTGGACTGTACTTTGATAAATGAGGGGATTCCCCTTTTCATGGAAGAATACAAATGCTTAGCATGTATAAATCATTGGTGAGACCTTGCCTAGAGTACTGTGTCCAGTTCTGGAGATCACATCTCAGGAAGGACATAGAGTGGAGGTAGTCCAGAGGAGAGCAACTAAAATGGTGCAGGGTCTGCATCAAAAGCCCTATGAGGAGAGACTGAAGGACCTCAATTTGTACAACCTGGAGGAAAGGGGGGGATATGATAAAGACTTTAAAATGCCTCACTGGTATAAATATGGTTTGAAAAGTAAGCCTTTTTTAGAGCAAAAGATGTTCAAGAACTAGAGGCCATACTATGAAGCAGTAGGGGGACACTCAGGGGAGATGTAAGAAAGTACTTCACAGAAAGAGTGGTGGATTACTGGAAAAGCTTCTCTGAGGCAGGGGTAGGGCCAAAAACTGTAACATAATTCAAGAAAGCATGGGATAAGCATAAGGGAAACTTGTGGCAGGAAGGGGGGTAAAACCGGAGATCAAGTAGGGTCTTTAGGGCTAAAGTGGGTAGGGAAAATGATCAGACTGGGTAGGCCAAGCGTCCTTATCTGCCACCAAATTCTATGTCTCTGTTGGTTTTTATAGCACTTCCTCAGTATAAGGCTGTCTGTAATATGTAGAGCTTTAAAGAGCAGCTGACGCCTTTGGGAAAACTTTGAAAAAACATAACAGTTGGATACTAATCAGCTTGTATATCATGTATCTTCTATAGAGTTCTCACCTCTATTATTTATTACTGAAGAAATTCCCACAGAAACAAGATCTTTATCCCTTTGGGTTCATCTGCCTCTATAGCTTACTCCCTACTTAAAATCATAATGCTCTGTTATAACATCACAGTATGTTGCTATGGGACTAACTGTGATGTCACAAGCAGAGTATCATGACAGCAGATAGGGAAGCAGCAATCAGAGCTGATGAACCCTCAGGGAACAACTTTCCTGTTTTCATGCATATGTCCTCAGTAATAAATAACTGGGATAAGAAATTCAGAACTTAAGAGAAATATAAGCTAATGTGTGCCCAAATATTATGTTTTTCAGAGTTCTTCTCGAGATGTCAGTGACTCTAAATTTACTATAGAAGTTTATTAGAAAAATGATGGTCTGGTACGGAGACAAGTTGGAAAATCTATGTACAAGTATTAGAGTTGTGCAGAATGTGAACTTTTGCAGGCAGAATTCAGACAAAATGACAGTTTTGCTTTGGAATTACCTTTCAGAATTTTTTTTTTACTGAATTCCATGGAATTTAAAGTCTTATAATGTTAACCATGGATTAGTTTTCAGCAGTTTGCAGATACCTAATTTGCAGCTAATATCAACCATGGAACACTAATCCGTGGTTTATGTAAGACTGCAAATGATTAGTTCACAGTTTAAACACTGCTTTCACAATTTTGGAAGTTACTTCTGACAGAATTCCATGGGATTGGACGAAATTTCCAAAACTCCGTGGACTTACATTGAAAGTGGAATTTGAAAATTATGTACAGTTCTATACATACTGTATCAATGGGTACATATCATGTTATGGCTTCTGATATCAGACTGCTTCACCTTGGCTTCCACTTGCACTGATACCAGTTATACGGAAGTTACCCTTATTATAACAACACTTAGCTGTAACAGCCCACATTCATTGTATCCTCAAAACAACCTAACTTGGAGGGATTGCCATATTTGTATCAAGTGAAGAGCCAGGCTTGTTTGGTCTTCATTATAGTGCATAGCAACTGTGGGACTAAAGCTTGGTATTGCATTTTCTGTCCCCTTTATTTGGAATAAGTTCGATATTTGGTGGCAATTTCTGTGTGAATAAAACAGCGGATAATTAATTCTGGCAATTTTCACAAACAATGCATCAAACCTGTATATTGTGCTTACTATTGTTGCTTGTATCAAATCTGTTTCATGTGTATTACTGTTACCTTGTACTCCACTGTCACCCTGCACCATGTGTTATTTTATTTTTATTTTATTTTTATTTATTTTATTTATTTAGTTTTTGTTGACTGGGTAAGTGCACTAGACAAATCCTACCTATTTTCAGGTACGACCCGGGGAGTGGGATACAGATGAATGCCAACTGACCTTGAACCAGATTAAGCTGTTTGTGGTATTTTAGTGAATGAGGGAAATTTGGCCAGTACACCGGGGGAATTCCCCTACTCTTTTCGATAAGTGCCATGGGATCTTTAACATCCACCTGAACTACCACCAGTCCAGGCAGATGGGACCTCGGTTTAACATCTCATCTGAAAGACGAAGTTATGGCCCGGGTCGTGCCTGAAAACGGTCCCTGGGATCAGTGCACTCACCCGGTTATCAAAGTCATAAATAAATAAAGTAAAAAAAAAAAAAGAACTGTCTTGATTGCTTATCCTAGGTAACTATCACTGTTGTCCAAATATGGTAGCTTGAAAGAAGCAAATGCTGTTCTTACCAAGAATGTTAACACTGAAACAACACTTACCCCGTGGCTTTGTCCCCTAAGCAAATAAAGTATTAGTACAGGTTTATGCCAGCAGTTCTCAGAACCCTTAAGGAACAACAGTGTATTGTCTTTGCAGGTCACATTTCCTCTTTCACCCAAACAGACTAACACATACACAATGTTTTATAGAAAAATTACTACAGGCATTTGTTTATTGAAACATGATTTTAACATAAGTTACATAGGTAGCATGATGTGTGCAGCAAGGGAGTTGTGGCAAGGTTTTGAATGGTCCAACTTTGACCTCAGCCATCCACTTACCCACAGGAGAGCCAAGAAAGGGTATAGCCACTTGATGGGCTTCAGCCTTCGAGGCATCATCACCATGATAGGTTAATGGGTGGCCTCAGCTCCCCCCTATCCTGACCTCAATCAATGTTTCAGAGGGTAATGGTACTTAACATACTGGTGGCTCAACAGAGGTGCCTTTCTTTCAACCCACATTGCACTGCTGTCCAGCAAGGGTCCTGGAGGGCCCCTTCTACACATCCACAGCACCCACAATGAGACATCATCTAACCTCTTTCCATCCCATCTCATCCTGTTCCACCCACACATCTAAGCAAGCATTGGATTACAGTTGCACTCTATGTGGCGTAGGGTCATAATGTGCATGAACATTGTAACTTCATCATACTACCAATACAGTGCGATTTATGCCATGCATGACTTTTTTATGGGGGCTCCACCCCACCACACCCCTGTTTTGGGGGCTGCACTCCCGGCCCCCTTACTAAAGATTCTTAACTCCAAGGGGGTCCAACTCATGGAGCACACAAAGACCGAAAAAAAAAAATTTCTGGGACCGGGAATCAAACCCAGTCCCAGACACAGTGCCTGGGTTCCTGCTGCAGTGAGCCACAGCAGCTGCTCGGAGAAACCCACTCCCGACAGAGGTCTTATCTTCTGCCTGGGAGTGTGTGAATGGTGCAATACAGCGTACAGCAGTATACGCGGTATTGTACCATTCGCTGTCCTACACAGCGCTATTATGGGTTAGCTATAATGTCGTATGCTATTAAGCGTATGACATTATGACCCGGTAGGACTCTATGCAACCCACAGAATGTTTTCCACAGGTGGAAGATGTGCAGAGGATACCAGCAGTGGAGTACGCTATTTCCTACACCACAAATGTTGCAGCTTGGATGACTTTTGGTATGTGTAGTGTTATGAAAGCTGCTGGGATAGCTTACCACCTTGTTTAGCAGTAAATATGGTAAGTTCCCTGGTTACATTTGGAGGCAGTATAGCGCAGTGGTCTAAGGCTCTGAGCTGCAAATCTGGTGACATCCAGCAGACCAGACCTGGGTTTGAATCCCACAGCTTCCACTTGCATACTGTGTAACCCTGAGCAAGTCACTTAACCTCCTTGTGCTCCCAGGTCGCTCCTGTAAAAAAGCTTCCAGCTTAGTGTGCTATACCTGGTTAAACAACTAAATAAAAAAAAATATATATCATTTAGCCTTCTCCCACTGTTCACTCATGTGGCAAGGGTGGCTGTTTTCTAGTTGTAAAAGAGTAGACTGCTACCAGTGATAGGCTTGCTTGTTTATTTTGTTTGTTTATTTGTACATCAGTTTACAACCTTTGAGCCAGAGGCTCATTTCCAAAGGTACCTCGTCACACTGAGGACAAATACATTACAGACTGTTTGTTACATCATACGGTTTACTTGGAATCAGTCAGTACAGACAACACAGAAACCAATGAGCCAGGCAGGTGACACAGGACAGCATGGCACAGGCAGAACAAGGAAAGGTGATAGTCTGCTTACTGTGAGCTCTTGGGGAAAAAGGACAGAGTGACATGGTTAAGATCCTGGATGTTCAGAGCTGGTCAGCTTACCAAGATTGTCTGTCTCTTTGCTCTCTGCTGCTGGTGCAAGGAATTGTACATCTGTTTTTGTACCTGTGGGTGGCGGGTCAGATCACTGATTGATATTTCTCCTGCTCATTGTGCAGTTTTGACTGAGCTCATCCCCCTGGTTTAGTTCGAGCTCCTGCTTGATCAGTGCATCCCTGTGCCTCAGCTCCACAATCTTCTCTAGCAGGGCCTACAGTATGGCCACCAGGCTCAACTTTACACAGCTTGGAGAAGTTTTTCCAATTCCGTCAGCACCACCGGCTTCCCAGACTCATTCATTACAGCAGCCCTGCCAGTCTCTCCAGTGCTGTCATTGGCTCAAAGGCTGTCTGTGACAAAGATCATAGATACAAGGGGTATCTGCAGTCACTGTCACAGAGAGCCTCCTAGCCACTGGAGCAACTAGTAGAGCTGTTAGAATAGACAAGTTAGGGCATCCAGCAGTGCTAGAGGAATTGGAACAGTTGTCTGATCCTGTAACATTGCAAACTGAGACAAACCACAGTGGCAGGGGGAGGTAGGCACTCCAGTGTCATAAAGTGTGTGTGGGGATTCTGGAGATGAGTGGGTGGGCATTTGGGGGGTGGCCTTAAGGAGAAGTGTGCAGCATTATTAACTGAGAGAAAAAAAACACAGTGGCACTGAAGGTGGGCACCCCCTGTGTCCTAAATGTGTAAGAAGGGTGTTTGTTGGGAGGTGAGTGGGAGAACATTCAAGAGGACTTTAACCAGAAGCCATGAAGCACTGAGAACTAAGGCAACCCACAGTGGCATGGTTGGTGAACACCATGGTGTCACAAAGTGTGTGTGGGGGGTTTGTCAGGAGGTGGGTGGGTGTATGTTGGGGACCAACACTGGGGATTGAGTGCCCCAGTGTTGTGTTCTGTTTGTCACAGGATGTGTGCATGTAGGAAGTTGGGGGAAGGTGGAGCAGCAGGCTAAGCATGATAGTGCTCAGCTGCCTGCTGGGCAGAATCTTGTAGATGAAAGGATGCAGCCACATTCTGATAAATTAGGCCACCTCCTTTCAAGCCACACAATGTTTCCACCCATCAGCCATGCTGAACACCATGACTATGAGTCTCTGCCTTGTTGGACTGTCACTGGTAAGCGTCCTGCAGCCTGAGCTGCATTGGATGCTGCAGTGACTTACCTTTGCAGCCTCCACTCTCCTGAGTAGCCACAGCATGTTTTCTTCATGTGTGCATGCCAAGCAAACATAAAAAATGGCTTCTGGTAGACAGTAGATAAAATAATACAGACAATGGCAAAGTTGATGCTGCAACAGGGAAAAACAAGATCTCCTATGACAAAGTCAGTATAACATTTCAAATAGTGAATCAACAATATAGCATCAACATGCATTAATTAATTTACTTGAGTTTTGCATGCAAGTCTGAACACAAAAGCAATCTAGCCCTTTGTTAATTAAACCTGCCATATCACACCAAGGATGTAATTTCAGCCTTGAGCTACTGAGCCCCAGAAGGGACAGTATGTTAACATAAAACCATGCCTTGTTACAATTATAAAACCGTTACATGTCAACAAATTAATAGTAATAAAGAAAAACAAAAGAGTCTTCAACATGTTCTTGCATAAAAGCATGTAGGAAGTAATGCACTCCAGATAATAGTTACTAAATAGTCCAAAACAGGACGAGAGAGTGTTTTATACATTTATTAAGAATTCTGAGGCACATTTTTCAAAATATGTACAGTAGGTTATTAGCTTATAAACAATATTGTGCATACTTTCAAAAGTCTTGATCATGGTTTGTGATACGTAGTCAAAGGAAGGGATTCTGACTTGCTGGTAGTAAATTTATTACCCACAATCCAATGGAAGAGAGGCATATTTTATTGTTTAGTTACTCCTGAAAGCTGAAGTTGCTCCAATGAGAAAGAGCATGCAGATTCTCTCAGGTACTGAGAAGTGACTGTGACTTTTTTTGAGATGGTTCTTACATCATCTCACCTCTAGTAAAAACTGCAGCTGGTTATTGGGAGTAGTACAATGCACTCTGAAGTTTGTGAATACTGGCCAAGCTAAGGAGCTTGTAGGAGCCAAACATTATGAAGACTCCTGACATGAATAAGTAGAAAAAAACATCCTGTTGCAGGATTTTCTGGACTCTAATTTGGGAGTCTCGTTACCACAGTATATGGAGATGCAAACAATTTCTGCATCATGTAATGTCAAATAAGAATGTTAAGAATAAACCCATGTCCCCTAACAAAACTCAGTAAGACCGAAGCAGTGGCATTTTTTGGGGGGCCTGTTCCATTAGGATAAGCTAACCACACTACACCATTGGAAATTATTTGCAGCAACAGATGTCTAAAGCCTGCCTGTTCACAATTTCTTACTGCTGAATCGATATATGCAAAAACCTACAATGAAAATAATTACTAGAATAATTTTTTTCTGAACACATAAAGCAATACCAGTGATAATATTTGTGTAAAGGGACACTGGCAAAGTTTATTTTTTATGAATATGGCATGATGTAGAAGGTTATAAGCCTTACTCTGAGTGTCCTCTGTTTAGAAATATAGAAAAAGGGAAATTGGCAGCAATTAAGGACCACCTGGCCCACCTAGTCTGCCATAAAATCCCTACCCATGGTGCTACCAGAGACCCTTCTTGGACTCTGGCTTACACCCCCCACTTGCTTCTAAAATTCCTTTGTGTCTATCTCCCATGTATTCTTAAATCCTGTGACCATTCTAGCCCCCACAACTTCTAGTGGGAGGCTGTTGCAACATCCACTACCCTCTCTGTGAAGAAGTATTTCCTCATGCTTCCTCTGAGCCTCGCCCCTCCAGCTTCATATTGTGACCCCTTGTCCTTGAGCATCTATTTCTTTGGAAAATGCTCCCTTCTTGTACCTGGTTCCTTCCTGTGTGGTATTTGAATGTCTCTATTATAGCCTCCCATTCCCTCCTGTTTACTAAGGAGTACATATTTAAATCCTTAAGCCTTTCTTCATATGGCTTCTGATACAGGCCCTATGCCATTTTGGTTGCTCTCCTTTCCGCTGCCTCCACCCTATGTCCTTTCAGAGATGGGGCCTCCAGAACTCTACACAGTACTCAAGGTGAGGTCTCACCAGTGACCTATACAGGAGTGTTATACTGTATTTCCCTCTTTCTGCTGGTCATACCCCTCCCTATGCATCTAAGTATTCCACTAGACTTTCCTACTGCCTTGTCACACTGTTTAGCCATGTTCAGGTCATCAGAAATGATAACCCACAGGTCTCTTTTCTGTTTTGTTACTGTTAATACTTCCCCTCCTAGTTGGTACTTTGGCCTTGGGTTTTTGTGCCCTAAGGGCATGATTATGCACTTTTTTGCATTGAATCTTAGCTGCCAAACTCATGACCATTCTTCTAACTTTTTTACATCCTCCTTCATTCTTTCAACCGCCCCGGTGTGTCTACTCTGTTGCAGATTTTTGTGTCATCTGCAAATAGGCATACCTTCCCCTCCAGTCCTTCTACAATGTCATGAATGAAGACATTGAAGAGGACCAGACTCAGTAGTAATCCCTGCGACACCCTATTAGTCACCTTGCTTTCCCCTGAGTGTACCCGATTTACCACCACTCTTCGGCTCCTACCACTAAGCCAACTCTCCACCCATTTTACTATTTTTGGACCTACTCTTAGGTTACTCAGTTTGTTTATCAGCCCTCTATGTGGAACAGTGTTGAAGGCCTTCTCTTTGCTGCATCAAACATAGTTTGTATCAGGGCTTAGATGGCCCATGGGGAAGCACCATCCCAGCACCATAGGTCAAAGGCGTGCCATTCTTCTTCTGGCACATATGAATTTATTTAGAAGTGGTCTCTCAGGTCTATAGTACGCACTCAGAGAAGGACTCACCTTTTCTACTCCCTGGGTGTTGACCTTAGAAGGTTTTTCCTTGGTCATTGAAGATGACAAATAAAAGGGACACTGTCAACCCTTTAGGCTTCAAAAGTTCTGTAGTTTAAAAAGTGCATGTTATAATCACTCACATTCTGTAGAGACTGTTGATGTATCTGGTAGTTTGAGTCTTGATTCCTTTTTCTTTTAAAAGTGAAATGCAGATTGGCAACCATAAAACATACATAGAAACATAGAAAGTGCCGGCAGAAAAGGACTGCAAGCCCACCTAGTCTGCCCTGTTTTCCCTGCCTAATACTACACCTTGGACCCTACTTGGTCACAGGTGTCCCTCCTTCCTCCCTCACCTCTGTTTATAATATCCATATGCCTATCCCACACATGCTTGAAGCTCACCATTGTCTTCTCCCCTACCACATACAAAAACATGTTCATTTACAGTCCTTGATCAACACTCATTGCATCTTTCCTGGACTTGCCCCCCCCCCCAAACAGTCTAGCCATTGTGATGCAGTGGGAGAGAAGAAGAATATTATAAGTGGCTTCAGTGTGTGGGGGTATCCCTGATGTTAGGAAGTATGCAGGGTCTAGATTAAAGGTTTGAAACAAATCAAGGTTGCGTTTAATTACACCATTAGCATACAGTTTCAGTCTGCTAGGAAGAGAAGTAGATAAAATAACCTGCAGCATCAATAAATTTTAGAGCAAGTAAGTAATCATAAAATATGGGGTTTCAACTAAAAACAATACGATGCCAAATGGGTTGATGGTGCTCCTGTAGTGATGTATACACAATTATACCATAGGTATCTACTCTCAGCCAATCACAACACAGGAAAACTGACAATTATTCTCCCAGAAACTACCACCTACATACCCACAGTAGTTTATTCACATATAGCCATGCCCAGAGTAGTTTAATTGTCTTTCCACAGTAGTTTATTCATCTTAACCACACCCACAGTCGTTTATCCACATTCCCTTCCATTTCTGTCCACTCACACTCCTACACACACATACACACACACACACTGAATGCCACTGACACACAATATCACCCTGTCTAACTAATTTGCAAACCCTGACACAAACTGTCTAATCCCACATCTCTAATATCTACAACCTTCACCTTATTTGTATTTGGTACTAAAACAAATTTCACCACACACCAAATTTAACTAGCACCACACACAATATGTGCTCTGGTGTGACCCGTACTGCCGTGGGAGCAAGTATACCTTTCTTTTGCACCCGACCAGGATGGAGCTCTCTCAGTTTTTAACAACTGTCTGAAAGAAATCCAGGACTGGATGGATTCTAGCTGGCTGAAGTTGAACTCGGAA
This sequence comes from Neoceratodus forsteri, assembly GCA_016271365.2. Taxonomy (NCBI): domain Eukaryota; kingdom Metazoa; phylum Chordata; order Ceratodontiformes; family Ceratodontidae; genus Neoceratodus; species Neoceratodus forsteri. The sequence goes on from CM028132.1 coordinate 677,485,210, forward strand.
AAGACAGGTATTGGTTGTGGACCCGGGTCACCAGATAGGGGGGTCGGGTGTTGGTGCGCCTTCTGGAATTATTCTTGGCAGTGTTTCTCTCCCCACCTCCGAATGGGTGCATAACCTGGGGGTGGTTCTTGATGATTGACTGACACTGCAGTCACAGGTGTCGTCTGTCATCAAGAGTTTCTTCTACCATCTCAGGAGCATCGCCAGGATTAGGCATCTGGTTCCGTCTGACGACCTTCCAACTTTGGTCCATGCCTTTGAGTCCTCGCGCCTGGACTATTGCAGCTCCCTGTATCTAGGGCTTTCAGGGGTTGAAATCCATCACCTGCAGCTAGTGCAGAATGCTGCAGCCTGGCTTTTGGCAGGCTCGAATAGATCCTGCCATATTACCCCAGTGCTGTGCGAACTGCACTGGCTGCCAATACGGTGGTGGATCACCTTTAAAGTCGGTTTACTGACTTTCAAAGCCCTACATGGTCAGAGTCCAGTCTATCTGAAAGAGCTTCTGGTTCCTTACTGCCTGGAGTGATCGCTCCACTTGGCTGACGAGGGGTTGCTAGAGATTCCAAGGGTGAATTTGAAATCATCTGGTGCTACAGCTTTTCCTTATGCTGCTCCCACCCTTTGGAATTCTCTACCCCATCAGTTACAGGAGTGCACTTCTGTGGAGGAATTTAAGAATGAATTGAAAAATTTCTTTGGTGAAAAGCCTTCTTGGAGAGTTGATTTGGTTGTTTGATTTGACTTTTGACTGTGTCAAGCATTGTGGAATTTTATAATTGTGATTTTAGTTGTTTTAAATTGTATGAAATGAAATCAGAAAGACACCATATAAATAAAACTTATTATTATTATTACTATTATTATTGAAAAACTTGTTTAGTAGTAAGTGATACTTCTGCACTTGCATTTCTCAAAATGCTAATATTGGACACTTACTGCTACACACATATCATTTAAAATTTGATCCAGTGAAAATCAGAGCACTACAACACTTTTTTTTTCTATTGTGAAATTGAATCCGTGATTCTAGACATGCGCATTACCAGCTTGAGTAATGCACATGTCCACAATCATGGATTCAATTTTCCAAAACAAAATAAAAAGGATGTTAGCACTCAGTTTTCCACAGGACCAACTTTTAAATAATATATATAGCTGTAAGTGTCCAATATTATTATTTTCAGACATACAACCGCAAAAGCATCACTTACTAATAAACAGGCTTCTTACTTGCTTCGACGGCACTACCAGTCACAGACGCAGGGAACACATATTATGTGCACTCCATAATTTCTGCTAAAAAATACAGTTTTACCACACATTCCAGTGGTATAATAGTAATATAGTATATGGTTAGGGCTTATTGTGTATGGAAAACAAAGGTTTTCCAAATCTTGTTGTAGGGCTGTTCAAAGGTCAAAAAAAGTTATTGTACTATCGTTCTGACATCACATCGATAGTACAACAACTTTTTGCCCTTAACCTGCCATCTGATTGGCTGCAACAGTGCTGTTTTCAAAAAATTCACTCTAAAATAGCGCCTGTAGTTAGCAAGCGGTGCGGTCGGCGAGCCGAATACTTCACAGACACAGTTTGGACACGGACTACTAAAATCAGTTCCGTGTATCCAAACTGTTACTTTGCAGTTTTTTTTTTAATTACTGGCACATTTGTCAGAACAGAGTGTGACTGCTGTTCAAAGGACCATTATCTTTGGGGACAGGACTCGGAACAGGACTGCAGCGACGTGTATCGGAAATATTGTGGACTGAAGTGGCGAGAACAGGAATCTAGCCAGTGTGCAAGAGTTAAGGTACAAACACATTGTGGGGAAACCATATACTATATAAAATAGTAGATGGTCACCCATCCACAACTTCGGCAGTCTTACCCATCTCGGGAGTTGATGACATCATGGAGACCTCTCGAGCTTCGCTCTTGAGGTCTCTCTGATGTCATCAACACCCTCGATGGAAACACAGCCTTGTTGTGGATGGGCGCCCATGCACTATTCTATGTAACATTCAGTTTTGTGAATTATTCTCACAATAACCGGCTTCTGTGGATGATTAAATCCCTCGGCTTTCCCTTGGCGTTTAATCATCCACAGAAGCCGGTTATTGCTTCGTATATTCACAAAACTGAATGTTATCGCTTAAATAACTGTATTTCTTAGCAAATATCCATGGTATTTGAGTTTCTTTATAAAACCACGAGATTTCTTCCAGTTATCCGAAGCTCAGGAATGGGGATTAAGTTATTTTCTTGTTTTAAATAAATTAAAATGTTCCTTTTAGTTTTTACAATGGAAAGGCTTCATATGTTCTTCTAAATGTAAAATTAAGGATATGGACATGTGTTGTCTGGATCTGTCAATAAAAAAGTAAAGGCAGTTTATGGACTGTCACTACTGAGGTAGCTGCAATGACAGTGTTTTGACATTGAAATGCAGACATAGAAGTATTAGGCTCCAGTGGTGAAGCACTTATGTTTTTATGTCTGACAGTTTATTTAGGCAGAGCATTCCAAGTAAGAGGTACTATTTATTTCCTGCTGGATCTTGCTTCTAAACACCTTTACTGATGGAAGGGAGTGTAGCATTGGGAGTACAAGTGGCTAGCTCAAGGTCATACAAGTTGCTAGCAGCTATGGTGTGATTTGAAGCCTACAGTTTTATACGTTCACTAAATATCATAGTTATCTGAGTGATAATCTGCTTTATGAAACCAGGTACAGTAGTTCATTTTTTCATTTGAATATGGTAGTTGTGAGGCCCTCTGAACCTAAACATTGTTGCAAGGGTTATAAATGACTAAATGTGTTCACATGAGGTGTATCCGTAATAGACATGCTTCTGCTAGTGAATTGGTAGACTTCAGTTTTTTTGTTATACAGATGGCTATATTTATCTATGCTGGGGACATATATGTGGGAGTGATGAGGCCCTTTGAAACTGAAAGCTACTTTGAAGTAAAAAGTTGTAAAGCTATGAAGTATCCTCTCAAGCAGCATTTCAGATGCTCAGTGTAATGGTTATTGAACTCATAATGATTAGCTCTATTTACCATGGCCACGCAGTACAGCATAATGCAGTAGCATGCTACAGTGAAGGTTAAAAGCAATTACGCTTACTGCTGGTCATGTGCATAATAACATAAAATTGCTATTACCAGTATATATACCTGGAGGAAAGATATGGTGAATGTATTTGAACTGGTGGATGGTAACTTCATGAGCAGTATTTAAGTGATTTACTTTTAAAGGACCATGTGTAATAAGAATGTTGCGATAGCTTTGCTGCATTTTGTGGAAGGAAATGTTGCTAGTTCTATTCGTGGTAGCAATATATCACATGCTTGGAGTCAAAGCTCATAACTAACTACTGAGGGACTGTGCAATAACATTTGTGAGTATTTACACCAAAACTCACAAATTGAACAGTGGAATACTATATGAAGTAAATAACCAGGATAAATATCAATGACAAAAAAAAAAAAAAAGTTTGGTCTTTAGTAGTGAAGGGCACTAATGCATACCAACTGTGTTTATTAATTTATGTTCCAGAAGACACTTGGGTTCTGTATGTCAAGAAAAATATTTCAAGCTGACCAATTTTCAGATAACCTGAGGCCCACCAGTATACACTTAAATCTGTCAAACAAGCTTTTAATTGTTAGATAGGGAGGTAGAGGATGCAATATGTTATTTTGCCTCAAAAATAAGTCTCCAGGCCCAGATGGAATGCCATTGGAATTATAAAAAAATAACCTTAATACTTGGGTCCCAGTCTTAACAAATATTTTAATAAATGTTTATGACATGGATACATACTGGGCTCATGGGAAAATGTATTATAGTACTATTCATAAACAAGGTTCTATGTGCCACATAACTTCAGATTAGTAAGTTTATTGGATCATTGACTACACCGATAAGGTTTACAGTGCTGCCCCCAAATGCACCCAGGCCAGACTAATCCCCCCTTTCACTGCTGCCACTTCACTCTCAGTGCCCCACCTCATGTTCATCACTGCTCTCTTCATCTCAACTTCAGTTTCCCCTACCTTGAGTATCATTGCTCTCCCACAGTACCTCCTTCCTTTGTGAATTCTGGTTGTCTTCCTTTCCCTCTTACCTTTCCTCACTCCTTACCCCTTATATCCTCTCTGACTCCCTCCACTCTTCTGACTATGCTCCTGTTTTATCCCCTGCTACAAAGTCTCTGCTGAGCAATCTGCCTTGTCTGTCCAACTCTACAACTTCTGGAGCAGTTTCCCCCTCCCTGCTCACATTTTTCCTCCTGTATCTCTCAAACCACACTTTATGTCAATTGTTGCCACTTGTTGTGCATGCCATCCCAACCCACCTATGGCCATCTCATTCTCTTCTTTTCTCTCTCCAACCACTTGATCCCATGTGTGAGCTTCCTTCTCCTGTCACTTTCCACTATCCCTCCTAACTCTTTTCTGAGCCCCTCTCTACTCTTTCCATGGCTTGCCTCCCCTTCCCTACTTCTCAGGTTTGAGTAGATTGGGCTGTTCCTGACTGATTACAATGCCAACAGTCCAGTTTGATGCAATGATACTACAGCCTTTGTAAGCTGCATTTTGTTCTTTAATTTACTGTATTTAGACAGGTTTACGATATATATAATTGGATTTTATTCTACAGCCACATTGTCAGTGTATAAATATGATATATATATATATATATATATATATATATATAGGATATTTCTATGGCCCTATTTAAAATATCTGCTATGTTTTCCCTAAGTGCAGCTTGACCTTATTTATTTATTTATTTATTTAGGGGATTCAGAAAATACCTTTTAGCACAGGCTCTTTTACAAAGGTTCTACATCAGTTGAAACAAACAAAAAGGCATGAAAATGTACATACATAATACATTAGCTGGTGCAGCATACACTATATTTCATTAATTTCACTGTTATTCCTAGTACCAGTGAGGTACAGTGTCAGTAGAAGTAGGAGCAGTTGGGAGGTACTAGAAGAGAGCCAGTGGGGGTGTGGGGAGTGAAGGACGGCCAAGAGTTAGGGTCTTGTCAGGTAGGATGGAGGATAAAGGTGTTAGTTTGGTGCCAGTGGCTGTGGAGTATCAGGTGGTGGAGAAGTTGCTAGCAGTCACTAGCTAAAGGAGCAGGGGCTAAGCAGGCTGCTGCAAGGGTTACCATGGGGGCAATGGGTGGATAGTTAGAACCTTCAGTAACCTTATGACATCATGAGTGGTGAAACCACAAGTAATGTCAATCAATGATCAAGCTCCATGAAGGGAAAAGAGCACTGATATTTTCAATGGGGCAATGGCATGTTTAATTTATGCAATGCAATGCCACTGAGTTTTAGTGTTATTAGTTGTTTTTTTCCAGTCCTTTTGAAGTTTTTGGATGATCAAGCACAAGCGGTTTGTTGAAGGCAAGTGGATTCCTATGAGTGGTTCTGTGTTGTGACATGGTGCGTCAAGTGTCTGTGGAGACCCAGCATGTTTCAATTTAAGGAAGTGTAGTAGGGAAATGTAGAGGTGCTGGGCAGGTTTGTTCTGCTGTTGCAGTAGAGAAAGAAAATGTTTCTGGGGTGGAATGAAGACTATGGTGGTCGGGAGACTCAGTGTGTGGAGTGTGGTCATCAGTGAGAGAGTGGAGTGCCAGTCAGTGGTCTGACCATAGAGCCTTGAGTCTGCATTACAGTGTGAGTGGAAAGAGGGGAAGAAGAAGGCTGTAAAAAAAAATAGTGTTTAAATAGTGTTTAAAAAGTGTTAAACATATTGTGGTCTGGAGGCTGTGGTTAGAGGTCAGTGCATAAGTCATCAGTATAGTTGAAATAGGGTTTATTAGTGAGGTGGCTCAAGCTGTGGAAATAAGTATGAAACTGAAAGTTCTATAGTAAGTGAAAGTTATTGGTTGGACTTGGGAGCTTGTGCTGCCAGCTCCAGCCTATCACTACCTACAGTGTGGATAAACTCTGAAATGGGAGACCTACAGTGAGGATAAATGTGATATCCTCACTGTAGGTTTGACCAGCCTGTAGATAAGATGAATATTTGCCAGAACTTATCCTCACTGGCATTGCATAAACATATATATATATACAGAGTCATTGTATATTTTCGTTGTTCTCTTTTGGTTAATGTATCTTCCTAGTTTGTTTTATCTGTTTGCTTCTCCTATGTTTTTGCACTGTTGTTCAGCCTTGTGACTAGTTGTTTTTTGTTTTGCCATTGCACTTATATTTGTTGACTGCATTGTTAAATTTTTGCCCCATTTCCCTGTAATCCCCCCATCCCCTCCCCAGGTCACACCTGGATATGGGCCTTTGATCAATGTTCCTCTCCCGATTACCAATTTACAAATAAATAACTTCTCCTTGCTTATTTACAAACACAATTTCTCTATGTTACAAGCATTTCATGTTGCAAAATAAACTATATTATTAGGGGTATAATAGTAATGCTACAAATACCATATGCCTTCATTCAGTAACTCATCTGAGTTGATTTGAGAGTTAAGGTTAAAGGTGGAATAATTCAGGGAGATTTGCACTAGGTTCTCAAAGTATATTGTAAGAAGTAGTATTATCTTTCAAGACTGATATAATACACGCAGTATTGCAATTAAAAGGATAATACAGTAAAGAAAACTTGAATGAGTTTTTACATTTTAGGTCCCCACCTTTTCCATTACTACCCTCTGTCCCCACCCTGAGAACTGGGGACAGTGTGACCATATAGATCCTACTGTTGGGAAGATGGGTTGGTGAATAACTGCCTTTATATAATGTTATGATTTAAAGTGGAAGTTCTAGTGTAATGTTTCTGTCTATTCTTTGATTTTACCAATTTGGGAATTGTAATAACCCAAGGTTGATAATCATGTGAACCTCTGTGTATTATGTTTAATGCAGTATTTGGATCTTATGTAACTTTAATTGTAATATTTTAAATTATGTATATTATTTTTGTAATGGATTGTAATAGCCTGAGCTGGCAGATCAATAACATTCTTAACCAGCTTCCTGCTGTTATAGCCTCTTCCAAGGCTGCTGCTGTTTGGTTGACTAACGGAGAGTATCTGAACACTGGGCAGCCTGTGCTTTCATTCCCTGGGAGTCGAGTGAATAATTTCCATGCAGCATTTGGCCTCCAGAGGTCTCAGAGTGGGATTTTGAGAATCACACATGAACTCAGGTCTCCCAGATGGCCAGCATACAATGTCACCACCCCAGTGTCCCAGCCATACTGTGTTGTCTTAAAAATAAACATTTATTTGAATGTCATTATTGCATAACCCTTTCACATGCCATGTAGTCATTTGCATATATATAGTACAACTAAAATAATATAAAACCTTGATGAATAATTATAAAAGAGGTAAATTATCTATTGTAAAGTTTTAGTTGTGGTTCCAAACAATCTGTATTTGACACAGAAAGTTCTCTTTGTGATTAAAATGCTAATGAAATGACAAACATCTGTTAAATTTCTGATGATAATGAATATCAGTGGTTAGAAGGTCCTTGTGCCAGCATTTCTGTTTGGTTCAAATTTGCATAGAAATTTGATTGGGTGACTGGAGGCACTGTGTTTATTGACCTTTGGGGGAAAAGAGCAATTTCATGCTGCATTCAGTTTGATTTAGTACAAGTTAGTGCTGGATTAGAATGGTTCACACACTCATCTGTGGTCATAGACATCTTCTTCTCATGGGGGTCTGTCTGACAGATAACATTATTTTAACCAACACTTCAGAAGATATCAACAGAAAAAAGAGAAAAAGGCTGGGCACACACCAGTAGAAATTTGAGTGGAAACTTGTTCTATTTCAAATAAAAAGCATGGCACAACACAAGGCTCTTACCCCTATGTATCGACCCAGCAAGTGAGTCTTCCTCAGGAGTGGAGCTAGTCAGCATTTCCATTGTCCTTAAATACCCAGCTGTATCATATCATTAATTACATGGCAAATATAGGAAATGTAAGAAAAATGCTCAAATGTGATACATGAACAAGATCAATAAAGTGCAAGTGGAAACATTAAAAACAATTGCCATACATGTCTTCATAAATTTTCAAATATTCCTATCCATAAATACAAGTACATATTTGCAGAGACATTTTAAAATAATTAGCAATGTGTTATTTCTCCATTTATGCTATTTCCTATCTGCAAATGTGCAAAGATATCACTGATTATTTTTGGAATATAAATTAGGCATGGCAGTAAAGAGGGGATGTGCTCAGACTGGGCGAAGGGGGGCAGGATTAGGGGGAAATAGGAGAAAGCATTACTTCATATATAGGGTAGTCTACATGTGGAATAGTCTACCCAGTGAGTAGAGATGTGCAAAGTCAGACACTTCCACTTTATGAAGTAATTTGCAAAGTTAGCCACTTTGTAGTTAAAAAAAAACATTTTTCCTTTATTTATAATCACCCCACCCACTGTGCCATCATCCCACAAAACATACCTACTCTTGTATGTATTATAACCTTCCCTGCCACCTCTGCACAGAAACATCTCCCTTTCTGCCCCCTCTCCCAGTGAACTCTTCCACCAGCTCTATTACTCAGTTATATATTGATTCCTTCACTTGCATGCCACAAAACACTCTCCTACCTCCCTCCCTCCAACCAGATCCCAATATTGAATAACCCCCTCCATCCAACTCCACTTGAACCCCCACCAACTCTCTCCTCCCCAACCCCCAACCCCGAAAAATCAGTTTATGAAGACCTGTAGAAGAAGAAAACTGACCTCCAGTGCTAAACTTCCACAATGTTCATTGTAAATATTGGCAATGGCATGAATGAATGGTGATGTCTTAGCTTATAATAAAACCTAGTTGGAGTTGGTGGGACCCTTCTGGCTTTTCTCCAGTTTCACGTATTTTTACCTGTTTGAGGTCATCACTCATAGGTATGAATTAAATACTCTACATTTTGCATGTCATTGCTTGTTGGTGTCTTTTTCAACAGTGGGTAGTGCTGGAGTGCTGCTTCCATCTGTAGTAAAAGCTGACTGACTGAGCCTGAGCACCTGATCAAAGCAAAAACATCTTCAGTAACTGCTGTTATCACACCTGGGCCATACAACTGCTTCAAAATCTCTTTACTTTGGCTAAGTTAACTAACAAAGGGAAGCAAACCAGGTTAAAATCACAGCAACTTGTTTATAGGCTAACTAAGAAGATTCTTGTGCCTGTTATGCCACACTGTATCTAGTGATTGCTACACTACTACCCCCCCCCCGATCTCCCACTCACACTCCTTTCCTGTTCCTACTGCATTTCAGCTATGTCACCTGAATCTTACCGCAACTGTAAGTGGCTCAGGTAAATAATTTCCCCGAGACTGACTCCATGGCTGACTTGTAAGCTGGCCACAAATGGGATTTTTTTTAAATGTAGCTCACATGCTGATTGGTGAGGTGTAATTTGTACTGCAGTTTATGGTGTTGGCTTTTACTGTTGCCGTTATCCATTTTGCATGAGACATAGCTGAAAACAGGACTTTGTCTCAGCCTGCTTTCCTCATAGGAAATAATGAATGAATGAATGCAGTAAATCAATCTGTCAATCAATCAGTAAATCCATTACCTCACACTGTGGGCAAAACAAGGAATGTAACAAAGAGAGCTTTCCGAAAAACCTTCATTATGCAATGCAATATCAGTGCCACTGTCAAAAACCATAAATCCACTTCTAACCTTTGTAACATCAGCTTCTAGAGCTATGTCCTTAACTCCACTTAAACTACTTTCTTTCTGAACCTGAATTAAACTGCTTGCCAAACTGGGTAATACTTCTGTTGGTAGTGGGGAAAACTACACACTGGACTGCACCATACTGTAATATACTGCAGGCACACTGTTCTATGCGCCAGATATAAAATTAAATGAACCCTCCTTAGCTTGAGTAAGTACATCCCTCATTTTATTCAGAGGAGTACACACAGTAAAACTAATACTCAGCCACAGTAGAAAAGTATTTCCTATGCAGAAAACTATACCTTAAATTAACATTGCTTATCACCTGCCTAAATGTTTCATTCTCCAGAGATACGGAAGTTGGAAATTCTTTGGCTCCTACAGAATTTACAGTTGTATTACTGGGTTGCTCTTACTTGAGCATTAGCTGCCTGGATATCTGAATTTCAGATGGTGTAGAGAACTAATGAGAGGAAATAAAGGTGTTTGAACTAGAATATTCACCACTTATGGCCTTAATTTATTTTTTACTTTCTATTTATCACTCCTTCTCTGCCCCACTCCGTCCTATCTCTCAGATCCCTCAATCATCCTCACATCTCAACCATCATAGAATCTGCCCCTAGAGTGCACTACCCCGGTATCAGAGCCCCCAGTTAACCCCCTGGTCAGGGCGAGGTAGGTACCCCTGCTTACCTCCCTTTCAACCTGCAGAGGAGTGCACACAGTGGAGTCTGCCTTCGGTGTCTTGAGGACATGTGGAGTAGAGAGCTGATCGGCAGGACCGAATGAGGAGTTTTTTCCTCTTTACTCCTGCCCTTCTATCGACGATGGTGTGCAAGGAGGGCCAATGAGACAGAAGCACGCTGAGAAGCGCCTCTGCTCAGGTCCTCAGCCGATGTCAGCCCCCCCTCCCTTTACTGCATCCCACGTCTGCACTACCAGATACCAGTGGTCATCGAGAGGTGGCATTGTGTGGGGATCGCTCCCACCCTCCCAGGAAGGAGAACAAGCTGCTGGGCACTCAACTTTTCTCCCTGGCTAACCTCTCGTGGTCCGAATCACAGAACCCGGGTCACCGGTGCGGTGTGAGGTGTTGCATCTCATGGCCTTAAGTTTTGATACAGCATAAACATGAATAATCTGAAGATTAAAAAGTGGAAACCATAGGGAAAAACCGTGACCCACAGAACAGTGAAACTAAAACCGCAAAAGACCATTACAGTGACAAAATCAGTAGTTCGCTGTAGTGGTCTACGATTCCTAGACACTGCTTCTCCTGGTGTTGCACCCCCTCCCTGAAACAACTCCAAGCTGAAGTTGATTATATTAACTGTGGGGGGTGTGGGGTTAAAAACACATTATACAATGGCAAGAAAAAATCCTGGTTTCTGATTGGTCAGTCTTGGACTGGACCCGTGATGTTATCTCAGCATAACATCACGGGTATTTGATCTCATTGATAGCATTGATGCCATTGATTTCTCACATCTCCCCTTCAGAAACAAAGATATATTGCCATCCTAAAAATTTACTGAAAAAATGTTTTACTTTTTTTTTTATTTGCATAATAACGAGCCATTGTATAATAGCAATACTGCACTCCAGGGTGTGTGTTGTGCTGGGATAACATCACTTCTGGGGTGATTAGTCGCACTCAGTGTGTGGTCTCATGCCTAATCACCCCAGGTGTGACATTATCCGAGCACAACACACACCCTGTCGTGCATGATTGCTTAATTGTTCATCTGACAGCACAATGCTGAGTGTCGGCATTGTGCCATCACCTAGTGGGTTTCAACAGACTTACTGTTGATAGGACGTGGTAGAACCAAGGAAAACACCATCCTACTAGCTTGATGGATAATAGTTCAGAATTAAAAAAACTATATATGTAACATGAAAGGGCTAGTGGCACCATCAGCTTGTAGATACAAACCTTCCACATTTACTAGTTTAAAAAAGAGATTTCAAATTCAATGCAGAAACCAATTAAGAAAATGTCAAGTGAGAAATCATGCAGTATGTAGGGTATGTGAATACCTTCTCCTGAATATTACCTCACTTTATTTTGAGACCCACCAACTATTTGGGTATCCTATTGTCTACCAAAATAGGTTTAGACATTGAAAAGGCTTCAAAAATGCCTCTCCCAGGTGTCCTGGGCTGCTCCCATGGCCACATTCATGCCCTCCCTGGTCAATCTACCATATGTAACCCCACTACAAATGGGGGTTCCTGAAAAGTCTTCCTTGAGCTTGCTTAAATGCTCACTGCCAGGCTGGTGTCCTACTTGTTAGCAGTTTAAATGTATTGCCAGAGAGTGCCTGTATAGCCTCTGTGTACTGTCTCTTTAAGAGCTGCCTGGATTGCAGTCATAATTAATCTGAGAGGAAGCTCTGTTAGAAGATGTACTTGTTTGCTGATCATTTGTTAGAGTAGTAATAATATCGCAGTTTGTTCTAACCTGCCTTCTTTGCAGCATGGACAGTTCTGTTTGTTTCCATCATCTTGGTCCTGGACTGTCAGAATGGACCAATCAGTACATTTGGGACTCTAAAATGGAGCCTGCCTACAGGGGCTTGGTGGGGCCAAAACTTGTAGGAATTGTAGTTTTGGGCTTTTGGTGCCTAAAATAACCTGGAGGGGGAGCCCTTGTTGTGACTGACAGACAGATCAGCCAACCAAACCTTTTGGATCTTGGGGAAAGTCCCACACTGCTTGCAGTATCAGTTAGATCTGAGTTGGGAAGTGAAGAAGTAACAGCTTGAGATAGTTCGAGCAGCAATCCATAGTGGATTCACGCCGGAGAACTGTGGAAAGGCCTGAGTTTGGTCTGCATGCCTGCCTGCTGTTCCTGAGAGGGAACTTGTGCTTTTTTGGACTGAATCTGAATTTGGAGAGTGAATTATGCCACTGAATTGTGACCAGGCTTTAACCTGAAGAAGACTGAAGATTTGCTGAATGCGATCAGCCTATAAGGACTTCCAGCTACCTCTGAACTCCTGGATTGTGCAGAGACTGAGAGCCATTTGCCTGGTACAGTGGAATTTCCTTACATATGAATGTGCTGTGTGCTGATAGTGGGTCGTGATTTGGTTCCCCACTGTGTGTCTGAACTGTGTTTTGCTTGCTGGAGGCTGTATCCAGCTCCACGGACTGAATCCATATCCATTTCTGTTTGCCTGGGCCCTGCTACACTAGCCCAGCCAGAATACCTGCTATGCAGAGAAAAACTTTGATGAGAGACCAGCCTGGGGATCAGCCCCCTGATCAACGCCTTGAATAGGAATGACGCCTCGGTGATTCGTGTGGACCCTACTTCTCCGGGCACTCCAGCTCAACAGCCTGCAGTCTTGATTTCATCCTGCCTGTGTCCAGTATTGGGTATCGTGAGTCATCAGTGTTGTCATCTGATTGTCTTGTTGTCTTTTCTTTCACAAACTGATCCCTCTGGCTCCAGTTTACAAATAGTGTGTGTTGTGCATGTTGCTTTCTTCCATCACAGGGCCCCAACCAGCAGCAACATTCCTGGCTAGCCCACCTTTCTCCATCTGGGTACCCAGAATGTGTGACTATTTATAGACCCTGAAGTGCATGCATAACTGTTTGATTGATATAGCCTTTAAGCAAATTAAGCTGATTACGCCCCTCCCTTGTTCAAGCCCCATAAATAAATCAAATCTAACTCTTTTTTGCATTTACCCTGATTGTGGTTCCAGTTTGTGCAAGAGTACTGTACTACTGTTATTTGCTGTGTATAACTTTGTTTTACAGGGGGTCCGCAGGGCCGAGCTAGAGGAAAGCCCTGGTGGTAAGTGCAAACAGTGAGGGTACTTGTGTGGTGTATCAGGGGTATTGTGAAAGTGATTATTGTGTATAATTCTGGCCACTAGTAAGGAAAGAGAGGGGTTACAGTGTCCTGGAGGGCTGTGCCCAGGTTTGCTTGACCACTACGAACCCTGACCTCCCGGTGGAGGCACCCATTTCAGAACTCAGGCCCCTTAACCTGCTACTAGCCTTGCAGGCAGGGGTAGCAGCCCTTGGGATAGTGCCACCTAGGGGTTTCACATACCTTAGAAAAAGCTGACATGTTAGCTGCTTTGGATGCCTGGCACTGCCATTTATAAAGATCCCCCCCACCAACCCAACTCCCCAGTCCCTTAATAAAGTTAACAAGTTGCCGCTTACTTATATAACCAGTCACTCTGCAATCCTGGTGTGAAAAGGTGGGATTTATGGCATCATCTGCCTATATGGTTTACCTGCTACCCTTCCTGTACACAACCTGATGAGTTGTTCAAGATCCTTATCCAACCAGCCCCTTAGTCCTACATCCAAATGCTGTGGCCATTCTTCATCTCCCCTGACCCCTGACCCCTGACCCATGGTGGAAGAAGCAATAGCATAAATAGGTTCCAGTGTCTAGAGACCTCCTTCCCAGTGCAAACTAACTTCTCTTTATTTTTTTTCTAAGTGTGCTGTCAGTAGATAGCTTCAGTGTGCCACCTGTGGCAGGGGGACATTTTTTATTGTTTAATTGTTTGCTTGTTTAAAATGAATTCCCAGCTATGAATAATAGTCGCTACTGTCCATTATTTGGTCACACATAATTAATAGTCGTTTATGTGAGGTATTAAGGAATAAACATTCATTAATCACAAAGCCTTAACAATACAAATCAGGAGACCAGTAATAAAAATAACTACTCAGTCAATAATGAGTTAATAAGAACATAGAAAGAATATTCATTAAGACCTTTTATTTCTTTATTTTCTATTCTCTATCTCCCACCCTGAAATACAATGTGCAGTACATCAAGGAAAAGAGGGAGAAAGAGGAAAAACATATGAGTTGTAAAGTTAAACTGCCAAGAAGCACTTGTTCAAATCCAGAATGTCTCCAATGCGAATTACTGATAAGAGTTAACAAGGAGCTGCCTTACCTCCTCCCAGGTTGGCGACCCGGGTTCAGGAATGTGCCTGAGTCACCGGGAGTCAACTGGGGAAGGGGGCGAGGAGTTGGTTTGAGCTGCCGCATGGCAGCTCCTCTCTCCCAGGGAGAGACGTCAGCTTCCAGGTGGAGGCTAGGCGGCAGCGCCAAGCCAAAAAGGGAGCTAGGCATTAGGCTGGGTGGGAGGAAGGGGCTGTCATCAGAGCTATGGAGTGCATGGATGACCATAGTCTAGAGTTCAGGGATAACGGGGGGGGGGATGGAGAAACCGGAAAATGGGGCACTGGGGCAGGTTCAGTGAAGCCCTGAGAACAGTCAATCAATCAATCAATCAATCAGTCAAAGTCTTTATTTATTTAACCAGGCGATCACTGTTAAGCAAGCTCATTTTCGAGGTGGACCTGGGTTTATTAACAAGGAACAAGGGACAATGTATATGGGATGCAACACACAAGAAAATAGTAATAATACAAATAAAGTGAGATACAATAATACAGTATATACAAAGTATCAGCAGGTAGCATTGACAGTAGTATATGTTTGGAACAGAAGATGCAGCCAGTTTTGAGAACAGGGCGGATTGAGATCCTCCAAGGAAGGACCACAGCTTGCCTACCCCGGATCCCCAATGGTAAAAAGCTATAAGAAAAAAAAAAAGAGTTTACAAGGAGCTTTGAATGTTTAACTTTTGATATTCCCCAAACATCTAAACACAGAGCAAACAGTATCAATTCCCATACTGTTTGCAACAAGCAAAAGATAAAATATTCCATTTGGTAAGGGGGCTGTTAAAAATGAGATCCACTGCACAACAGTAATGATTAGGCATAACCTTTTTTGTGATATTTAGAAATAGTTGAGAGTGGCTAGGAGTTAAGGTTTCCATTAATTGCAGTGATATTTAAATTAGTTAATCCAGAAGTTCTCCTGCAAAATTATGGATTCTGCACAAACACATTGCCCAATATTTAAAGCAAAATATACTTTCCTATTGATTTCAAGTGGTCATTTTCTTGATATGTTGTTTGCATAATTTCATATTGAGTAATAACTTTTAATGCAGCTGATACTCATAAAAATGTTGGATTGGGGGCATTTAAGAGCTGCTACTCATAAACTTCTCAAACCTTTTCGATAACCATACCTTAAAATCAATGGGTCTTTACCATTGTGGCCAAGCTCCTGCCCTGCTTTTTCATTATTCTTTTTTTCCCCATTGTGGGCTGCAGACCTTGGCCTGACCCAGATTTTTACCCCTTAGATGCCTCCTGGTTGCCGTTCTTCTTGCCACCCTCATGTGTGCTTCTGTGGCTTTATTCAAAAATCTGGCCTCCTGTAACACTCTTCCAGTCCAATGAGGCATCAACTCTGGGAATGCCAATATTCCCTGGGGAACAGAGAGATACATTTTTCTGCCCGTTCCCCTTCATTAATAATAGCCCCCGCCACACACATTTCCAAATTACAATGGTTGCCTGTCTTGTGGGCAAAACAGAGCTAAAAGCATCGTTTTGCTTCTAAAACTGTCTAGTCAAACATTATCCCCTTGTTTAAGTATACAAGGTAGAGAACTGATTGCTTTCATAATTAAATAAGGTATCTCTCCTTTTGTCATGTGATAGTAACTTAATTACATGCTCTACCCTGAAAATAAGGACCTAATATGGCAGTTGCATGTAATTCCACACCCACATGTTTAGATATTTAACCATTAGACTAGGGCACACAATGGGCAGTTCTTAAACAAATAAGTGACATGGGTGATATTTTTTTATGACATACTACATTTTTTTACATTAACAAGAATCAGATAACAATATTTGGACACTGTTCTGCTTGAATTCAATGTAGTTCCTGTAACTCCCTGTATTTCTAGAGATGTGCATGGAAACAGAGGGATGGATCCTTAAAAAGTTATGCATGGCACAAAGTGACTTGCGCCAAAAATATGGTGCAAGTAGCATTTTGCACCATGAGTTCTGACATCTGGGATTCTGCAAAGCAGCCTGCGACATGTCACAGGCTGCTTGTACCAAAATGTACATACTCTACCAGTTATGCCATAAACCCCCTGTGACATAGTACAAGGGGGTATACGGTGGCAGTTGCACCCTATTCTGGAAGGGCAGCTGCCACATCCCCAAATTTGCAATTCTAAAACAACCCCTGGAGGACATCCGTCAAAGTACATTTACACTAGCTATTAGCTGGTGTAAATGTACTATGGGTCCACCGGGAGTTGCGCATGTGCCGCCAGCCCATCCCCCAGTTCATGAAGCCCCCCATGCCCAGATCCCCAATGATAAAATGCCCTGCAGGTTATTGACCTCGGCACCGAACCCCAAGATGGTTATAAGTAGCCCCCTCAGCACTGATCCTCCACAACAGCAAGAGCCCCCCTCACAGCCCCTTCCCCATAATAGTAATAGCCCCACCCCAAACCCCTGTAATATTTATGAGTCCTCAGCTCCAATCCCCCATAATACTAATGAAATCCCCCCTACCAGCCCTGATCCAGATACCACACCCCGCAGGGCAGTATGTCAGCTATAAACGTAAAAATGCAACTAAAATAAAAACATTTAAAAAACTCATGGTCCTGTAGTCCATGATGTCTCTGGTAGTCTAGTGGCTCCCCACCCAGCAGTGCCAGACCACCCCGCTCTCCCCAGCCCGTAATCAGCTGTTGACTGGCATAGTCCACCTGTCACCACCGCGGCCAGCCGCTGACTGAGCTCTGCTATAAGCGCTTACTGTTAATAGTGTGCGCTCAGTGAATGACAGCAGCTGTCATTCACTGAGCACGTACTATTAACAGTATGCGCTCACTGCACAGCACAGTCAGTGGCTAGCCACAGTGGCGAGAGGTGGCCTGTGCCAGTCGCCGGCTGGGTACTGGTTGGGGGGGAGTGGGGTGGTCTGGCACTGCTGGTTGGGGGGCCACTGGACTATCAGGGATATCATGGATTACGGGACCTGTGTTTTTTTCTTTTTTTCCTTTTAGTTGCATTTTTATGATTACGGCTGAGATACTGCCCTGCAGTGTGCGGGGTGTGGCATCTGGATCAGGGATGGAGGGGGATTTATTAGTATTATGAGGGATCAGGGCTGAGAGGGGGGCTATAAATATTACGGAGGTTCACGGTGGGGGGCTATTACTATTATGAGGGATGGGGCTGTGAGGGGAGCCTCTTGCTATTATTAGGGATCAGGGCTGATGGGGGTTAGTTATCACCATTTTGGGAGTTCGGGGCTGGGGGGGCACTTTCACCCATTCACTGGGCAATGCAGCAGGCTTGCAGCTTTCTCATCGGTTGCACCCTCCATTTGGCGCAAATCTCCTGTTGGCGTAAGCTTTGGGATTTAGCTGCTGGGACGCTGTCTGATAGAGAATCCGGTGCAGGATCCCTGGCACAACTGCACCCCTCCAATGTCGTGACTTGCGATATGCATAGGGGTGCTTGTAGAATCAGGCCTAGAATCTTTATCTGAGAGATGGCAGCTTAGCATTAATGAAGGAGGCAATATAGCTCAGTGGTTTAAGGTCCTGAGCTGCAAACCTGGAGACTTGGGTTTGAATCCCACAGCCCCCCACTTGCCTACTGTGTGACCTTGAGCAAGTCACTTAACTTCCATGTGCTCCCAGGTTGCACCTATAAACAAGCTTTCAGCTTAGTCTGTCTCTCCTGGTAAAACAAAGGTAAAAAAAAAAATTTGGGGCAGTACAAGATACTAAATCTAGGGATAAGAAATCTGGTTTGTAAATACACCATGTGTTGTGCAACAGTGGTCAGCTCAACAAAGGGAAAGGATATCGAGGTAACTGTGGACAGCAAACTGGAGCCAGAGAGGTAGTGCTGTGTCACAGTTAAGAAAACAAGTACAATGGTGGGATGCACTAGACGGGAGTATGGAGCAGGTCATGGGAGGTGATTTTCACCCTGTACAAGGATTTGGTTTAACCGCATTTGGAGCACTGCATCCAGTTTTGATCCTCAAAGTACAGAAAGGACATTGAAGAGATCAAGAGAGTCCTACTCTGGGCCATCAAATTCATTAATGGCTTACAGGGCAAGAGCTATGAGGAAAGAAGGAACATACTCAGATTATTCAGCCCAAAACAGGAAAGGCTGAGAGGAAAAATTATCACAGTTTTCCAAATACCAAAGGGGGATAGACAGGGTGAAGTATACATAGAATGCTCCTCTCGCCCTCTTCCCCCTCCCAATAAATAACGGTATTCTCCCTATGTTCCTGTTTAGGGTCCTCCTACTTCCACCATACCCCTGCCTTCCTGACACCCAAATCATGTTCCTCACTACCCTATATATCCTTCCCCTCCTGTTTTACTTTGCTTTCCTTCCACCTTCTATTTTTCCCTCTTCCCCTGTTTCCTTCTGTATCTCCTCCCCTTCTCTCTCTATCTCCTACCCCCTTTCTCCCATGCTCCTTACCTTCTGTCTTCCCACTCTCTCTCTCTCTCTGTCACTCGCTCCCCTATCACCCTGGTCCCTCACTCCTCCACTCACCTGGTCACCATCTCGTACATCTTCAAATATTGCTTCCTACTCATCCCTCTCCTTGCACTCATCACTCCACTTCATCTCAGCTACCCTGTAGGCACACCTTTGTCTCTGTTAAACTCCTTATCACACTACTGCTCTTATTTGTGGGGGATGTTGAGCCCAATCCTGGCCCTACTCACTCCCCTACTATCTGCCTCCCCAAAGGGTTGAGTGTGGCTCACCTCAACATCCATAACCTCCTTCCTAAGGTAGACATCCTACAATCACTCATGGTCAGCCTCAAACCTGATATGCTACTCATATCTGAATCTTGACCTTCCCCAAAGATTCCAGACACTGCGGTCACCATCACAGGGTATTCTCTTGCCTGTCAGGGTTGTACCAGTCATGGCTGTGGTGTTACTATACACTTTTCCTCTGCTATCCAGTTTATCCCTGTACTATCTATCTCCTCCCCTTCCGCCTACAGTCGTTTACTCCTCAAGCTCTTCCTCCCTTTCTCCCTCCCCATCTATGTAGCTGGCATTTACTACTACCCTGGCATCTCCCTTTCCTCTGTCTTTGACCTCCTCACCACTATCACTTCCTATGCTTCATCAGCGGAATCACTCATCCTTGGTGATTTCAACATGAGTTGGCTCTCCCCTGCTCAATCAAAACTTTGCCTTCATATTAAGTCTCTCATCCTCTCTCAGTTGATCACTGAGCCTACCCACACCAACTACAAAACCCTGAACCACACCCTACTCAACTGGATTCTTGCCTCCCATCCCCACTATATTATTGTTGCCGGCACCCTTCTGGATGCCTTCAATGACCACCACATGGTCTAATGCGTAAGGTACATTATCCTAAGGCTCCACCCAAGCTCCTTCGGATCTGGTCCTTGCAAACACTGGACTTGTCATCCCTCCATTCAAATTTGGCTTCCACTGACTGGTCACTTTTTTCCCCTGCCTGCAGCATTGACTCTGCTTTCAATTATTTCAGGGCCACGTTTCTGGATATTTGGGATCTTCTCGCACCTTTCAGGAAAACCAGAGTCCATGGCTCGCATCACCCCTGGATCACAGCTGAACTGCTGACTTGCTTGCGAGCCCGGGATGCTGCCTGGAAGATCCATAAGTCCTCTGGCTCCCCTGCTGATCTACTCTCTGACTTCCAGAACAACATTAACCATCCCTTCAAGTTCTGGAAGGTTATCCATGCCCTCTTTACCCCCCCCAGTCCAATCCCCAACCCTGGCACTCAAGGTTCATTATGTCACCATACCTGACCCTCTCTCTGTTGCCTCTGAATGCAATGCTTTCTTTACCTCCTGTGCTGCCTCCCTTCTCTCCTCCATCCCCTCCCCCTTCTTTTGCCCCTCCTGCCCCATTCATCCCCCTCATTCTCCTTCTCTCCTGTTTTTCCTACTGACGCTGTCAAGTCCCTCCTAGCTCTAAACCCTCTCAAAGGCCCGAGGCCTGATGGGCTCAGCTTGAAACTCCTGCATCTCTCCACCCCAGCCATTGCTCTACCAATCACCTCCCTTCTCAACCTTTCCTTCTCCCTGGCCTCTGTTCCTGTCACTTGGAAACATGCTGCTGTTCTGCCCCTTCCAAAGGTGGCTCCGGTCCTGGTAATCATCACCCATTTCTACTTCCCACCCTTGCAAAAATTCAGGAGCACCCAGTACTCTCTCAGCTTTCCCTCTTCCTTCACTCCTTTCTAGTCTGGTTTCTGGAAATCCCATTCCACCTACTTTCTCCTTAGGCTCATTGACTTCATTCTCTCAGGCATGGGTCAGGGCCTTATCACCTCTGCCATCTATGTCGACCTGGCCAAAGCCTTCAACACTGTAGCCCACCCCCTTTTACTTGACAAACTTAAAACTGCAGGGCTTTCCATCTCTGCTACTAACTGGTTCCACTCCTACCTTGAGGGAAGGACTCAATCAGTTAGAATTGGTGATTCCATCTCACCCTCCCTCCTCCCCATTAGTACTGGTGTCCCTCAAGGCTCCATCCTTGGCCCCATACTCTTCTGTACTTTCCTGAATGATCTCCCCCACTGTCTGTACCTCTGTGTCCATTTAAATGTACTTAGACGGTACAGTTCTTTTTGCCTCTGGTTCCTCCTCCTCTGGTCTGATGGCCAAGCTCCAGCCAGAATTCAACAATGTCCAGCGCTGGTTCCATTCAAATCAGCTGTCCCTTAATGCCAATAAAATGGTCTCCATTGCCTGTGGCTTGAGGCAGAAGTTTTCCTGGCTTGCTTCCTTCCCATCTTTCCATAACCTAGATGGGACTCCGATTGACAACATTCCCTCTTTTAAATACCACGAGGTCTGGCTTGACTGGCATCTTGGCATCTCTGGTCATGTGGATGCCATATATATAAAAAATGCACCCTAAACTAGGGGCCCTGTACAGGAACCATGGTTGCAACCCCCTGCTGGCTTGTAGAGTAATCATCCAGAAAATGATCCTTTCTATTTATGACCATTGAAGCATTGTCTACAGTGCTGCTCCTAAGTCCACCCTAACCAGACTGGACTCTCTCCTACTCCTTCTGTCATTTTGCTCTGGACTGTCCACTCCGCAGCCATCATTGGTCCCTCTATACCTTTCTCTCCCTTCCCTCCCTTGAGCTAGGTACCTCGCTCACTGTTCCTCATTTGTATCCAAATACTGGCTAGGCTCTCTCTGTCTTCCTATCTCACATCTCTCCTCTCCTCTCCTCTCACCCCCCTCACTCTACTCCCTTTGCAACTCTGGCTTTTGTTCCCTGGCACTCCCATCCAGGACATCATCAGCTAGATAGGCTGCCTTCTCCTTCCAATTTCCCAAAATTTGGAGTTCTCTTCCACTTCCTATCTGCTCTGCCTCTTCCCTTCGCTCTCTGTCCCTACGTCTCCACAATTTCAATTCTCACTCCTGCACCTGCACCTGATCCCACCTCAGTATCTCTCTCTCTCTCTCAATTCCATCCTATTATCTCTTTCCCCTACTCCCACCCCCCTTAGCTCCCTCTTGCCAAATTTTGTGCACTCTGCACCACATTTGAGCCCTTTACTGCTCTCCTGGATGTAGTTCTGCTACATCTCATAACTATTGCATATAATTGTTTTAATCTGCCTGTTGTATTTTGTTGCTTCAACACTGTATATCTATATATATTTGTCTGTGTGGAATATCACATCTTACAGTATGTAACTGTGTTATCTATTGTTACTCATATCCTCCTCTACCCCCTCCCCCAAGAGCGCATCTAGAAATGAGCCTTGGCTCAGTATGTCTTTTCTGGTGAAATGCTTGAAATAAATAATTAAATAAATGCTTGAGGTGATAAATGAAAGCAGAGCTAGAGGGCACCACCTCAAACTGGGAGGTGGAGGCAGAATAAGAGGACACATAAGAAAGCATTCATTCACACAGAAGATGGTTAATGTGCAATAGCCAGAACTATTCAAGATTCCAAGGCAGGACACATTCCTTATGGAAATGTGTTACATGTCATGAGTAGGGGTAACATTCTTGCTAACAAGCTTAGATGTGTGTCTGTACTCAAACTGGATATTGTCTCTGTTGTATGTCAGGAGCTGCGAACAAGATGGATTCTAAGTCCGTTTGTCATTAGAATACCATGTTTCTTTATCCCCTCAGTTTCATCTACTACTACACCTTGTGTGTACCTAAAGTCTTGGGGCTCAATTCTGAAAGATCCCGGCATGGCGTAAGGGGCTTGTGCCACAAAGAATGGTACACAGTACCCCTTGTGCCAAAATATGCGCTGGGTGCAATTCTCAATCGCAGTCTGTGTCAACCACAGGCTGCCTGCTCCAAACAGGGCTTGTGCCCCCTGTGCACCCAAAAATAGGCTGCAGCATGAAGCCAGGGGGCTTGTGGCAGACATAGGCTGCCATATCTTCTAATGCGAGATTCACAGAACTCTCCTAGAGGGAGAATTTGTAAGTACCTGGTACTTAGAAAATTCTCCCTCTGGGAGAGTTGCCCAGTATGTGGCAATTTGCCATGGTCTACCCTCCCCAGCCCTGATGTCCCCAAATATATTGTATTAATAAGCCCCATGGTGGTATAGTGGCCCTGCTCCCCATTTCCCGTGCCTCTGGTATGAATAATTAATATAAATAAATCCCTTTGCCGATCCCTGATATCCTGGCTAATAATAATTAATAACTCCTCCCATCCCTGGTGGCCTAGTGCCCTCCCCCCGATTCCCGATGCCGCCATTATGAATAGTTAATATCAATAACACTGTTTTCTGATCTCCAGTGTCCTGGCTAATAATAATTAATAACTCCCTCTTTCATGATGGTCTAGTGGAACCCCACCCCAGCAGGTATTGCCCACCACCCCACTCCCCCATCCCGTAACAGAGCCGACGACCGGCACACCTTCCTGTCACCTCCGTGGCTGGTGCCTGACTGAACTGCCACTGAGCGTACTGTATAGTGACATAGAGTATACGGTATGCTCAGTGACAGTTCAGACGAAGGCTGGCTGAAAAGGTGAGAGGAGAGCTGTGCCGGTCGCCAGCTCTGTTTCGGGACAGGGGGATGTGGGGTGGTAGGCACTACCTGCTGGGGGGGCCACTCCACTATCAGAGATGGGGGCACTATAAAACTTCATTATACTGGGCCACACTGGGGATCAGGGTAGGGCTCTAGACTACCAGGGAGGGGATCCTTATATCTTTGTAATAAATGGGCACATCAGAATGGGGGGGCACTAGACTACCGGGTAGGGGATCCTTATACCTTTCTAATAAATGGGCACATCCGGATGGGGGGACTGCTTGCCTTGCCACAAGGAGCCTGCAGCAAACCCTTCCATGCACCTTGTGTTTACTGCATGGGAGAGGTTGCTGAAATTGTGGGGACTTAAGTGCTGGGATCTCTTCTGTACCAGAATCTGGTGCAGGGTCCCTGGCAGACCAGGCTACGGCACAAACTGCTGTTTGCCGCAGCTTGCACTGTTATAAGCCCTCATTAAGAATTGGGCCCATCATCTTTTGCTTGTCACATCACAATCTTGCTATGGAAACTACTTTGATGCCATAAGCAGTGGATTGTGACATCACACGTAGACAAACACCAGTAGCAAATAACATTTGAGGGAGAACTATCCTGTTTTATGCAAATGACCCTAGTGAAAAAAGAAAAAAGGGGAAATGACAGAACTGTCTGAAATATACAATGAATTGTGCCTCAGTAAACCACTGTGCAAATTTCTCTGTGATGTAAGGGACTCTTTAAAGCCATAATATCATAGCTTCATGTGGTGGTGGTATTTGCCTGTCTTTCAGCTTTCTAACAATAAAAATGATCAAACTATATAAGTTAGAATACAATATACTGTAAAATAATATACACCACAGTTGGCAGTGCCTTTGTAGTACTATAGCATTGTTGTGGCTAAAAATAGTTTTCTTTTGAGCAAGTTCAACCACGTGTGATTTTCCTAGATGTTTTCATGTAATTTTTTTTTAAATTTCCACTTATTTCTCACTGTTATCGAAGCCAAAACAATTGCCAATGACATTGAATGGACATCAGCAGCAGCAGTACTAGCAGCAGCAGTATCATCCTTGAATGGAGGAGACCTTATGATTACTGAAGACTGGGAGCATAGATACAGTAGTGCCAGTGGCAAGATGCTGTATGCAATATATATATATATAGATATATATATATTGGGAAATATCACAGAAATCCATTTGAAATGAATGGGAATGTCATGTGATATATCTGGATGTTCTGCATCCATTAAATAGTTTCTGAGACCCATGTGTTAATCCCTCAGAAATGCCCAGGTTTGAACAAATTCAGGCAGTGGGATTTGTAATCTGGGCAACTCACATACAAAATTCATGACCCATTTCACTCATCCCTGGGTGCCATCCCAAACATAGCTTCTACCTTTACTCATCGAAAACCTCAAACAAAGCCTTATACAAACATAGAAACATAGACTTTGATGGCAGATAAGGACCGCTTGGCCCATCTAGTCTGCCCATTTCCCTATCTACAGGATAGGCCGCAGATCCTGGTTAACCAACAGCCTATTTCTTCCTACCCCCCACAAGAATTGCCTTATGTCTGTCCCATGCATTCTTGAAGTCTCCCACAGTTTTAGACCCCACAACCTCCTCAGGAAGGCTGTTCCATGCATCCACTACCCTCTCTGTGAAATAATACTTCCTCACATTGCCCCTGAACCGCCCCCCCTCTATCTTTAAAATGTGTTCCCTTGTTCTTGCACGTCTCTTTTTCTGAAAGATGCTACCCTCTTGGACTTTGTTGATTCCACTGAGGTACTTAAAAGTTTCTATCATGTCCCCCCTCTCCCTTCTTTCCTCAAGGGTATACATATTAAGCTCCTTTAGTCTCTCCTCACACGGCTTCTCTTGCAGACCCTGCACCATTTTAGTTGCCCTCCTCTGGGACTGCCTCTATCCTGTCTATGTCCTTGCTTAGATGGGGTCTCCAGAACTGGACACAGTACTCCAGATGGGGTCTCACCAACTGTCTGTAGAGAGGGATAACAACTTTCTGTTTTCTGTTACTGATGCCTCTCCCTATGCATCCCAGTATTGTACAGTAAAATTCCCTTAAATAAAAAAATCCCTTTCATGATCCCCTCCTTCTTACACACATAAGCAAATTAAAAAAGATGAAATACTTTTAACAGTTTTAATTTCTGATGTTGCTTTGGTGGCTATGAACCCCTTCCCCATTCTTACTAGCTTGCCAGGGCAATCTCTGCTGCTTAATCTGCCACAGATTAAACTGAGATGAACCTCCATATGAAGCCCTATGCTGTGTGTGAGGAGTAATCATTCAGTTTAGTTCAGTTTATTTTTTATACTGGAAAGGCATGTGAGCAAAAATTGCATGTTTTCACAAGCATTCAGATACAGGCATAGGTAAAAACACCGTACATGGTATACAGGCAAAAGAAAACAAAAAAATCTGTACAGTGGGTAGCAAAGTCATCATATTGTGGTGAACTAGTAAGCAGGTAATCATTTTGCTAGAGAAATTCTGCAGAAGTTTGAATTCATCTGTTCCATAGTAAATATGGGATATACCGTAGGTGACTAAAAACATCAATACTGAGAAGGTTTCATTCACCACAGGAGATCCTGATGAAGTAGTGGGGTGACTACGAAACGTTGATCTAAATTGTGGTGGAATGAATGGTTATTAAAAAATAAATACTTATAGAATTTACCGGTGAGTGGTTCATTTGTCTCCAGTACTGGTTGGCTGACTAAAAATATCACATTTACTTTTATCTGCAGGGTTTGACCTCTATGACCTCTGCCACTCTGAGGTCATAGACATCAAACCCCTGCAGATAAAAGAATGCAATATTTTTAGTCATCCCTTAGCATATGTCTTTTATACATTGACAATGCTTCTCTAGCAAAATTAGTTCATTCAATGAAGAGTTTACTTTTTCTGTTTGATGTCACTGCTCAGTTTTTAAACTGCAGCAGATGCCACTGTGATGTCACCCGGCATTGTGCAAGTTATTCCCCCATTGGTTAAGAGCTCCCCTGTGACTAGCCTAAAGTGGAAATAAATACTGATCACCCATATAAGATTGAAATAAACTATGTATTTCCACTTCAGGCCTGTCACACATGAAAATAAATGCATTTACTTATAAAACTGTATTCTCACAGTCACTGTATGAACACACTTTCCATCAGCTGAATGTGTGAGAAGTCAGATGACTGACACAGAAATATAACATACAACATAGAAACATAGAAGTTGTCGGCAGAAAAGGACCTCAGACAAGTGGGGAGGGACTACTTAAACTATTTACTTTTATCAAAAGTAAATATTTGTTTTTAGTTTTAAAAAGTATGCATTTTTTAATTGTTTCTTAGCTAACCTGTTTTATAAGTAAGCAATAATACCCAACAGGGTGGGTGGTATTGTGCTATACCGGACCACCCAGGGGCGTAATGAGGCCCGACGTCACAGGTGGAGGGTCTTATAGCCCCTGGAAGTTCCGGTATAGCACAATACTGCCCACCCTGGAGGGTATTATTGTACTTATAAAATGGGCACTGTAAAAAAAATAGTTTTATATAAAACAGTTAATAAAAAAATTAGTTTAAAATAACTTTTAGATTAAAATAGTTCCTCCGCCTGTATGACCTGATTGTGAGCTGGCTGTCATGGTTACCCTCTCCTACACAGTCACACATACAGGCAAAGATCAGTTTTAAAATGAAGACTGCCCCCTGCAAAACAAATCTACAGGTTGTGATCCCTTTAATTTTTCTTACTGTATCGGTCCGTTCTTCCCGCCCTCCCCCCGCTGAGCTTCTGTGCATTGCCAAAAAGAAAATGAGGCTAGGACAGAGACAGGTTAGCTTTCAATTCTTTTAAATAAAATAAGGTGAAGCCTTATGTATTTTCCCCTTTCTGTTTTCTTTGGGAGCAGGAAAAGCAGCAAAAAAAAGACAGTAATGGCATGAGACAAGGGCTTGAGAAACAGACGAGAAAACAGATCGGGCAGAAAGATGGAGATGACAAGTACTGGGATAAGCTGTAGGCTTTTTTTTTTCAGCACCTCTCCGTATTAGCCTGTCCTCTTCTTATTTATTTATTTATTAGATCATCGGTTTACAAACCTTTGAGTCATAGACTCATTTACAAAGGCACCTCATTAACAGAGCAATACATCACAGCAAACAAAACAGTATAGTACATAACACTTAGATTAAAAAAGCAACCAGTGTTACAGGCATTCACTGGTGGTACACACTTGGTAATAGATAGATCACAGTAGTCATAATATAGGTACACGAGTACCACATCAGGTAGCAACCAGAGATATATTATTACAATAGTCAGCAGATGTTGCCTGAGACCCCAGGTATATACAGCAAAAGTAGACAGGGCAGACCCAGCCTTGGGGTGAAGGTAAGGGGCAGGTGGGGTATTATGTGCAGTTGCAGCAGCGAGTGCTTGTCAGATGGCTTCAGAGGGAGACCTCGAAAGGACCATGCTTAGTGGAGTCAGCTATGTTGGCTGGGAGGGAACTGAACCAGGAGACAGCCCAATAGCAAAAGGATCTCTGGGCCATAGAGGTCCTTACCCTGGGGACAATAAGGGAGGTTTTCACAGTGCTGTGGGTGGAGACTGAGGGGGAGGCACACTGCAGGGAGGTGGCGACCCCAAGGGGGGAAGAGCCCTAGCAGGGTCTTTTTTACAAGAAGGCAGGTTTGGAAGCGGAGTCTTTCTTCAAGGTTGAGCAAGTTGGTGGTGGAGTACAGCAGGCACGTATGGGTGCACCTAGGGGCTCCCAGCATTAGCCTGCAGGCCTTGTTTATAGAGAGCTGGATTCTTGCAAGCACAGTGTTGTCGGCTGCAGCATAGATGGGCAGCCCATAGTTGATTAGTGACAGGACAGAGGAGTTGATTGCCAATCTAAAGGCCTCTTGTGGTAGGCAGTCCCTATGGCAGTACAATAGTCCAATCCTGACATTGGTGGCAGCAGAAAGGGCATTGATATGGGAATGGAGGGAGAGTGCCAAATCAAAGGTAATGCCCAGGTACTTGTAGGTGGAAACCTGCTCAATGGGGTTTAGTGTGCTGGGCAGTATCATGAGAGGGGCACCACTGGCTTTGCTTTGGCGATGTGAGAAGAGCATAACTTTGGCTTTTTTAGGTTCAGGACTAGCCTTCATGATGTGAACCAATGCTCAGCTCCATCAAAAGCTTGTTGGAGGGTGGCCTGGAGTGTGTTGGAGTTGGGGTCAGCAGCGAAGAGCACAGCGTCATCCGTGTAGAGGAGGATCTTACTTGGGCAGGCCAAGGGGAGGGAATTGTGGTAGAGACTGAAGAGGAGATGGCCTAAAAAGGAGCCCTGGGGAACCCCAGAGTGGACAGGTCGTGTGTCAGATAGGGTGCTATTGATTTTTACACAGTGAGTTCTGGCAGAGAGGTAGCTGGTGAACCATGCAAGGGGGCCGGGGGAGAAACCAAGACATCTGAGGGAGTCAAGCAGGAGAGGATGGCAAACCATGTCAAAGGCCTTCTTTGTTCTGTTTTTGCACCCCATTGTTCCAGTTTCTTTTTTTAATGTGAATATAAAAAGTAATGATTTGAGCTGAGCGTGAGTGAAAGAGATCACTGTCTCCAATACCACTGCCTTATTTGGGAGAAGCGTTCCCAAAGTAACAGGCAAGACAGTCTGATGTTCAGTGTAATTTGCAGTTGTTGTGTGAAGCATTTGGGAATTGGGAGCAACTGGAGTTAGGTACTGTTTCTTTTTTTTATTTATTTTACTCAGTCACCACATTGACTGCAGCGGGAGTAGGAGGTGGTCGCTTGAAAAGATTAAATCATTTGAGTGCCAGTGAGAGGGAGCCTTCTCTCCACTACCAGAGGAGCGTCAGTTTCGGAGCGTAACAGGCAACACCAAGATATTCAGTGCAATTTGAGGTTGTTGGGGGGGATTTAATATATGGATTTTCTTAGCCCATCTCAACACAACAGCACTTCTTTAGTACCTCAGAAAACAAAAAAAATCAGTTTGTTTTTGCTCCGTTGTGAAAGAAAGAAATGGTGGATAGTTTGAACAGGAAATAAGGGGTTGTAGCCAATTGGAGAGCTGGCTGGGCACAAACATTCTGGTGATGGGGCTGGCTGGGCTGGTACTTTTAATAGGTGGGCATCTGTTGTCTGATAGATGCCCACCTAGAGAAGTGCCTCAGCCAATCAGAAGGCTGAATTACTTTTACCCATTTTCTAAGCTCAATGAGACACTCCAGGTTGTTGGTTGTTTTGAAGTTAATGCGATTGCAGGTGCTGAACACATTCAGCACAAGTACATTGTGGCTCACTATACAGCTGGGCATGGATTAACCCTAAACAACCCATTCCCAGTCATGTCTTATTACTTACTATACCTGGATGCCCACTGGTTACCACTGTACTGATCATATTTCTTGTAAAACCACCATGTGCAGCAAGGCTTGTCTCTTCCTTCACAGCATTTGCTTCAAGTTCAGTATCAGGGTCAAACACAGTTCATCTTCCTTTTCCTAGCAGTGCAATGGGATGCAATATTTCTAAATGGCATCTGAGACCTATGATGCCTTGACTGAAACCAGGCCACTACAGATTTTTGACAAACATAGTTTTTACAACATAATAAAAAACAAACAGTTCGGGATTCATTGAGAACTAAGTCCTCACCACAGAGGTACTCTTTCTCTTTAAAGGAAACATGCTTGGGTTTCCTCTCAGACTGGGCTAGGAGCAAATTTCCTGTGGAATACCTCCTGATTTTGGCTGTCTTTTTTTTTTTGTAAAGACGCTTGTGTTGCTTTGTCTATGCTGTCTGCAAATGACTAATCCTGCTGTATCAGGATGGGTAAATTTATGAGACTTTGCAGACTCTTTCTCTGAATCATGGGTTGCATTATTTCTAAATGTCACTTGATTTAGGGTCTGAGAAAGCACTATGATAAACATAATTGTAGCACCTGCTCACTAGCTGGCGTCAATTGAAACATGGCTCATGGGGAGTCGGGCCAACATATCAAACACTTATAGTTAGCTAGACCTTGGGAAGGTCTTGACTTATCAGGTCTTTTGCCATGGCTCTGGGTCTTCTGTCTTCAACCCTTCTGGTTCAATCTCTCAGATCATATTTGACAAAATAGACTGGAGATGCATCTGAGGTGCAACAAATTCTTTATTTTTAATTCAACCACAATATACACATGGTGCAGCAGGTTGTCAGTAGCATCGTTTCAGTGACCTTCACAGAAGATGGAGCAGCCTCAAGTTAACCAGAACACATAGCTACAGTAGGCACTAGGCACGGCAGTGCCATTTTTACTGTAAGTAGACAGAGGGGACTGCCAGGGCAGCATAAGTCACACTTACATGATAGGCACAGAATCCCAACAATCGGAACCAGAAAAGAAGTTCCCCCAAACATTCCTAGCTTCTTTACAGGTGCAGGAGACCCTGCTGCTGTGGCCCACTGGGAATCCAGCAGGGGATTGTTTCAGCACCTTCTTAGGTATTCTAACCCTAGGATCCAGTGGACTTCAACCAGTTTCCTCACAATTTGCTTCTCTTTATCTCTTGTTCTTTTGCTCGATTGCAAGATTATATGACGCTTCCCCAAAAGGGAGCAGGCTTCCAGCATTTGGATCCATGGAACTCTGGACCCCTGCGTAACCCTCTCTCACAGACTTCTCAGGGCCCAGCTATTAGGATGACTGCTGGTTCCTATTTTTATAGTACCCTAGCTTCTACCCTGAAGAGCCTAACTGTTAACTCCTTAGGTTTTAACTTCTCTTGCCTACTGTATGTATACACCCCAGAGGATTAGTAAGAATATTCATCCGTAGTGAGTGGGAGTGGGCATTACATAACAGTTTGAAACATTATACTTTAGTAGATACCTGCCCATTAAGCCAAATTATAATCTGCCACTTTATACACCCAAATTAATATGACATCCAAAATGCTTGACTTCTAATTGTAGCCTTATAAAGACCAAGCACTCGATCCAGAAAATGCTATGCACCACTGCATGGGTGCATAATCCAGACCCTGATGAGCAGAAGACTCCTTTGCATAGGCAGAGGTCTCTGCATATCCCCAAACAAATGGTGCTACAGCCAGGGAAGTTGATCCTGACCTATTCTGTGGAGCTACGCTGACATGCTGATGCATAGATGTTTATGAACAAAAAAAGATATGCAGTCTGCCTGGTTTCTACCTAGGCTCTTCCCAACCTAGCACTGGTTAGGCCTCTAGCACATCAATCATCCTTTAGTTTTGCTTGGACCCAGCCTTACTCCTCATTCCCTCTATCATCTCCTCCCCATGTTATTCACACTAGTCCCATGTATCTGTCCCACCCCCTCTTGAAACTGGTCACTCACTTTATATTGACCAACTCCTCTGGCAAACAATTTTACTTTTCCTCCACCCTCTCTGGAAGTAGTTCCTCACATCACTCTTAAATCCCCCCCGCCCACACACACACCAGCTTACAGTTGTGCCCCCTTGTGACGAACCCCTCACCAAACTTAAACAGTTGCTGGCTGTCTACCATTTTTATACCCTTCAGGAACGGGAAGGTTTGATCATGCCTGCCCTGTCTTTCCAGGTCTACAGCAAATACATATTGAAGTTGTCAAGTCTTTCCTCTTTAGTCCTCCCCTGCTAGCCATGAATAATGTTAGTCATCCTCCTTTGGATGAACTCCAGGTGGTCCTTGTCCTTTTTTATGGGAGGCTTTCAGACCTGCTCACAGTATGTCAGGTGCAGCTTCACCAAAGATTTGTGCAGGGGCAGGATCTCTTCCTTGTCTTGGCTTGAGAAGGCCCTACATATACATCCCAGAATTCTGCCAGTTTTCCAATATACCTTGTTACAGTGGGTTGAAGTTATGAGGTGGTCATGAATTATAACCCTCAGGTCACTGTCTTCTGATATCTGTGCTAACCCCCACCACACACACATGAAAACTCAAATCCAATATTTAGTCTCCAGATTCCTCCTTCTGCATGGCATAACCTTACACATTTTGGCATTTAATTTGTGTTGCTAAATCTTGGATTACCGTTCCAATATTCCCAGGTCTTATTTCAATTCCCTCCTACCTTCCTCACTGTCCACCTTGCCACATATTTTTATGCTATCTGCAAATAGCCATGTCTTTCCCTGGATCCTTTCTCCAATGTTACAAATGAACCTTAACAACACTGTGCCCAGGATCTACCCCTGAGGGGCCTAGCCTATAACCCTTCTGACTGTGGAGTATGCACCATTTAGGTTCCATGTCATAATAGCTATTGAGAAACAGCGATCGCTATTATGGCGAGTGTACAGTGCCAAAAATTAATTTTGGTGATGCACACTGGCAGCACAGAGAAGAAAGGCACCCGAGACCTACAGGTCTCATTTTTACCCATTTCCTGTTTTGTTCCCTGCCCTACCTGGATGCTGCATTATGGCAGAGGCCCCTCATCCTCAACTGTAAAGGCTAAACAGAAATATTCATTAAATATCAGCTTCCTGCTCCACAAAGTCTTGTTGTCAGTTTCTCTACACATCTTTTGTTATTTTTCTTTTCCCTGATGTACTTAAAAAAGACCTTGTCACTTAACTTTACCCCTTCCACAATCCAGAGCTCCACCTCTGCCTTGGCGCCTCTCACTGCTTTGCTCATCTCCTTTGTATTAACAACTTCAAGTTCAAGCCGACCCAGTGGCACTGATGGTTAAGGCACTGGACGCCACACCTCGCTTCATGCCGGTGACCTGTGCTCGGATACAGACTTGTGCTGACGGGGGTCGGCAGGGGAGGGAGAGGATCGAGCATCTGGAGGACTGCTCTCCTCTCCTGGGGTGGGATCCAGGGAATCTTGGCATCCTAACGGCTCCTGATGGAGATCGGGGGTACCACAGGCACGCCAGCTAAAGCAAGGGGGTGGAGTGCGGCGATGTCTGTAGGGACCACCTTGCACTAGCATCATTGCAAGCCGCACTCCAGTGGGACTTCACTCTAAGGCCAAAAAACCCTCTGCAGGCACCGTGGAGATTATAGGGACTTCTAGGGATTGGCCCACATCCCACCACTGCCGTCCCAGCACACCAGACCCTCCCCTGGGGGTACCGGGTTAGCCAGGGGACTGGACCTACTGGGTGATTGGTGGGAGGATTCTGGTAAGTGGGGGTTCGGGCACGGGAGTAGAGGCCCTGCCGAGAGGAGTATCCCGGAAGGATGCCCGGGCCCAGAGCAACAAACAGAATTGAAAAAACAAAAACAAAAAAAAAAGCCATAATGTTCCCAGTTTGCCTCCATCTGTTCAGGCTGATATACTTTTAAGATTGCCATTTTTCCCTCACTGCACCCCAACCTCTCTGGAGAACTGCATAAGTCTGTTGTAGCTCTTTTTCTTATCAATTTATTTGAGGCAACCATTTGTTACTGCTAAAGTTCCTTGTCTGATATTCTCTCACTTGCTGTCTGCCCCTTCCAGTTGTTGATATGCCACACGCCTTTCCCTTTGCTCCCCCTCCATCCTCCAAAAGTCTGCCCTCCTAAAGTCCAAAACCATTGTCCAGGTCAGCAGCTTCTGTTATCTCAGTGCTATGATGAACCATTCTGTGTTGTGGTCTCTAGATTCCAGTGGCTGTTCTACTGTTAATAACCCAATGCTATCTCAGTTGGTTAGTACTAGGTTGCAAATGGTCCCACACCTTAATGGGTTCCTACACTTACGGAGTCAGGAAGCAGCTGTGGAAGATGTGTACCAGTGCTTGATTTCTGGTGCTTTTTTCAGATGCTTAAGTCAGTATTTGGCATGCTGAATTCTCCCAACAGGATGACATCCCCTCCAGCTGCCACCTTCCTAATTTACTTATTTAGAGCGCAGTCCACCTCTTCTGTCAAACTAAGGGACCTGTAGACAACTTTTAAGCAGACAACCCTTTCTCCATCAGCTTTAAACTGCACCCATAGTGATTCTACTCAAAGGAGTGGGAAGGGATGGTTGCTAGTTGTTATCCTAGGGCCCCTTACTTCTCCTGAAGCAGCAACCTTCAGGCCTTCCTTTTGCCTTCCATCATTCACCCCATGTTGCAAACTCTTGGGGAATGCTGCTGGAGAGGTGCATCAGTGGACCCCCTGGACCTTACTCTGACCTGGTCTGTAGCTGCCATATTATGGTCCATGCTGTAGACAGTTTAGAGTAGAGTGCTGTGAGCCTCTGGCAGACTGAGAAGCCTCCACATCTCTACAGTTTATACTGGAGGAGTGTGACTCCACAGGATGTGCAACTAACTAACTCTCCCCCGGGCCTCCCCATCTGCCTGCTACCCAAGCCTGATCTTGGTTTCCTTTTGATTCCCACTATGCGATGGTGGCACTGGAAAAGTTGCCTATGAGTTTCTCACCTATATAGGGTTCTACTGTTACCTCTAGTTGTTCACCAAGGTCACTGATCTGAAAGCTAGTTGCTGGGGCAACCAAGCTAGAATATTGCTAGGGTATTCCTAATTGCTCTCCTCACTCCTGAGTGTAAACCACTATATAGCTGTATCCCAGAGATGTTTTTAGCTACTGTTGCAGCAATTGGCATGGTCAGATATTTCAACATATTTCATTATATTTCTTTTTTGCAGTCAATATTTTATTGAATTTTCAACAACATGCAATATAGTACAGTACACCATATTCATGGAACTTAATGCATTATATATCATTACATGAATACAACTAATCTAATAAACCATCTGCATAATTAACTGAATAAGTATGTAAATACGTTTAAAGTGATCTTGGGGCTTTTCCTCAAAGAATTAAATTGTCTCATATTTCTTACATCTGGATCTACCATGGGTTCTAAATATAATAACTGTTCTTTAGATGTTTCCGATTGCTGGTAACTTCCAAACTTGGGAGTGTAAAAAAAGGTTTCCAAACTTCATAAAATCCATCTGTTGTATTATTTAACATGCTGGCAATTTTTTCATAACTTGCTCTTGTAGGAGTTTCATTCACCCATTCTTTGAATGAAGAAGCTTTTTATTGCTTCCAGTATCGTAAGATAATGTTTGTCAGTGATGATATAGCATTTCCAAAGAGATTATTTCTGATGACCCTACAGTGGTACTGCTGGAGACAGGAAGGGAATTTCTCTAGCGATAGCAGAGAAATTTCAGGAAATTGACCATGTAAATTGCTGCAACTGTACTGTAGGCCCTTTGCTTAATGCTGCCATTCAGTACAAGCTTAATCACGACAATCCCTGGAATTAAGACCTCACAGTCCTCTACCCCAGATAAGTATATTCTGTATTTTCCTAGAAACTGGATTCATTGATGCCAGTGTGACATCAAATACACTGATGTCCTCAACTGAGCTGGGAACCCATCGACACCCCCAACCCCGACACATCCCCAGAATGACCAGCAACAGAGCGACGCTCAGTGCAGGGAGGGGGAGCTGTGCCCCTCCACACCCCCCTGCTATAGATATCTAACTCCATGTCACACAGACAGTGGAGTTAAATATTTACCCCCCATCGCTGAACAGTCAATCGACGTGAAACCCCCGTTGCTGCTGATATAGGCGTGATGGGAGTTTTGCTGTGGGGGTTTCGGTGTGCTGGTGTCACTGTAGTGATGGTATACCCCTAGAAACCTACCAACAAAGCCCTGTATATTCCAGCCTACATTACCACAAATACTCAGCTTATGCACACTTGTCTTGTATACAATCTGATTTGTATAGCCTTGTGGTAAAGCAGGTGATTCCTATCTTGTACCAGGTGAAGATATGGGTAGAGTACACTCTGGTCCTGTGGGCTCTTTGCAGATGCCACTATAGATGTCATCCTTATTCTTTGTAATCCTCAGTCTTTGGGATCACTTAAGCCAGGGGTTGCTTGGCCCTTTGGGAGTTAAACAGTAGCTGCTAGGCTACCCCCTATGCTCTGGTTGATGTCAGGGACCACCAAGAGGGGCATGGTTGCACTCTACCATTATCCATAGCATGAGATATGCAATGCAGAGGAGGCTGCAAGGGCACATAGGCTGTACTGGGGGGACAACTGGTGTAGATCCTACATGGCACCCTTCCCTATTGCACATACAGAAATGGTTCTAGGCCTAAAGGGACCCCTTTAGCAAATGCCACCAGACCTTCAACAAGGTATGGAAGGTTAGGAGGCACAACACCCTGATGTTATTGTTCTTTAAAAAAATATTTTGGCCTATGGGGTATGGCAGTCCCTAGGAGATCTACCCTATCCACATTCTCAAGCTCAGCACAGGGTGGCTATGCTCCAGTCAGTCCAGGCTTCCCATTGGAAGTCAAGACTAACTCCATCACCCAAGTTCCCACCCCAGGCCCATCTGGACACCCTTTCACAGAAAATGGGGCTACTAGAGGCTCTGGATTCTGCCAAGTGTGGAGGTGACTCCGGATATGGAGCGCCATTACCCAGATACATGCATATCATGTGTATCCTGGGTTTTCTGTGGATCAAGCCCTTAGAAAATGCACCATTTACAACAAAAAAATGACTTCATGAGAAAAGAACAATGACTCAATGGGGGCAGAAAAATACTGGAATTGCTGGCACAGAATTCATAATTTTATTACAAACAGATATTAGGCAAATAAAAATTTAAAACAGTTTTATATTTATTTTCTGTTGATAACTGGATGACATTCATTTATGAGCTTTAAGTAATAATCTAATATCAAAATCAGTAAGGAACTTTTTAAAATTGATATTTCATGTCATAGAAACATAGAAATTGATGGCAGATAAGGACCACAAGGCCCATAAAGTCTTCCCATATACCCTACCTTTAATTGAATTAGCTGCTGCTGACCCTACTGGTCCCCAGCTGCTGCTTCTCCTTCCCCCATCTAGAGTTCCCTTATGTCTATCCCATGCCTCTTTAAATCCTCCCACTGTGGTTGCCCCCACCACCTCCTGGGGCAGATCATTTCAAGCATCTATCTACAGCACTTGGCATATGCACAGCAACATGAGTGAGTGATTCATTTGTTTTGGTGTCCAACAGACTCAGAGACCCCCTCTTCCGGATAATGAGGGTGATCAAACACTTCAGATCTTTAATGGCTCTTTTTCCAGTTATTTAAGTGCAGCAGTTGTGGTAGTCCACTTCATTTGAATGTTTTAGAATAAGCAAAGTTCTAAGGGGGTCATCAGATTTAACAGAACAGACGACATGAAGACATACTGTACAGGCTGCCAAGTTAAGCCTAGATAAAGTGTTTTCTTACCAAGGGATTTACAGGGTATTTTGGGCAGTAGGGTTAGAAAGAAACCATTTTAAGTTAGTACACCTTTGCAAAGCATACTTATTCATCCTTGTGAATAAGACGGATCTAGAATCCCTTCCAACATTAAATTACAATGTTACTACTAATTAAAAAGGAAATATATGTTCAGTAAGACACAACACGGTGGGTGGGTGGTATAGCTTTAAATCCAGGGGCATAGTCGGCTTGCCAACACTGCCAACCCTGGAGTGTCTTATTGCGAATATAAGAAAAAAAATAAAGAGGCATATTTTTTAACAAGTTTTAAAAATAACTGTAAAAATAAGTTTAGTTTGTAAAACTGCCCTTCCACTTAGTTAAGTTAGCAGCAGTTCTAGAGCATGTCAGTTGGGGTCGATGGAGAAGTTGAGTTGTGCACCTCTCTGTCCCTGCTATGCATGTTTTTATAATTATGATCATGGTACTGAATGTGTTCCTGATGCAGCTTGTTGAAATAGACTAGGAGACTGAGTGTGATCATGAGTGTGAGTAGTGGTAGTCGGAATCAAGCAGGCATAGGTTTTTTTTGCATTTTTAAAAGGAACAAATGGGGAAAAACGTATTTATTTATTTATTCATTTATTTAAGTGTTTAACCAGGAAGGCATGCTGAGCAGTCTACTGCTCATTTCCAGATGCATCCTGGGGTAGCATAAGGGAGGTAGTGAGTGCAGGAATTTCTGAATGAAGGCTCATTTGAGAGAGCTGGTGGGTAGGCAGCTGAGGCAGAGGACATATGCAATGACCTGACTCAACATATGCAGTTTATTTTCAAGCATGAAGGGGCATGACCATAACTCATGAGTGGCATTGCCTCATGTGAGTTATTAAAGTTCTGCTTCCTTACAAGTGATGATAAGCTACATATTTTAAGTCAGACCACTGCATATTCAATTTATACAATATTGATTTTATAGTTATAACTTTTAGTTTATCTGTTTGTATGACTATGTAATGGTTTCTCTTTAATTTTTACTGCTGGCTACAGTACTGCACATGGCTATTGTGATGTCATCAGCATTGTGTAAGCTGCTCTCTGATTCAGTATTACATTATGACGTACCCGACCTTGCTAGATATCAATTGTGGCATACCCAAAAAGCAGGATAAATAGAAAAATAGATAGACGACTGTGTATTATGGGGCTAATACCATCAAGAGGTTCTGGGAGACGTGAACCTCGAGAGGTTCCAACATGTCATCAGAACCTTGAGATGGGAATATAGCTGAGTGATGCATAGTCCTCTATTTTTAATTTTTTGTAATATATGGATCCAATGAGCCATTGTTTCTGCCTTTGTAGTGGTAGTTCAGCTTTCACTGTATATGGCAGTTGCAGTAGAAGTTGTCTTGTGCTGACCAGAGGGATTTGTTCTGCTTTTGCTTGGGACAGAGTTTTTTGTCACGTGGGAAGTGCCAAGAAAAAATGTAACAGTGCTAGCTTGAAGCATGGTTCACACTTCACAGTGCACCACAAAGTTGTTGGCAGTAAGCAGGAGAGAAGTCAATGTAAGCCCCCCCCCCCCACTGGTCTGGCATTACTATACTGGACAGTAACAATAAAAGCTGGCTTGCATGCAACTATGGGTAGTGTGTGTGACTCAAGGAAAGCCTGTTGTCTTGTAGCATTGTCTTAGAAAATCCATCAGTAGTATTATGAGGTCTCATACAACTGTTGATGGATTTCTATGACAGTATTACATAGATTTTTTGTATGATTTTTGATGGTATTATTAGGGATATCTACATATTACACCATGATATCTTGTAAAGTGGGTCTAAAAATGTCAGTTTTATTCTGTGGTATTTCTCGCCACACCTGTTGTATAATAGAGCAGGAATTCTTGTTTTAAGAAAAAAAAATGATCGTTCAGCAGTGGTATAGTGCCAGGGAGGAGGGAATCAATATATGAGGTTGTGAGCAAGTGGAAGGTCATTAGTGAACACATTGTTGAGAATAGACTGGAAGCAGTGAAAAAAATGGTGGCAACTTAAAAAATCTAAATTATACACAGATCTCACATATCTGTGATGAAAAGGCAGGCTAGCACTGGCTCTTTTTTTTGACAGGGTGCTAATGACACATAAACACACGGTATTAGAATGTCATCAGCTCATCTTGTTCAAGTATTTTCCCAACTGATTTTCTAGGTCTTTTAGCAACATGTTTGATGCTTGATTACAGTGTTATCTCCCTTGACTTCTAGCTGACCCAAATATATTTTGAGTTGTTGAAAAAAGGGTTTCATTAGTATCTAATACATTTAATGCCACGTTTGTTGACATACAGTACATTCCGTCACCATGTTTGTACATCAGTAACTAGACACCTATGTTGATGGATATCTACTTGTACTGTGAGACCGGAATATGTCAGAGCCAGTAGCATTATTTAATTACAGCTAAGTAATTAGTTACATCATTATCAGTGGTGCCTATATTTTAAAATGGCACAATGTATTGTCGGTAGAATCATGTTTGAAGGTGCAGATCAGGGACCGAAGATTGCCAATAGCTGTTCATAACAGCAGGGACGTTTAATAAATTCCATGTGGCTAGTCTTAAGCTCCACGATAGAATGCAGTTCATGGCAATTATACATTTAGGTAAAATAAGTACTAAAACGCCTATATTTAGCTGAAGTCTTGTTTCTTGTGCATATGAGTCACCATGAAGGCTTGAATCTGTTTTAAAATATCTATAATTAACCACTTCTGGTGATGAGAGTGGTATAAATAACTAAAGTAGCTGATTGGTATGGCCCTGCTTTTTTCTCTGAGTGAGACTGGGATTTATTAGCAAGAGAAAGATGAGCAGTCCGTGTTTCGGTGTCTAATCATGCACAGAAGTGTTGTTTTTTTTCCTCACTCTCTCTGCTATGGCGGTCATAATGTGTAACGTGAAACCTACTGCATGCTCCTGTTTTTACAGCCTTTGTCTTACTTAAGGTGGTAGAATGGTGTTTATTAGGAGTGTACAAGTGCCTTCTCATGATTGCTCAGTGAGTACAGTACTCAAACTTTGATCACCAAATACTCGGGCAGTTATTTGGTGCTTGGTCAGATATCACTGACACAAAGTAAACACAACCCTCTATGACCCTTCTCAGGTGGCCAGGGCTTGCCCCATGCCCACCCAAACTCCTTAATTCAATGTCTGCCCTCCACCCCCTCTCTCTCTGTTCCTTCTGGGTTACATAAAAAAATTAAAAAACTATCTGACAATTTACCAGCCCCCATCACTACTCACCATCTTCTTTTGCAACCCACATTGTTCCCTAGCTCAATCTCCCAAGGGCCTCTATAGGTGCATGCAAAATTAACACTGGATGCTAGTGTGCCCCCTGTCCTGCAATCTATGATATTGGGGTAATATAGTACAATTACAGACCCAGTATGACGTCTCCTATGACATTTGCCCACCTTCCTAAACCTGCTTACTCTGAATCAGTGGTTCTCAAGCCCCAAATCTGGGTAACCTCATAGGGCCTCAATGTACAGCCACCTCAACTCACTGGTGGCCTTACTCTTTATTTCTTTCACCCTAAACCCCCTGATATAACCAAACTCTCTGATAAAACATACTTCTTTTCACATAGTATACATGAAATCAAACCCCTAATGTAGTTTCACTTGAAATGCATTACCTATGTTTTTTAGGATAAGAAATTGTCCATTCAATTACATTTCTAACTGGAGCTCTAAAGAACTCTGGGACAGCATGAAATTGTGATGGTGGCTACTAGGGGTGTGTGTGTCAGATTCAAATCTGCCATTGAATACCTCGAATACCTGATGTAGTTGACAGATACCTGAATACCCCAATACTGGGGTGTATTTGAGGTATTCGACAGTGCATATTCAACAAGACTTTGAGATCTCATGAGATCTCAGCCAGTCCACAGGCTGAACAGAGAGCTTTCCAGAACTGTACCATGTGACCTGCCTTAGTGAAGAGAGATACACTCATACTGAGAGGAAGCTGGTGCTGTCTGTGAAGGAGTTGTGCTTTTCTGAATCTGACGTAAGAAAAAAATAGTCATTGCAGACTTTATTTTGACTCTTCTGTTTACTGAATCTTAGTGGAGACAGTGGTGCTCTGCTTGACTGATTGATTGCTAAGTAGTTTCTTTTTACAACAGAACAAATCATGTAATCTTCAGGGCACAGTCTGATTGCAGTTGCTGGCTAGGCTTTAGGCTATCTCTGTCTTGCTGGATAGGTGGCTGAAAAAGAGACCTGTTCCTGTGACTTCTTCAGACTTAGACTTACAGTGCTGAAAAAAATATTTTGTTTGCTTTTTGCAGTAAATACTACTGTTTCTGTGCAAAAACGTTAGTGTGTGTTTACTGTGTTCTGAAGCTGCTGCCAGCGTGCAAGGAAGGATAGCAGCTTTGCTTCCTTTTCTGTAGAGGTTTTAATTATTGTTATTAAAAAAAATCTTTTTTTTTTCTCCTTACATTGCAGTCTTAATTTTGGCTGTGCACTCAGGCATTTGCTGCCTGCCTGCCACCACTGCAGTCAGTGTATAATACATTGAAAGCAAGGGGGGAGCCTGCCACCTTTGCATTGTGGCTTTATCACAAGCAACAATATAAAATAAACTCTGGTCAGAGCCAATAGGGCTGCAGCCAAGGAATTTGGGGTACAAATACTGAAAATTTGTTTTTAATATGTTTACACCAAATTTTTAACATAGCCTTGTTATGACACTTCCTCATGAAGAATGGCAGAGAAAATGTTCAACTCCTGTCCTAAAAGTGATTTTGTATAGGAACTGCAAAATCAACTTTCAGGACGTAAAAATACATTTTGAGCAGGAGCTGAAAAATGACAGCTGTCACATTCATGAGGTGCTGTAAAGAAATGGCTACATTGAAAATTTGGAGCAAAAATATTGAATATTACTAAATGCCTGCATTTGCAAAATTCAACATAGCCTTATAACTTTTTTTTTTAATATGTTTACACCAAATTTAAAACATAGCCTTCTTGTGACCCTGCCTCATGAATAAGGTTAGAGAAAATGTTCAACTCCTGTCCTAAAGGTGATTTTGTGCAGGGACCACGAAATAACCTTTCAGGATGTAAAAAAACATTTTGGCTAGGATCTGAAAAATGACAGATGTCACATTCATGAGGTGCTGTAGAGATATGGCTACACTATATATCTAGGGTAAAAACATTGAAAATTACTAAATTTATGAACCTGCATTCACAAAATTCAATGTAGGCTCATAACTTTAATGTTTTTTAAATTTTTTTTACACCAAAATTTCTGCATAACCTTCTTATGACCCCAAGTCATGCACAAGGGCAGATAAATATTTCAACTCCTGCCTGGAAAGTGATTTCGCACAGGGACCACAAAATCACCTTTCGGGATATAAAAAAATTGTTTTGGCCAGGATTTGAAAAATTACAGCTCTCACATTCATGAAGTATAGTAAAGATATGGCTATGTTATAAATTTGGGGTAAAAATATTGAAAATTAACAAAGTTATGAGCCTACATTCACAAAATTCAATGTAGGCTCATAACTTTATTGTTTTTTAAATGTAGGGCCATGCCCATAATTAAGTAGGGGAAGAGCTCCTCCCCCACATCCTATTTAAGTCAGCAGGCTGCACACTGCTCTGCTTAGAGGGAGTCACACTTGCTTGTGGCGCTGCTGGTGCTCGGCTGCTCTTCCCTCTTTTCTGCTGGTTGCTCCCCTTTCCCCATGCCTCCCTGCTCATTTGTCCATTTCCCATTGCTTATTTGCACCCCCCCCCATGTTGTGCTGTTTGTTTCTTTCATCCT
This sequence comes from Neoceratodus forsteri, assembly GCA_016271365.2. Lineage (NCBI taxonomy): Eukaryota > Metazoa > Chordata > Ceratodontiformes > Ceratodontidae > Neoceratodus > Neoceratodus forsteri. Next base: position 677,529,079 of record CM028132.1, read on the forward strand.
CTTTTTTTTTTGGGGATTCCCTATTGCATTCTTGCCTGCTACAATTCTGCTTTGGCTCTCTACATGGCTGCCTCCCTGGTGTATTACACTTCTTTCCTTGCCTCTGCCTTCCCGAGCAGCCATTGCCCATGCTACACCATAGTTCTGTACCATCTGTCAGCCTGCTTGCTGTCCCTACCTCTGGAGCTTTGGACTACCTTCTCTTGGCTCAGCTGCTTACCCCTGCTGTGGCCGCACGCCGCCCTCCACGTTGGGTTTCCATTGCCTCGTTACTTCACTGGACATTGCGCCTTCACCACTTTGGCAGCTGCACCTGTTTCCTGACTAGTCAGCTCATTCTGCATCCATTAAGCCTATTGGCTTCTAGTTGTATATCGGACCAGCACAAGGACTGGGACATTGTTGTCAGCTGCATGTATGTATCTATCGCGATACCTTCTTTTCACCTATCAATCACCATGCATAAACGTGGCTTCAAGCAACAACATTCATTTACAGGCCATTTATTGCAGACAGCTAGCCTCAATACAAGACCCAGTTCTTTGAATAAATTACTCATACCACCTACAAGGTATATCGCTCCCTACACTTGTTATGCCGTTAGACATTTTAATACCCGAGATGGGTCCACCTGTTATGTCTGCAACACATTTCTAAACTCAAGATTCTGCCACTTATACCCTGCTGGACACTCAGGATTCTCTCTACTGTTCATAGTACACAATTAACATACTCAACTACCTTGTTTCCTCACTTTTTGTCGGTACACTGGGAGTGATTGCAGGCATTGCCTCACTTCTTCTACAAGCTCCTGTCTGCTCAGCTAACATAAGACTGCAAGTCAAGCATTATCATATTGCTCCCTGCTGCTACCTACCATCTGTTACAGGTCCATCCTACACTAGTCTACTTATATTGCATTAGCTCAGTCTGCTGGCCCTCCTGCCGCTTGCCTGTTTTCATCCCTCGGCTTCAGCCTCTAACTTGCCTGCTGCACCGGGATGCCCTCCGCGGCAGCTATTCATTATCTAGCCTATGTGGGGTCTAGTTTGACTTATGCTTCCTTTCACCTGGCCCACGTGAGGTCTGGCCATCCTGCTGACTGTGCAAGGCTTGACCTGGCAAGCATCCCTTCTCTATGCTGCCCACCGCAATAGTTTGCGGTCTTGTTAAACTTTGTGTGGTCTAGCCGCCACGCTACTCTCCACCAGCTGGACTATGTGTGTTCTAGCTGCACATCCTACTCCTCATATGGCTTATCTTCCATTTACTTCCCTTGGATGCTTCCTACAGGACTGCTTCAATTTGTTTGGGTCTACTACCACTCCCAAATCCTGCTTGGATTCTCAGCCGAGCTTTACTCCAGTATGCCTTCCTATCATAGCTTAAGTTCAGCTCAAACATTTTTCGTGCCATATGACTATGCACTGCGATTCATATTGTCGGCTCATCCGCCTTCATCTTGCTACATTCTCCCATTTCTCATCAGGTCAGCTATGCACCCATCATTGTGTTCAGCGCTCTGCTCCCGATCCCTTCTCCGGACCATTATCCGACCTTCTCCATCAAGATTGGACACACTCCAGGATGTTTTGTCTTCAGTTATGCCACTCGAGTTCTGGATGCTACAGATCAACTTGCCTGTTCGCACCTCTCCATCTCTCCAGGGCCATCCATGCTCCATTGTGGATTCATATTCGGACTATGTCTTAGGATGTACATCAATATTCCTGGATGCTTACCATGTTGCTTCACTTCATTTGCATTTATTGCTACTACCTCACTTACCGTCTGACCTGTGTGTGGTCCGGCCACGCATGCTAGCTTACATGGGGCTAGCTGCCACATTCTACTTGCCTTACCAGCTGACCTACATGTGGTACAGCTGCCATGCTAGCCTTTGTGGCTTAGCTGCCACTCTTCATTCACTTTACTTCTCAGGATTGGTTGTATCACCAGTTATTCCTCACCTCCAGTAGTACTACTTGAATCTTGGACCTTACAACCCTCACCTGTTGCCCTCACTTACTTTCATTTCCACGATACCCTTCTTCCTTCCATTGGTTCTAATATTGGATTACATTGAATATTCACTTAATTCCCTAGGATACTTCTTGCCATACTGCTTCACCTCCTTTGGATGTACTACTGTGTGATATATGCCTTCCCATTCACAGCTTAAGCTTAAGACATAATTCCACACTATGGATGCTTTACTTCAGGTCGAGTTGCCAACTCATCCACCCAGGTCTCTTATCATGCCTTACCATCTTCGATTATCAGGAAATTACAGTTCACAACTCCCTTCTACTGCTCTCATATATATGCCTCAGAATATTTCTACACTTTACAGAATTGGCTCAGGAGTATGCTGCCATTTACAATCCATTCCATACTACTCAATACTAATTCTGCATTGCATGCAGTTCGACATTACTATTACTCCATCTACCACAGCTCTACAACCCGCCTTATCCTGCTAGCTGGAGGTTCACTGCATTGCACTTTTGAAGACCTGCAGCCTTATGGGCTAGAGGTCCCTTGATCTTATATTACTACACTATATTCACCTGCTTCTATGACCTGCCTCACCCATTGGGCCGGGGGTTTACCTACTACTGCTCTACACTTGCCACACCCAGCTTGGGGCCTGGAGGTTCGCATATCCCACTATACATCTATCTGCAGCTGTGTCTGCCAGCCTTAGGAGCTCCTGTTTACTATGGACTCACATCTGGATTTGTTTACCCATTTGTCATCGATTCTTGGATGCTTCTGTCTTGCCACTTCAGTTACATGAATTACTATTGCTACACTCCTGCCAGAACATTGTTGAGCTTATCCAGAAGACTTTAACTCCCTTGATTTGTGCACCACAGCTTCTTGGACTGTGACAATGCTACTTCAATTGACTCAGCCTCTTCAGCTATCACCGTTTATGACTCATACATTCAACTATTTAGGACTCATCAGACTATTCTCACCAAGTCAGTTCTAGCTACTGTACCATTCTGGCTTCAAAACGAGGATGCATTCATCGCTTACTCCTCTGCTACTATGTCTACATCTTGCTGATTCATTACTACTGCTACTCACCTACGTACAGGTCCACTTCTTACCCTACTGCTCTTATTACCTGCTTCACCCTTATGGGGCCTAGAGGTCATCATGACTAACTCATCGATTTTGCAACCTACTTCGCTCCTCCAACTGGAAGTACATCTGACTTTTGTCTACCTATATACACTAGGATATCTACCTGCTTCACTTACTGCTTCCCCTCTTCGGATTGGAGGTTCCTACTGCTTCTTCCTTCCAGATCACGTGGCATACACCAATTCCTGTGCTTCATTGCCTCGGCCATCTTTGCAAAGCTTGACAAGTGGAACACGACCCAACTGTCCTCCTTTTCTGTTTCTTCAGTTTGCAGTCTGGCTTTGAAGAGTGAAGATGTGTCTATGTTCCAGAGAGGATTACAGTGTTGGATTCCATTGGGTAGGTAAGGGCTTGGGGGGTAGGTGCTGAGTGGAAGGGTCAGGTGGGGGTGAGGAAAGGGTGCAAAAGACATCAATGGATGGTTTCCTTTTTACAGGTGAAAAAAAATCATAACCAAGGATTACCGATCACAACACTGGGAGATTGGGCACCCCCAGTGTAACTGTTATGTTCTGGGGGGGTGGAGTGGTGGGTGCTGAGAGGGAGGGTCAGGTGGGGAGAAAAAATATATATATATATGAAAAAGAAAAGGTTGCAGCGGAACATGATCATGACACTGGGAGGACTGAGCACCCCCAGTGTCATTGTTATGTTTCTGGGGGGGTGCTGGGAGGAGAAAGTTCTGCCATGACCATCAACAGGGTAAAACAAATAGTGCAGTGTGACTTCCAATAGAGACAATGATCAGAGTGCTTCATGAACATGGAGGCAACTGTGTTCCAACTCCAACATGTTGTTTGGTCAGAAGTGATGCGCTGAGTCCTTTTCTGATAGCAAGAGGTCTGCAGGTCTGTGCCCAGGGCAGCTCTAAAATGATTGAAGTCTTTACTCTTTTTATCTCTGGACACCACAGACCTTATCTGTGCCCTAGGGTTAGCAGTCTGACTGTTGTTTAGACAGTAAAAAGTTGAGAAAACAATAGAAGAAAATTGTAGAGCTCTCTTTGTTTCTGGACTGCACAAAACAGATTTTATCTGTGCCCCAGGGTAGGCAGGGGCTGGGGGGCACCTTTGAGTGTGGTCTAGACTTAACTTTATGACTGTTGATAAAGTAAAATATTAAAAACAACAATATAAAAAAATTGTTGAAATCTTTACTATTTTTGTCGTTGGACAGTGGATGCCACAGATGTTATCTGTGCCCTAGGATAGGTAGGGCAGGCTGTTGCTAAAACAGTAAAAAGTTGAAAGAACAATATAAAAAATGGTTGTCTGTTTGTTGCTGGAAGCCACAGGCTTTATTTGTGCTCTGGGATATGCAGGGGCTGGGTGGCACCTTTTTGTGCGGTCTAGATTTAGCTTTCTGACTTTTGTTAAAGTAAAAATTTACAGACAACAGTATAAAAAAATTGCTGAAGTATTTACTCTTTTTGTCTCCAGCTGGAAGATGCCACAAAAAATTGTTGAAGTCTTTTGTCTCTGGACCGGATGCCACAGACTTTATCTGTGCCCTAGGGTAGGCAAGAGCCTGGGAGCACCTTTGCATGCAGCCTAGACATAGTAGCTTTCTGATTGTTTTAAACTAAAAAGTTACAGACAACAATAGAAAAAAATTGCAGTGTACAAGAGGGTTGAAATCGGGAACAAGTTCTTGTTTCAGTGATATCTGGACATGTTTTTCTGAGCAAGAGGGTGATAAAAAGAGAACTGTGTGTTCACACTGTTGCCAGTGTCTTGGTCATTGTAAAAATGTTGATAAACTGAGCACAACATGCCTTTGGAACCACCTTCTGAACAAACATCCTGAGTAGGCTAACTTGGGTAAAGTCCCTGCTGGTGTTGTCTCTTTACGCCACTGAACGCTGTATTTCAAAAAAGCAAAACCCGTTTCTGACTCTGCTGCTGGTGCTGCTGGTGGTGATAGTGGCAGAGGCAGTCAGCAAGTGACCAAACACCAGCAAAATCTTGTTTCTAGTCCTTGCCCAAGTAGTCTGACAGGCACAACACCAAGTCCCTCACAGACTGGTTCAGATAATGGGGCATCTGATGTATGGACCAGTACAAACTCACTTCATGCATACTTTTCACTCACAGCACACTGGTGTTCACCTCCACCAGCAGCACATTGTGGCATACGTGCTGCTGACTCCTCCTCTTCCTCTGTCCTTGGCTGTAGCAATACTCCATCCTGCTGGATGTGTGCTCTTTTTAGTGTCGCAGTCCTTCCTAGTGAACACACTAGTATTAACATTCTTACATCTCTGCAAGAAGTGCTTAACTCCTGGATTAGTACAACAGGTTTGCATGTTGGGTTCTTTATTACAGATAATTGGACGAACATGGCAAAAGCTTTTTCACAGATAGTGGGAAGAACATGGTAAAAGCAGGGGATTCCAGGGATTCTAATGCTTTGATCATACTGTGAACCTTTTGGTCACTGGTGCTCTCCAGAGCAGTGTGGGTGCTTCTCATATTGTAATACTTCAAGAGATAGCCTTAGCCATTTCCATGATTCTGCTAAGGGAACCAGAGAGTTGCAAACTGTTCAGGACCAACTTGGTTTACTAAACCATCTGCTAATTCAAGATGTCAGTACACAATGGAACAGCACATTTTATATGTTGCAACACTTGGTGGAGCAGAAGCATGTGCTACATGAGTTATCCATCGAGCAGGATATTAGTTGGGTACTGCTACACCAGGACTGGAGCATCATTGATGACATGGTTTGGGTTAGAGATGGGCGAAGTTGGGAAGCTTCACTCTGTGAATTAAGCCATGAAATTATTTATTTATTTATTTCAATCTAGGATTACAATACCTTTGAGTCGAGGCTCTTTTACAAAGGTTCCATGTCAGTGTGTGCAACAGTAATCATTTTTAGTTACAAACATATAATCATTGACTTACAGACATGTAATAACCAGTACAAAGACTTGAGCTATGAGCAAGACAAGAGAGGGAGGTGGGGGAAGTGAGGTAGGATATTGAGGGGAAGGAGGTGCAGGGGTAAGTGGGAGTACGAGAGATGGTTGGTGGTGAGGGCAGGAGTGGAGATATGGGGGAAGGTGGGTGAGAGCGGGATGGGGCCTTGTCGAGGGAATATGACAGGTAAGGTGCTAGGGGTGCAAAGACTGATTGTAAGTGCTGGGTGCTGGGGCATGTGCAGCTGGAACAGTGGAAATGTTAAGATGGGCAATCGCAGGATACAAACAGTGAGAGGCACAGCTTGGACTTGAAGAGGCCGAGTGTTGGAGCGGTCGCTATGTTGCTGCCAAGAGAGTTGAGCCAGTTGGATGCCCGATAGGTGAATGATCTTTGTCCTTGGGTTGTGTGACATTGTGGGATATGTAGTAGATGGGAATTGGATCTTCTTGTAGTGATGTTCCTATGTCTAGGCTTAAGGAGGGCACAGACACCAGGTGGGGCAATCCCCATTATAATTTTCTTGGCCGTGATGCAGGTTTGGTATTTTATGCGTTTGTCCAGTTGAAGCCATACAGATTGGGAATAAAGGTCACATGTGTGGGTACGGCAATGTGAGCCAGTGATGAGACGACAGGCCTTATTCAGGGAGGTTGCGATATGTTTGAGAGCAGTGGTAGTTGCAGACCCATATATGATAAGACCATAGTCTATGATGCTGACGATGGAGCTTTGGATGGCCACTGATAGTGCTTCTGGGGTTAGGTGTTTCCTGTGCCAGAATAATATGCCTAACCTCACATTGGCAGACTTTGCAACATTGCTAATATGGACAGCGTATGAGAGGTGGGGATCAAGGGTGATGCCGAGGTACTTGAACGATTGTGTTTGTTCTAGGATGGCTCCTTGTTCAGTTGCAATGGACAGGTGGAGTTGTTTGTTTTTGTTGTGGGGGCTGCAGAAGACCATAGACTTGTTTTTTTTCTGATTGAGAAGCAGTTTATGATTTAGGAACCAGGATTTGATATAGGAGAAGGCCCGCTGAAGTTTATTTTGTAATTGGATTGGTTCAGGGTCCAAGGTGAAGATCACAGCATCGTCGGTGTAGAGAATTATTTGTTCTGGGCAGCTTTCCGTAGTGAGTTTAAGAATAGGCTGAAGAGGAGGGGTCACAGAATGGAGCCCTGGGGGACTCCCGAGCGGACCGGTCTAGGGTCCGAGAGTGTATCAGCGATTCTGATTGTTTGGGACCGTTCTTCAAGATAGCTCTTAAACCAGCCAATGGAGTCAGTTGACAGCCCAGTGTTCTGAAGCTGGACAAGCAGGAGGAGGTGACTGATGGTGTCGAAGGCTTTAATTAAGTCAATGTATATTGAGCCTAGTAGTTCACCAGAATCAAGTGTATTGTGGATTACGCCAGTGAATTCAAGTAAGGCTGTGGAGGTGCTGTGACCTTTGTGGAATCCGTGTTGTTGCTTGCACAGGATGTTGTACGTATCCAGGTATTCTGTGAGCTGGTCTGAGATTATGCATTCTAGTGCCTTGGAGAGTGGGAGAGTAGGGAGATAGGTCTGTAGTTATCGTGGGCAGTTTTGTCACCACTTTTATGGATTGGAGTGACAGTGGCAGATTTCCATCTGTCCAGGAACTGGCTAAGGCTGAGGGAGAGGTTGAAAATTCTGGTCAGAGGACTAAGCACTTCATCAAGTGTGAGAGACAGGATTTTGAGATTGAGGGAGTCATTACTGAATCTTGATTTACCAAGGGCTTTGGTAACATATTTGCGTACTTGGTGAGCCTTGACTGCTTTGAAGTAGAAGTGGGGGGAGCTGGCAGGGGTAGTGTTCGTTGCAGACAGAGGGGCTTCACCATCTTTGAAGTAGTCCTGGGGTAGGACAGTGCTGAGGTTAGTAAAGGCTGTGTTTAAGGTATCAGCAATGGTTTTTGGGTTGAGGGTTGTGGTTCCGTTGATGTTGAGTATTGATGGGGGGGTTTGGGTGGATTTCCAGTGAGTTCCTTTATGTTCTTCCAGAATTCCCGACTATTGCCCCAGGAGTTTGTGAGGGCTTGCTTATAGTAGGTGGACTTTATTTGCCAGCTGGTTTTGGTGCAGTCATTGCGGGCACGTTTGTAGTTTACCTCTTGACAACTATCGTCAACAAGCGTCTTCTATCATGTGGGCCACCTTAGCTCCTTCCACTAGGGCTACTTATACAATGGCTTGGAATAAGTACATTTCCTTTCGTGCTTCACAATTCTCCCATTCCACTGCCATCTCCGTTGACCTGGTACTAGTGTTTCTGATCTTCTGCCACCAAGCATTGCATCTTTCTATGGAATCATCAAACAATATTTGTTCAGGATCCAGTTTTTTTCTTTCACAATCCATTCCATCCTCACCATCTTTATTTTCCAACTCATCAATCAAACTACTGTTATTGAGCTTCCAATGAATGTCCATTTCTGATACTCCTTGACATCTTCCGACAGATGGATCTCTATTAAGATGCATGCTGGACTTATTGGACTCAAAACCATTCGAATTTACTTCCAATCTTATGGTTACTTCTTCTATTAGTTTAGCTTTCTACAGATTCCTTCATCCAGGAGAATTCACCATACCCTCATCTCGCTCAACCATCTTTCTCAAGATTTCTAACCTACAGAAACAAGCCAACTGCTATATCCTGGCATTGCCTTCCTCAAAAACTGATAGACACCATTCCAGAGTGTCCATAACTTATTATCCTTCATCATTTGTCGTCCCATGACATACTGTATAGGTGCTAGAGGGAAGAATGGATTGGTGCCCAGTAGCTAGATTAGCAAAGCTTATGCTTTTCCATGCAAAGTCAAATCCTTCCTCTCCTTTGTTAACCTCAGACAACCAATCACCCATGACTACAAAAATGGTTCATAAACCATATAAGAATTCTTATCCAAAAACTCAGACTCAATCCATTTTCAGATTCTGGTCATTCATTTCAAATCAGAGCAGCTTCTTCAGTATCAAGAAATAACATCCCGGTACATATCATCAAAATGCTTGGAAGATGGAAATCATTAGCATTCAAAACAAATATTCTTAATCTGGCCTCAGAACTCAGGCAAGCATTCTCAATTTATCTCCTCTTAATTTTCCCAGAGGATGGGCAGATCACTAGCCATGGGTCCTCTGAGGTTCCCTCCCACAAGTGATTTTTTCCTCCCCTGCTTGCTCCTGATCATACTGTCTGTGAGTTGGAGGATGTAATTCTTTTCGGGCCTTATATTCCCTAGAGCTACCCAGCTTAAACTACCAAGGGTGTGACTAGATAAAGGCCAAAGTTACTAAAATATTCACCAAGTATCCATAAGCACTACATATTCACCAAACATTGAACGGGAGGGCTAAAAGCCTGAGGTTCAATGTGGGAGAATAACTCCTCCCACATCCCATTCATAAGCTCTCATCTTGCAGCAGTTCACTACTTAGTATCCGGAAATCACCCACCATCCTCCCCATCAGCCTTCTCCTCCTCCAGCACTCTACTCACCCTTGCAGCTCTGCCTTCTATTCCCTACAGCTACCCAGCTCAAACTACAAAGGGTGGGAATAGAGAAAGGCCAAAGTTAATAAAAAATTCCCCAAAATTCACAAGTATCCATAAGCACTTCATATTCACCAAACATTGAAACAATGATCTTGGTAATTGCTGAAAATCTTTTAATTTTTATTTTGCTGTGTGACTTTTCCTATCCTGTTTATAGCCAGGTACTGGTTACAAAATGCATTTCTTATTATGCCATTAACTTTCAGGCTAGACAGTGATTAAAATAATAGGAAGAAAAAAATAAAAATAAAAAAAATTACTTTTTTATTTAAAAAAAATAAAAAGAAGTAGTATGAAAGTCTTACTATTTGCTCCACTGTGCAGCTCAGCTTTGCTTTCCCTGTCTCCAAAACAAACATAGTCATTAATTTTCCATTCCTTCCTCTGCATGCTTTGCAACTCTTTGCTTCAGTGCTTCCCTCATGGTCTCCAAAACCGATGTTGTCTTCATTTATTTCGATACATCTATCAGGCAGACCAGAACATGTAAAGAAAATGCCTAATCTGTTAAAGGACACCAGTTACCTTTGTACATTTTCCTGTCTGTGCATATGCCCCGACTAGTGTTTCTGTGTAACAGTTTTTTCTAACTGCACTGTCACCATTTTGGCATTAAAACTTAAGAATTTTTTGAAATGGTGGGGGGTATTTGGGAAAGTAAACACGAGGTAGCTGAAATGAGTTGTAGAAATGCGTAAAATGAATGAACTGCAGACGGGAACACACAAAATGCAACAAGACCATTGGGCTGTTAAGTGTTGGTTCATAATTATGTGTGACTTCGGTTTAGTAATATGTTCCTTATGATTTTGTATCCCTACCTTTATTTTGAAGTGTGTCCCATTGATGTATTGTCTGGATGTATATTTTTTGCCATGAAAATTGAATAAAGTTAATTAAAAAATAACAAAAAAAACTTGTTTAAAAAAGTGCTTGAAAACTTTCATTTAGCAAGACTGTTGGCAGCCATCTTGTGACAGCCACTTGCTCCCATGCTCAGGATATGCTATTGTACACTTGTTGACTCAGCGCATCATCTGGCGGGGGCACATTAACATATCCCAGGTGACGGAGTGAGTGGCTCCAATTAGATGACTGCCAATAATGAAACAGAAGTTTTTGAGCACTTTTTCAAACTGAAGTTTTAATACCAAAATGCAGTGAGAAAATACAGTATATTTTTTCAAACAAAAATGCAAATTGGGGCATAAATATGCACTGGCAGGAGACTGTACAAAGGTAACTGGTGTTTTCTTGTAAGCTACACTTATGCTGTCTGATGGCTCTATGATGCCGGTTCGACAACACTTTCATCGACTGGCATCACAGCGACAGGATTTATGTTGCTCGCAAGTTGCAGTTGACATAAATCCTGATTGTCTCCTGGTCTGTTGCTTCAATGGGGGACTTTGTCCCCTGCACCCCCGTACTATAGATTATCAACTCTGAGTCAGAGTTGATTTGGGGAGGGGGTGCAGGACTGGGAGACAGTGTGCCTCTGTGTCAGATGCACCAACACAGCAACCAGTTGGTGAACTGTCAATTTTGTCAACAGGGATGTAGGTCACTGTGTTGGTGTTGCTGACCGTGGCACATACCCTGTCTGACTCTGCATCAATATAGCATATTTTCACAACCTAGTATTACCCTCTACCCATACTGAGCAGAAAACATCTCTTTTGTCTATTTTGTTGGGTGTTTTTTTCAAGTCTACAGCATTTTAAGAAATATACTACATTATAGTTGAATGCCAGCATAGTTGAATACCTGAATACAGCTGAAAAGCCCAATACCACAGGTGTATTCACTGAATATTTGATGAATATACAATGTAATGTAAAACTACTAAAAATACCACCAACAGCTTAGTCTGGTTCTATATCAGCCAGTTTCCATCTTTATCTCCCTTCTCCCCTGGGACAAGACTGAAAATTAGCAGAACTGTCTAGTCCTCCTTCATTGGTCAGCAAATAAACAATAAATAAATAAATAAAATGCATTTGCACACCGCTAGTGGCCAATGTGCAGCCATGGTGGAATCGTTTGAAAAACACTGCTGTTAACCCTTTAAGGGCTTCACTGTTTAGGCTGCTGTACACCCCTGGCCCTATAAGATAACATATGGGTTTAACATGTGAACTAGAAGTGACTATATGACTAGCCCTCACTTCCTGGATAGGATCAGATGTTGTTTTTCTTTTTTTTCACTTTTCTTAACCTTTTTTTGTTAATTACTGAATATGAACACCCTGTAAAATGGGAAATATTCAGTATTTGCCCATGTGTAATTAGCACCCCATTATTCACAGCATTTGGGAATAAATATTTGTTGCTCACATGCCCTAGTGTTTACCACTCTGCTGCAGTCTTTTAGCTTAGCAAAAGGAAATGAAAATGATGAATTTCTGGCTCTTTGCCCATCTGTATGCATTTAGTAGGTGTGTGCAAAATATTTTACTTTGCCAACAGAATTCTAGTGGCATGAATATTCTTCCAGAATTTCACTGGTCCAATACTTCCTGCTGTTATGTAATTTGGTACTGTAATTATAATGCTGTAGTTTCATGCTCATTGTATTGCATGTGTATTTTAACTTTGTATGAAGTAACTGCTGCAATCCAGTCCCTTTGTATGACACCCACCCAAATCACACCTCAAAACAAGTTCCAGCTTGGTATGTGTTTCTTGGTCAACACTTAGTAAAGAAATAAAAATAAACAAAATTACCATTTTGCAGGCCAGAAATGCCACAGAACTGCCTTTTGATCATCTGCAAACTTCCCATCATGTGTAACTGATTAAAATGCCATGGAACTAATTTTGCTTTTGTGCATTCTGCAAAATTCCACAGAAGCAGAATTTTAAAATGCAGCTGCTGCCCCATCATTCACTGTGTACGTCCACTAATCTGCAACAATCAGCAGCTGGAAAATGTATCCCAAACTGCAACTAAAAGAGGGATAATCTTGAATAAACCATGTCACCTATTTTCAGTTCTGTATTATTATTTTTCTTAATGTAAATCATCATATGTCAAACAAATACAGCCTAGGAATGGGCAATAGGAAGTCAAGCTTTACATCCCTTTCTCACAAAGGATAACTTTCTTTTAGGCTTCAACCAATCAATTCTTAATACCTCCCCCTGTGGGTGAATTACAATAGATGATGGTAACTGCACAGCTACCTACCATGGTGCTCCACTTGTTTATTCAATAAAAATGAGCAGCCTTACCTGAAACCATCTTTTTGTGTTCCAAGGCTATTAACAAGTAATAGCACATTAGTAATTGCACATTTATACAATTTATAGCGTGACGTCTTCTATCTCAGATTTGCATTGGCAGTCCCTTTAGCCCTTTATGTATCTGATGGCATACACTGGCATCAATATGGAAAGCATCTGCCTTTAATATGTGCTTGTCCCCTGCCTTCTCATCTCTTCAGAGTTGTGTAGACTAAGAGATGTATTCATTCTACCTGCCAAAATGATTCACTCACCATATGCCTCTTTAGAACTGGAACAAGCAGGACTATGGTGGGGCAGTGTTTTGTTTCATATAGAAAATGAGATTATATATCACCCATAGCATTACTTCTGATGGAAGCCTGTAGCTCTGCACATTTTTTTTGTCTTTGTGAATCCCAGTGATGTAAATTTGTTATATGTTAATAAATTCTTGTGAATCCCAGTGATATGAACTTGTTATATGTTAATAAATTATTTTTTTTTTATTCTTGACAGGAAGTACATGCCATACCAGTACGCTTCCTGCACTTGTGCGGACATCTAACTTGATGATGCAGTCTTCATTGGAAATTAAACCATTTATGTCCTTTCCTATGGACTCCAGCCCTGCTGTTGGACTGTTTCCAAATTTTAACACAGTGAGTAAATGCCTGTTCAGCTTACCTACCCCCCTCCCATCTCTGCTTTCATTGTAAACTCCAGTACTCAGTAAATGGAACTGCTCGAATAAAATTGCAGTGTATTTTTAGAATCCAATATCGCTGTTCATTTGGTGGCTCAGCTTGCTGTTGGCTACTTTTTCTCATTTGGGACTTTGTCCAAATAAGAACCCATATTCATCTGTTCAAACATTGCTTTTTGGCTTCTGTTAACCCATCTCGCAGCAAAACCTCTATATTGCTTCAAACAACTGGAAACTATGTGCTGCTGGATTGCTGTCTGCAGACAGAAAGAACAACACAGTTTAGAGGTAGTGGCATTGATTTTTTTTTAAACTAGAGAGAACAAAATTGATTTTAGGCTGTATCTACCCAAAAGCAGTTTTCATTTTGAAGGCAGATGCCGTGTGTTTGGATTAGAGATTGATGTGACCTGAGCTCAAGTGAAAATAGTTTTCTTTACTTAACCCTTGCTGCTCAGTGTTGCATTGCTCCTGCAAAGGTTTCTGTTTAGTTTAAAATAGACCTGCAGTGTTGTGAATTCTAACGGAGGTGAGGTTTTTTTTTGACATTTAAAAATTCCTGTTTATACAGTGGCAGTAGTCACTAGTTTAACTATTAAGCTGGGTGCCCCACTTCTATATAAAATGAGATACAGTACACGTAAAAGCTTAAATCTAGCAAAACAGTGATACCTAGAAGTCTGAGCTATGATTTTCCACCTAAGGGCATCAACTCCTGCCAACATATAGGGGAGGATGAGGTCCAGTACAGAAAAAAACTCCAGCACCACCCACTACACACAAAGCTAAATGAAGCTCACAACATATAGAATTCAGTAAAATGAATATATTTATTAAATACAAAAAGCCAGAGAATAAAATACACCGACAAAAATCAAAAGGGGCATACAGCAAGACCCACCAATCTCCTACCGGTTTTGCCTCGGAGCGTCATCAGGGAGTGTTCAAACAGGTGAAACACACAGTTTTTAAATCCCCTTCTTAAAGTGACAGTGTGCAAATAATTGCAAGAACATGATGTGCAATTCACCAATGCTAAAACAGGCTAGTAAAGTGAACAAACAGCAGTAATGCTGGACTGACACAAAGATGAAGTATTTCATTGTCTCATTAATAATAATGATAATATTAATAGTAATACTGCAGATGAAAATTCACAAAGCGGGTGAGACATTCTTAAGTTATAATGTTAATAATAGGTTGAAATTTCTATATATACAAAGAAATTTAGAGATGTGGCTGAAAGATAAAAATTGTATAAATAAAATAAACTAAATCACAGAAGTAATCTTAAGGAACTAAATATATGCCTATTATCTGTAGTGCATATACAAATATAAAAGTATATACACATACACATCCGAGGTGTGTGTACATCAAAAACCCAATGTATATTATAATATCACTAACATATTATATAAACAATATTGAATATGCATATATCATTCCCAAACATAATTCAACAACTCTTATTGTTTAAATAAGGTGTAAGCTCAAAGAATTCATTCAACCAGGTGGGTGCAATGCACCCAATTTATAAATCCAATACTGTTCCCTCTGTGATAGAAGCAACTCCTGGTCCCCACCTCTAGGACCCAATCTAACCCTCTCTATTCCACAAAAGGAGAAGCAATGTGGTGTAACCAAATCAACATTTTTAAAATGACAGTACAAAGCATTCCTATCATCCATTGTTCTGATATCACTAAGATGTTCCCCCACCCTTGGATACCAATAATATACTCACTACACAGGTATCTGTAAAACAACAATAACAACGTTTATTTACATGGGGAGGGTTAGGATGGGTGAAGAGCGGAGTAGAGGTTATGCTATATGAAATTTTACATTTAGATTGGTTTAATTTGGTTTGGGGCCATATTAAACAGTTCCATTTTAATCACATTTCCCACCAACCTCTGTGAATAACCAGAGCCCTGGCTATCTAACTGGCTGTTAACACAGTGATCATTAACTGTTGCTGTGCCACGAATGTGTATACATGTCCTAAAAACCTATATGTTCTAAATTTTCTGGCAGTCTAAGGGTTAAATATCTACACTGGTAACAGTAACCAACAGTTGGTATGAGACCCCGCAATCCAAACCTTAACCTGTGTACCCAGTAACCACAGTTCATAAAATGGTGCAAGCCTGATAAACAGTGCAGCTTTAAGTTGGCTGGCTAGTTCGGAAGATTAAGGCTTAGGCTTGAAATATTAAACACTGTAGCTATGTACAGTCTCTTTAGAGGGTGCAGAGAAAGCCCTGCATTTACTCACAGTAGGATTCTCTGTAAGCAGGTTAGAATTGAGTGCTTCCAGCAAATGGCACTATCCACGAAGGTCAACTTCCAGGCATACCAACAGCCAGTTCCCACCTAAACTGGCTGCAGAGATTTTAAAACTTGAAGATGGAAACAACACTTTAACATCCTGAAGACTGAGTTCCTCTTCTGGGCCAAAAGCACTTGCAGTGTAACCAGACTGGTTACATTACATTTAGCAAATTTATATTTCTTAAACATTCAGCACATTTACTTATTTAGAAACTTGTCGAAACTGAGGACATCTTGTAGCACATTTACAGTATATTTTTCAAAACTTGCATTCAGGACATTTACTTTTTTAAAGTAATTGTCCAATTCAAGGACATCTTCTAGCACATTAATATTTTTCCAGAGTTGCACTCAGCACATTTATATATTCAAAAAAAATGTCCAATTCAAGGACTTCTCTTTTTACTTCTTCTAAAACAAACCACGCTCTTGACAATAATGGTTCCATTAGCTCACATGGGCTCTTTCAATTAAACTTGCTATTTAGCATTAGCTCACTTGGGCTCGTTCAGTTCAAACCCATTTATATATACTGGACCATCCACGGTCACTTAACTAATATGAGGCCACCCTTTCTGAAAACCAATCAACTGCAGGGTGCAGACAGATGAACAGTTCCAACAGTTCTTTAGGGCTTTGATGCCCCATTAAGCTTTTTCTTTAGTTGCAGTTGGAGGTACAATTTTACTCACTCAGTCATCCTCACAGGAATGGCTCTCCTTTATCTGAGGTTCCTGAAAATGTCAGCACTCTCTCTGCTGAGACAGGTTCAGCTGTCTCTCACAGTTGGCTTGGCATCAAGTTGTAGGACCCACGTTTTCTCTAAACATGGAAAGGATTTGAGCTAGGCCCCGGAGGACATTTTCTGGCAACCTCCAGGCTAGCAGGTTCTGCTTTAGTCTACCACTGATTTCCCCTTTTTGGCAGAGAAGAATGCCCCTCTCCTGTGGAGCGCTTGCATTGTATCACTAGGCCAGTTTGGATTGCTGAGTGCCTGAGCCCCCACCTTGTGGGGGGGCTCCCACTCGAATTTAAATCTGCTCGCACAGCCAGAAAACAATGTATTTTATGGGGCTCTCCTGAGACTCCCTATTGGCTGAAACTATTGGCTACTTTGGCTCTGATTAGCTGAAAGGCTTGTCAATCTCAAAAATGAATTATTCATTGACCCCTTTCAATGCACAATTGTTTTTTTGTTTTGGTGCCTGAAATTAGGTCTCTGCAGTTCCCCATAAGCATCTGAAACTTTCCCATGAGCTTTGGCAAAAGTCCCACAAGTCCTGGCTTAAAAATCCCAGTTTTCTGATTGGCTGTTGCTACTCTGTTATGGCTACAAAACACACAGTCCCTGAAGCAGATTTAACACAGTCCCAAATAAGTCCTGGTGCAGCCAGAATAATCAATATGTTTTCCCACTTGTCCCACATTTCAGTAGCCACAGGTGTATCCTTGAGATCGCTGCCCAGCTTAAGCTTGTGCATTCAGTCCTGAGCCTGTCGCTTCTGCCAATATTTTGTAACCCCTTTGCAGCAGGCAGGCTAATATCTGAGTCCCAATGTTACACTGGTGCAGCCAGGATTTAGTATTTATTTATTTAAGGGAACATTGTTTAACCAGGAGTAGCACACTAATGTAACCCCCTTGCAAATGGGGGTTCCTAATGTGCCTTATGCCTGGTTGGTAATCGGTATAAAGTCACCTAAATGGGGACCTGGTGAGTGCTCTTTTAGGGCCTCCGTATTCTGTCCCTTTAAGGGCTGCCTGTTGCAGTCAGAGTTAGTTGAAATGGGAGGGGGTTTGAGTGTTGCTATGCTCGACTCCCGCCCGGGCTGCAGAATAATCGCTCCATTTCTGCCATCGCTAATTGCGCAGAGGGAGCTTAGTTAGAAGATGTGCTTGTTTGCTGACTATCTATTAAAGTAGTAATGATATTGTAGTTGTTCTAACCTGCAATCCTTTGCAGCCAGGACTGTTTTGACTGTCTCCCCCATTTTGGTCCAGAATTGCTGAATTGGACCAATCAGTACCTCGGGACCCTACAGAGTCGGCTGACCAATAGAGGAACTGTTTGTATTTGGGAAAGGCATTATGGGCTATGGTGCTTTTTCGCACCAGTGAGAGGCAGAGGAAGTGACTGGCAGGCTCAACCAGCCAACTGGATCGGGTCGGGCCCGAATAGAGAGGAGTGCCCCAAGCTGTGGAGAGCCAGATGCGTTGTGGTTAGTGAGGAGTAAGGAGCTGTGTGCTTCTGTGCTGCAGAGTGTTCGCTCGGGAAGCACGTGAAGGCCTGAAGCAGCCATTTTTGTGTTGTCGGCTCCAGCAGACAAAACCCGTCGACGGGCGGTCAGAGGAGGCTGTGCTTTGTACAGCTACCCACCAGGCTCGACCTGAAGGAGGACTGGAGAAAATTGCTGAATTGCGCTCGGTCCGAAGACAAGTGGAAGCTACCGTTGCAGTATTTCAGGGACAGTGAGTCTGTGGGAGCATTGGAAGCAGTTGCCTGGTGTGGTACCCCTCTGTTGCTGTTTACCATATAAATGTGTGGAGGTTTGTGTGGCTCAAGTAAATCCTGCTGCAATTAAAGGACTTTTGCCTGTTGCTGTTTACCATATAAATGTGTGGAGGTTTGTGTAGCTCAGGTAAATCCTGCTGCCATTAAAGGACTTTGCCTGGTGCAGTTTGCCATATAAATGTGTGAGGAGTCTCGTGGGGCTCAAGAGTAGGCCTGTCAACGTTTAAGGACCCTATCTTGTCTGGAGGTCGTGAGTACTAATTCAGGTAGTTCCTGTTGATTTGCCACCTAGGAACCAAATGGGATTACTGTGCTGCTGACTGTTTAACTAACTTTTCTTTCCTCTGTGTGAAGGGCCTACCAGCTGCCACCCAGTTTGGACTAGCCACTAGGGCTTGGGTACCCAGGACAGTAACTGGTAAGGGATAAGCCTGTGCACAGAGCCCTAGGTAGATAAATTTAGTGATAAGCTAATCAACAGTCCCCATCCTTGTTGTTTTCCCCTTGAATGATCAGATTGTTTTGTACAGCTACATCCTGGCTATTGTGTACATTAATGGTGAACTGCTGTTTGGTGATTGCAACATAACTGTGCCTTACTTTACAGGGGTTCCCCGAAGGGAGCTGGGGGTGAACAGACTTACTGCTACCCAGTGTGAGTCACTAGTGGGATGAAGGGGGGGTTGCAGTAGCTCAGAGGGCTGTAACCGTGGTAGTCTTAACTGTGCTAACCCCGACCTCTGGGTGGAGGCACCCGTCAACAGATCTGGGCCCCTCAACCTGCCTCTGTGGGGGCAGACAGGGGTAGTAGCCCTAAGGGCAGCGCCCCCTGGGGGTTACACTAAGCCAAAGCTTGTTTCCAGATGTGACCCGGGAGCACAAGGAAGTTAAGTGACTTGCTCAGGATCACACACTATGAACCTAGATGGCTGTGGGATTCAAACCCAGGTCTCCAGATCTGCAGCTCAGAGCCTTAACCCACTGCGCTATACTGCCTTCTTCAACATTTTCCCTCTTTACATTTGTCCCTAAAAGTCTAAATGGCAGCTGCTGCTATTTTTATTTATTCACAATTTGTTTCCCTGCAGCAACAGTCAAAAATAGTAGTTCTCCGAGGGCATATGAACCCTCATTAATATTCATGAGGACCACAGCTCTGGCTCGTTATTATTCACGAGCCCCGATCACAAGCACTTTGTGGATGTTTTTATTTACATTTAGTAGAGGGCTCTCTTGGCCCCTGTTTTGATCACTGGACCCCATTCTGCCTAACACAGGGACTGGGACTGCCAAACACTCTCCTGCTTGACCACAAACCAAGCTGTTGGGAGATGAAAGGTGCAACATTGTGCATGTGTGAGCTCCACGGCACCAGAGTGCTACAGTGAGCAACGGGGAAGTGTGGCTTACGTTTTGGGTCCGATATGGGCTAGATTCACACTGGGGCTATGTTGGGAGGCAACAAGGTCGCAAACAGGATTGGGGGACAGACCAGAGAAAAATGACAGGCAGCCGTGAGGCACTTGAGGAGGAGCAGAAACAAAAGAAATGGGCCAAAGGTAAGCCTACAAATTGGTGTGGGGGGAGGCTACATGTTCACATCTAAGGACTGCTGTCAAATGACCATGAATTGTAAAGGTTAACCTGTCAGGCAAACAGAATATCTGGGATGGGGGCACAGGTTCACCCAGTGCAGGTCCCAAGCAAGTGGAAGACACAGAGTTTAATTGCTTTATAAATATGTCTTCACCTCTTTGGCATAATGACCATAGTAAAGCACTTGGATTTACAGTATGTCTGAATTAATGATTTCTTAAGTATACATGAAAGGCACCTTTCCTGGTTTTGAAGTTTGCACTGAAAGTTTTCATGTAGTTTAATATGATGATGATTTCCTTACCAGTGGGTGGTATAATTTTATACCAGGAGTGTACATGTATAACCAAAAACCAGTTCTTTAAATTTCCATTGCAGACTTTGAACAAAATGTAATTCCTTTTGAAAGCACAATTCCTTAGTACTGTAGCACACATTCTTCCCATATGCTTACATTTGGCAGACTTTTATTAAAGGAGATTAGAAGAATTGCAACTTTTTTCCCAATTCATATCTGCTTACCCGTTGTCTAGCTTTACATACTCCCCTCCTACCCATCACCCTCCCCACCCTCTACTGGTGTTTCCCCTCCACCACCCTCCCACCTCCCCATCTCTTTCACTACTGTAACCCCAAACAATGCCCTAAGTGCCCTCCTCACCATCAACCCCTCTAAAGGTGCCTTCCCTGATGGCCTCGAGCCAAAACTCCTCTCCCTCCCTCTCCACTTTGGCCATTGCCTACCCCCTCTCATTAATCCTAAATCTCTCATTCTCTTCTGCCTCGGTCCCCGCTTCATGGAAACATGCAGTGGTCCTCCCTCTACACAAAGGGGGTGACCCCTAATCCCCTGGTAAATATCACCCCATTTCTCTCCTCTCTACCCTTACCAAACTTCAAGAACACATTGTCCTCTCCCAACTTACCTCTTTTCTATCTGACACCTTGTTTTTCACTTCTTTCCAATCTGGTTTCTGGAAAAACCACTCAACCACCACTTCTCTCCTACGGTTCACAGACTCCATCCTAACCGGGATGGACAATGGTCAAATTACCTCTGCCATTTTTGTCGATCTGGCCAAGGCCTTTGGCACCATCTCTCACTCCCTTCTCCTCGACTTACTCCCAGCATCTGGCCTATCTCTCTCTCTCTGCCACAAACTGGTTCAAGGCTTAACTTATTGGCAGAATCAAATCAGGTAAGATCTTGGATGCCACATTACCTCCCCTCCTCTCCCGATTAGCACTGGCGTCTCCCAGGGCTTTGTATTAGGGTCCCTCCTATTCTCCATCTTCTTAAATGACATTCCCTCTGTTTGCTCCCCTACTCCGCTATATATATGTATGCTGATGATACAGTCCTGTATGCATCTGGCTCCTGTCCTGCTGAGGTTACAGCCAGCTTACGGCAAGACTTCAACAAGGTTCAGCTCTGGTTTACTAATCAACAGCTATTCCTCAACGCCAAGAAGACTGTCTCCATGACCTTTGGCACAAGGCAGAGACTCTCTAGGTTTCCTTCCCTACCCATTTTCCACACCCTTGATGGGATTTTACTTGAGGACACATCGTCCTTCAGGTACTTATGTGCTTGGCTGTACCAACACTTAAACTTCTCTGGACATATTGATGCCATCCAGAAAAAAACTGTGCCCCAAGCTTGGTACCCTGTTCAGGAACTGTAGTTGCATCCCTTCTACAACTAGGTGTGAACTTGTTCAGAAGATAATACTGCCCATTTTTTTGAATACTGTGATGTAGTCTATGGTGCTGCCCCTAAGTCCTCCCTGGCCAGACTGGACACCTTCTTCAGTTCCTTCTGCTGCTTTGCCCTGGATGCCCCCCTCTGCAATCTTAAACACTGCTTGTAACACCTACCTTACAACTGTATGTTAATGTTGATCTTGTAACATGAACACAACTCTTCCCCCTCCTGCCAACTTCACCTCTTCCTCTCCTTTTCCCCTTTTCTTTCATGTAAGCACTTGTTTACTTATTAACCCGGCACTTATTATTGTCCACTCTTTCTACCTATTATGCGCAACGCTGTTGTAACACTGCTCATAACACCTGTCTTACAACTGTATGTTAATGTTGATCTTGTAACTTGAAGGTTTAATGTTTTACTCCTATTGTACCTCTTCCCCCCAGTTGCCACCGGTAGATGAGCACCTTGTTGCTCAGTGTGCCTTCCTGGTGAAACATTTCAATCAATAAATAAATAAATACTGCATCGCTCTGTTTTTGCTTTCTGTCTCCCTGCCCTGTTATAACTTGCTCTGTATGTTGCTACCCATTGTGCCATTATAGGTGCTCTGACTCATCCTCTGTACCATCAGTTAGAAGTTTCTGGTGATGACATTGCTACTTGCATGGGCTGCTATATTGTGGAAAATGGACAGGTGTCTTGCTGTGTTCAGTTTTCATTGATGTTGCAACTTACGCAAGTGGCAGTAGCAACATCA
The DNA here is from genome assembly GCA_016271365.2 of Neoceratodus forsteri. Classification (NCBI taxonomy): domain Eukaryota; kingdom Metazoa; phylum Chordata; order Ceratodontiformes; family Ceratodontidae; genus Neoceratodus; species Neoceratodus forsteri. The sequence continues at coordinate 677,551,593 of CM028132.1, forward strand.
GAAGCATCCCTAACAGGAGATACTGAAGGACCTCAATATGTACACTCTGAAGGTGGGGGGGCATGACAGAGACCTGCAAATACCTCACAGAGTTTAAATAAGGTACAGTCGGGGAGTATTTTTCAAAGGAAAAGATGCACAAGAACACACTGGCATGCAGTGAACCTGGAAGGGGATAAATTTGAAAGAGGTGTGAGGAAGAACTTCCCACGACAGTGCTCTAACCGTTATATCACACTTCCTCTTTGGAGGTGTAACTGTAAAAGACTTTACAGAGACAAATATTACATGTTGTGGAAATGTATAGATCTTTAAAGCAGCAGTTCAATGAAACTGGACAAAACAATTAATCCTACCTTTTTTCACTATAAAAGATTCCGAGTATCTTCCAGTTTTATTTTTATTTTTTTAATTCTGTTTATGCACCGGTTCTCCGAGGCATCCTTTGGAGGTACCCACACAATCATACCCCTCCTTCTTCCCACCGTGGCCATCCAACACTGGATCACTCTTCCCAGAGGAACTTTCCAGCACTCCAGATCACCCCCGGAACAGGGCCTGCCCTCCCTCAGTGGCTCTATCTGATATCAGAGGTTCCATCCCTCTGGGAAGTTGGCCATGGATCCCCGGTGTGGCCTGGCCCGGCATTGGGGATGAAAGGGAGATCCCTGGGGTCCTTGTCATCTCCTTGTCGAGCCAGGGATTTTATACTTTTTGTTGGTGGCTGTCGTCCCTATGGAGCCCGGCCAGCAAGGCAATGGATTGCCGTGTCTCCGCCCCCAGGCATACGCTGTGCCACTACGATCGGTGATCCTCCAGCTGCTGCCAGAGGTTGCTCCAAGAGCGAGCGCACCCCCAAGCCCTCCCCTGGGAAGCAAGAGCAGTCCATCTGGATGCCTGATCTCTTCCCTCCTCTCCCCTGCCAACCCCCGGCACTCCAGGCTCATTCCCGAACTCGGGTTGCTGGCGTGGTGTTAGGTGAGGCATCCTGCGCCTCAACCCTCAACGCTACCAGGCCAGCTTCCAGTTTTATTTGATGGTAAAATGTCCTAGTGCCATCAAAATCTGAATATTTTTATAAATGTTTTAATTTAGTTTTTTTTTTTCAAGAAAAAAAGATGCCCACTAGATTTGGCTTAGAAATAGCATTGTAGACCTGGCAAGGGTTAGGATCAAGGAAATAAACTAAAACAAACTCATGGTGTGCAACATAGGAGGTACCTATAAAGTAGATTTCACAAGTAGTATTTTTATTATTATAGATTGAAGGAGTGCTCCTGGCCAGTCACAGTGCTCCTTTCCTCTGTGTACGAGACACTCTTATTCTACAAACAGTGTGTCATGTGCTGCTGCCCTGCAAATGGGCATAGCGGGGCAGGTTTTTTAACCTGATCAGTCTCGATCAGTAATATATTAATACTGCCACCGAGACCACACTTACGGTTATAAGACTGGCTGGACTTACATCCTCACCATCAGATTTGCAGTTCTCATACCCTAAGAATGCATGTGAGATCTCTTTAGCAACTGTAAGAGTGGTCTCAGCAGCAGTATTAACATACACTTGTAGATGGAACTAGCTTTTTGGAAAACATTTTTCATTGCACTGCTGCTTTAAATGCTCTAATCTAACTGGTACATTTTTGGGGGATCACATTTCTGTTTCCTTGTGATCTGGTTCACCATCCTTTCTAGTTGCTGCTGACTGTCAAGTTATGATACTTACCTACAGTCATTTCTGTTGTTAGACAGGCTGGTTAACCGACTAATTGTATGGAGCTTGGACACTTGGCTAGTGACTGTCAGGCTGTAGGCTATATGGCTGATTAGGGAAAGGTTGTGCTGGTTATGTGACAACTGAGAGTTGCTGAGTGCATTTGTGTGTCTGTGTCTGTATCTGTGTCTACGTGTCACTCTCTCTTTTCCTGTTTTAACCACTGTTGTGCATTTTTCCCTCTGCCTGGTTTCTTTCTCCTTTTTATGATGCAGTTGTCTTTTCTGTCTAGTTTTCCATCGTATTGGTATCTGTAGCACCATATTCAAGAAATACAGACATTTGTTTCACTTGGGAAAATTCATCTTGTGAAACAACTAAACTTTACAGTAATTTGGTTTGGCTCCTCTGATTCAAGTAATGTTGGTTGCCCTTGTCATGAGAAATTTATTTATTTGAAAACTGGTAACCGGAAGAGGCACACTGAGCCAGTTCATTTCCAGGTGTGACCTGGTGGAAAGGGGAAGGGGAGCACAATAATACAATGTACACAACATCAGAGTACCAGTACAGGTAAAGTGCAAAATGTATACAAGATTATACGAATACCAATACAACAAAGGATGGAGCCAAACTGCGGTACAATGAGCAGCACTAAAGTGCAAATAAAGTGCAGGTGGAGGTAGGAAAAGAGCAGTGCAGTAGTTGTAGGGAGGAGACTCAGTCATGTAGAGTCAGGAGCCTGATGAGAGCCAGGCAAAGGACTGGGGAATATCACTGGGAATGGTCAGCAGACTGACCAGCCAAGGAGTGCAGGAGCCGAAGGGAGAAGGTATGGGGCTCCTAGAGTGGAGTGAATAGGAGGCAGAGGGGATGGAGAGAGGAGTGAGGAGATGTATGAAGAAAGGGAACCAAACCAGAATTTGAAGATGATGAAGAAGGCAGCGTGGAACTGGCAACATAAGGGCAAAGAGGGGATGGATAAGGAGGAGCAGAAGGAGCACTGGTGAATTCAAAGAGGGAGGTTGGTAGCAAAGCAACAGAAGGCATTACAGAGGGTGTCTACCCTGGTGAAGGAACAGCAGGAGGCAATGCCATAGACCACATCTACACAATTGAAAACTGGGAGAACGATTTTGGTAACCAGCTCATAGTAGACCTAGAGAGACAGGCAGTCTTTGTTGTGGTACAAAGCATCACGTTAGGGGAATAACTAGGAGTGGATGGCATCAATGTGGGCAGAGAAGTCAAACCACTGTCCAACCACACACCAAGGTACTTGAAGGAAGAAACTGCTTCAAGAGAGGTACCATCCAGGGTGGTAAGACTGGTGGGGGGGATCTGGCCAGTTTGGGCTGGTACTGATGATCATGGACACAGTTTTTTGGTGTTGACCCAGAGCTGGTTACAGTAGAACCAGCTTAGGATGTTGTGGAAGTCTTGCTGGAGCAAGCCTTCCATGGCTGGGGTTGAATGACCAGAGGTGTAGATAACTGTGTCATCAGCATACATGTGGATAGGCAAGTTGGCACAGGGAGAGGAAGGTGGAGAAAAGGTGGGACATAGAATGGAGCTCTTTAGGACTTCAGCCTGTATGGGAAGGGGAAGTGACTGGGTTCCTCCTACCTGTACTGACTGTCAGCTCGTGGGATATAAATGGACTGTCAGCCTGTGAGGTTAACAGCCCTTGAAGTATGAAACAAAACCAGTCAATAGCGGGAGCTGAGAAGTAGGCAGAGCTCAGCTTGTCCAGGAGGACGGGGTGGACCACCGAGTCAGATACTTTTTTTTTCTTCTTCTGTTTATCCCGGGACTCCTGCTGGCAGGTGACTTCAATTCATTTCTTGAGAGGCTCTCCTCCGCCCGCCAGCTGGTTGCTCTCTCCCAACTTCAACCATTGCTAGCAAATCCCCCATGGATTTCCCCCCATTGTGGGGCCAGGAGAAGGAGGACCATCCTCCCACCCTGTATGTAAATCCAGTCTGGCCGGTGGTGCTGGGGGTCTAGAGCGTGGCTCTAGAGTCATGGTGCCTGCAGCATCCCCCAATTGTTTTTCTGCTTTTCCTCCCTCCCTCCCCATTGCTGGGTTGCAGATGTCAGCATACGCACATATAGGCGTTCACACATTACTGGTCCTGCGGCACTCTCCCAGCTAGTGGCATCCCTGACCCACACTACCCCCAGGCCTCCACCTGGGGGCAGTTATTCAGTGGAACTACCATGCTACTCTCCCCAGGAGAGGTGAGCTGTCCTCCAGATGCTCAGTCCTCCCTGCCCCTGGCCGACCCCCGACTACCTGCTCATACCGTGAACACGGGTCGCCAGCGTGTCAGTAGGCAAGGTATGGATGCCTTAGCCCTCCATGCCAATGGGCCATCCCGAGTCAAAGACTTTGGCCAGATCAATGAAAATAGCTGCCATGATGTGTCCCTGATCCATCCCAGTGAACTTGGAGTCATTGACGTGCAGCAGGGAGGAGACAGTGGAGTGGTTCTTCCAGGAGTCAAACTGGTAGGGGGAGAGGAAGTTGGAAGAGTGGAGGAAACCAGCAAGCCTGAAATAGACTAGTTTCTCTTAATAACATAAGAACATAAGAAAAGTGTTGCCAGATGGTGACCGTGTGGTCCATCTAGTCTGCCCAAGGTGGCTAAACCCCAATTATATTTTTTTCCTAGGTTGCCCTCATTGCCTGTCCCAAGTGAGTTTGAATTCCCTTACTGTCTTTGATGCCACCACTTCTGGTAGCAGGCTGTTCCATGGGTCTATCACTCTCTTAGAAAAAAGTACTTTCTAGAGTCACTTTTAAACTTGCCTCCCACCATACACAAGTTGTACCCTCTTGTACGTGCCCCCCTGTTTTGCTGAAAGAGGTTTTCCTTCTGAGTTGTGTTAATTCCCTTGCCATACTTAAATGTTTCTGCCATGTCCCTCCTGTTTCTTCTCTGTTCCAGAAAGAATAAATTCAACTCTTTGAGTCCCTGTTTCATATGGTTCATGCTGCAATCCCTGCATCATCTTTGTGGCCCTTCTCTGCATCGTGTCCAGATGGTCATTGTCCTTTTTTATGTGAGGCCTCCAGAACTAGACACAGTACTCGAGGTGTGGCTTCACCAAGGATCTGTAGAGGAGCATGATAACTTCCTGCTTTCTGATCATAATACCCCTTCCTAGGCATCCGAGGATACCACTTGCCTTCTGCGCTGCTTTTTCACATTGTTTTCCTACTTATAAGTTGTTGGTAATGATCACGCTCAGATCCTGTTCCATCTTTGTCTCCTCTAAATGATGCCCTTCTAGTACGTTCTTTTCTCCTGGGTTCCACTTCTTCCCCAGGCGCATTACCTTACACTTCTTGGTGTTAAATTTTAATTGCCAATTTCTGGACCATTCTTCCAGTCTCCTTAGGTCAGCTTCCATACCTAATGCCCCCTCTAGTGTATCCACCCTGTTGTGGAGCTTTGTATCATCTGCGAACAGGCAAACCTTCCCCTCCAGTTCCTCAGTGATGTCATTGATGAATATGTTGAAGAGGACTGGACCCAGCACCGATCCCTGTGGAATGCCACTGGTTACACCTCCCTCCCTCCCTCGATAATGCCCCATTGACCAAAACTCTTTGGGTCCTATTTTGCAGTCAGTTTCTAATCCAGTTTACTATTTTCTGTCTGACTCCTGTGTGTTCTAGTTTGTTAGCAAGTCTTCTATGGGGAACAGTGTCAAAGGCCTTGCTGAAGTCTAGGTACACCATGTCCACTGCCCCACCATGGTCCACTGTTCTGGTAACCCAGTCAAAGAAATCAATCATGTTTGCTTGGCACAAGTGCCTTGCTGTGAAGCCATGCTGTTTGGGGTTGAGTTTTTCAGTTTCCTTTAGGAGTCAACTATTCTCTCCTGTAGTAATGTCTCCAAAATTGTTCCCACTATAGAGGTCAGGCTGAATGGGTGGTAATTTTCTGCCTCTTCCTTGCTTCCACTTTTGTGCAGGGGCACAACTGTTGCCCTTTTCCACTCTTGAGGTACTCTGCCACTTTCCAGAGACAGATTGAACAGCTCAGCTAGTAATGCAGCTATTTCTTCCCGAAGCTCTTTCAGTATTCTGGGGTGGATACCATCTGGTCCCATGACTTTATCCACCTTAAGTTTGCTTGGCTCTTCTAAGGCCCTCTCTTTCTTGAAGGGGCTTGTGTCTACCCCTCCACTATCCTGCTGTGCCTTACTTAGTGTTTGGTCCTTTGCCAATATCTTCTATTATGAAGACTGAGCAGAATAATTTAACAACTCTACTTTGTCTTCCTTTTCCTCAAACAGCTAGCCCTCCCTTGTTGCTAGTCGAGCTAGTCCCCCTTTAATCTTACTTTTTTCTCTTGTGCATCTATAGAAAGTTTTATCTCCTTTCCCAACCCTGTGCTATTCTTTCCTCTGTTTGGGCTTTGGTTATCCGAATTGCTTTTCCTGCCTCCTTGAGTTTGTTCCTATATTCCTCCCTGTCCATTTCTCCTTTTGTTTCCTTGTACTGCTTAAAAGCCCTCTTTTTTTCCTTGATTTTGGTTGCTACCTCTTTGGAGAACCAGAGAAGGTTCTTCCTTCTTTTGGCTTTGCTGATTTGTTTTGTGCATTGCTCAGTGACTGTATTTAAGGCATTCTTTAAGTTCTCCCAGCAATGTTCTGCATCCCCCTTGTTACTGGTGTCAAGCATGGTCTTGATCCTGGATTTTATTTCGGGAAAGTTTACTTTCCTGAAATCAAGTATCTTGATTTTTGTGTGACTTTTACCTTCCTTTTTATTTACTGATAACCAGACTGACCTGTGGTTGCTGGTCCCCAGATTGATATCCACATGAACATCTAAAATCCTATGGCTGTTTGTGAGCACCAGGTCCAAAGTTGCTTTGTCTCTGGTGGGTGAGTCTACCAGCTGATGTAGACCTGCCCCCTCCAGCATGAACAGGAATTCTCTGCTCCGCTCTATGGCTGCTGTGTATGAGGTCCAATCCACATCTGGCAGATTGAAGTCCCCAACTAGCAGCAACTCTTCCCTGTCTGCCATCACTGAGATGGCTTCCAGGAGCTATTTGTCGATTTCACTTTCCTGGGTTGGGGGTCTGTAGATAACTCCCTCCCGGAGGGGGGCCTTTTCTCCTGCTCCCAGGGTGACCCAAAGTGCCTCTGCTTTACTGTGCTTCCCTTGGATCTCTGTTGCACAGATTCCCTCCCTTACATACAAAGTCACCCCCCACCCTTTCTTTCCCTCTCGGTCTTTTCTGAAGAGTGCGTAACCTAGGATAGTAACATCCCAGGTCTGGTTGGTGGTGAACCAAGTTTCTGTAACCACGACCCAGTCCAGTTGTGCCTCTGCCACAAAGGCTGTGAGTTCAGGGACTCTGTTTTGTAGACTACGAGCATTGATGCACATAGCCTTCCACTCCTGGTACTTCTTTTGCTGTGTACCATTTTCTTGTTTTAATCTGAATGTTTTGTGTCTTAATCACTTTATGCCTCTCCCTAGTGGATCAGGCAGAGCAATGCCTTTACTATCACTGCGGTTGGTATCTTTGTGGTATCTAGATGCTGCGGTAATTGATGTTGGGGGAGGGGTAGTTGGTGACCCTTGTGATGTGAAGGTTGCCTGTGGCTCCTCCCTCTCCACTAGTTTAACTGATCAATATGGACATCAAATTTCTGTCTGAGCACCCGAGTACACTCCTTACTGAGTAGCTTTGCAACAGAAGGGAGAAGGGAGATAGGACATAAGTTGCCACGGGAGGACAGGTCACCACCTTTGTGAACAGGGAAAACTTTGACAGTCTTCCATGAGTGAGGAACAGAGCAGAGGGAGAAAGAGAGGTTGAAAAGTTGGGTAAAGTAGGAGGTGATGGCAGGATCAGAAAGATAGAGACGTTTAGGGTCGAGCACATCAGGACTAAATTTGGACAAGTTGAGCAATGAAAAGGCAAGCCAGGTTTCCTTAGGAGTTATGGGGAGATGGGAAACCTATGAAAGGGTGGGGTGGAGAGGAGGAGGGGGGAAGAGGGGGGGAGAGGAAACATGCCAGTTGGCCGGGAGATGGGAGTGCACAAGTGGTGAAAAAATTTGTTAAAGTGAGCGTAACAGAAGGAGGGTCAGAGACAGCTGGACCATTAGCCATGAGGATTTGTGGAGCAGACTGGGTGGGGGTGTCAAAAAGAGAGTAGGTTCCCTTCCAGATTTTGGAAGGGGGGTTAAAGTTGTTCTAGAGGTTGTCTTTAAAGTAGTGGGATTTGGTGGCATGGACAGCTTTCGTGCAAGAATTTCTAAGTGCCCCGTAGAAAAGATCAGGCAGGGTTTGGGATGATTTAAAGCAGGCCCATGCTCTATCCTGAGACTTGCATTGTTAAGTGAGAGCAAGTGTAATCCTGGAGTGGTGGGAAGATTTAACCCATTTTTTTTTTTTGACGGTAGCATGCTTGTCTCAGATGGATATAAATTTAGTATGGAACAGGGAGAGGGCCATGCCGATATCAGGGGCGGAGAGGATGGGGGATCAGTCAGTTGCAGCAAGATAATTTTGGAGCGTGTTGATGTTAGCAACTGGAGCAATCTAGACCAGATGGCATGGGGGGGGGGTTGGAGTTGGACTTTCCTGACACAGAAGGTTATGCAGTGGTTGCTGAAGGCATCTGGCAGAATACCTGATATGGTGAGGGTGACAGGAAAGGACCCCATCCGGGGGGGGGCTGATTAGGAGACTGAGGATTGTGGATTGAGAAGATAGGGGCAGGGACTTATTGAGTGTTCTAACAAAGCCACTAGTGTACTTTGGCAACAGAAGAGTCCAAATCGCCCCTCATACACACACGCAACTAGTAGGGGTGTGTGATGGAGAAGGAGGAGTTGAGGAACCTTTAGGTGTGGCTGTGCCAGTTTAAGAAAGCTAATAAGCCTTTTTAACGTTTATGTTTCTGAGGCCACAGGAACCCACAAAGGACTCCTGCTAGATCCTTCAGGAAACAGGGTTAGCAGAAGTCCTGTTAGGGTGTGTATGGTCCCTGACAGAATAAATAAAATATTTTTTGTAGGACAGCATTTATTTATTTATATTTTATTTAAGCCAGGTAAAGGAAGACAGTGATGACTAATCATCTCAAGTATAACTGTGACCATAGGGAGAGGATGAATGGAGGAAAGTAGTGAAAAAACAATAAATCAACTTATACTGGCCTGGTGGTGTCCACCAGTGGTGTACTGTGCTGCCACTGAGGAGACCTGAGACTGAGTCTTGATCACGACTTCCTCACCTTGGTCCACAGGCCACAATGTGGAGGCATCACACACTGACCCTACGGGGTAGGAACAGTATCAGCCACTACCACAGCACCTCCTGTAGAGGGTCTGGCAATGTGGTACTGGCATCTTGGGTGAACACATAATGTCAGCCACCTCCTGCCCATAGGTCAGTGCTGGAGTGATCCTCAATGCAGACTAGGTGGTGGGAGGGCTAAAAGGAGGGGTGACTATTCCCACCCATGATGGATGATGTCAGCCCTGCCCACTCTCCTCAGAACCATCAAACCACTTGGGTTCCTCTTCTCTCTAACTTTCAGCACTAAAGGTTGTTCCTGGGAGGGGGCAGTGTGTAGCCATGCTGACTGGGCCCTAATGTGGGGAGGGGGGGCAAGCTGCATGGAAGATCAGAGGCAGCAGAGAGAATCTGATGGGATGGTGCCTGATGTAGTAGGTTTGCAAGAGGGGCAGCTGGAGTGAAAAGGACCGATGGGAGAGAGTGAAGATATGTGGAGGCATGAGATTGGGTTGAACAGAAAGCAAACTGCTCAAAAGCAATAAATGCAATAATATACAACAAAATAGTATAAATATAGGGAGCTGAAAACAAAGTGATTAATAAGGTTTGATAATAAAATACTGCAAGGTGCACAAGTACCTTGAGTAGATCATAGAACACAAGGACACTAGAATAGGATAGTACACTAACAGAGCACACACTGTTTATGTATGTATGTATTTATTCTGTTTTTGTTGACTGGGAAAGGCGGACTAGATAATTCTGCCTATTTTCGGCTGTGTCCCGGGGGGAGGGGAGGAGCCACAGATACAAACTGACATACTCAACCAGATTAAGCTGTTGGTGGTATTTTAGTGAATGGAGGGGGAATTTGGCCAGGACACTGGGGGAATTTACCTATTCTTTTTGAGAAATGCCATGGAATCTTTAACGTCTGCCTGAACAACCAGTAGAGAACAGGCAGACGGGACCTTGGTTTAATGTCTCATCCAAAAGATGGATGATGTTGCACTTGTTACATTGCATGGAACTGTTAAAGTAATAAAGTACAGTACAATTAGTTCAGCAGTAAAGACAATCCAGCCAAAAAACAAATCTGATTGTACTATTTTAACTATAAAAGATTACAGACATACTAACATACTAAAATGCCAGCAGAATAGGCCTAACGGTCTTTCATGTCTGCTCATTTGGTCAGCCCCCACCCTGGGAGACGACCTTGCTGCCCCCCCTCTCCCTCTCTGGCTTCTCCCTTCCCAGTCCCGGATATTCTCACTGCACTGGTTTTTGCTTCCAGAACCCTTCCCCTGTACCTGTCCCACCCCCTCTTGAACCCCTCCACCATTTCTGCTTCCACCAGCCCCCTGGGCAGCACATTCCATGGCTCCACCACCCTCTCAGTGAAGTAGCAACTCCTCCTTTCTCCCCTGAATCTCCCCCCTCCAGCTTCCACCCATGCCCTCTAGTTGCCCCCTTCCTTCAGAGCACCCTGACTGCTTCTTCCCTATTTACCCCCTTCATGTACCTGAAGACCTCTATCATGTCCCCCCGGTCTCTTCTCTCTTCCAATGTGTACATATTTAGCTCTTCGAGCCTCTCCCCATAGGTCCTATTCCCCAAGCCCCAAATCATTTTGGTTGCCCTCCTCTGGACCCTCTCCAGGAGTTCAAGGTCCCTCTTTAAATGTGGCCTCCAAAACTGCACACAGTACTTGAGGTGTGGCCTCACCAAGCAGTTATACAGTGGGAGTATCACTTCCCTCCTTCTGGAGGTGAGCCCCTAGCAGTGCATCCTAGCATCCTGAAGGCCTTTGCCGCTGCCCTCCTACAAGTCTCCGAGTTGTTCATCTTGACATCCACCACCTTCCCCCCCAGGTCCCTCTCAGCCATTGAGACTTGTAGCATTCCCCTCCCAGGGTACACACTTGGCCTGCTTCAGCTCCTGTGTGCAGTACCTTGCATTTCCTGCATTGAACTCAGCTTCCGCTTTCTAGGCCACCTTTCCAGAGCCTCCAGGTTCCCCGTTGGGCCACCCTCCCCTCCTCCCCATCCACCACTGCCCCCAGTTTTGAGTCATCTGCAAAGACACTCATCTCACTCCTGATACCCTTCCTTATGTCAGAGACATAGATGTTGAACAGAAGGGGCCCAAGGACCGATCCCTAAGGGACTCCATTAATGACCCTCCTTGGGGATGAGACTATCCCGCCAACCACGACCCTCTGGGTCTGGTTCTAGAGCCAGTTTCCTATCCATCTGATCATCTGGTTCCCAACCCCCATTTCTCCCAGATTATCCAACAGGCCTCCGTGAGGAACAGAGTCAAACGCCTTGCTGAAGTCAAGAAAGAGGACATCCACTGGTCTACCCAGGTCCAAGGCACTCATCACCCAGTCATAGAACTCCACAAGGTTTGTCTGACACGATTTCCCCGGGATGAATCCATGTTGTCTATCATCCAGGCACCCCAACTTTTCCAGGTCCCCCCCAGTCTCTCCTTGACAATGCCCTCCATCACCTTGCTCACCACTGATGTCAGGCTAACGGGCCATCTGTTTAATTTGTTTATAACAATTTCCAGTGTTACCAGAATTTATATATTTTTTAAATGTTTTAACATAGTTTTTTTTCTCAATAAAATGATGGGTGCCTAATTTGGCTAAGAAATAGGGCTAGGGACTTAACAAGGATTAGGACTGACAAAGTAGAAAAATATATCAGTACACAGCATAGGAAGAAGCTAGAAAAGCAGATTTAGCAGGGATGCTAATACTGTATATCTTTTCATGGTAGCTGGAAACAAGCAGGATATAGTGAGGGAGAGGAGTACCACTGATCATCAGGGAATATTTTTCCAGTGCCAGTGGGGACCAGGTGAGGGAGGAGAATACCACTGGACACTAGGGAACCTTATATAATGCCAACAGTGATCGCTTGAGGGAGAGAATACCACTGGCCACAAGGAAATACTTTCCCAATGTCCACAGGGAATGGCTGAGAGACGAATACCACTGAATACCAGACTCATTTTTCAGTGCCAATGTGGATCGGGTGATGGACGGAGCCAGGCCGTGCTGGGTAGGTACAGGACCATTTATCCGGCAGCACTATACCTCTGCAGAAGTAAGTCCCTGGTGTCCAGTGGTCTCTTCCTCTCTGCTAGCCTATGAACCCCCCACAAAGGCAACCTTCCCCTTGGCTCAGAGACGGCAGCTGGCACTTACTTTCTGCTCAGCACCCTAGTTGGCTGGTGCCTGTCCCTTGTGAGAAATTTCTACATAACACTCTATATCAATACAGGACCTGTGGGTCAAAGGAATAACTAAGTCTGCTTCAGACTTTTTTTAAAACAATTTTTCTCCTACTCATAACTTGGCTACATTTTATTTATTTATTCCCTCCTCGGCTGGGGGCTACCTATGGTTCCCCAATCCATCTGGTCCCACAGCCTCGCACCACCTAGGCACCATACTTGACCCCTCCGCTCCTCTCACTGGCTACATCACAGTGGGTACTTACCCCACCACCATGCAAACCGGGGGTCAGGATCCAAAGGGAGCATCTCGAGTTAGAATGGCATGGCGCCGATGGACCGTACTTCATGTAGAGCGCCAGAGGATTTTTTTTTCTCTGTTAGGTCCCCATTCCCTGGCACAGGCATGCAGTGGCATCAATGATGCTGTTGTGTGCGCTTCTGTGCACTACATGTCCAATGCAGCCCGTGCTGTCCCCACGGCGAACCACCACTTGCAACAACCCCCAGCCACTGCCATGAGCCAGTATGAAAGCGTTATCCCACCCCACCCTCCCCGGAGAAGGAGAGCAGTCCATGGGATGCTCAATCCTCCTCTCTCAGTCGATCCTCAATGACCTGAGCTCATTCCCAAACCCAGGTCACTTGTGTGGCGCAAGGTGTGGCGTCCAGCGCCTTAACCCTCAGCACCACCGGACCGGCTATAACTTCGCTAAATTTTAATATTTTTTTCACCAAACTTGGCTGATAGATTTGGACACCCCCACCATGACCACATTAGAAATTACTTGTAACTCCAATCTAAAATGGGTGTTTAGCACTTTCCATAGATCAATGTATTTTGGGTAGTGGTTATGTTGCCACATGGTCATGGTGGGTGGGTGGGTGGGGGGGGTCCAAAAGCTATTAACCAAATTTGGTGAAAAAAGATTCAAATGTGACTAAGTTATGAGTAAAGAGGAAAATTGTGCTAATGTAACCCCTAGGTGGCGCTATTCCAAGGGCTACTACCCCTGCCTGCTTGGCTAGTAGCAGCTTAAGGGGCCTGAGTTCTGAAACTGGTGCCTCCACCCGGAGGTCAGGGTTGGTAGTGGTCAAGCTAACCTGGGCACAGCCCTCCGGGGCACTGTAACCCCTTTTTCCCCTCTAGTGGCCTGAACACTGTACAATAATCACTTTCCCAATACCCTGGTACACCACACAAGTACCCACACTGTTTGCACTTACCACCAGGGCTAGTTCCTCTGGCTCAACCCTGGGGACTCCCTGTAAAACAAGGTTATGCACAGCAAATAGCAACAGTACAGTACAGTACTTTGAGCACAAACTGGAACCACAATCAGATTACATGCAGAAAAAGTTAGATCTGATTTATTCAGGGGACTTGAACAAGGGAGGGGCAAAATCAGGTTAATTAGCTTAAAGGTTATATCAATCAAACAGTTATGCATGCGCTTTGATTCCTCCACACAGTCCACCTCTGGGTACCCAGGTGGAGAAGAGATGGGCTAGCCAGGACCGTTGCCCAGGGTTGCAGCTGGTTGGGGTCCTGTGATGGAAAACACAACATGCACAGTATACAATATTTGTAATCCGGAGCCAGAGGGCTCAGTTCGTAAAGGAAACTAAACAACAAGACAATCAGATGACACACTCAGATTAAGCTGTTGTTGCAGGGAGCTACCCTGGTATTTATTCACGATACCCAAGAGTGGACACAGGCTAGATGAAAATCGAGACTGCAGGTGGTTGATCTGGATTGCCAGAAGAAGCAGGGCCCACATGAGTCGCAGAGGCGTCATTCCTGTTCAAGCGTGGAGCAGTGGGCTGATCCCCTGGCAGATCTCTCATCGATGACTTCTTTGTGCAGTGGGTAGTCTGGCTGGGCCAGTCTGGCAAGGCCCAGAACGCATGGAGACAAATTCAGATGCAGTCCGTTTTGGGCTGGATACAGCTTCCAGCAAGCAGAACACAGTTCACACAGTGGGAAACTAACTCACAACCCACTAGCAGATCATAGCACATTTACAAGTACGGGAATTCTACTGTACCAGGCAAAGCGCTCCCCAGTCACAATCGCAAAGTCTCTGCACACACACTGGGAGCTTAGGGGTAGCTGGAACTCCTGACAGGCCGATCGCATTCAGCAAAATCTTTGGACTTCTTCAGGTTGAGCCTAGTCCACTTCAGTAGCTTACTTTAGTCACACAAACTTGGATTTAGTCCACAATAATTCTCTTCGCTCCCTCTCAGGAGCAGCAGGCAAACATGTAAACCAAAAACTCAGCCTTTTCACAGTTCTCCCATGCAAATCCACTCAGGATTGCTGCTCAGAATCACTTCAGCTCCTCTCATTTCACTTACTAGCTCAGAACTAACTGAAAACTGCAAGCAGCCCAGGACTTCCCCAAGATCCAAAAGGTTTAGTTGGCTGATTTGGCAGTCAGTCAAAGCAAGAGCTCCCCCTTCAGCTGCAAAAAAGGCGCAAAAAGTTCAAAACTACAATTTCTACAGATTTGACCTCAGACAGCTCCTGCAGTCTGGATATATTTTAGGTCCCACCAGAACTGATTGGTCCAATTTGCAGTCCAGGACCAAGACAGTGGAGACAAACAAAACAGTCCTTGCTATAAAGAAGGCAGGTTAGACAAACTACATTATCATTATCACGCTAAATGATTTTCAGCAAATAGTTACATCTTTCAACAGAGCTCTCTCTCAGATTACTTAGGCTGCAATCAGGCAGCTCTTAAAGAAACAGTACACAGAGGCTATACAGGCTCTAGTAATCACATTTAAACTGCTAAAACGCAGGACACCAGCCTGGCAGTGAGCATTTAGGCAAGCTCAAGGAAGACTTTTTGGGAACCCCCATTTGTAGGAGGGGGCTACACTAAAAAGAGAAAAACTATTGGATTTAGGGCCCCATATTAGAAGATCAGTGCCTGCTTAAAAGTGGTTATTGCAGGCTCTAACCTGGGTTTGCAGCAGCACTCCAGGCAGGGCCATATTCAGAGGCCCCCAGAGCACTGCCCAAACTCAGCAGCAGCACCAAGGCACTACCTATATTGCTATACCTATGCCAGTGAGGGCGTCCCTCATGCATACCAGTGCATCAGTGTATTCAAAGGTTTGCAGCAGCAGTAAACAGCCCCCAGAGCAGTGTTGACTACTGCTGCTGAAAACCACATCTTAGCTGAGAGCTAAGGCTGTGCACCTACCCTCTGAAGGCAGGGTGGCTGTACTGCAGCCTTCTGACACAATGACATGTGTTCCCCCCTCCCCGAACACCCATTCTTCTGTATGACATATATCCCCAGTGTTATAGTGGTTCCCCTAACCCTGAACACCCATCCTGTCATAAGAACTTATTCCCCAGTGGTATAATGGTTCCCCCCAGCCCTGACAGTTTACCAACCCAAACCACTGCCCACCAGCCGAGGACCCCCACCTCATACCCCCTTCACCCTGCTCCCCATTCTCCAGAAAACTGTTCGCTGGCACAACCCTCCTCACATCTCCTTAGCTGCCATCTGTACATGATCATGCTCTGTGACTGCCAGATGGCAGCCAGCCAAGCAAGTGTGAGGAGGACTGTGCTGGCCACCAATTTACCAGAGTAAGGTGATCAAGGTGAGGGGGATGCGGGGTAGGGGTCCTCCACAGGTGAGTGGGTGGGGGGGTTGGTAAATCATTGGGAGACTGGGGGACTAGAATAAGTTCTTATGGCAGACTAGGTGTTCGGGGGCATGGGGGACCACTATGCCATCGGGGAATAAGTTTTTATGGCAGGATGGGTGTTCAGGGGGACAACTATACCACCAAACATATATGTCAAACAGAAGGATGGGTGTTCCAGGGGACCACTGCAGCACCAGGGAATACTTTCTTAGAGCAGGATGGGCACTATTGGGCTGCTGTGCTCGATGCAAATAAGACCATAATGGGAAGGCATATGCCCCTTAGCACCCTGCATGCCCAATGAGCTCATTTGCATGCTCAGGTTGAATATGGCCCACGGGACACATAGTGTTATCCATTTTGGGCAGCTCTATATCTTTTGGGCCATATGCAGCCCTGGTCCATGCTGGTGCAGCACAGATCAACTTAGCACTGTGCTGAAATGGCCCGCTATTCAGTCAGTTAGTGCCGTTCTGTCAGTGAGCATTAACCATCCAAATATTGCTCAGAGCCAGTCATGCGCTATCACAAACAAAGCACAAAAGGCTGCACTGCATTGCACTTGGCTCTAAATATGGGGTTCTTAGATTGTTTTCAGCCAACAAGTCATGTATCACTATATAGCAGTGTGTATCAATACAGGGATTGCATGGGGCAGATTATGGACCACCAGGGAGATAAGTGGAGAATAAGTGCTGGCCACTTTCTCATAACTACTGGGAAGATGGGAAGAGGGAGGTTTGTCTTTGTTGGTGGGAGGAGGTTCAGAGGTTACAGAAGGGGAAGGGATAGTTTGACACCAGGGATGTATTTCTTATGTGGCTTAGTTTGGAGGGGAGTACTATGGGACATGAGAGAATTGAAATACTATGCCAGCAGGGATCAGCTGAGGAAGGGGTACTGCTGGATATCAGGGAATTGAAGTACTATGCAAATGGAGATTGGGTG
Organism: Neoceratodus forsteri; assembly: GCA_016271365.2. Lineage (NCBI taxonomy): Eukaryota > Metazoa > Chordata > Ceratodontiformes > Ceratodontidae > Neoceratodus > Neoceratodus forsteri. The sequence goes on from CM028132.1 coordinate 677,568,467, forward strand.
ATGAATTGGGTACAACTGAATACCAGTGAATTGAAGTATTATGCCAACAGAGATCAGTGAGGTAGGGTGTACCACTGGACACCGGGTACCACTGGACACCAGGAATTAAATAACAGGCAGCACACCATCCAAGGAACAAAAAGATTGCACCTCACATTGTAATGAGGCTATAATGATATGTAAATGACCTCTCATCATCCTGCATGGGCAAAAAAAATCATTTGCATGGGACCTGTTGAATATAGCAAGTTAGTGCAAGAGCGTTTACTTGTTTGGGGTGCTATAACTCAGTTTGCTTCTTGCCCTTGCAAGCCCGACAGTATCTATAGATTGGGAGCGTACCTAGTGACCATTAAGGTCACTTTGAGTTGAGCACACCATTTAGTGCCTTCATTTGGGCTTTGTTCTAATGGCTATATTCAAGCATGTTTAAGGCCCTCACAATTTGCTCCATACATGTCTGAATATAGCAGCTTTAAGGCACAGAACCAATTTGTGCTCAGGATTGGGACTTTGCAAGAGCAAGCTGAGAGCTCTGAATATGGGGCCCATTTGTGTTTTGAAGGAAAGTGTTTTCCAGTGTCTGTTTTTAGGAGAGAACCAACCTGACAGTTGGTCCATTTTGACCATTTGGTTCTGTGACACAGGTATGTTTTATTTTTCCCATCATTTGAACCTTTGCATGGCTTGGTTCTTCTCAGTTGAAAAATACACTGAAATTAAAATGTGTGATGCCTTTTAGACCCATTAGTTCTTTGATTAGTGCCTGGCATCACTCTGCTAGGTAAGCTCTAAACCAGTTTAGCGGTGAGCCATTAACACCAGCTGCCTCAGTTTTGTTGATGTGATCAGTACTGTGAAAGACTTTTGGAATGTCTGTGAAAATAGCTGTAGTAAGTTGTTTGTTGTCCATAATGGTGTCTGGGGAATTTGAGACATGAAGTATGGAGGTGGTAGAGGTCTGCATGAAAGCCAAACTGGAAACCTGTCAGGAAATCTGACTGGTAGTAAAAGCAATTTACTGAAATTATAACAACAACAACAAAAAAAAAACACATGCTAGGTACTAAAGCTGTGAAATATTTAGTGGTGCAAGGAACCACCGACCCCCTACATATTGACTCTAACAAGTCTTCTTCAGGAAGCGTACTGGACTGTGAAAAAGACCATTTTATAGTGCATATAATTAGTAACCGATAACAAGTAATCCCCATGAGAACAATATGCAAGTGTGAACAGAAGTAGTTGTTACAAAACATGCACATCACAGAGCAGGCTGACAGTAAAACTGATGGAGATAAAATACGAGTTATGATTCTGTTATACAGAAAAATAGATTAATGCTGACCACATTACCAGATAAATGCAGGCAGATGTAAAAGATGGCAGCCAGTGTGCTGGTGCTTATCAAAAAGTGTGCCAGTTCATGAAAGGCACAGTAGTCAGCATACATGTTTACTGATCAGGGGCCGGATTTACAAAGGCCAGAAAATGACGCAGGGCGCATGCGTCAAAAACAACTGATGCAAGAAGCAGGATGCATCAGACCTTGCACCAATTCTGATTTTCTAATGGTGCTTGTGTCAAAAACAGGTCTGCATGTGCCAGAGTGACTTGCGCCATTCTTGCACCAACAAAATGCCTACACCATGTTGGAAGGGATGCCAGTGTCACCAAAATGATGCACCTTCCCTTTATTTGGGATTTTCAAGGAATGCGAGTCCTGTCCTTGTACGTAAGATGCATGTTGCTGTTACACCAGCCAGAGCTGGTCTAAGGGACACTAGAGCACATAAAGAGGCCCACAGCAGGTGATCAGACCTGACTATGCCACTATTAAGGGCCGGTATTCTCCTGCAAGACTAGTTTAGAACATTTTGTGAGCTTAGTCTTGGCCAATTCATCTGCCATATTTTTTGACTTAGCTTGCATCATTGTCATCCTTTGCATCATTTTTTACTCCGCTTGCACCATTTTTTTACTCAGTTTGTGTCATTTTCGTTCCTTGAGTCATTTTTTTTTTACTCAACTTGTACCATTTTTGACTTAACATACATCATTAATGGTGGTGCAGCTTGTGTCATTCTCATCCCTTGGATCATTTTCTTGATGCAGTGGACCTCTTGTGTCAGTTTGGGGGATTTGTCACAGAGAACGCTTTTTATTTGCAAAATATGACACACAGTATTTGACGCACCTAGGTCTGATGCAAGGTGGTTGTTTGTCGCAGCTTGCATGGATCTAAGGGCCCTTTGAAAATCTGGCCCCAGTACTCTAGCACAACTGGTCAGCATCTACTAGCAGTAAACTACTGTTAAGTTTGTAACTCTGTACAGAATAATAAGGAGCAGATGTAAATATACAATATGAGCCAGGGCTGAAGTGGCCGGAGATCAGACCAGGTTTTGATGGGGGGGGGGGGGTCTACAGAAAAATCCAATGCAAACTACTGTTACTAAGTAGGCCCCTTGGTGTATACCCAAAATTATTTTTATAAATGAATTTTTAGATGTAAATGAAATTTATGAAAACCTGGAACACTTCTGAAATCTGCCAGCCTGGTATATATAATAGACAAAGAAACAAAAACAACATCTGCCTGGTGAAAAAATTGGCAAAGATCTATTATAAACTGTTTAGGGATTGTCTCAAACTGTTGTTGTTTCTCCAAATAATAACGTGCTGCAAATATGCCTTTGTTATGTTCAATGCAAGTACAGAGAGATGTGGCATCAATAGCCAGTCAACAGTAGTTAGGTAACCAGGTCATTCCTTCCAGGATTTGTAATGCATCTGTGGTATCCCTCAGATGGTGGTGGGGGAGTGCTTTAACCTTTATTTTTTCTCCCTTCTTTTCGTTCCCCTTTTTTGTTCTCTTCCTCTGCCTTTTCTCCCTGCTTTTCATTTTCCCAGTCTTTGCCTTGATCCAACTGATTGATGTCTGATATTGCAATTTAACCAATATTCACAACTTGTTATACTTGTTGGAGTATTTACTTTCACGGCTTAATTTTGGATATTGTATCTGTTTACTTTTTGAACATTAATATTAACACCTGGAGACCTGGGTTTGAACCCCACAGCCCCCACTTGCATACTGTGTGACCTTGAGCAAGTCACTTAACTGCCTTGTGCTCCCAGGTTGCACCTGTAAACAAGCTTTCAACTTAGTGTGTCTCTCCTGGTACAAAAAAAAAAAATTTCAGCAATGATTACACACGGGTCATTAGACAGTTTTTTCACCAGACAGACTGTTTTTCTGTATTATTATATTATATGTGATATCAGGCTGGCAGATTTCTGAGATATTACACGTTTGCATAACTTATTAACAGTAGTTTTCACTGGGTTTTCTGTAGGCCATGCCCCCATCCGTCAAAACCTGCTCTGATTCCTGGCCTCTTCCACCCTGGCTGACAATGTCTATTAATATCTTTTTTTTGTTATTCTACACAGATCCAGATTTATATAATTAATAGTAGTTTACAGTCAGTAGATGCTGCCCAGTTGTGCTACAGTGTTGCTCTGTAAACACACTCAGCTTTGGTACCTGGTGTGTACGCTGTTTTTTTTTTTTTTATCATTTCAGTGTTTTTGTTACATAGCAGCATCTTTGGGAGTCAGGTGTGCTCCTGATCTTTCATTCTGCCTTAGTAAAAGCTATTTCACAGAAGACTTAAACTCCTTCAAGGACTTTTGGGCAGTACAGGGGGAAGGGAAATAGACTGATATTTCCCAGATCAAGTTTGTCACTGCCCTTGAGAAGGGGTGCCACCATATCCTATGCCCAGGTATTATGTTTCAGTATAATGGAAGGGGTTGGATTCTTTGTGATCCTACAGGACTGGGGGTTTTGTAAGGCCAAAACTTTATGAGTCTCCTTTGCCTGCTTACAAAGATGAATTCAAGTAGTGCTTAATATGGCCAAATTAACCTCCCATGCATTTGATTTGTGTGAGTAATGTGATTTAGGAATAGTGCATAGCCGAACATGAGACCCACGGTGACTCAAACAGCATGCTAGGCAGTGTGATTTATGAAGAGCATTATTAAAACAGTGAACAAATCTAATATTTGGGTGCATAAGAACTGCAAGTGGAGCTATGGACAAGTAAATAAATAAGAAGTTAACATTTGAAACATGGACTGTCATTTTAAAAGGGCTACAGGGCCTGAGATACATGACATTGGCTTCTAATATAGATGGAATAATTGAATGTAAATATATTGAAAACACGTAAGCATGCAGTGACAAAAAAATAAAGGTGCAAATAATTAAGAATGGCATCTGGCAAGTCCATAAATACAGTTTCTGTGTACATGGTGGTTACATAAATTATACAGCGCTACAGATGTCACTGTATTCAGTACAGAATTGTATTATCATCACCAGACAGTGGGTGTTTGAATCACTGGCAGATCTTTTTGTTTGCATATTCCTCATGTGTAGGAAGTGAAAACAACAAAAGAGTCTGTCGCGTTTTGTAAATAAATATTATTGACAGACTTTCTGTTCAGAGGCCCTGTGTGACAAGGTAATTATTGCTGCAGCCTTAGTTAAATAAAAATAAATAACTTGGGAAGGATTTTAAATGCCATGGAGTGGATCATTTCATGGCAGTGAGACCACTTTTTCAGAAATTATTCTGACAATTTCCTCATTACATCACTCAGCTAGTTTTCCAAAAGGGAATTAGTTCACATTTCACTAAACAATTTTTGAAGAGCACTAGCATGAAGTGGTGCGTACTCTAGTTTGTAATTTGAGTACTAACCTTTCTGTGTTATCAAGACATACATTATATAGCATTGTTTACAGACCCTCTTCTGGTTCAAGAGGTCACCAGATGGATGCACATGTCCCACACAGGTAAATTAGAAACTATACTGTGGTTCCAGTTTTGCTTCTGTTGTGTCCTTCAGTTAGAAATTTCTAAATTACAGCACATGCATTCCACGTACGACTGCAGACTTCTACTTGGCGGCAGTACTTAATGCCCATAGTCTTCACTGGTGATAGTCTCAGTCTGTTGGAGACTTATTCAGCAGTAATAATGTTATTTTGCTGTGACTCTCAAAAGCAGATCGGAGGGGGGGGTTACTGTAAATCATCCATTTCCACTTTTATCAAAGGCGGCGATTCTTTGTTAGGTTCTGGTATTAGCTCATTACTTTTTGGTACTCAGATTAACAGGGCATAGCTCATCTTGACCTGTTTGGGACCCCGCAATCACAAGCAGGGCCCAAGCTTTGAACTGGCCTGATTGCACAGGCATGTGGCTGAAAATGGTGTCATTTGGCATAGATAGCAAAGGCGTTTGTGGGACTGGGGACCAGAGGTATAACACACTTCTTCTGCATGAGAAGTCTTATTGTTGAAATATAATTAGAGGTGCCAGGAGACCTTTGCATGAGCAAAAGATAAAGCATGTTTGCTACATGCCCCATAGACCACCAGACTAAGATAACTGTCTACGTTCTAAAACAATTACTTAAACATTTGTATAATGCTGGAAATGGGGAGAGGCCAGGGGCAATCCAAATATGGTAGGAACTCTGAAAGTAGAGTACAGTCATTTTTGAAATTCGCAGTAGTCCAGAATTTTGCCAGAAACGCAACTTTTTATATTTGTTATTTGTACAAATATCAGGAGCTAAAAAAACATATTTTTTACTGTCAAAGCTGAGAATTCTGATGAAATGTAAAATTATTCTGTTGAAAATATAGAGCCTGACTTAAAAATCTTACTGGATGCTCAGATGTAAAAAAAAACATTTTAAACATGTATGTCTGGACAGAGGATGGTCCTTCTAATTTGCCTGTTCTTGTTTTAGACAGGGGAGCCTCCCCAGGGTCAGTGACAATAGGGCTTTGAAAAATGGGAAGCCTTCTCACCACTCACTGGTGTACACCCAAGTCAACTTTTGCATGTGCGCATGTGAGCTAGTCCCAAAAACTGGGCTTACAGGCTTTAGAATGCTTCTTTGCAAACATATAAACATATGGGGTTTCCTAGGACTGTGAGTCCATTAAGGTGTCTGGCTACATTACAGAGATTTATAACCTTTGTATACATATATTTCTCATATACACCCAGTTTTCATGCTCCCTTTTTCCTTTGGGGGAATTAGCAAAACCCTATTTTTAAATGTTGTGCAAAAAAAAGCATGAAAACATACTGTACTTAGCCCTGGGAGAACAGCTGTGCTGGCAGGCATCTGATCTGAGCTTATATATGCACTGCAGGCTATTTAATATCCCATTCCTGTAGCCAGACTCTGGCATCAGCTGTTGGGGGTTCTGAGATTTCTGGATACAGCAAATGTCAGATTATGAGTCGGCAGAATCCCCTGATACAATCTAGAATACTGCAACAAACAATAAGTACAAACTTTTTTTTTTTTTTTTTGCACACAGAGTGCAAAATTTGGACCAGCCCCAGTGCTGGGTGTGAGGATTTTAGTGTTTAGTGCTAATTGTTCCCTTTTAAGATTTCTGTAGTGAGTATTGAGTATATCTGCAATTTCAAGTTTTGATTTGACTTGTTCTGAACTGCAAGTAATTGTGAGACAAAAGGGAGCTGTTTTTTACCTAAGAGGATTTTGAATATTCATAGGAAGTTCATAGGCAACTTGTTAAATGATTCACATTGGCTTTTAAAGTGATCAGGTTTTGCCTTCTGAAGTAAAGCCAGAGGCTTGTTTCTGATGCACCTGTATGCCTCCCAATGCCAATCTTATAGAGTTCATTTGTAGATGGTCCAAGCCTTATCCAGCTGCTTTTAACAGTTATGCAGGCCTGGCAATGTCCAGTTATGGGGTGAACCTCTTTATCTGGCTGGTCTTGGGGATAAAGATTGTCACAGACCAACAGCAATTCAGACTGGAAGACTGACCAGGTTTGGTTAATATCCTACATGACGTTTAGATGCTGCAAGTTAATTTGATTGAGTGCTTGCTGTAGGATAACTGGATCAGTACTGGTGCATACTTTGACTCTGATATACTGATGAGGCACTGTGATTGGGCTGGATTTACAGAAAAAGTAGGTCAGATTGTGCTCACTTGAGTCAGGATAGGTATTTGACTCAATAATTCTTTCTCTGATACACAACAATCCAGTCTAAATATGGTGTGCCTTTCTTTGTTCTACTGTTCATTAGTGCTATGAGGAATGTGGAATTTTGCTATGTGAAATAAGGTAGAATGGTCATTCCAGTGGCAGATTTCCATCAGAATTTTGTGGTTCATTCTGCAGAATTCCATTTTGCAGTACTGGCACATTTCTGCATGGTTACCCAGAGGGAAGTGAAGTGTTCAAACAGTCACTATATGGTGTTATTTCAGTGTTACAGTAGCAGTGTACACTTCCTGCACACTTCATTTCATAATGCAGTCCATCAGTGTTTAATCAGTGCATCTTCAAGTCTCTTTTGGTGTACATGCAGTGCTGATACAGTGTGTGCGAATTATGTTAATTAGCACTGTAATCACACTGCAAAAGTATTGCAATTAGCAGTCTTTTCAACACTGCCTGAAGCAGTGTTCTGTCAGCAACACTGCCTTAAGCAGTTTTGCACTGCTTTTTCAGTGTGTGCGAATTATGTTAATTAGCACTGTAATCACACTGCAAAAGTACTGCAATTAGCAGTGTTTTCAACACTGCCTGAAGTAGTGTTGCATTGCTTTTTCAGTGTGTGCGAATTATGTTAATTAGCACTGCATCAACACCTGTAGTGCACTTCAGTGTGCAGTGTGATTTTGGTAGCACTCCTGTCAGCAGTGTTGTAGTTCTGTTTCAGTGTATTAAGCTGCATTAAAGATGGCGTCGCATAAAATTCAACAAAAACAAAACAGTATTCATCTGCAAGTATCTGCAACCTCAGCAGAGGAAGCTTTGTTTAAGGGTTCCTGAGTGAGAAAGTCGTCTGTGAATTCCAAAGAAGATGGAGATCTTGGGGGCTATGTCTATAGGAGGTACTAAAGTCTGTTACCCCATGTTTGACTCAAAGTCACAAGGAAGGGGGTGGACATTTAGGTAAAGGAATGACCAACAATCATTCTGGTTTGCAGAAAATGGTATGGGAGCCTCCCTGATATGCAGGTCCTCACCAGTATTTCCAGGTTTATCTTCAAAAGGAGAAGAGAGCATCTTCGGACTGGGAGCACATGCACGGTGTGGAAAATTATTTTCGGTATCAAGGGGCTGTTCGAGTGAAGTGTGTATGTGTATATGTATGTGTGTGTGTGTGTGTGTTCTCTCTCTCTATATATTATATATATTTCTATATATCTCTATCTATCTCTATAATGGGATTATCAAATCGCATTGGACAAACACCATTAGGTGACTGTGCGTATATCGTAGTGCAACCACACACCTGCACTTTTACTCCCCTCCAAAACAATTTTGCCATTTTATAAGATAGATAACCCACTGTGTGGTGTGTAGAAGCGCAGTGATATACACACGGCTTGGGTGGTTGATGCACTCGGCCTGCGGCCTCATGTGCAACAACACACACCAAGGTGTGCGTACATCAGAGCATGACCGCACACTCTATAGTGGGTTATTACACACACACACACACAGACAGTACTTGTTGTAAAACAAAAACACTACATCAATGCAGGCATTAGAATGCAAAGCACACAAAGCAAGAAAATGAAAAACAGGATTTGAGCCTCACGAGTCTTGGCAAATTGATTGTGTGGTGTTCCCTGGAGTTCCCAACCTTGATGCCCATCCCATACCCCCCACCAGCCCATAGTCTCCTTTCTAAAGCACAAGGTACAGCTTCAACCCAGTGCCTCCCATAGCAGCCATTCGTACCTGTAAAACAAGAACAGCAATGGGCTCACAAAGGATTTGCAGCTCGTTATGAACTATTATATGACAAACAATGTAGGTTAAACAAAAAAACAATACTTATCTGATACATATGGTCAGTGTCCTTCTACTCCCAGTCAATGTCCTGTCAGACCTGTAGATATAAAAGGGGAAATGGGTCAGTATGAAAAATAAAAATACTGATCAGCTGGGTCAGTTGGGAAGGCTCTGTAGAGGTTAAAATAAAAAAAAGTGGGTTGGGGGAGAGATACCACACCTGTACCACACCATCAACCTGGCTTTTAGAATGGACTCGGTCACTCGGGATGTCATGATTGGGGAAGGGAGGAGGAGGACTCCTTGCCCATGCCCCTAGAACTGATCTTTTTTGGGGGTAGGTCGTCATGTTGCTCCACACATCAACCAACACAGGGTAGGATAAAGACACCAAGGAACAGCTATTCAAGGCAGTGGATCCCCCCTCCCTTTTCCCAATCTGCCTGTAGAATACACAGGCACACAGGTATGTGATGGCAGAAAGGGACCGCAAGCCCACCTAGTCTGCCCAGATATCCACTAGGCCTTTTCTGTAGTCCCCCCATGCCAGTTGCCCTCTGTGCTTATCCCACTCCCTCGTGAACCCTTCCACCATTTCTCTCAGCAGCCCATTCCAGTTGTCCACCACCCTCTCAGTGAAGAAGTACTTCCTAATCCTTCCTCTAAGTCCCCCCCAATCGATTTGGAATTTCCAACTACCATCCATTGCAGTATAGCACACCACAGCAGGCCAACTGTGACCATCTCTAAGCAGATATAACAGACACAACCAGTCCCAGAACTCCCTGCAGCAACAGCCAAAGTTCCAACAACCTGCAGTGCATTTGAACCCACAATCTCTTATCAGATGTTTCCACTTCTCTTCTCCAGAGGATAAATGATCTGTGACAGAACTTGTCAGGGGTTCAGTAGACCAGTAAAAAAGCTGAACATATATAAACTCTTAACATGCATATGGACAATCTCCACGAAAGAACTCAGGATCTGCTGTAATGAAGCTGTCAGTGCAGAATCCAGCAAAACAAGTCTTCATAATCCACTACACTACAACACACAGCAGGCAAGCAAAATGTTTCCAGGCAAAGTGCACATTGGCACCAACCCACACTTATGTGGACCCATGACAAAACCAGCCAGTGGATATTGTGAAGGAGGACAAAACCTTCACATGCAGGTACATCAGGAGAAAAGGAAGGCAAGGGGATAGTGAGTGTCTGAAAAAATTGGATGGAGGAAGGTAAAGATGACCGTAAAAGCAAATACTGAACAAATACTTCTGTTAAGGTTTTACAAAAGAACCGAAATGGGCCAGCATTATAAGGATGGAAGATCATGAAAAGGACACAGGATCCTTTGCAAAGAAAGGATCCGCATGGAACTGAACAACAAAGGCTATGGGCCAGTAGATGCATCCTGAACACTAAGAGCTAAAGGGAGGTAGTAGGGCCTCCGACCCTGTTCACCTTATCTTTATAAACTGGTGACATGCCCAGGGGATTGGAGAAGGGCTGAGGGATCACCTATACAAAAGTATTAGCAGGAGGATGCAGGAACTACATACTGGCAGCCTGACCACAATAGTGGGAAAAGTAATGGAAATACTGCAAGGAAACAATAGTCGAACACCTGGTTGTCAATAGTCTATAGGAAAGTGGGGAAGGCAGTGTTTAACCAGGGGTAACACACTAATCTGCAGCGTTTCCAGATGCAACCTGGAGCACAAAAGTTAAATAACACTCCAGAATCACACAGTATGCATGAGCGACTTTGATTCAAACCCAGATCTCCAGATCTGTAGCTCAGAGCCTTTACCCAGACTCTACCTCAGGACCCAAGGCGGTTGGTTTATAAGAATGATTTGGCACACAAACTAACTAGGTTTTGACTGGGTAACAGAAGGTGGATGGAGGATATGGCCTACCAGATTTCAACAATGCCTTTGACCTCTGCCACATAGAGGCTGGTAAATAGGCTGGAAGCTTGGGGTGGAACAGAACATAACAAGTGGTGGAGAACGGTTCAAAGACAGAAACCAGAGGGTAGTGGTAAGGCAAATGGGGTGCATTCAGGGTGGCAATGGTGTGCCCAGGGGTTGGTGCCAGGATCCATCCTTTTTATATCTATAGCAGTAGCCAGTTCAAATCAGGGAGGGAAACCATTCTTTGAACCCGGGCTTGTCGCTGGAAGTGGTCTGGGCAGGCATTCTCGGGGCTATCGGCAGTGGGAGAAGATGGGAATCACATTGGTGATCAACAAGGCTCTTGCTGGCGGAGACAACAGCCATACGGTCCCATCGCCACAACTGCAAGCAGTGACTCAGGAAGGACCGACCCAATCAATCAACAAGTAGCAACAGCGACTGTGACTGGGCCATAAAAACAAATAGTCAATGCAATCGGAGGAGGAGGCTGACCTTGTTCACACCTACCCTGGCCCGACCTCTATTAAATGGTTGGTAGGCGGAGCCTTGGAGGACACAGTCTAGACTGGGCGAACTGGAACATAGGAAGCTGGATTGTTGATTGGGGGAAAGGGTCCTGTACACTGTGCTGCTTGAGCACTGACTACTACCAGGAAGGGCATAATGAAGCAAACGTGTAAATGACTGTATACCAACTACATCTGAGGTAGGCAACTGCGTAATGATTACTGCTGGTCTCTGAGCTGGCTAGTGTTGTGATGAGCTAATTTTGGCACCAACAAAGTCTACCACTAGGCTGAAAACAGCTACTGTCGAAAGGGAAAAATTGATGTGTCGGAGGCAAAACTGCTTGGGTTTATTGCAACATGACTGAATTATTTCTATTGAGACGCACTGCTCACTAAAATGAGGTAACTTGGGAGTGGCCACGGGCACCTGCGGTATTGTGTACAGGTGCGGGGACAATAATAAAGTGGGCAAGAGGTTCAGGGTGCCTAGTGTGTTTTCATTGGGGTCTTAGGAAGAAATGAGGATCAGAAGGCAGCTGGAAGGTGGGAGGAGGTAGGAGGAAAGAGTGAAAGGACCTCATGAGGTACAGGGCCAATAGCAAAACAGGAACAGGTGACAGGATCATATAGTTCTCATGAGGGGTGGGGCATAAACAAGCAATGCCAAGAAATCACCATGGGGAGGTGGCTGACCAGGAGGGACAGGAGAGAGCAGGTCGGGGAAGCATCACACTTACTAATCTATTAGCCTTGCTGTATATGGGAGATGAGGTGGAAGGCTGGCGGGAGGGAGGAGCAGGCAGACAGAGGTTTGGTCAGTAGCTGGGAGATGGGGCAGAGAGAGCCAGATCACAGAGGGGAGGAAGAAACAGTAGCCTAGGTGGGAGGAGGTGGGGAAGGGAGTGCAGGTGAAGCCAGGTGGAGGAGGGAGGACTAGGGTTGAGCAACATCCAGGTTAGGAAGTCAACAGGATAAGGAACACTCTAGACAAGAGCCAGCTTCAGGGCAGGAGAAATCAGTGAGGTGGAGGGAGGGAGGAAAGCCAGGTGGGAGAAACAGCAGATGGGGTGAGGACAGAACTTGGAGGCAAGGAGGAAGCAGTAGAAGGGAGCCTGACAGAGGATCTGAGATACCAGCCAGAAGGTCAAGGAGATCTGGGTGGGGGCAATCTGTGCCACCAAAAGAGTTGAGGGCAAGAGCAAGCTGGGAGCTACAGGTGAAGAATGAGCATGGTGGGCAAGCACAGGCTTAGTCCAGGCTGAGGGACAAGAAAGTAAGCTGGGGTTGATGACAGAAGGAAAGCCTGGATGATCTAGACCCGTAAGTGGAAGTGGAGAAAATGATCCTGCTGGGTGACTCCATGATGAGGCATCAGTGGGAGGGGAGGAAAAGTAGCCCAGTCAAGGCTAAATGTGTCACAGGCCTGCACAGGCAAATTCCAGCTAACAGATAACATTGGAATCTGAACAATCCCAACGAAATCTGGAACAAATGACTGAGACGTGAACTAAATCAGGCGAATTACAGAACTGGCCCGGGTTTCACTCTATGGCGCAATCTCCTAACGAGATTCTCCAGTACTAGGGTGCCAGACACATAAACTTAGAGTGTGAACCAGTAAATAGGGACAGGCTCAGGGCAGAAGGGTATGGGCTGGTGAGGGACAGGAGTGGGAGGACAGGGGTTATATGCCAGGGATAGGCTACCTCAACTTGGAGGAGGAGATCTTGACTAATCTTACTGGATTCATAGTAGAGAGTGAGTTTACCTTAAGAGGGTAAAAAAAGTAGCTCAGGAGGCTGGGGTCCAGTCAGGTCATGAAAGAGGGTAACTGCCATCTAAAATCCATCAGAGCTGTGCAAGAAAGAACATCTAAGGACTGCCAGGTCAAGATGACTGGAGAAGGGGGGTCAGGATGGAGGACAGCCCTGATCAATGCTAGAACATAGGCAACAAAATGCTAACTCGGTGATACTGATTGAGGATCAGTGGATGGCAGCAACTGCGGCATGGGCCACTCAGAAAATGACTGGGACCTAAAGGTGGTGGGCACAAAATATTCAGGAAGGACAGAGAGGGAAAGGAGGGTGTGGCGTGATGATCAAAATGACATAGCGGTTAGTGGAATGGAGGCTGTAGGGGAGGTGGAGGAGATCTGGGTAACCCTACAGAAGAGGAGTAAAGATTGAAAATAAGGTGGTGTACAGAACCCAGCGATGGAGGGGACGGAGGACAAACTATTGAGGCATCAAGGCACTGCCAGCCGTGAGGAAAGATAATGATCATGGGTGACCTTAATGCTGGGGACGACTGGGACACTATGTCCTCTGGCCCGAGGAAGAGACAATGGATATGTTCAATGCCTTCCTAGTCCAACAGGTGGGGGAACTTACCGGGAGGAGCAGATACTGGATTGTGTCTAGCAGACAGTGACCAGATAAAGGAGCCTGGAGGTGTACAACCGCTGGCAGGTGGTGATCACCTACGGTCTAGTTTCTGCTGTCGGGAGAACCATTCTAATACAGCAGCCAGTGGACTTCAGGGAACGAACTTAGTGACATGACGATTCCAGAGCTTGGACAAGATTAGGCCAGACATGGATGCTGGCAGCTTGTGGGAGAGCCATTAAGAAGGGGTGCAGGAGACTACTACTCCAAAGGTAAAGTAAGCATGGTAGAAAACAAGCTGGTTGGTGGACCAGGGAGGTGCAGGGGCGGTGAGGATAAAGGCTGCCTATGCATGTTTAGCACTCTAGGGATAGGGAGGGTATGGTTGATGTGGAAGGGTCACCACAGTGGTGGGGGAACAAGGTGAGGAGGGAGCAAAGCCAAACAAGGATATCAGAAGGAAAGATTCTATGATACACAGGGAAGAGAAAGGAGACGCAGATCAGCATGATTAGGACAGAGGAAGGATAACCAGAGGCGGGAAATCAGGCAGGGTGCTAAATGAGTACTTTGATATTTATGGGAGGCAGGACCCTCCAGCCAATAGGAAGGAAGGGGAGCCAGAGTCAGAGGTCAGATGGAGGGGGACTGAAAGAAGTTGGGGTAAGGTTGGGCCAAGTCTAAGAAGAGGGTGGTTAAATGAGGGTGGCTGGGAGGGGGAGGAGGAGAAATCACAGTGGAAGGAAGGAGGCCCTTGGGACACAAAAGCAAACAGCACAGGACAGATGATGGCATCTGAGGTTATGAAGGTGACCTGAGCTAGCAACCTCTAACACCTCTCTGCTGACAGATGAGTGCTTCAAGACTGGAGGCAGCTCATGTGGTGCTATCCCATATGAGATCTAGAGAGGAGATGGAATTACAGGCTTGTCAGCCCAAGTCTGTGGTGGCCAAGTAATGGAGGGCATTATCAAGATGAGCAGGAGGCAGCTGGAAAGGTTGGGGCAACTGGATGACAAACAGTATGGTTTGTCGGGAGATAAATAACCAACCCATAAATTTTATAACTAGGACCCTGGACGGCACAACAGGAAGGCGTCCTATACCTGGTTCAATAAGCATTTTGATTGGTACCAAATGAGCTGCTATTAAAGCTGGGGTGGGAGGACAGTTACTCAGATGGGGGTGAGGACAGTTGCTCAGATGGTGAAAGTGGCTAACAGGGCAAATACAGAGGGTAGTAGTAGTGGGTGATCTCCTCCTCCACAAGATTACCAGTAGAGACCCAGGTCCGATACTGAGCCCTCCTGTTCAATACCTATGTCTTGATATGGGGCGGTTAAGTAGGATGGTCTCTTCCAGGATGACAAACTGGGGCACTGGCGGAGGAGACAAAGAGAAGACAGTCGAAGGCCTAGTTCTATTCACTTTGCCCACCACTGTACTGCACTGGTTCTCCACTTCAGGTTATCTGATATAATCCCAGATCTCTGTCCTGCTGAGTTTCCTCCCGTGTGAAAATGGTTTGGTTATACCTCAGAGGAGGTGGTCAGGAGGTGGGGGACGAGGTTTAATGCGAAATGTTGGGTGCTGCATCGAGGTCAAAACCAGACCATGTATGCACCAGAGGTGTCATACACCAAACCCAGGCAGCGGGGATCTAGGGGTGGTGGTGAGCGTCCAAAATGAACAACACTAAAATAGCAGAAGAATTGTGGCCAAAGCAACCGGATACTGCAGCCAGGGGATTACATCAGGAAGAAGGAGATCCTCCCTCTATATAATACCCTGGTCAGACCACATCTCGAGTACTGCATGCAGTTCTGGAGACCTACTAAGATGACGCAACTGCTGGAAGTGTCAGAGGGGCAACGGATGCTTCAGGCATGGGAGGAAGCCCTGAGGAAGGCTGGAAGAGCAGGCTGTACTAGCTGGAGGGAGAGGAGGCAGGGGATGATTGGGGTCTTCAAACACGTAAAGAAATAAACAGAGTGCCAAGAGATGTTCGACTAAGAAGGGAAACAACCAGGTGACATGAGTGGAGCTAGGGGAAAATTACAGGGGATGCGAGACCTTACGCCATTGAGAGGGTGGCGGAGCCTAGAATACCTGTCAGAGTCTGGTGGAGGAGGGCACAGTGGAGGCTTAGAGGAGTGGGACAGGTTCAAGGTAAACTGAAGAGGATGACCTCTCTGGGGCTGGGTGGAAAAGAAAGAACCCATTAGGAGGCTGGCTACGAGCAGACACAACAGCCATCGGACGTTCTGATGTTTCAGTATGTGAATATGAGGAGGAACTGCAGAGGTGCCTATTGTAGATGATCGGTCTGCAATAGGGTGACACCTAGTAGGAGGTGGAGGCAGTGAGGGAGACCTAAAGATTCTGGAGGGGGTCAGGCAACAGCCGAAATTAATGCCAAAGTGCACAGTAATGCACATGGGTGTAATAACCATAAACCATTTCACCGGAGATGAAAACTCAACAGGACAGAGATCTGGGATGATATTTCAGATAACCTGAAGAGGGAGAACCAGTGCAGCACAGTGGTGGGCAAAGTGAATAGAACATTGCATACGAAGGTACAAAACAGAAAAGGGGGTGCTGATGCTTTATAAATCATGGTGAGCCTCACCTGGGTGGGGTTTAATTCTGGAGCCTCACACACAAGGATATAAGACAAGTTGAAGGGTACAGACAGGGCAACAAGATGGTGCACGCTATGCATGACAACCCTATGAGGAAGTGGAGAGAACAGTCTGTACCACTGGAGCTAGTAAGCTTATTTGCAAGGAAAATAAGTACTAGAACAACGATATAAACTAGAAAAGAAGAGGTTTGGGGCAATGTGAGGGGCATTACATCACTGAGAGGGGTGGTGGGAACGGACTACCAGAAAAGGTGTGCGACCAAATGGTGAAAAGTTCAAGGGGCATGGGACAGACCCAAGGGCTGACAGTGGCAGAGCAAGGTATCTTGACAAAAATGATGATTGGAAGTGAGGGTAAAGGGCAGACTAAACTGGCCAAAATGGTCCCTACATCACAATTTCTATGATTCTAAGGCAGTTAAGTAGTAGGACTTACCTGTTCCATCAGGTAGAGTCCAGGTTGGTCTCCTTGGTTTGGGGTATACTGGTGGACCTGAAAGGGAAGAACAAGAAGGTTGAAAGGACCAAAGGTTAGGAGGTGCTAGAGGAGGATTAAGTGTTAGAATAAACAAAGATACTTATCTGATTGGTATGTTGGAACCTGTGAAATAAAGGAAAATAGATCAGTATAGGGAAGTCATAGTAGCAAGAGAGAGATACAAAAATAGTATATAAGGAGTAAAGGAAGAGTTTCCAGAAAGACAAACTAGGCAAAGTAAGGATGAAATGGAATAAAAATGCAGACAGCTAAGAACAGAGAATAAAGTGGTATTTGGGACTCAGCAAAACCCCATAGCACCTAGGTGACCTGCAGGTAGCCAATAAATTTAAGTAGTAGTCAGATGGGCAGGTGAGAATACATTTGGGCTAGGCCCCTATATTATTTAAAAAGGGACACTGGTGGTTCAAGGTCATTGAGTTGTCCCAGGAGGCCAGTGGTTTGAAAGGTATAGCTCTGGTGATATATTGGGTCACTCCCTCATGGACAGTGGCAAAATTTTTTTTTATATTATCTTCACAGGAACCTAATATATGTATATGTGGGGGTGGGATGTCCTTGGGCCCAGACTGTATGTAGCAGGCAGGAGGCTGTTCGAAAACTGCAGCCAGAAATGCTACTGACTGTTGATGAGCAGACAGTTTAGTGCTACTGAACTACAGTGACAGTAATGCAGACACTTTCAACTGCCAATCCAGGAGAACAACTAAAATAGTGAAGGGTCTGCACAGAAGCCAGCACAAGAGACAAGCTGAATATGTATGCCTCGACGGAGGAAAAGGACTACCGGGAGACAGGACAGAAAATTTCAAGCACCTCAAAGAATCAACAAAAGCCCAAAAAGTAGCATATTTCAGAAAAAGAGAGACTGCAAGAACAAGAGCCAGAACCTGAAGATAGAGGAGACTGCACAGGGCAACATGAGAAGTATTTTTCACAGAGGTGGTGAAAACATGGAATGGCCTTCTAAGGAGGTAGTGGGGTCAAAAATAGTGGGGACTCCAAGAATAAAGGAACAGACATGAACCAATATACTGGTGGGTAGGAGGAAGTCAGCTGTTGGATAACTAGGATCTGCAGCATCTATCCACTAGGCCAGGGGACATGGGCTGACTGAGTGACCCAAAGCAGTCCTTATCTTCCATCAAGGTCTATGTGTCTAGAATTCAGCCCACAGAAACCAGGCTGTAACCTGCTCCATGTGTTGGAAATGAAGATGGGATATTTTGGGAGGGGAAAGACTAGAGCAAATATAATCTCCCTCTGCCATCAGCCACAAAGTGGCATGTGAAAAGCCCCACGGGAGAGACCGGGGTGGGCAGCCAGCAGTACAGGTGGCAGCAGCTTTTAGCTAAGCACATGGTGGCAGACTGTAGGTGCCCTGAGGGCCTGGTAGAAAGGGACTGGGAGCAAATGCACAAGATAGGGACCACAAAGGAAAATCCACCAGTGCAGCTGAAGGGCAATGCCTGAACGACTT
This sequence comes from Neoceratodus forsteri, assembly GCA_016271365.2. Taxonomy (NCBI): domain Eukaryota; kingdom Metazoa; phylum Chordata; order Ceratodontiformes; family Ceratodontidae; genus Neoceratodus; species Neoceratodus forsteri. Next base: position 677,586,797 of record CM028132.1, read on the forward strand.
AAAAGCAGCAAACAGGTGGGAGGCAAACAGGGAAATCAGTGGGCTCCTTGATGGGACATAAAACAGCAAGTACTGCATACAATAGAGTGCACAACAGACTAATGTCAAAGTACCAGGGGCTAACAAGTTTGGGGAGAAAAAACAACATAAGGTCAGGACAGCTCACAATTAAAAAACACAGAGCACTAAGAAAGAGCCCTGATGGGTTATAAATAATAAGTAAATTTATGCAATAGGGTGGACATAAATGGAGTGATAAATCCATTTTATCCGAGCATGTACGTGTACATGCAGAATCTTACATTACACATATTATTATAAAGTCATCCTTGATTAATATGCATGGCGGACTGCGTCACATCCCATCCTCACACTGTTTGACACTGCTTACTGGGTATCTTGCTTTTAGTTTTGTTTCTTCAGGTTGATCGCCCTCAGCGCATCACGTACCATTTGGTCATACTTCTCCCGTTCTTCCACTATCGTACAGTGATCATCTGTTTCTGTTTAACATTTTTTTTGCTTTTCTACCAAACCTTTTTCAACTGGCTGCTCCAAGCTGTCACCTCCTCTGCATTCTGTTGCCGTGTCCACACACACCTCTCGATATAAAAAAACCAGAATTTTTTTTTTACTGCTCCTCAAAACTGATAAGCCTTTACTTACTCTTCCACTCTGGTTTCCTCATCTCGCTACAACTGCCACCAGAGCTCCCCAGCACATAGAAACATGTCAGATTTTTTCCTTAAACTGCCTGCCAGAAACCCCACTGCTGATGAGCCCTCACTCTAGGTCACACTTTGCTGGTTTCCAAACTCGCTACAACTGCAAACCATAGGCTCCTGTGAAGTCCTTTCTGTAAACTCTAAATGGTCTCCTGTGGCCCTTTGGCCCTCCTCCTCCTGCTTATTTTACCGAGATTCCCTATGTCTATATATGCCATGTTTTAAGCCCCCACCACCACATTTCACTCCTGACCTCCAACACTATAATGCTGTCTGTCTGTTCCAGGTGTCTACTGCCCTTTCAGTGAAGTAGTAATTCTCATCCATCTTACCCCCACCATTAGCTTCATCATGTCCCATGGTCCTTTTTCCTATTTGAAGGAGCCCCCCCCAGCACCTTGTTCATCCTTGTAAAGTACTTGTGGGTCTCCATCATGTCCCCTCTCTTTCAGGGTTTATATGTTGAGATCCCAGTCTCCTCACAGGGCTTTTGCCACAGCCCATGTGCAATTTTAGTTGCCCTTTATACTGCCTACACCCTATGGCCTTTCTATGGTGCAGCCTCCAAACCGGACACAGGACTCTTAGGCCCTGTCCACTACCCTCTGTACGCGAGCAGAGTGCCCAAACCATTACCGTACGAGCGACACAAGCATACCTGTAACGCACAGAAGGAGTTTTTCGTAACCGCTGTTGAAACACATGAGGTGGTTTCAACAACTGATATGAAACCGGTTACGCCGGTAACGTTACTGGGCGAGGTGGACGGTGGCACTGGTCTCCAGTGCAGCACGAGCTGGCATTGTGGGATCGGTGCCACGGTAACGCTCGCTGAGCCTGAAGTGTGGGAGCGTGGTGCCGGTCCCGAAATGGACACCGCGGCAGTGTGGGCACACTGTACCACTCCACAGCTGTAATGGTTTCTATCTGTTACGGGGTCTGAGACGTGCAGTGTGGATGGGGCCTTAGTTGGATCTCACTAATAAGGGATTACTTGCAACACCACCACCTCCCTCCCTCCCTCCTGCTGAAGATACCCCTCCCTATGCAGCCCCAGCATCCTTCTAGCCCTACCCACTGCTTTGTCATGCAGCCCAGCAACTTTAAAGAGACTTACCAAGGTAAGGTAACTGAGTCGGCCCCTGCACCATATCCATTGGTGCCTTGCTTCCAGAGGACCCCAATGAAGTTAATATGTCCCCAAATTTTTAAGCCGTTAAAAAGTTCTGTCCTTCATAAAAATATACAAACCAGGTCCTAAGAACTTCCCAGTTGCTTGCTGCCACCCCAGCTCCACTCCCACACTCTCTAGCAGGATGATGAGATGCCAGTGAGAGCACGGGGGTGCTCATCTTTATCTGTAATGGGCGGCAGCTTTTCTATTGATTTTAAATGATTTAGGATCACCTGGCACGAAACTTGGGCATCAGTCAGTAACAAGGCCCTGTTAGTTGAACAGTGCCCATTTTATTGCCAGGTAGCCACTATAGTTTAAAAAAAAATCAACAGAAATGCTACCGCCATAAATAATGGAGTGCGCCCCTACACCCTTACTGGCATCTCGTCATCCTGCTAGTGAGCATGGGGGTGGAGCTTGTGCAGCAGAAAAACAAAAAAAAACAGGAAGTCCTTGGGGCCCAGTTTGTATATTTTTATGAGGGACAGAACTTTTTAATGGCTTATAAATTTAGGGACATATTAACTTCCTTGGGGTCTTCTGACGGCAAGGCACCAAAGGGTATGGTGCAGGACAGTATCTTGGCAAGTCTCTTTAAGATCATAATAACTCCAAGGTCCTCCCTACTTAGTGATAATCAGTACCAACCCTATAAAGCAGCTCCTGGTTTCCTATGCCCTAGGTGCACAATTCTGCACTTTGTCATTGAACCCCAACTGCCCCAATCTTGACCACTTTTCGAGTTTCTCCAAGACGGCATGTGCATGCTCTCTGCTCCCTTCTTAATGCCCACCCTACAAATTTCGGTATTGTCTGCTAAAAAGGCATCCCCTTCTTTGCCAGTTTTTCTGCAATGTCACTTATGAAGACACTGAAGAGGATCTGCGCCAGTACTGAGCTGAGCTGCTCACTGTCCTGTCACTATAATAAGTGCCATTAACCATCACCCCCAACTACTACTCCGTTTTCTAACCTGCATTTCTGGTTGCCCCCCCTCCTTCTGTTCAGCTACCACAACACCATCACTCTGGCATCTGCCAGGACTTGTTCCACCACAGAATGAATCCAATATGTGGAGCAGCTGCTAGGTAGTCAGGATACGTTTACAAGTTCTTCCATTCCCTAGGACATAAAGCGGCAAGGGTGCACAAACACATGCACAGACATGTGTGGCACAGCACCAGTCAAGGTCTTCCCACCCATGGGCTGCTCCCACCTGCACTGCCACTTGTGGTCACTCAGTTGGCAGTACTACAGCTGAGCTGGCTGTCCTCCTTCCCCAGAAGAGAGCCTCTTGTATAACAGTTGATCCTCCTCCTCTCCCCAGAGAGCCCCTGACACGAGCTCATTCCTGAACTAAGGTCACCTCCACCGCAGGTCACAGTGCTACTGTTAAGCTGAAGGGCACACGTTAACCAGTTTCTAATTAATTTTATCACTTTGGATCCCTCCTAGGCTGATCAATCTCTTTAGCCTCGCGGCCCCCCCCCCCAAATAATCAACCACCCTCCTCTCTGTTAGATCACCCTTCCAGGCACAAGACTATTCTCCATGCAGCTGGACAACCCTTCTAGCCCCAGCCTTTCACATAATGAGCACTGGAGCTAGAGTACCACACAGGGCTCTGGGTCAGCCGCTTACCCAGCCAGCCACCCTCCCTACATCTGGACCAGCCTCCAACTACATTCTATACAACCTCCATGTAGCTGGAGCACCATCCCAAACCTCCACTTTAAACAGACCACATATCTGAAGCTGTCCCTCCAAGCCCTGGACCAGCAGTCCCCCACGTAACTACTCAACCTACAGCTAGATCCACCAGAAGCCTCTTACCAGCCTCACCATCCAACCACCCACCCTGCAGCTAGACCTCACTTCCAACCTTGAACTAGCCCCACCACCACCCCCACCAGCTACCCTCCCTGCTGCTGGCTCACTCTTTCATGCCCTGGACTAGCCTCCCCCAGCAGATAATCCTCCCTGCAGCTAGACCCCTAGGTTCATTCATACCCACAGACCAGCCTCCCTTCCCTCTGCAGGTTGAGTAACCTCCCCAGAGCTGGACACCCTTTCTAAAAGCTGGACACACCCACTGTCCACAGCAGAACCTCCCTACACCTAGACCCCCCCTCCAATCATCCTTCCTCAACCATGGACCCCATACTTCAACGTAGTATTTAAAAAAAAAAAAAAACAATATGTGACACTAACATATTGCATTTGCAGTGTCAGTGGCTCAGCAGGTAGCACACTCGCCTCCGAGGCTGGGAGATCAGAAGGCAGTGGGCTCTACTCCCATACCAGGCACTTATGTTAATATCCCAATACTGATGCTGTAGTGCAGCATGAGGGGGATGGCTGCACTCCTGAGGCACTGTCTTTCAGGTGAGACGTTAAACCGAAGGTCCCATCTGCCTGTTCTGGTGGTAGTTCAGGTGGATGTTAAAGATCCCATGGCACTTCTCGAAAAAAGCAGGGACATTTTCTCCAGTGCCCTGGCCATATTCCACCCCAATTCACTAAAAATACCACCAACAGCTTAATCTGGTTCAAGGTCAGTTGGCTTTCATCTGTATTCCTCTCCCTCTGGGTCGTGCCTGAAAATAGGCAAGAATCTGTCTAGTGCACTTAGCCAGTCAACAAAAACAAAATAAAATAAACATAAAATATAAATTAATGCAGTCTTCAGAAAAGAAGAAAAAAATACACTGATCCCCAGATTACAAAATGGATTAACACATGCAACTGTTAAAGACAAATATTAAATGCAAAAAAACAGTTCCCCCACAAACACACTCAAATATCTGCAATAAATAATTCTTCCTTTAGGGTAACTCTAGATTTTCTCAAATTAAAAAAGTTGTAATCTTTTCTCTATGCATTCTGAATTTGCTCAGGTATCTTCCTGCTGTTCATTCTCCTGCTCCCACCAACACTACTTTAAAGTAAATAAATCATCAAAAATTCCACAAATAACAAGTAATCTAGAGGCACAATGCATCCTAAACACTTGGGGGGGGGTTGATTGAAAATAAAATGTGTATTTCAAAGTTTAGCCAAGAGTTCAGAGAAGAGAAAATGTTTTCAAGACAAAACATTGAAAATGAAACTTGCACAGCATTTCATTTTAAAAAAAACACCTGAGTGATAATTCCCTTACTGTATTTAACATTTTAGGGAGTTAAAAAGATGTACTTTTTAAACATAAGCTCTTACCTCAGGGGTGTAGCCAGGGATTTCAGATCTGCACACCAAGTGGACTCACTGCTACCCCAGAGTGTAACCAATATACAAATGTACACCAGGACCATATTTGTTGCCTTATTTGGCACAAGTACAACTTTTGTTGGTGCCATGCATGGGTAAATACAAATGCCATGCATTGCTCCCTAAGACACCCACATACCAGCCCAGAGCCTGTAAAGTTGTATTGTCCTTGGGATGCAAAGACAGTATTAGTGACCAGTCCTTCTAATTTTGACTTCTATGAATAAAATTACAGAAAGATTCAGCATTTTCTTTGTTAGTTTTAATGGAAAAAGGAAGCAGTTCAGAGCCTATTTGCTACCCACCTTAAATAAAATTGTGTACCATGGAGTACTTGGAGTATGTCTGCCTACACCCATGCTTACCTTAACATGTAAATCTTAGCTGTAGGAAACCTCAGATGTTCAAAAATGGAGACCACAGACCACTCGTGCAGTTTCATCAGACTGAACACAGACAGGAAGAGAGCTGGGAAATGTAGGCCTCTGACTGAGTAGACTTATGGGAAAAGTAGTTTAGAATAGACTTTTAATAAAGGGACACTGCCAACTTGTTTTGCACCATATTATTTCCAGGTAAAACCCACATTTTATGATTGCTTACCTTCTCTAAAATTTATTAGTGTTGCTGGTTGTTTTATCTGTCTCCTTGCTTAGTAGAACTGTAATGCACAGTAATGTACCCAGCCTCGATTGGCTAATTTAAATCCTAAAACTACTCTGCTGACTGTGATCTTCATTCATGATCCAGTTGTATTAAAAAAATTGTACTTTTAAGAGCATTGCAGATCTATTTCTAATCCTCATTTTGTAATAACTTACTCTTGAACAACTAGTCTGCTGAAATACTTCTTAAATTTAGTATTCTTAGCAGTTGTATTTTGAATGATGATTAAAGATTATTAAAAATGACTAAAATTAGTCTTTGAAGGCAAATTAATGAATGCTTTAATACTAAATTTAGTATTTGACTTCAGTGAGGGTTCCCAAGTACAGCCCTTTGGGCCTGTATCTCCCATGACCACTCACATCTTGAACACCCCCTGCCCAGATGACCACCCAGCTGGACAACCATATCAACATCCCAATAGACCTCTCCCAAGTTGTGTACCTTGCCTGCCACTAGTCCACCCTACAAGTCCCAAACCAGCCTCTCCCCATCAACTATAACCCACCCTGTAGCTGGCTGCTCAGGCCATCCTTCCTACCCTCAGACATGATCCCCCTGCAGATGGAACCCTCCAGACCTGCCTCCCCACCTCAGTAGACCACCTCCCTGCGGCTGGACCAACCTCCCAGTCTCACCAAACAAAGCACCCTCCTTAGAGCTGGACCAGCACCCTCTAGATAACAACTCTTTCTGCAGCTGGACCCCACCACACTACCCGTCTTGCCCAGATACCAGTTGCCCATCCCCACTGACCACTCTGTTTGCACATGAAAACCCTGCCCTGCTAGGTACCCTTTTATAATCCCAGCGCTTATTAGTCTGACATGCTGCATCCCACACACAACAACCCAACAGCCCCAGCAGCCCAACACACAGTGGCCTGACCTAGGACAGCACCTGACACATTGTCAGGACAGAGGAGGTTGGGATGTTGTGCGGCTATTGAGTGGATTTTCCACAAACACATGAAGCACCCAATCCCAACCTATTCCACCCATCCCAGGACCTGAGACACTACTGAACAGCACGGACAAGGTGAAAACACCCACCCCCTATGTGGTGCACCCTCTGAGGACACACTGACCTGATCACAGACCCCCTGGTAAGGATGACTGTCTCACCATCCGTGAGACAGGGATGAAACAAATAGCCGTGCATGCCCCAGTGTGTTGACCAGCCATCCCAGGAAGCATGGCGGATTGTCCGTGCATCCCTGTATGCATGATTATTTCAGCTGATAGCCAGCCAGCTGGGCATGCATGAAGGAATTGGAATACCATGCCTGTTGGTCGGTGCATGCATGACACTGCAGGCACACAGCAGAGCGGCACAGCGAGAGCATGGATAGCTGCACCAGGAAATGGTCCACAGCAACACCACATGTGGATGCCAGGACACAGAGCAGCATGCCATCGCACCAACCGTGCAATGTGCGCATGTGGCCGTGTCATGCTAGCCCACTATGGGCCTGCAGTAACCACACAGAAAAAAGTCTGGAGGTGTTTGGGGGGGCCTGTGCCACAGGAGCCCACTGTGGCATGAAGGCTGCCAGGTGTGTTGTGGGGGGTTCCACAAGGGCCCATTGTGGGAATGCTGTTACCACACAGTTGCACAGCTGGAAGGATTGGTGGGCACTCACACAGCTTCAGACCTGTGCGACATCGACACACAGTGCAGATGTGGCAGTGTGCAGTGGGCTGCTTGGCGATACCCAGCAGTGTTGTGATGAGACATCACCACCAGGTTGTGGTGCATGTTAAATGTGGGGATGAAACTTTATTCAACAGTAGGGGGCCACAGTGGCAACCTGGTGGCTGTGCATGATGTGTACTGTGAGTGTACAACTCTCAGGTGCCAAGTCACCATGGAAACCCTACAGGGTGGTGTTGGGTGCCATGCCACAGAGGAACTTCAGCAGCTTGCCCTAGTCCTTGGATGCTAGTGCCATCCTTATCCACTCCTCATAGCTCTTTTTGGGTGGTGTCCATGGCAGTCCACAACAAATGCCTTCCCTGGTGACATAGGTTCATTGCTGTTCCCTGTGAGTTCTGCTAGCATTGTCACCAGCCCCTACATGCACCTTCCCGTGCAGGGCATGGAGATGGCAGTGCCAGGTCTCGACATTGCTTTGGGTCCACGGCATGCCTCGCTCATTGAGATCTGCAACCAACCACAGCTGAGTGGGAACATGGGGTCGTATCGTGGGCACCTTGGTCACCCTACTGTACAGCCATATCCTGCCCAGCACATGTGTCTGCTCGAAACAATAGAAGAGTGTGGTGGCATTGGGTGGAATGGTTGACTTCAGGAGGCTGAATGCTGCTGGATTGTCCTGTTCCAGGAGATGGGCGAGGGCCACGAGTTCATGGATCTTCAGGCTGAAGTCTGGGTCACTTCTGTATTGTGGTGCAAGGCCAAAGCTCTGGACCTTCCGCCACACAATCTGCCCAAAGTGGAACAGGTGTCTCTTGTTTATGGTTTGTGGAAATTCCACCTTACAGGCATTGATCACAGCCTGCTCAAAGTCAGTGATGATTCTAGGTGCTTTGAGGGTGCAGGACTGTATACTGGCATATTTATTCAGCTCCTGGAACAAGGTGCAGTAACATTGCAGGCTCTTTGTCATCATCAGTGTATACATCAATGACATAATGAGGTTGTTAGGGCCCATCCCCATGGGTACATGGATGGTGTACAATGAGTGAACAGGTGTGGCACAGTCTTGAACGTACCATCCATCATCCAGAAGGGTGCCTGTGCTAGGTCCCTGATGTTGTCCTCTGTGGTGAGTAGAAGGACCTGGTGGGTGGTGCTGCCGGTGATCCTGCTGTACCATGGCCATCCAGTCACCATCTGTAGCTGCTTGGGGATAGTGAGGTCAGCCAGTGTCACTTGCTCTGGTTAGAGGTCCTTGCAGTGGGTCCTGTTCACAATCTGTAGCAGGGCCCTCTTGCTTGGCAACTGTTGCCACAGCTCAGTGGTCATTGCAGTTGCTTCACTCTGCAGTAGCTATGCGGGGCTAGCCACGGTGCTGTGTGCCTTCTACTTGATGCCTGCCAACACCTGTGCTGGTAGAGCATCTGTCACCTCCAGAGCATGACTGTGCTCATTCTTTTTCTTTAGATGGTGCTGGCCATCCTGGAGCAGTGTGATGACCTGGCCGAGGCAGGACTTGGATTTATGGTGTTGGCAGCACTGTTACACTGTCTCATGCCGTCCCGGTGGTGCTGAGGGTTGAGGCGCTGGATGCCATACCTTGTGTCACGTCAGTGACCCATGTTCAGGATTGAGCCTGGGCTGTCAGGGGTCGGCAGGGGAGGACTGGGATCGAATATCCACAGACTGCTTTCCTAGTCCTGGGGTGGGCTGGGGAATTTCACTGTGCTGTAGCAGCCCCCTGGGGATGCTCAGGAGCACTACTAGTGTCAGTGACACTAGATGGGGAGCACGGCAGATGTTGGTACGTTGCTCCTGGACGTCATTGCACGTCCGTGCTACTGGGGCCAATAGAAGGAAAATGGCTGGGCATGACATTTCAGTTTGATGGTTGTGCTCTGAGCCACCCAGAGGACTTTGGTGGAGTCCTGTTGAGGAGGGTCTGGGGCTGTCCTGGCTGGTAGAGGCAGAGGGGGAGCTCTCCAGCAAGATGGCATGATGGCCGTCCCTGATCCTCCTGAGTGCAGTTTGAGCTACCCAGCTCTCCAGGTGGGTGGAGCTGGTTGCTGGATGCCCCAAGCCAGAGTGTGTGCCGCAGCAGGTGAAAAATATGATATGTTAAAAAAACAATACACTGTCTCATTGCAGGTCCATTCATGGACCAGGAGGAAGCCATTCACATTTAGCTTGGACTTTCCCTTCCTGAATGGTACCACCTCACAGATTGTCCATGTTGTTGGGGTTGCAGTTGAGCACCCTGGCCCCTCCATGGCTTCCACGCTGTCCTCCATTGTGCCAGAGGACTGTGCAACATGACCGGCTTTGGTTCCAGCTCAGGCATTCGGGTGTGATTGCACTTCATTTGCACATCACACTCCGTGGGCCACACCTGCGGCAGCTGCTACTTGTCTGTGGGTAGTTTGTACCAGTACTGTAGTGCCACTGTCTTCCCACAGTTCCAGTGCTTCAAGGCTGTGCTGTGCACCATGGTCACATTCAAGTTCTGTGTCCACAGTGTCCTGTGCCCCTATCAGCTACTGTGCTACAGTGGGGCTATGCTCCATGGTACACTTCCCTGCTGTCCAGCATGCAGGGATGCAGGGGTCCCTGTGTGTTGTGCACTCTGCCTACAAGTCAGTGTCCACCTACCTAAGCTGGCCTTTGCACCCCCCAGCATTGGCATCCATAGTTCCCATGCATGCCTTCATGAGTCCATGTCTGTCCGCTGCCCCCATGCATCATTTTCTGATGCCTACCTGTTCTCTATGTTCTCTTCAGCTGTAGTTTCCTGACCTGAGACTTCTCTGGTAAATGATCTATTGTAGCCCTCACTGTGCTCTTTCCTGTGAGGCTTGCATTTTCTGCCCCTGTGCCAGTTTGTTTGTCAGAGTTTCAGTTCATCTGCTTTGTTTACTAACCACTCTCCCTGCATCTGAAATGGGCCCTACCCAGCCAACCACTCTCCCTGCAGCTGAACCACCCTTTTGGCCCCTGGAGAAACCTTCTGCAAGGAAAGCACTGTCCATGGACCATTTTACGGTTACAAGGAGGGAGAAAGAGGCCCCCAGCTGAGTAGGAAGCAACCGCTGGTGGGGGACATAATTAGGGGGATAGACTTGCGAGTAGGGTGGGGTAAAGGAGAGGGAGGTGAAATACCTGAGAGGTACTTTGGCTTGGAGGGATGAGAGCAGATACAGTGGATCATTAGGCAGCAGGAGATGAGAGGGAGCTAGATGTCATTGTCCACCTGGGGACAAATGACCTAGCAAGGGATGGGGTAGGGGTAGTGCAGGGAAATTTCAGGGATGGGGAGGATCCTCAAGCATGCATGGTGGCTTTTGCCAAAATGTTGCCTATATACATCTTGGGAGAAGATAGGACTCTCCACATGGCTTTCAACAGTTGGTTAAAGGCATGGTGCAGGGTGGGGCTCAGTACTAGGAGTGGGCCTCTTCAGTGTCTTCATAAGTGAAATTGCAGAAGAACTGAATGGGAAGGTAAGTCTTTTTGCAGATGCCACAAAAACCTGTTATAGGGTTGACACTCAGGAGGGTGTGGAGAAGGGTTCACCCATGCTGGTGTGACAGCCATGTTGCTGATGCCAATTACAGCACAGGCCACATTACAGCACCAGGCAAAATGTATCCTGGGAGTTACACCACCAAAGAGCCCTCCTGGGAAACAGTCTCCATTGGGCCCCTTCCCCTAATTATCCCACCGGTCCAGGTTCTTAATTTACCTGTTCTCCAGTCCTACCCCATCCTACAATCACCCCACAGGTATACAGTAGATTGTTACTATCCCTGATGTTCAGTGGTTCCCATTTATTTATTTATTCATTCATTTACCAAGTAGGTGCACTGGTCCGAGAACCATTTTCAGGCATCACCTGGGCCATTGAGGATGGCACAGGAATAAAAGCAAGTACAAAGGAGGCTGGGACAAGGCAAACAATAGACAGTAATAAAAATATACAGGATATTTATTTGAGGATATATATAAACTTGCAGTGCAATGGATAAATAACATTTATGACAATAGCAGGCACAGTAGTAGCCAAGTTGTAATACAAATTAGGCATGATCTGAGATGAGTAAAGGAAAAAGTGCATCATGGCAGTGTAGGTATGGACCAAGAAGGAAAAGGAGGGAAGGGCAGTAGAGGCATGATAATAAGTTGGGAGGGCAGGAGCAAGTAGTGGAGGACAGAAAGTGAGATCAAAGGAGAGAGTGGAAGAGTCCTGGAGAGTCAGTGACGCTAAGTGGAGTGGGCAGGTTGTTTCAAAGGAAAGGGGCTTCAGATGAGAATGCACATTTACCCATACGGTGGAGACTAGGGAGCACTCAAGCATGGGGCCAGCAGTGAGGCAGAGCTCTAGAACAAACACTTTTTACTAACCCCTGGTCCCCAGCCTTACTATATATTTGACACCCTTCCACATTTGGCACAGACCATCCTTTCAACTCCTTGATCAGGCACAAAATGGATGATAGTTCACAATCATGTGCTAACTGTACACAGCTGTTTATACAATAGGCACATGAGAGCAAAACTGGCGTTCTGTCCTCAGTTGGTCACAGAGGTTAGCAGAGTGTCTGTGCCAATTGCCACTGTGGGGAGAATGGGTAAACATATGGTGGGGGCCATGAATGGTGCAAGTGGGGGGACTGGGTGGGCAGGTAGTTATTGGCAGTTTCCAATGTATGGAATGGACAGCAGCACCACTGAACACCAAGGGAAGTGTGATATTACTGATGGTGGGAGCTCAAGGGGCAGTGGTAGGAGGCAGAGGTGATACTACCTGGTTTAGGAGGCAACATCTTTACAGCCATTTACCAACTGGTCAGAGACTCACTAATTATGTTATTCAAGATATCATTTTGTGATCCTACCCTGTTTTGGGGTGCAAGTGTTGTTTGAGAGTCACTTACCCATTTAGTGATCGCAAATGCTCTTTGAATGTTCTGGTCTATGTGAACAATAACAGTCCATTACCAGTAAGATAAAGACAAGTGAACAAACACAAATATGGAATTGAGAGCTGTTCTCCATGAGGTTGATAATGTAATTTATCTTAACAATGCGTTAGAGTACAGAGTATGATAGATTAATACTGGTACCACTGTGCTACCACATGAGTCTAGGGTTGCTGTGAGAGGTACCAAATACTGAAATGTCAAAATAACGCAGTACCATTGTGCTACCAGTGTACCAGTATTTGTGGGAGCCAACAAAAATCTCAAAATTTCATGATACCATTCTATTACCAATGTATGTGTGAGAGACAGAGAAAATGGTAAAAAATGCCATAGGTATACCATTCTGCCAGTGCACTACCAATGCACAGAGGAAAATCTATATATCACCTACCACTGTGATACCAGAAAACAATGGGTAGTACTATTGTGGATTTTTCAGCTGACCACAGTACTGCCATTGCTATACCACTATAATGCCATTGTGACAAATTCAGTAAGGGTAACCAGATTGCTGAGACAATGCAGTGCTAAAGAAGTGTGATATAAATTATAAAGTGTTGCCAGTACTACTGCAGAGTGCAGCAAAAATTTGTGAAGGAAATACAGTGCTAAAGAAGTGTGCATGAAAATCTAATAATTATTTGCAGTGCTCTTAACAGTCTGCATCAAAAAATAAGAAAGATTGAGCAGTGCTACTGCAGTGTGCAGCAAAAATTAGTGAAGGAAATACGATGCTAAAGAAGTGTGCATGAAAATCTAATAATTACTTGCAGTGTTCTTACAGTGTGCATTAAAACATAAGAAAGATTGAGCAGTGGTACAACAGTGTAGCAGAAAGTCAGTGCAGTGTATTAACAGTGCACTGATGAAAAGCAGTGCTTTGTCAGTCTGGACTGAAATAACACTGAAATAAGACTGAAGATGGAAGTGTACACTCCACTTCCCTCTGGGTACATTTTACTCATTGATAGTGAAAGTCAGGAGAGAGCGGGAGGTCAAGAGAGCAAACAGCAGCTGCATCTTTAAGAACTGTATATTGAAATATTCCAAAAATGACAAAGGCAACTGAAAAAAGTGCTATAAGCAAGTCAAGGGGACTCTCTTCCCCCTTTACAGCTGAGGAGGACTAGTATCTTGGTGGCAGAAGTCACCAAGAACGTGTGTGATCTCTTTGACCTGAAAAGGCTTGACTTCCCATCGAGGGAGCATATTGGGGCTGCAGTTGAGGCAAAGGCCAGAAGAGAGGGGGAAAGACCAGAGCACAGCCTCAAGCAGTTAAAGCACCCATGAGAAAAGTTAAAGTCAACAGCAGACTCTGTTTTATTGTGAATAGTCAATTCTTCATGTTTTTCTAGTTCACTGTTGTTGTTCTTTTTCATTTTTTATAGTAAATATTTTTTTTCTGAAAAACATAAACTGACTTCTCATACTTCATCTGTGATTATCCTTGTGCTGCTATTGTAGGACGACGAGTGACAGACAGTGTGTGATTGGCGTGCAAAACACTGGGATAATTCTGTAGCAATTTTTCCATTGTGAGGGTTGTTTGGTGGGTAGGTGCAGGCTTGCTGTCTTACAGTATCTTGCATATATCATCTAGTCAACAAATACTGGTGTGAGAGCATGATGATTGATGGCTGGGTGTTGGAGTATGCAAACACTAAGAGTTGCACTAAGAAAGATGCCTGGTGAAGATGATTGGCTTCATAATTTCAGTTCCATACACTTAATTCCACAATAGTCTGTTGCCCTAGCTTGGTGTAGCATCATGTCTATGAATGAAGTAGGTGGTAACAAACATTTCTCATGAGCACATATAATTCCTAACCACATTTGTAATAGTTGTATTTATATGATAGATGGAGTCAGTGTTTTCTATATGTACAGTATATTACCACATCCCATTGCTGGTGTGGCGGGTATGTGGGTGGGTGCGGGTTTGCACTTTTACAGTAAATGGCATGGCATTAGAAGATCAACCAGCAAACTGAAAAATGTTAAACAGTTATGCAGTTTCAACCCCATGTATGAAGAAACACATGAGCATGGCCCAGCAGCAGCAGCATAGAAGGTATCAGTTCATTATGATTTGGTTGTTTGGGGCAGCAGAATCCCACAGAGGAGAAGGGGGTGCAAGAGTACAGGCCAGAAGCAGCAGCAGCTCTAATGGCTATCAGTTCAGTATGATTTTGTTGTTTGGGGCAGCAGAATCCCATGGAGGAGGAGGAGGCCCAAGAGTACAGGCCAGATGCAGCAACTGCCACAGAAACAGCAGCTATCAGTTCACTACGATCTAGTTGTCTGGGGCAGTAGAACCCCATAGAGGAGGAGGAGGCACAGGTGTAGGGTCCAGAAGCAGCAGCAACAGCATTGTTTGGGGCAGCAGAACCCCATGTAGGAGGAGGAGGATCAGGAGTATGTTCTATAAGCAGCAGCAACAGCAGCTATCAGTTCAATATTATTTGGTTGTTCTGGGCAGCAGAACCCCATGGAGGAGGAGGAGAAGGCACAGAAGTACAGGCCAGATGTAGCAGCAGCAGCAGAAATGACTTTAGTATGTCCATCTTCTTCAGTTCCTTCTACAGAGCACCACAGTCAGGTGAAGTTAGTTAAAGCTGTGTAGGATGTAGCAGCAGTGCGTGATGCTGCAACAAGCAGCAGTTTGGAAACAGTAAAAAATAAAATGAAGTCCTTTGACAGCAAAGAAATCAAGTCTTCTTCTTTCTACCCACTTAAGGTAAAAATTACATTGTTCTCCCATGGAAATCAACACAGGCCATTAACAGAAAATTTTATCTGCTGCATCTGCCACCTCTAGATTGGCCATGGAGGTAAATAAATAAGAACACATCTGACCCCCAAACTTGCTGCTGTCTGCATACAAATTAAGAAAAAAAAAGTGTCCCCTGAGAATGCCACATGGCCGTGGCATTATGTAGGGGCAGTTGACCAGCATTTCCTGTGTATTTATTGCACCAATAAATATTTTTATAACATTTAGTGGACATTGTCTTGTGCTGTGTTTTTGTTTTTTCTCAGTTACTGTATTTGTTTTCAGATAGGCCACACACAGGCAAGTATGGTGAAATCATGCATTACAACATCTCTCCAGATCAGGGACTGTAGAACAAGAAAAGGAAGGGGTACTGGCCACAATCACCATGTATGGCAGTGACCCCAGAGCCCCCAGACATCTATCTGTGTGTATACTCGTTAGTATGACAGTGGCTGGAGTGTTGGTTGTTGTGGGGGATACGAGGAATGTACGATGGAAGGGTGTAGGTGGTGACCAGGAAGTGCAACAGTTGGATAAAAGTAGGGTTACCTTTATGTAAGCTAAAAAAGTGATACTTACTGTCATAATAGTGATGGCCCTGTCCCGGAGGCAGTGGTGCAGGAGGCAGCAGAAGCAGACCGATCAATAGAGAGGACCTATGGAAAAAGTAGGAAAAAGATAAGTAACATGACAGCAAAGCCCTGACCTATTCTTCTTTCTGCCCTGTCAAGGAAAGCATGAGATGGGTTACCAAATACAGAATGTTGATAAAAAGTGTTATGTAACCTAAATTGATACTCACTATGATTATAGTAATGGCCCTGTCCTGAAGGTAATGGTGTAGGAGACAGTGAGCTGCAGAACCCAAATCAATCCCTAGGGGACCTGTGGAAACAGTAAAAAAAAAAAAAAAAGGTTCACTGGCAATGATAGATTAAAAACAATAGAAAAGAAAAATAAGTGTTACGTACCAAATTACAATTACAAAAATTTCCAGCCATGTCAGGGTGTTTTACTGTCTGTCACACTGGTTCAGGACTGGACACTAGGTTGCAGGAGTATGTTTTTCGCAACTTATGCAGGTGGATGTTGACTGATGTCATGGTGGTATTGGGGGAGAAGAGACTGCACACAGTGCACATATGCAGAGCGGTTGCAGGGATTTTTACACTGACTTCTAAAACCATCTTGCAGGAGAATGTTTTCAGGTCACATGTTATACAGGTGGATATTGACTGACATCACAGTGGTGATGGAGGAGGTCACACACAGTGCACATATGCTAAAAGCAAGCACATTTTATTTATAAAACGCTATTGCAAATTGACCATAGTGTTGTACATAAGCAAAAATAAAAATAAAACATAAATATCACAAAACATATACTTAAAACCAGGTAATAAAAATAGCAGGACATTCAAGCATCAGAGAATGCAATATTAAAAAGATACAGTAAGTCTTTAAGGCAGATTTAAAGGCCTCAATGGACAAGCACTCTCCAATCCAACAAGGTAGAGAATTCCACAGGGTCGGAGCTGCAAAGGCTAATGATCTAGTTCCAGAGGTAGTTAAATGGACCCTGGGAATCTCTAACAACCCCTCATTGGTGGAATGGAGTGGATGAGGGGGGCGGTAGGGGAAGAGGAGATCCTGCAAATACCACATTCCCTGTCCATGTAGGGCCATATAGGTCAGTATTCCGACCTTGAAGGTGATCCTCTACTGCACCGGCAGCCAATGCTGGTTGCATAGCACAAGGAGTGACATGGCAAGATCTTGATAGGCCAGTCAACAATCTGGCAGCTGCATTCTGCACCAATTGCAGGTGCCAAAGGTCCACCCCTGGCAGCCCTATGTATAGGGCATTGCAGTAATCAAGGCATGAGGTTACAAAGGCGTGAACCAGAGTCAGAAGATCATCAGGTGGAACTAGATGTTTTATCCAGGCAATGTTCCTCAGCTGGTAAAAAGAGGTCCTGACAATGGCCAACATGAGACTCAAGTGTCAGTTCATCATCTAACACAACGCCCAGATTCCGCACCCGGTCAGAGGTCGACAGCTGCTTACCTCCTAGCCAAAGTCCAGAGGACTGCCCAGGCACTGACCCCTCTACCCAATGACTTGGGTCCACAACCAACACCTCAGTCTTATCCAGGTTTAACTTGAGCCAATTGCCACTCATCCAATCTTGAATCTCAGAGAGGCAATTATTAAAGACTGAGACAGTGTCGTTTTGTTCGACCACAAAGGACGTGTACAGCTGAATGTCATCTGCATAGCAGTGAAAATGCAGCCCACACTGCCTTATGTCTCCCAATGGCAACATATACACTGCGAACAACATGGGTGAGAGCACAAAGCCCTGCGGCACCCCACATAGCAGGGAGAGAGGGGCCGAGGAAAATAAAAGCGACTCCACTCTCTGTGTCCTGCCCATGAGAAAAGATTGGAACCACCTGAGGACTATACCGGACAGTCCACAGAGAAATTGCAGGCACTCTAGTAACATCCCATGGTCCGTGGTGTCAAATGCTGCAGAGAGATCAAGGAGGACTAAGATGGAATGACTCCTCCAATCTCTCGCTGTCAGAGGATCATTAAGTACCCAAATCATGGCTGTCTCAGTACTATGCCTCTTCCTGAAACCAGACTGGAGATGATTGTAGCTATCTTGGATGGTAAGATACTCCTTGAGCTGCAACACGACTGCCTTCTCGATAACCTTGCCCATAAAAGTCAGGTTAGAGACCGGCCTGTAGTTTGCGAGACAGTTGGGGTCGAGAGAAGTGTTTTTCAAAAGGGGGCATACTACTGCCTCCTTCAGGGTGTCCAGAAACACCCTGGACTCTAACAAACGCCCCACAATCTCGGTAAGGACTGGTCCGATAACCTCTACTCACCCCACTAAAAGGTGCGTTGGACCAGGATCCAAATTGCAGTAAATCATTTGCAAGCCCTGGATAATCTTCACAACATCCCTGATTGCCAGTTGGTCATAGTCAGATCAGACAGACTGGGTGGTTGTAATTGCCCACCGATCACAGCTCTGCCCATTTGAGTGAGCTGTGAAGATCTCTGACCTGATACTGCCAATCTTATCTGTGAAAAATCAAGCAAACTCATCACACTTCTTCTGTGAAAAGGATCCCCGATTCTGGAGACAGGCTGGATTGCACAGCCTGTCCACAGTACAAAAGAGCTGAGCCAGTTGATTTCGCATGACCACAATCTCCCTGGACAGGAACTCTGCCTTTTTATGGGAGACCGCAGATTGATAATACTTATAATGGGACATCAATCTAAGTTTGTCATCAGTCAAGCCAGATTTCCACCAACATCACTCCAACCTTCTCCCCACTCTCCTCAGCTCCCTCAAGGTCCCATCAAACCAAGGGGATCAAGGGTGAAGAGTGAGGGAGTGAACCCAGACAGGAGCTGTGGAATCCAGAGCCACCACCACAGCCTTATTATAGGCTAGCAGAAGCCTCTCTGGATCCATGCTAACACTCGAACTCCCCGATAGGTCCAGAACCACCATAAGACCATCGGGATTCAAACCCCGCAAAGGGCAGTACTGACCTTCTCTGAGGAGCAGGTATATTGGGGGTCCATAAAACTGAACCCTATAGTGTGGTGATCAGACCATCTGACAGGTTCCACCACCACATCGGAGATCTCCATCTCCAGCAGAGACACCAGATCCAATGAATGACCTTGTGAGTGGGTCACAGAGGTAATCACCTGTGTAAAGCCCAACGAAATCATCAGTTGGAGGAAGTCCTGTCTAAAATGTGAGAGTTCATCGTCGACTCAGGCATTGAAGTCCCCCAGCACCAACCACCTGGGGCCGCCAACATCATCTGGTGATGAAGTCCACTACTTCCTGTAGGAAATCCTTCTCAACCCTGGGTGGATGGTAGACGAGAAATATCCTACAATCCACATCTGTGCCCACAATACATTCAAAGGATCTATTAACTTCAACTGGCACATTCACAAGGCCCAGATCCGATTTAAAACATATGGCTACCCACTTGCCCCTACAATTCAACCTCGGGTTATGTATCACTGAGTACCCAGCTGGAATGGCTGACTCCAGAATGAGATCTGCATTCTTGTCCAGCCAGGTCTCGGTGATGCACGCCAGGTCAGATGGTCCAACAAGATCAGCAATAACTGCTGTCTTCTTTCTAATTGACCTGGTGTTGCATAACACCACCCAAGTTGGATGAGCAGCCGAGGTCGACCGTGTTATTGCCCACTCAAAGTGGAGCCCTTGGGTATGGAAACCAGGCAGGATGATCCACTCTCCTGGACCCATTTCACCCCAGGGCAGCTCCTTGACCCCACAACCCCAATTCGTCCACCCCGCTCCACTCCCCAGCCAGGTTCACGCCCCCCACCCCTCAGATGCACCCTCACTATACCCAAGGCACGGCAGCACCTGTAAACCTCACCTGGTAGTGGGGGGCAGTCAAAGGGACAGAGGGCCCGAAGCTCAGCAGAGCGATAGTACCCAACACATCCTGCCATTAGCTATCAATCAGTAGTTACCAATTAAAAATTGTCAACTATACACTCAAACTCACACATTCATAAAATCCCCCTAACTACCCCCAAATTTCAACAAAACTACACCCCAAAAATCTAACCAAAGACCCAGAAAAAACAGCAATAGCGCACTAAGTTATTTTGTTTGATGTCACGTAAAATTGTATTGTCTACTGTAACCAACGGTTAGTCCTCAGTATTGTCAAAGGAGACATGCCATTTACTCCATACAGTCTGAACTGGGAAGGGGAAGCTCTCACCAACCCCTTACCCACAAAATCTGTTCAAAAAACTGTGGCCTTCTCACTGCCACACTCGCTATAAAAGCAGTTATCAATCAATAAGGAGGCCCTCTCACCGCCTCCTGCACATGCATTATGTAGAGTTACAGTACCAGCCAAAACTTGAAGATTCAGAGAAAGTTTGCCCCTGTTCATACTTCGCTGAAGATCTTCCCTACAGGGCCGCTCTCGAGAAAATAGATCCACACGAGTCTTTTCTGCCAGACCCCGACCTACCCCAAAGCGGATGTCAGGTCCAGAAAAAACACCCCCTCACTTAAACCACCGGAACCACTCAACCTTAGACAGGCAGCCCATAGTGGCTCAAGGGGAACGAGCCAGATGCCCACCCTCCGGTCAGCAACCCCAGCCCCCACAGGGGAATTCTTAGACTAACACCCACCTCAGGGCCTGCCGGTGTGGCTAATCAGTCCACTTCAAGCGATGATCCTTCTTGGCACATTCCCAAACACTCAGCGAAGTCCCACCGAAAGGCAGCCCAACACTCCCACTGATGTGGCTGCTCTGTCCACCATCTACATTGCTCCTCTGGCTTCAGGATACCAGGCCACTCTCCAGCTACTGTTGATCGGTCATACAACCATTCTGGCTTGCCGAAATAGTTATTCCCAGGACACCTGCCTCCATAACAGTCCAACTCCAGCAGTCCTCTCTTGAACTCCAGGCAGCAGGTAAATTATTGAGGTGCTTTATCAAAAGCACCGGAATGATGCATCCAATACTACCTATAAAAGCAGGTAAAAGATAGGGCTTACCACTGATTTAAAAATAATGAGCAATTGGCGTTCCAAGGGCCGTCAGTTGAACTCACAGGAACATGGCTGCGGCTCACCGAATTTCTGCTGTTGTTGTGCTTGGGCATAAACACCAAAACTACAAATTCAAATCAAATATATAACTAAAACAGTTAGAGTAACTACTACAACACTAGTTAGAGGTTGTTGTGGGTTTTTTACACTGGATATTACTGTTACTGTTTAAAGGCCATTTACAGTGACTAAGATGTTACATACCAGTGTGGCTTACACTGGTGTCAGTTGGCGGGGAATGTTTTGTTCAGTTTTACTTTTCTATGCGAATTGAATATGAACATCCAAGGAATAGGCAGTAGAGGTTGGAAAGCGGATTGGATGCCACCGGGTTGGGAGATATGATAATTAAATAGTTTTCATTGACTGGGGATGGGGAAATAGAGAAGAACATATTGTGCTGTATGGTTGGGTGGAAGTCAAAGCTTTTTTTAATTGTTAAAGGTGATAGCCAATGAAATAAATTTTGCCTAGTTAACTAGCATCTACCTTGTCTTCCATTTTCCTTTCTATGCCTAAGTATTCTGATATGCTTTGATCAGGTTTTTAGTTCGGTGTATGGACCGGATGTCCATGCTTTGTCTGATGAGAATGCAGATGGCCATTTTGAGCATGGACATTTGACCCATACACCGAAGTAAAAATTGACTACCTTATTTGATGATGATGCCCCTCTGGCTCTGTTCTAGCTTTTGGTCCCTCCCGGCATGTATCTGGACAAAAATCATTCTGTCTGTGACCATTTGCAGAGAAGCTCCTCTAGCATACGGAATTGTTCAGTTGCTTGTAACAGTGTTCTGACACAGATGTCCTTCATATAGCAACATCCTTCTTCATGGCTGTGGAAGCACAAGAGTCTCTCCAAAGTAACTGCACAGCTTTCTCTCACCTAGATTGTAGATCTTTCTCAAACTGGAGTCTCACATAGACTCTGTTCAGACTGAAGAACTGCTTGTTAGTTCCTCTGTCTAGAAGCAAGCAAACAGCCCTTCCATTGGTCAAGACCTTCTGTCAATCATGGAGGACTGTTATAGAAAAAAGTTTTATTTTACAGAGAGAGAGAGAGAGAGAGTGAGAGAGAGAGAGAGTGAGCCATGAACAGTCTACCAGTGGAGGTGGTGGGTGCCAAAACCATTAATGGTTTCAAACACAGTTGTGACAGAGTTAAGGGCTTAGTACTTACTCAGGGGGTTAGCAGTGAGACATGGAATAAGGGAGGGGGCTGGATAGTGCAGACAAAGACCCCATATTGATAAAAGGTCTCAGGATATGATAGTGTGTTAAGGGCAGACTAGACAGACCAAGTGTCTTTTTCTGCCATTGTCTCCGCTTCAGTGTTACTGTGAGGAAGGTCTGTCTGACTGCTCCTTGATGGCTGATTGATCAGTCAGGTCCCAGGTATATTAATGAATTCTCTTAGGGCCCATGATTCCTCCTGGCTCTAGTTCAGACTCCCAGCAGCCTGATTCATTGCTATCCAACCTCTAACCACAGTTGCCATGTTGAGATTACATTATATTACATTAATCAGAGACAGAAGGAGGTGATGCCTATTATCTCTGTCACCCTGCTGTCTTAGCAGTGTGAGTCCTTTATATCTCTTGATCTGAGTTAAATACTGAGTTATTTTTTAATTTGGCTAAACTCATAATCTCCACCAAATTTGTTTGAAGCAAATTCCACAAACACACAATTCTGTCAATGAGAAAGTTCTAACATATGTCCAATGTGTAACTGTCTGTATTTTGTAATTATGTCCTCTGGTTCCTCCATTCCAGATATAATTCCAAATGGTTCCTTTGTTAAGTTCTCCTTGTTCCTGTATGATGCTGAACACCATCATCATGTCACCACTAAGTTTTCTGTGTTCCAAGGAATGTGTGTCTCTCATCCTTCAGTAGTTCAGATCCTTGACCCCTGCCACCAGATAGATGGGTCTTTTCTGTACCCTTTCCAGATCATTTACATTCCTTCTCACCTGTGAGTGCCCAGTTCTGAACACATTGTTCTAGAATAGATAAGGTCAAATATATGTTGCATAAAAGGACACCAACACCTCCTTTGGTCTAGTAACAAAGCTTCTCTTGATATTACCCAGCACCATGTTGGCTTGTTTAATGACTTTATTGCATTGTTTAGTATAATATAGTGCTTTATTTATTGCATTGATTATTGCTTAGAGGAGATCAGATGTGGCAAAGATGGCAGCAGCCATCAGTTCTGGAAACTAAATTCAATAAAGTCCTTTTCAAGAGGACTCCTGCCCTCAGAACACACTGCTTCTGGTTGAGTTGGTGGATAGATCAGCAGATGCCCCCATTTCTGTGAGTGCTGTGTGCAGTCCTCCATCAGCAGCAGTGAAATGCAGTCCTTCACATCATGGCAAGCACCAAAGAAAGGCAGTTCTCTTTAGTTCTTCCCTGCCCCCAGAGGAACTCCGTAATAGTAATAAAGCTGGGCTGTGGCTCTGTAAAGCCATTAAAGTAAACTCCATAAATATATAGGGGTGGGGGTGGGGAGGCTGCACGTTTTTATTTTGTGAGCACAAGCAGTGCCAATATTAAATATTAACACACAGCTGGCTCTGTGGTGCTGAGTGGTGGGGGAGTGCTGTGCTACACTGGCAGCCGGGATTCATGCCGGGAGTCTGGAATGTCAGGAGTGTAGACCATCAGGGAGGGCAAAAGAGCACCTACCTAGATACTCTCCTCCCAAGGCAGGGAGGGAGGATGATGTGCACCGCTTAGAGAATGGCACCTAGAGGTAGTGTGGGGCTATTGCTGTCATGGGTAACCACAAGTCAGTAGGTCCTGTCCCCAAGGTGCTGATGTGGGCACACTGTAAGTGGGAGGTGGGATGACTGGGGAGAACAGGTCAAAATGCCAAGGCAGTCTCAGGTGATGGCCTGCCTGTATGCTCCCTCATAAAGCAGACTCTCATCGGTAGCCCACCTACTACCCAGCCCCCGTGACCAGCCATTTGCTTCATCAACATGTACTCACTTTTTTGTTAAGCCAGAAACAGGAGTCCCAGTGAGAATAAAAACTGACCTGGGCACTGTAGGAACACACTGGGATCAGTTGCAGGATGACGCCAATGTGAGAGAGTTTGGCAGGCAGCAGAATGGTATGGTTCAAGCTCCAGAAAAGTGAGGCACCTGGGGATATGGATGGAGGTGGAAAAAAGCAAGATTTGGCTGGTGCCAACAAGACTGGCCTTGCCTTTTTCATGTTATCTTTGTTTATTTTTGTAGCAGGTCTTACTGTCTCACCAGTGTCACTGTTATAACTGTGGTTGTATGAGGACCACATCCATAGTTAGTTTTACAGATGTTTTATATACAATGCTCCCAGGGAGGACTTTGACACAGCGGCACTGCTTTTCAGTGATGCTCCCTACATTGTACACAGTGGTTCAAGTCATTTTATTCCCAAAGTACATAACTCACTTATAGCCCCCCCTCCATATTTCTGTTTTTTATTCTCTGATGGTCTGGGCTGAACACAGAACCCATCACATAGTTGGGAGGAAGGGGCCAGATTTTTGGTATTCCCTGAATGACCAGCTTGGGCATCAGACTTGTCAGGTAGTTTGGGAGAGGGAATCAGATTTTTTTTTATTTCCTGACAGGCTTGGTTAGGTTTGGGATTTGTCAGATTCTTGAGGGAAGGGGACAGATCTTTTTTTTTTATTCCCTGATGGTCCTGGTTTAGCCCTGGACTCATCAAGTAGTTGGGTGGAGGAGGAGGAGGAGAGGCAGTATTTTTTTTATTCTTTAGCAGATCATGTTGGGCACTGGATTCATTAGGTAATTGGGAGGAAGATGGCAGATTTTTTATTCCCTGCTTGGTTGGGCGCTGGACACCTCAGGTAGTTTACAGCGGGGTAACAAGATTTTTTTTCTTCCCTGTACCAGGTTGGGCACTGGACCATTCTGCTGAACAGCAGACTGGGAAAGAGCAGGCATAGCAGTGTGATCCCTATATGTGTATTGGGAAGAGTGCAGAGCTGAGATTAAGGTCGAATGGAAGGTAACAGTGAGAGCGGAAGAGCCAGGCAGTGGAGCCAGGATCACTGACACTTTGGGTTACAACCTTGGAAGTGTGTGCCATCAGATTCCCTTGGTCCAGTCTGCTATGTTAGTGTGCTGGGGGCCAGAGGAGATGGAGATGCTGGAGCAGGCTGGTAGCAGCATTAGCACACCAGCAGCCTCCAGCCTTCCATGCAGAGTCTGAGCCCCTCACTGTGACCTAAGTGGCTGGGCATGGGGTCAGCATTTTTTTGTTACCCTGACTATTTCACTTTCCACTCACCACTGTGTTGCTGCTCCTCCTTATCTCTGTTTGGCTTAATACATGGTTATGTTGGTCATGGGACTGATCAGGTAGTTGGAGGGTAGGGACAGATTTTTTTATTCCCTGATGGGTCAGGCTGGGCAACGGACTGGTAGCATGTTTGGGAAGGAAGATAGCATTTTATTATTTCTTTATCCCATGCAAGGTGGGGTTGGGAACCAGACTTGTCAGGTTGGTGGCAGAAGGTCAGATATTTTTTATTCAGGTTGTTGGGGAGGTCATTGTATTTTGCTATTCCCTGACCGAGCATCGGGCCTCTCAGGTTGTTGAGGGAGGGGGACAGATTTTTTTTATTCCCTGATGGGACAGGTCAGGCACCGGTCCTTTTAAGTAGTTTGGGGGTGGGAGGCAGATATTTTTATTCCACAGTGGGCCACACTGGGCACTGGATCCATCAGCTTACTAGTGTGGGGGTCCTATTTTTTTTTTACCTGACAGGCTGGGTTGCATACCGGACCCATCAGGTGGTTTGGGAAAGAGAGCCTTTTTTTTCCTGAGGTGCTGGATTGGGTATTGCACAGTCAGGCAGTTGGAGGGGGACAGGGCCAGATTTGTTTTTTATTTCCTGATAGGCCAGGTTGGGCACTGAATCTGTCAGGTTGTTTGGGGGAGGGAGAGTCATATGTTTTTTTATTCCCTGACAGGTCTTATTGAACACTGAACCTGTCAGGTTGTTATGGGAGGGGGGGACAGTGTTTTTTATTCCCTGATGGGTCGTGTTAGGCACTAAACCTGTCATGCAGTTGGGGGGCAGATTTCTTTATTCCTATTCAGATCATATTGGGCACTGGGTACTGTCATATTTTGGGGAAAAGGGGACATATTGGTTTATTCCCTGACAGGACAGGTTCCATACCAGACCCGTCAATTAGTTTGGTAGAGAGGGACATATTTTTTAATTCCCTGATGGACTGCATTGATTATTGAACCAGTCTGGTAGTTTGATTGGGAGAGGGACAGAGTTGTTTTTCATTTTTTATTCCTTAATGGGTCAGGTTGGACACTGAATCTCTCCGGTTGTTGGGAGAAAGGGACAGATTTGTTTTATTCCCTGATGGGGTAGATTGGGCACTGTACCCATCTGTTGGCTGGGGGAGTAGGAACAGATTTATATTTATAATTCCCTTATGGGCAGAGCTGCTCACTGAACCCATCACATAGTTGGGAGAAGGGGCCAGATTTTTTCATTCCCAGTCAAGCCAGGTTGGGCACTGGAAATTCTACTCTATCCTACATTCTCTGCACTACCAGTATGGAACTCATGTGCCTTGTAAAACACTTTTAGACATAGTGTATGTGAAAGTCATGTTGGCTAAGTGTTGTTTTGTAAATTGCCTCACCCTGCCCCCTTCCCCGTTGCTCCAGCTATGGACCACTCCCTTAATTTTTCCAGTCCATGGTCTAGCTGCTCAGATTACCTGGAAGCTCAGCTGTTTTTTCATTATACAGAGAGGTTGGTAGAGATAGTTCCTAGTTCCTACAAGGATTGAAAGGTGCCACAGCTATGCTGTTCTTTGTCCTTTTGCTGTGAAATAATTTAGTTGCCAAAAAATTCTCAGTTTTATGTAAGTGATTTTATTTTTATTCAGAAAAAAGTGATGGTTAGGTTTCCATTCACAAAGCTATGCAAACAGAAAGTGTATTCGTTCTTCCTCTCTGAGCTCGTTTATTGTCATTCTTGTCATCACAGTGGTGGGGGGGGGGGGTAGGCTAAACAGCCTGAGGACTTCTTCAGTGTATCACCTAGGTCAGCTGCACATTCACAAGAGTAGCCCCACTTGCTCAACAGATTCTCATGCACTGCCCTCCCTACAGCCAACAGAAAGTTAGCAAAGCATTACCAGACAGCTGCAAGGATTAATGGCAAGGTATAACTCACTGACAGCCATAAAAAGGTGTACTCAAGTCCCCAGTCCCCAATGCATTTCAGTGGGGCAGCTGCAAAACATTTCCTGACTTTATTCCAAAATGAACTGGTCTGCTATGCAGACCAGCCATAAAAGATATCCCACAGAGTTATTCTACTGAGTTAATTAGTGTCAGAGAGATAGGAGAGGGGAAAAAAGCACTTAAATTATTAACTTCTGGTACAAGACAAAGAGAGTTAGTACACAGGGTCATAACTCAAGAACACTTCTGGACCTTTGTATGTACAGCAGAGCCAGCCATAATAAAACACAGTTTTCTGTATGACAAAGGGGGATAACTCCTATTGAAACTGCCTTCTTTCCTGCAGTAACTCTGCTGCAAAGTTCTGCAGAACTGAGTTTCATCATGGCAGGCTTCATGTATTTATGCCAGGGTTGCCTACACTTTAGGAAATAGTTCATCGTGGTTGTGCTTTGGTTATCTCCACTAAGGCAAGATTAATTTTAGTATGGGTGAGGAAAACCACAATAGAACAGATCTTGGCATGCAGAACTTTCTAAATTGGCTTGTATGCCTTCTGTTTTTGCTGAACTGCATGGCTAACATAGTTCTAGTATATGGGAGAATGTGACTGTATATAAAATCCTGTTACTGGAATGAGCTTGTTGTGCTGCAGTAGTGATGTCAAATTGTTGTTGTGCTGCACTGCTATGTCACTACTGCAGCTCAACAATATCGAACTGTTTTTCATATTGGGATTACCGCGAGCAGTGGTTGCTGTTGCTAGTACTGTCATGTATGAGTTTCTGTCAGTCTGTGACAGCGCTAATGAAAATAACGGAACCATGGCAGCCATGGCTCAGGCAAGCATCACCTCATACATCCCACAGATGAGACTGTTTATTTTGCTTGTGTACTGCTGTTTGCGGTCTCATTATATTGACTAGTCAGTTCTTCTGTTGCACAGTAAAAGTGAATGTCACATTTAAATGGAGAAATCACACTTTGATCATACCGTTCTAATTGTTTTCATGCCACTGAAACAAATGTAGTGTTTCACTCAGCTCTCACACTGTTTACTTGATCTTTTGCTTGTTGTTATGAAATGTAATAAATAAGGTACAGTATCTGCGCTACTACAAACATGTGCTTTTTTTCTCTCATTATTTCTTAGTTTTTTAGCCATAAAAACCCTGCCCATACACTATAAAAGACTGTGTATGAGCAGGCATACATAGACAAGGCTGTGTTTGAATTTTGAGGTTTTCTTGGTAGCAGGAGACCTCTTGAACTGCACTCTCTAGGTTTCCCATTACCAAGGAAACCTCTCGATTGAAGCATAGCCTTGTTGTGTGTACCTGCTCATACACAATCCTCTATGAAGATAATTGAGCACTTACTGTGGTTAGAACCTGATCAGTAGCTCAGCTGATCATCTGATTACTACAGTGTGTGTATGTGAGTCCATAAAATAGATAGCAGCTGTCCAGGTGGAGGGGAGCTGTGCCAGTCATCTGCTATGGGACTTTTAATATCCTTCTTTTGGGAGTAGGGAGAGGGTGTGATGGATGTCAGCAGAGGGTGGGGAAGAGGGTGGAAGACTTGGACATACAGGGGTGGGGAAGGGGTTTTACATTACTTTTTTCAGTTTAATGATGCTTATATCCTAATATGCTGCACCTAGCAGAATAGGAGAGGAGGGTGGTTTGGGTGCTGTGATGGTAAGGGGACAGGGGTATCATTTATAATGGTCAGGCTGTGGGGGAGGGTAAGTAAAATTACTGTGCTGATGGAGAGGTGGGTTTAAATGGAAACAGTCAGCACTAAAACCCCCACACCCAAGTATGGAGCTGGATTTAATTTGCAATTTGTGTGCAAACACTTTTCTTTTAATTTACAATATACTATACTACAGTGAAAAGTATCAGACTGATTCTGCTGACATTTTCTGTACAAATCCCAGAATCCCCTGCAGCTGACGTCAGAGGAGGGCTGCAGACGTGGGAGATTTAATAACCTGTAGTACGGTGTTAGAACTTTTGTAAGATCTAATCAGATGTTTGCCAGTCTTGCTATTCTCTGTGGGCTAAGCACAGTTCTCTGTGGCAGGCTCAGCAAACAAAAGATAAGAGCTTATAAGAATGTTAACGTGCAATGAAGGCTTTAGAATCTCCCACAGCTGCACCCCTGCTCTGATGTCAGGTGCAGGGGATTCTGGGATTTGTAGTGACAGAAAATGTCAGCTTGTGAGTCAGCAGAATCAGTTTGATACAATCTACTATATGCAATAAACATTAAGCAAAACATTTTGTTTCCACACAAAGTTGGGACCAAACCCACAGTTGGCTGTGGGACTCTTAGTGCTGAGTGCTCCCCTTTAAAGTTAGAAAACTTTCTTTTCATTTAAAAACTTCACCCTGCAAAGCTGGTGGTGGTCAGGAAAACGTCATTATGCTATGCATAATGCAAAGTTCCTGACTTTACACAGTCTTCACCAGCAAAGTTTAAATTCTCAACATCTCTAATAAGCAGAATTTCTGTCTACCTTGCTGTGCTGCAGTAGCAAAAAATTCTCCAGTCTTGAGTTTGATGGTGGTGGTTCCCTTTAAGCATACATCAATAGCCCAGAGATCACTCTCTAATAGAGGGCCCAAGTGGATGAACAATCTCCCCACTGATCTAATTGATTGTAGCAGGGTCAGCAATTGCAAAGCTGGTCTCAAAGCACTCCTAGCTCTCGGCTGTGTATGTGAGTGCCCTAACACATCCTAACCCCTTTTCTAACAACATAAGAGGGCCCTGAATGCTCTAATTCAAGCACTTGGACTGTTTCTAGCAATGCCTAACACCCCCATTCTAATCAGTTACCTTTACTTATCCCTCCTCCTGCCCTCCGATCCCATCCTCTTATATCTCCTCCACCTCCCCCATATCATTGTCCTCACCCTACCCACCCTCACCTGCATTACTACCTCTTCCTTTCACTGCCTACACCCCTTGACCGCCCTACTCCAGTTTCTCCCTGTCCCCTATTCCTGCACCTCTGACCCTCCACCCCCAATGATAAAGCCCTCTTAGGTTGCCACTCAATTACAGCTTCAACAAAACCTCACATTCTTGTGGCCTTGCCTCGCCCAAGCACTAGCTCCCTGGAATTCTCTTATTTACCTGTGCAGACTTCAACTGTCTATATATGTAGGACTGATGGGGAAATTTCTATGGAAATTTCTTGACAATCTGCAACCAAAAAGTAACTTGACAATTAAAAACAATATTTATTTATTTATTTATTTTCTGTATACAGTACTATGTAACATTGATTTCATGTTATCCTATGTACTCTTACGTATTTCTGTATATTTACAGTTGTTACTGTTTATTCTGTCCAGTACTATGTGTGACTTGAAGCCTTTGTAAATGAGCCTTTGACTAAAAAGTGTCAATCCCAAACTGAAATAAATAAATAATAATAAAAAAAGTACATACACAAAATAGCTGTACAGCTTACCAACACAGCCACTGCTGCTGGATACATCAATAAGGGCCCATCCCACTGCCATGGAGTTTGCAGAGTACTCGATTCATCCACTGCCAGGTAGTGTGTCACTGTAAGTGAAAAACTGGTAGTCTGTATTCTTCTACGGTGAGTTTTTTCTCAGCCAAACATACCTACTGACAGCAATAATGATAATAATAATATCCTTTAACAAGGAAAAAGAGCCTATTGAGATTAAAATCAATTTTAAAAAGATGGTCTGGCTAAGAAGTGATACTACAATGTAATTAGCACATAAAGAGCAGAGACAACTCCTAGAGACGGTACATGCGCAGTAGCATCTAGATTATTTACCATGAAACAAGATAATGATGTGGTAAGATATAAAGAGCATCTCTATACTAAAATGAAGAAGCTTAAATCCATAGAGGAAAAGCTAACTGTCTTTAAGCTTAGGGTATTCTTTTTTTTTTTCACTTTATTCTGTTCTTGGACTACTAAAAACATTCCACTAATGCAATACATATTTCTCTGAGTCTTTCAATAAGCAACTGACTGCCCTCAACTAACTTCCCAGTTCCTACTTCAGACATCAGAGTCTGTTGTCATGGTGAGCATTATGACGCCATAAACACAGGCACTGTGAGGTCAGTTGGGGACAGACAAATGCTTTTTTTTTAAATTCACATTTTATTGGGTTTTTATAAGTTGCACATATGTATAAACTTCATAGCATAAGGCAACGGGCATACCTATAAAAGCAAAATACTCACAGGATATGACATTTATGCATATTTGCTACACTTTGGGGGTACACTTACTTAATTTTAGCAAACCTCTGTTCAGTATAGATGGCGATATAATGTTCATAAGTCCATGTGTGCCACATAACCCACTGACGCTATCCAAAAACTAAAGTCCATGCTGCAGAGAAAGGTCCTCCAGGACCACATTTGTCAATGTTCCTTCTTAAAGTTCACATAAAAAAAATGTATATTTTGGGCATTGGTAAAACATCCTAACACCAACTGTAGAAGTAAAATGTGTCCCCCAACTGAATGTGTCCCCAACTGAACATTACTAAAGTGCATTTAACAGAAATAATGCTGAATCTCTCTACAACGCTCTCTAGAGTTCCAAATAGCCAAAGGAATAAAGAGAGGGGGAAAAGGCCATCTTTCGCTACATAAGCAAAAGGAGGGACAAGAAGGATGGCATTGTTAGGCTGAGGAAGGGGGATGGATGGGTTGGTGAAGACAGGAGCAAAGCAGAGGTATTAAACAAATACTTCTGTTCCAGCTTCGCAAAGGTACAGGATGGACCAGTGTCATGTGCAGGGAGAAGAAGGGAGGGAATGGGGGGGTGGGAAGCTGTAGAGAAAATTGAGATTGAAAGTGTGAGGGAGGGGCTGATGGTTCTGAGGGTGGACAAATCCCTGGGAACAGATGAGATACACCGTAGGGTGCTGAAAGAGTTAGCAGAGGATCTGGTGGGGGCACTGGCTGTTCTCTTCAATAGATCTCTGGACTTGGGAGTGGTGCCGCTGGAGTGGAGAACAGCACATGAGGTGCCACTCCACAGGAGTGGACCCAAGGATGACCCAGGTAACTATAGGCCAGTCAGCCTGACCTCAATAGTATGTAAACTCATGGACTCAATACTAAAGGAAAGGCTGGTGAGATACATTGAAGAGAACGTTCTACAGGACAAAAGACAGCACAGGTTTGTGGCAGGCAGATCATGTCAAAATAACCCGGTTCAGTTCTTCGATTGGGTCACGAGGGCAGTGGACGGAGGCCGGGCAGTGAACATCGTATACCTGGACTTTAGCAAGGCCTTCAATTCTGTACCACAGAAGAGGTTGATAATGAAAATGAGGGACCTAGAGATGGGAGGAAAATATGGTAGGATGAGTTGAAAACTGGTTGAGTGGTAGGACCTCTCCCTGATGATGTTTTAATGGCGAAACTGGTTGGAGGCGATTGGTGCTTTCTGTTCTCCTGAGAGAGGTTGTATTGAGCACTACTTGTAATAAATCTTCACAATTATTTGATTTATGTTGCATTGTGTTTGATTTTTTTTGCTGTGCAGTGGTGGTGCTGGTATTTTTGTCTTTGAGTGATAGGACCCAGAGAGTAGTGGTTGGGAGAGAGTTCTCCAGCACCAATGAGGTCACCAGTGGGTTGCTGCAGGGATCAGTGTTGGGGCCAGTGTTGTTCAATGTCTTCAGAAGTGACATTGGGGAAGGCATTAAAGGCAAAATGTGCCTATTTGCAGATGACACCAAACTCTGTGGGAGGGTGGACATCAAGGACAGGATACAGGATCTGAGGGACGACCTCAGCAGACTTGAGAGATGGTCAGGAATCTGGCAACTTGGCTTTAGTGCCAAAAAGTGCAAAGTGATGCAGATAGGAACCAAGAACCTTAGGATGGAGTCTACCTAGGGGATGTTCAGGTAGGGGTACCAGATTTTGGGATGCCAAAAAGAGGACACTTGGTTCCTCCCCTGATGAGCCCTTGTGCCAGACCCCGAGTAAATAGGTTTAAAGTCTCCATCACCTTCACAGCTCATTTACAAGAAAGTCCTGGGTGGAAGAGAATAAAAAAATATAAAAATAATAATAGTGCAACAGAATAGAGAAGGTACATGAAGAATATTTGGCCGCTGGAAAAGAGGACATGTCCTCGGAAAAGGGGACATCTGGTAACCCTAGGTTCAGGTAACTGCATCCGAAGAGAAAAAGGATCTAGGTATTGGTGATTACTAGTGACCTATAACACACCTCTCAATGTGAGAAGGCAGTGGTGAAGGCTAACAGGATACAGGGGTGTATTGCAAGGGGATTCAGTAATAGGTGGAGTGAGGTTATTTTACTATTGTACAAGTCATTGATAAGATCACACTTAGAATATGGGGTGAGGTACTGGCATCTATACCTATACCATGCTGGGGCGGGTCCAGAGGAGAGCAACCAAGATGATCGAGGGCAAGAGGATAGGCCCTATGAGGAGAGGCTGGGAGCCCTGAGGATGTACTTCCTGGAAGACAGGAGGCAGATGCGAGATATGATAGAGACCTTCAAGTATATGAAGGGAATTAACAGAGAGAAAAGGGAAGGTCTCTTTAAAATGAGTGAGAACAGCACCACAAGGGGGCACAGCCTAAAATTGAAGGAGGGGGGAGATTATGAAGGGATGTAAGGAAGCATTTCTATACAGAGAGGGTGGTGACCACCTGGCATGAGCTGCCAGAAGAGGTGGTATTAGTGAAGATGGTGGGAGCATTCGAGATGGCCTGGGACAAACACAAAGGGAACCCTTGGGACCAAACAAGGGGAGAAGGGAGGGCGAGTGAGGGAAGGTTGGGACTGGAGGGTCACGTGCACAAGTTGTAAGGCCCAGACCCTGCATCATTTACCTAGCAGACACAATAGACCAAGTGGTCTTCTTCTGCTGGCCCTTTTCGTATGTTCGTTTGTTTGTACATTCTAACTTTAACTATTAAATTTGCAGCAGTTTTTGTTTCATGCACACAATAAAAACATTGAAGCTCAGAAGTTTCATAGTATAGCATAGGATTGGGAGAGTAGTAGGTGGGCGATGAGCTAATAGCCTGGAGGAGGGTATGAGGGCCGGGGGTGAGCGAGGCTGTGTGAGCTGTTGTCACGGGCCATTAATGCTTGGGTGGGGGAGGGTTATCGCCGTGGGGTTTCGGGGTTGTATAAAAGGTTTGGGATGGTTGGTTGTGGGGGGTTAGTGGTGGGTTAATGTTAAGCGGTATGGTAGTGGTCTCGGGAGGGTGTGGTGGGTTAAATTGTGCACAGGTCCTTAAGGTAGGTAACAGGGTGTGGCGTTAAATGGGAGCATACCATGGCTGGAGTTAGAAATTCGGATAATGGCATTGTATGGGTCTTTAAAGTGGTAACCTGGAATGTAAAGGAGCGCACTAGTTGTTAAGTAGTACAGTATTTTAAAGCACTTAGGAGGTACTAAGGGCAGACATTGTGTTCCTGCAGGAGACGCACTTGCTTCAAGCAGAGTGTAATTCCATGAGGCGCCTGCAGATGGGGTCAGTTTTTTCCTCGCAAGGTAGTACACAGAGCAGAGGTGTGATGATACTTCTGCGTAGGTCTGTACCCTTTGCACCGATTCAGGTCATTCAGGATGGTGAGGGCAGATACGTGCTTGTTAGGGGTAAGCTACAGAATGTGGAGGTACTTTTGGGTCCATTTATGGTCCCAACCTGGATTCTCAGGGGTTTTTGTTATGCTTCTGGAAATCCTGGCCCCTTGTGCAGATTCCTTGATCTTAGGGGGGATCTGAATCTTGTATTAGACCTCTGCTGGATAGGACTAGAGAAATATCGCAGTTTTTCTCCAGCTCAGCGGGCCCTAGGTGAGTTGTTGGATCAGACAGGCCTAGTGGACGATGGAGAGTTGTTCACCCGAAAGATAGGGAGTATACGTTCACTTCTGCAGTTCATGGCTCAGCATCTTGTATAGATTACCTGTTATTTTCTGGTACTCTCCTTCTTTAGTGCTGGAGTCTGAGATTATGCCGGGGCCGCTTTCCGATCACGCGGTGGTAGTAGCGTCAATTTCTTTTTCCACTCTTCCTAAGAGGGGTGGTAGGTGGAGGATTAATAACCAGATGCTGTGCAGTCCTAAAATTGTGGAGTTTGTTTCCATACAAATAGAAGAATTTATAGCTCACAATGTAGGGGATAATATTAGCCCTGATATTGTTTGGGGTGCATTTAAAGCATTTATAAGAGGTATATTAATAGGTCAGGCATCCAAAAGGAAGAAGGAGAGGGACAGTTTCTATCTGAGTTGCTGAGCCGAATAAGAGCTAAGGAAGTTACTATGTCCTCGCAGTCGGCAGAGGATGAGAAGTTGGAACTGGTTAGGCTGAGGGATCTTTACTTAAAAGTACTGGGGGAACAAGCGGAGTTGGCATTAATTAAGACTAAGGCTAGTTACCTTGATCAGGGTGAGAAGGCGGGATCACTTTTGGCTAGGAGAATTAAGCAATTGGAATCATCTTGTGTAATTCCAAGGATCCTATCTAAAGCAGATGGCCGGGTTAAAACCACCGCTGGGGAGATAGTGCAACCCTTTGTTGTCTGAATCTCAACAGACGCAGTTAGTGGCTGACATTACTCAGGGGGAGATTGAGTTGGTTATTCAGAGTCTCCCATTGGATAGAACCCCTGGGCCGGATGGGTTCTCGTCTAATTTCTATAAAAATTTTCTAAGTATTATCCCTTTACTTCTCAGTCTATTCAAACATATTTTACAGTATCGGTGCGGACCAGTCTTATTTGAGGCACTTATTGTTTTGATCCCTAAGCAGGATAAACCCGGAGCAACCATCTAGTTACAGACCTATATCCCTGCTTAATTACGATATTAAGATTTTGGCCAAGTTGTTGGCTGAGCGGTAAGTCGGGTTTTACCCGGACTTATTGGCCCAGAGCAAGTGGGTTTTATGAAGGGTCGGTCGTCTGCCGATCACTTGCGGACCCTGGCTCATGCCTTCTCGATGTCCGAGGACTGTGGCACTGCCATGGCCTTGCTGTCTTTGGATGCCAAGAAGGCTTTTAATAGGGTTCACTGGGGGTTTCTGTTAGCTACGATGGGGAAATTTGGGTTTCCTGAGCCTTTCCTAAGATGGATCAGCTCCCTTTATTCAAACCCTACTGCGAGGGTTAGTTGTAATGGGGCCACCTCGGACCCCTTTAATCTTTATGTAGGTACCAGGCAAGGATGTTCTTTGTCCCCTGTCCTTTTTAATTTATACCTAGAACCTCTCATCAGGACGATTATACATAAATGAGAAATTGAGGGTATTAGAATTCTGGACTATACTGTGAAAGTAACTGCATATGCAGATGATCTGTTGATTTATGTTTCTAATCCGAGGGTTTCCATTCCTGTTCTTCTAGAGGTTATTCTGGTGTTTAGTACATTGGCCAATTATAGGTTAAATTTAGACAAGTCAGTGGTATTTCCCCTTAACAAAAATGTTTTTAAGCAGGAGATAGTGGAATTGGGTCTGTCCTGGAAATCGGATTTTATAAGATATCTGGGTCTGAATTTAACTAGAAGTAGGACTAAGATATTTCAATTGAACTTAGACCCTTTGGTGCGTGTTATTGAGTTGGATCTAGAAAGGTGGGTGAGGTTGCCAATTTCCTTATGGGGGAGGATTAACTTAGTTAAAATGAACGTTTTTCCTAGGTTGTTTTACCCTTTGAGTATGTTGAATATTTGGATACCACTTGCCTGGTTCAGGAAGCTACATAATATGATAGCTAATTTTGTGTGGGGTTATAAGAAGTCCCATATGGCCTATCAAAAATTGGCGGCGCCCAAACTACTGGGGGGATTAAGGCTCCCACACTTTGCTCTATATTTTTGGGCTGCCCAGGTCAGCAAGTATTTGAGGTGGGTGAAGGGTAGTGAGGCTGCAGCACAGCACTCTTATGTACCGCTTTGGCTACAAATTGAGTTGGCCCTGACTCGGAAATATGGCTTGAGGCCTGAGGCCCTGCTTCACCTTACGCCGAAATTGTTGCCCCTCCAGTTGCGTAGTTCTCCAATCGGGATCGCGGTGAGAGCCCATGCCCAACTGTGTTGCTTTTTGAAATATGATCATCTTAATGATTGGGTTCAGCCAATTTGGGGTAATCCACGTTTTGTAATAGGTAATAAAATTCTTAGTCCAGCCTGGCTGCCCTTGCCTGAGGAATGCTGTGTGAAAGACTTTTCTTTCGCCTGATGGGAAAATTTACTCCTCTGTTGAGATTCTGAATAAATTTGTGATGCCCACTACATCAGTTTTTAAGATATATCAGATTAGGCACCTTTTGATTGCCAAGATGGGTAGTGGGACAATTGAGTCCTAGGTTAGATTTTTATGATGCATTGGGGCCGTTGGTGGGTCTATCACACATGATCTCTAAAATATACTCTGTCTTATTTGAATGGGCGTACTCTCAAATCCATCTCAAGGTTTATATTGGGCCTCGGTTTTCCGATTTGGCTTAACTGGAAGGCTTTATGGAATGAACTGTCATAAATTCTTTTTGGGATCGGGTTAAGGTTGATGCAGTTTAAAATCCTTCACAATATTTATTATCCCCACAAAAATTGGTTAAGCTGAAAATTGCTACAAAGCGCATCGTGTTACAGGTGTCAAGCCGGGGTTGGGGATTTGATGCACATTTTCTGGTACTGCCCGGAAGGTATCCTCTTTGTGGGCAGAAATTAAAAAAAGTAGGGTGAATCCGCTATTAGGACTTGGGATCTATTTACTCGAAATATGTTTGTTGGGAGATGTAGCTCATATTCCGTCAAGAATAGGAGGTTCCATATAGTCTTGATTGCTGCCACGCTAAGAGTATTGTTCTCAGACACTGGAAGGATTCTGTTGTGCTAAGCTATACTGAATGGCTGGAGAGTTATTAGCTTGTTTGAGAATGGAGAGGATGACAGCTATCCTCCAGAATAAGCTTTCCAGGTTCGACAGGATTTGGGGTCCTTTTATGCTCTTTTTCTCTTTAGGAGAATACAGATTTATAATGGTTTGATGGTATGCCATCTTATTGGACTTAATGCCAAGGGATTAGGGGTGGGGGTCGGGCTTGGCAGGGAGGGTCTGGGGGTATGTTACAGGGTTCGCTTTATTTTATGTAAGAATACATATATGTATGTACCATCTTCTGTCTGTACCTGTAATTGTTGGATTATATCCCTGTAACGGAAAATGAATAAAGAGTTAATGGCAAAAAAAAACAAAAAACATTGAAGCTCTGTGAGCAATCGGATGCATGTACCTTATATCTGATAAACCCCTTTCCCCTTCTTCATGGCAAATGGAAACTTCATGGCTCTGGCCATTTTAGAAGCATTGGTATAAACAGTTGCAACATTTTAAATCCCTATAATAAGGGTGACTGGACTGTTTCAAGGCAAAATATATAAAACAGCCAATAGCAGGGAATTCCTCCCTGCACACATATCTCAGTCCCAGTTACTAGTAAAAGATCTGCATAATCCTGATATTCTTGGCATAATGGAGTCTTGGTTAAAGCCTGGCATACTCCAACATGAGGTGAACCTTTTTTCTTACACGTGCTTCAGGGAGGACCGTGTAAGAAAAAAGGGTGGTGGTGTTCTTATGTATGTGAAATCTTGCCTATCGCCTCCGAAATCACTTCACCTGATGCAAATCTTCCATCAGTAGAATCTTTGTTTATTTCTGTAATGATTGGCAATGTACAAAAGCTAATCATTGGTTGTATCTAACTCCTGCCCAAATATGCCACCAATATCTCACCCTCCCTGATGTCGACCCTGTCTGATCTTCCCTCACATGATGTGGTGCTCTGTGGTGATTTTAATTATGATTGACTTTCCCCTAATAAAAAGAAGGCCCAGGTACTCTTATCTGACAATAACCTCACACAACATGTTGTCGACCCCACTCAACAAAATGACAAGACTGGATCATCAGTGCTCCTAGACTGGATAGCGTCAAATTGCCCCCACAGGATAAAGTCTGCTGGAGTACTCCCAGATGGCATCAGCAATCACTCCCCTGTCTACTGTGTTTGGCAAAATAATTTCATAGCACCCCCTCCCAAAATCATGGAGTCAAGAAATGTGACTCACTTTAACATAAAAGAGTTTTTGTCTTCAATTTACAGTGTTGAGTGGGGCCCACTTGTCAC
Organism: Neoceratodus forsteri; assembly: GCA_016271365.2. Taxonomy (NCBI): domain Eukaryota; kingdom Metazoa; phylum Chordata; order Ceratodontiformes; family Ceratodontidae; genus Neoceratodus; species Neoceratodus forsteri. The sequence continues at coordinate 677,626,169 of CM028132.1, forward strand.
ACTGCCCACGATTGATCAGGCCCTTGACTATATTATTACTACACTTACCATCATTATTAACAGATACACAGCACTAACTAAGTGTAGGTCAAAAGGCAGAAATGCTCCTTGGCTTTCCACAGAAATAAGGACACTTATGAAGTGCCAGAATGATGCCTGGAAATGATTCAAGATTAGACATCTTCATTCAGACTGGTTAGTCTATCGTAGAGGTTCTCAAATGGTGAGGTCAGCCTCCTTGGGGAGGTCCCAATCTGTTCCGGGGAGGCTCAAGCAAGTTTGAAAAAGTCCTGTATTTAAATTTTGGGTTTTATATATTTTGTGTGACGAGATTAAGCAAACTGAAAGAGGATAATAATAGTAGGTGAATTTTATGTATTTATTTACTAATAGATGACAAGGGAAGGTGAATGAGCCAAGGCTCATTTCAGGTGTACACGGGGAAGGTTAGGGAGTGAAAAAATTTCAAAAGGTAACTGCAAAACAATCAAGAAGTATGCGATGAGCAATAGTGCAAATAAATATGAACAATACATTAATAACGAATGGTGGTAATTGATCAATTTGTAAACTGGTGGCAGAACAGCCCAAATACAAGGGTTGAGCATAGAAGTGCTAAGAGCAATAGCAGGAAGGAGCAAAGTAATCCTTGAGATGTTGCTTAGGAACAGAGAAGGAGGGGGAGAGGCAAAGTATGTAGGAAGGTTATTTCATATAGAGAAGAAATGGAGGAAGTAGTTGGACCCATGAAGGTACTGCAACAATTGGTAACAATGGTTCAAGAATGAAAATAGCAGAACAAGTAGGTTGGCCTGTGGGGGGTACAATAGGCCAAATAATAATGTTTGTTTATTTAGCACAGGAGCTCTTTTTCAAAAGTTCCAACTCAGTATAAGACAAAGAACTGAATTTGAGCCAGGTACTCAAAGGGGTTTCAATGTATTCATGGTGTACTGTGCAAAGTACAGTGCATTATTTTTCTTTGGGGAGGCTCAAGATTATTTCAATTTTTGGGGAGGCTCAAAATCTTTTCCATGGATTTGGGGAGGCTCACTGTGACAAAGTCTGAGAACTATTGGTCTATCGCAAGTTGAAAAACCCGTGCAAAACCAAGCTTCATACAGCCAAAAGGGCCTACTGTCATACACTACAAACAGAAAATCTCAACAACTCTAAGGAATTCTGGAAACAGATTAACTCTTTAATTAAAGGGAAATCAGGGCAGTGTCCTAGTTCAATTCTCTCTTAATGGTAGCCTTCTACAGGCCCCCCTTCCATCGCTGAGGGTATAAATCAATTTTTTATTATTCTAGACAGATACACTTTGCATTTTCCTCCCACATCTGACTTTACTATCCCCACACATCCCCATGCTAGTCTAGGCTCATGCCCACATTCCACTTAAAAACCACAACCAAAAAGGAAGTTCTCAGGCTATTATTAAAGCTTAAAGTGGAGAGTTCCCCTGGCCATGATACCACTGAGCCCAAGTTCCTCAAATTAGGGGCACCTGCACTTGCTGGACCAATCAGAAATCTAATAAGCAGGTCATTCCTTTCTGGATCTGTTCCACATAAATGGAAAGTTGCTATGGTGGTCCCCCTCCACAAGGGTGGATCCCACACAGTTGAAAACTACAGACTTATTTCAGTTCTCTGCCCCGGGTAAAATACAAGACAGAATATTTTATATCCAACTTCAGTCTTATTTGGAGTCCCATCACCTGCTCACTGACTGTCAGCATGGCTTTAGAAAAAATCATAGTACAACCAAGGCCCTTGTAAAAGTGATGGCAGACATTCTCAATGCAAGTGACAAAGGTCTAATTACAGGAGCAGTATTTGTCAACCTGACTAAGGCCTTCGATCTTGTCAACCACAAGCTCCTTCTGTGACAACTTAACCTACTGGGTTTGGACTGCTTAGCACTTACATAGCTCAGGAGTTATCTCATTGGGAGATCCCAAAGGGTGAAGTGATCTGGTTCACTATCCTCTCTTAGGCCCATAACACGTGGTGTGCCCCAGGGATCAATCCTTGGTCCGTTACTTTTCTCACTCTTCATCAACGATCTTCCCAGTTTCTGTGGTGGTGCATCTGTGCAACTCTGTTTAGATGATGCCATCCTATTCTGCTCCTCACAGGATTTGGGTAGGCTAAATCTTAACCTAAACTCGGATTTAACATGCTCGAATCCTAGTTCTCAGACAACCATCTAATTCTTAGCACTAAAAAAAGCTAAAGCCATGTTTTTTTATAATCCTTCACCTAAAACCTCTAAAATATGCACACAATACCCTCTCAATATCTGTTCTCTGTCAGGGGATTCCATAGAAGTAGTTCAAAACTTTAAATACTGTACTTAGGATTAAACCTGGACTCAGTCTTCTCCTTTGAGTTCCACACTCCTTGTTAACTAAAACTATCAACCAGGAATAAGGTCTGTTATACCATCTACACCCACTTTTATCCACTACCTCCTGCAGGAGAATTGCTTCCACGTCCCTTCTTCCTATACTCTACTATGGAGCCCCACTACTTCACTCCACCCAGCTCTCATCGGTTGCCAGCCTCCAACAACTTTATCATAGAATCAGGTGTTTCGCCTTAGGGGCCGGTACTAGGAAACACCACTGTGACACCCTGACTGCCCTTCATTGGCCTGATTTTGAGTCAAGGCTACAGTACCTCACGCTCTGCTTTGTCTATAAGCTAGTGAATATTTTCAATCCGCCAAGTCTAAGGGATATTGTCTACTATAAAGCGGTAGTGCGTCAGCTCAGGTCATCCACTCTACCTGTTCTAGGAACTCCAAATCTGCACTGTCTACCTGGTAGGCGGTCATTTGCCTACTCTACTACCAAGGCCTGGAATGCACTACCGCCTCATCTCCTCTCATCCCACTCCCTATCACTATTTAAAAAATTGCTTGCTGCACACCTGCTCGAACCTCCATCCTCCACTTGCCTTTGTTAATCCCATTGTCTTCTTTCCTATTAACTCTCTATGTAACTGTCTCTGGTGTACCTTTCCCCAGCTTGTTCTATACTTGCTCTAGGGAAATCCTGTTGATTCTTATCCTATTCACTATCCACTTACAGGTGTATAGTTCCCCTAGCTGCTCTCTCTCTCTCTCACTCTACAGTACTTACATACTTGCTAATCCCACTTTTTGTTACATAGCTTGCAGAATATAACCAAGTTGATCCCACCTCATTAACTTTTGTAAAATTGTATAATAGCTCTGTAATATCTATATATAGCTCTGTAAAGTATGTAATTTTGTAATTGTTATGGTATATTGTATTATCTAACTCTGTAATATACTTCTTTGTTTGTTTGTCTCCCGGGTTGCCCCTGAAAAGAGACTGCATGGTCTCAGTGTGCTCACCCAGTTACCAAAATAAAAAAAATTAAAAATCTGGCTTTAAAGGTTTAGCAGACTGAAAAGAAAAAATAACATTTTTGGAGATGGGCTACCAAGACATTTTATGAACACTGAAAAGAAAAAACAGAAAATGTAAAAAAACTATGTTCTGTAGTAAACTGCAACAGCTGAAACTTCGTGTTTTTGAAAGTGCATGATGAAGTGCAGAGCTGTTCTTTTGGGTATAAACAGGAATCAAAAATAAGGGCATATTTTGGTGGCATGAAATGTAAGTTTCTTTTTAAAGCATGCATGCAGAATGGCAGCTGAAACCTTTAGTTTGATTTCAAGAGCATTCTAGGATAAAGGGCTAAGATTGACTCCACAGTGGAGGAAATGGGGAGGCAGAATCATTGTTGGTACAGGTCACAACAGCACTGGGAAAGCAGTTGCACAAGGGGGTAGTCTATTGATAGCCAGTGCAGGGAGACGAAGGGAATAGGGAACTAGGGGCAGAAATTGAGAAGAGGAGCTGCATGTGCGTGGAGCCATGCATATGCTGTGGAAGTTCTGCAGTTCCCTTACTCCATGCCACACCTGTCCCACACTGCCACCAGGCCTCCATGTAATGGCAGTCTTTGGTGTAGCTGACAAGCCTTCTCTTCTGAGAGAGGATAGCAGCCCGTCAGCACTCAATACTCCATCCCCCAAGCCAACCCCCAACAATCCGAGACTGCTCCTTATCTCAGTTCACCAGAGTTGGGGGCAGGAGCTCTATTGCCATGCCACTAGGCTGGCTTGAAGGGATTATTCTTGAGCCAACTAAATAAAGCTTGACATGGGTTACCAAGGGTAATAGGCATAAAACACCAACAAGGTTTTCCAAGAAGGTCAGGGAGGCAGTGAGGGACAAAAAAAGGGCCTTTGTAAGCTTCAAGGAGAAGCAGGAGAATGAGGAATGGAACAAATATCAAGAATGATGAAGAAGGTCAAGAATGCAGTTGCAGACACAAAAGAAGACACAGAGCTACATATTACAGAGGGGATCAAGGGAGTAGAAAAACAGTTTGTCAGGTACTGTAAATCATGTAATGAGGAAGATGAGGGGGCATTGCCAACAGGGCACGATGGCAGACACTCTTTAGATTGGAGCTGCATGGGCTAAAATTAAAAATGAACAGAACCTGGAGAATCTAAAAGCAAATGGAGAAAAAGCACATCTATGACTGGCAGAGGACAAGTGCCACCTGGCAAGGTCAATACCAGGCAAACAAAATACAATTTCACACACAAAAGTGCCTGCCAGATAACGGGCACACACACAAGGTATTACAGGGCCCTCAGGCTACGATACTACCAGAGCAGCACAGCAGGATGGTGGAGCTAGAAAAATCATTAGCAGGAATATCGGCAACACTTTTCAATATGCAGAATGAAATAAAAGCCGGTTTCCAAAACATGACAGCATAAATGACCCACCTGCAAGCTATAGTGACAGGTCTTACCGAAACATCTGCAGTGCATACAACCAGACTGGATGAGGTCGAAAGGTGGCTAGGAGAAGCAGAGGACAAAATAAATGATATCGCAAATGAAAGAGCTGATCTCCAGAAGCAACTGCATGAATTCCATTTCAAATCTGATGACCTGGAAAACAGGTCAAAATGATCAAATCTACGGGTCATAGGGCTCTCAGAGGATCTTGAAAAGAGAGACCCCAGAGCTGAGATTCATGGCTGGTTGGTTAAAAATTTTCAACTGGGAGACCCGACGTTGAACTTTGAGGCTGAGAGGGCCCACCATACAGGACTGCGGCCCAAACCAGGAGAAAGACCACGGCATTCCTTACTGAAGTACCTTTGGTATACCAATAAAGAAAAAGTTCTATGGGTGGCAAAGTCTCACAGCTCGATAACACTGGAGGGAGGCGATCGAATGTTCATGGTACAGGACTACAGTAGAGATCTGCAAATCCGTAGACAGAAATTTAATGATGTTAAAAGAATGTTGCACCAAAATGCATAGATTTGCGCACCTGTACCCATCGAGACTCCACATATCTGCCCTGGAGAAGCTCCCAAGTTTTTTGAATCACCGCTAAAAGCACAACAATACTTATGAAGCATTAAGGGGGCAACTGGAGACAGCCCGAGCCTGACAGTGCAACCCTAAGTCAATGTCAGTTTCATAGCTGTCAAACAAACTGTAACTGAGGCTTTTCATTGACTCCGTGGGCCGCCTCCATTAAAGTTAATTGCATGCTGCATGTTAATCAAGATATCTACTGGCAACCCTGACAAACGAGCCAAACCTCAGTACAGAGTATGAACCTATGATGTAAAGCTGCAGAACCCATGTTATCTGGGGAATTATATTAGGTTGTGCATGCAGAAGGTCCTGGTTGATACCTTATACAAACTCTGTGAGTACCGAAGGTCCGAATGCATGAGAGGTACTGGGGGAGGGGCGTGTGTAACTCGACCAGCCATGCACTGTCCTGGAGGATCCAGAGGTAAAGAAGGCCAAGTGATCGAAATTGTACAGAGTTTAACACTGGAAGTATTCAGACATGCCCACATACCCAATTGATACAGTACGACACAGGTGCTTAACCCCTGATGTGACCAGAATAATGACCGTTGAGGCTACCCACACTCTTGGCTGTACTGTGGGGTGCAGGTAACATTGAGGGGGGGAGACAGAAATGGCTTAAATGGTCAAACAACAGGTCTCAGCAAATTATCAATTACTTGGGTAGCATAAGAGTGGGTAACTGTGTTGGAAATTGTGCATGAGTTTAAAGGGCACATAAAGTGAATTGCTAGCCCAGAGGGGTCAAAGATATCTGGGAGACAATGTCTAATGAGTGCCTTGTGAGTATTCTGGGGATAACTACCATCTCTGATAGCTTACCCCCTTTGACTGCACCATGAGGGGGCACAGGTCTCAGTGGAGTGGGGGGGGACACATCTAATTGAAGACAGCAAATAGGGGACTGACTTGGGGCAGACACTGCAATGTATGTGCTCTGTGACACATCAAGACTGAGTCATGCCAGTGGCTGTCAAATGGGTATAGGAGGTTAAATGTGGTGTGTGGGGGGCACAAGGTTTGGGCGATGTGTTGTACAACAGTATCCCATGGGCCATTGGAGAGAGACCCAGGAGGGGACCATTAAGGTCTTTTGTTTGTACAGAGAATGCCTGTTTTGCTTTAACATGTAGAAATTAAAGTCGGGGGGGGATGAGAGATAAATGCATAAATGCATCCCTTCTCCACCCTGTAATGGCACCTAGGTGTCACACTGCTCAAGTATATGATAGAGATAAAATTAACAGGGTTCAAATAGCCCGTGGCAACAACTAATGCTTGCCATGTATAACAGAGGTGAAAGGATGGGATCGATTATTCAGTCGAGTCCCTTTGCGTACTCAGTTTTTACGGTTTTGGTCGGCATGGTTGGGTGACTAACTGCTGGGAAAGTTGGGGGGGGTGGGAAGAAGAAGTTATTTCACAAGAAATATTTCAAATGAGCCTCCAAAAATTGATCTCTCTTGGAATGTAAACTTCTAAAGTCTGGGATATTGTAAGTAGTTGGACTTCTAAAAAACTGGTCACACTTCCAAATAAAGACTCAATAAGGTTTTTAACCTCCCTCCTCTGTGAAATGAACCCGTGGGCTAACCATATTTACACAATGTACGTGAGAGAATAAATGCAGGATGAATAATGTATCTGGCCAGGTTCTACATTCCATATGATAAGAAGTAGTTTATTCTCTCAGTGTAAATTTATCCACACATACTCCACATGTCACTATCCTCCCATCTCTGAAGCAGCTGTCAGAGCACAATCAGTTTCTAAGGTTATTTGGACCAATTGGAAGGCTTTGCATTTCTCCCATTCAGTAAGTAGTGTAGTGACAACACTGACAACTTAACAAAATAGTTCCATTGATTTTGTTTAAAATCATCAGTAGTACATATACTTAAATCAGTCTACCAAAAACACACTACACTGCATAAATCAACTACTCAACAAAGGCAATGTCTGAATACATTTTTCAGCCATACCCATGGTGAACTCGGAGACACTTCACTCATGGCTATGCTTTGCTCTGCCACTCGTGAGGTTATTTGAGGTCACCACAACATATATATATATATATATATATATATATATATATATATATATATATATATATATATATATATAAAATGTATCTAACACCGTCTTGCTGCACACCCCCTATTTATTCAGGCTAGTGAGTATAAAACCTTCCTCACGTATAGAGATGAGAAAGAAATAACACATGACAGAATCTGGGTCATTATTTGTTATCCCACACCCACTGCTATTTAAGAGCCATTAGATGCAGCTGAGTGCTTGTGGGTTATTACAGTATAACCCACACAGTAAGTGTGTTCTTAAAAAAAACAAAGCATTTTACAATAGAAAAGGAAACTAGTTTTAGTTGGTCCAAGTGTCATCTGTAAGGATTTAATAATGCAGTGTGGTTGGCTGCTGAAAGAAATGCGAAACTGCAGGTTGTTGTGATATAAACATATTCCTTTTGCATTGGGCAACAATAGTTACATTACAGCATTCTTCCACACCATTTTATAAACATGATTATTCAAGTGGAACTCACTACGTATCCCCTATACAGTATATTTAGCAAATACAATTAACAAAGTTCCTTGGTGTTTCAGATTCATATTTTTCTGATGCACCCAAAATAGCTATCAAGGCTGCTTGCTGACACAGATGCACTCATGTAGGTATGGGCCCGTTATTAGATAAATGGATTACCGTATTATGTTATGTCCAGCTTAGGATCTACAGTAACTGGGATGATGAGGAAGAAATCATCTCACACAGTTGTAGCCTTTGGCAACTTCAAGATGCTCTTTGTACACATCTGCATGTCTTGGGTTCCTATATGCACAACTATATTTTTCATTTAACACAAACCTTTCATGAAGATCACTTAAGATTTCTATTTTTTTTTTTTTGCGTAAAAACACAAGCTTTCACCGCCTTCTTTGAATGTTTGTTCAAGACAGTTTTATAGAATTGATAATTTACATTTTAGTTTTATATTGGTGGAAAAAATAAAGCAAATGTTATTACAAATACAGTGAACTTTTTTCACACTCATGTTGACACCTAATACAATGCTGTTGTTACTTATAAAAATAATCTGACCTCTTAGTCATATTTTCCATCAAGAGGCATCAAGTCTCACCACATGATTCAAAATGAGCATGGAACCCCATGCTTTATATTGTGGGATCTAAGGGCTAGATTTTCAACATAAATGCCACAGGTGCATCTTCCAATTTTGGGCTATGTCTGCAGCATCCTTAATGTGGCAAAATATATATATGATATTTCCCAATGTTTTGTCACATGTATGGCATGTGTGCCAGCTTTACAGTAAAATAATGATACATAGATTAGATATTGACACATGCATCATTATAAGGCACCTGAAATGCCACATGCCACAGCATTTGTCTGCATAATATATATATATATATATATATTATAGGGGCGCTGTTGTACCCCTGTAGTTAGGGTTCAGTGGTCACTTCTATGTTAAACTCACAATGTAGCACTTTAATAACTTTGCAATCATTCAACTGATGTACATGAAAATTTACATGCACCATTAGGATGCAATGTTCTCTTGAAGTAGCAAGTTTCATTTTGGTCAGATGTGTGGGTGTAGAGATACAGAGTGTCAAAAAGTGTGAAAATTACCATGTTTTGTAAAATTCTTTGTCATACCACCACACAGAAATGGTGTGGAATTGTGGTTTGAAATGTTCAGGGTAAACAGGCCTTGGGTCACAGATATACCTTTTGAAGATTTAATGAAAAAATATTAGTCTGTTCAGAAGTTATTAATTTTTAAAGTTTCCCATTATTTTCAATAGTAGCAGTTAGATGTCCCATGAGAAAAAGGACACTTTGTCGCACATGGGTATCCTTTGCCACAAATGGGAGATATTTTTTTGTGTGGCCACCATTTCCTGTTACTGTTAGTGAGGGAAACAAAATCAAATAAGTGAAAAAACAATGATTTCATTACCAGAAAGCAACAGATGTAGTTTTCTTATCGCCCCCCCCCCCAGCCGGACTCTTCACTTTTCTATTGCAGAAATGCTCCATGAGTTTCTTTTTTTTTAATTTAAAATTGTTTTTCATGACTCGTGATGCAAAAAAAGATTCTTTTTTGTTTTACGAGTCACGAAAAAGGATCCTTTTTCACAATGGAAAATTCTTAAAGGGACACTGTCAGCATCTTAGTCTGTTCTTTGTATGCTGTTGGTATGATTGGATATTTTGTATAGAGATATATTCTGTGTTTCTTAAACTGTTCTGCAATTTGGATTTATCACTGTGAAAGATTTACTCACTTAAATTGTGCTTTGTTGTTGTCGTGTGTAATCTGTTTGTGCTCTGCCCACAGTGTCTCAAGTCCAGTTACAGTACTTTTTTGTGAGTAATAAAAACTGCAGGAGGGTATTCAAAAACAGCTGCTTGAAACAGAGTACAGGTTTTGCAAATACAGAAGAATACTACAAAATAATCTAAGTAATAGTGGATGAACTTCCTCCAGACTGTTGAAAATCAGAGTCACTAAGAATGGCAAACCAAATAAATTGGCTAGCTTAGATCAGACAGAGCCTATCATTCAAACCATTAATTTTAATATTCAAGGAAAAAAAATGTCAGCAGAAAAATGTCATATAATTGTACCCACAGAGACACATTTATGCCATTTTGAGCAAAAGGCTGGAGAAACGCTAACCTGTAATGAAAATATTTTAACTCAGAAGAGGTTGTGCAAAATGAATAGCTGCTGCAGAAACTGAAAATGTATAGGAAATATACTACCTCCATTCTGAAGAAGACCAGATTCACTGTAAGTGAAGCATGACACCAAAAAGGCACAAGCCCCAAAGGACCCAAATGAACTAAATCAATATGATAATCAAAAGCGTCTGATAAATTCATTGCCATAGAAAATCATCCCTTGCAAATTGTAAAGTGGTAAGGATTACTTTCTTTATGTGGATCGGTAACAGTTTTTCTGTGGCATTGCACCTATTAGCTCATGAACATTTCATTGATTTAGTCGATTCTATTTGTACTGAGTTTGTGCTGTCTTTGGGGGGGGGGGGTGAGTTTGACTGACAGTGAATCTGGTTTTCTCCAGACTGCAAGTGGTATATTCCCTGTATATTTTGAGTACCTGTAGCAGTAATTTATTTAGCAGAATACCATCTGAGTTTCATTACTTTCAGTACAACTTAGTGTTTCTGTGTACTTTAGTAAATTCTCTAATTGGTCCATGTATTTCCCTCCTCGTCCCTCCACCCTTTTCACTAAAATTGGCATGGACATCTCTCCCTTGGGGATGCAATTCTATGCCAGTTTTCTGCATCTGCTTTTGTTACTGTGACATAAAAATTGGCAATTTGCATGACAGACCCTTTTGACCAAAGTTAGTCAATGTATTTAGCATGCCATTCTCAGTAAACCTGATGTGTAACAGATTGGAGGAGGTACATTCCTAAGAGCTCTCGTAGTATTCATCTGCATTTGCAGAACCCTTACTCTGCTTCAAGTTTTATTTAAATACTCTTCGTAACTTTTTAAGACTCTTGATCACCCCCCTCTTATCCCTGGTGTCTAGTGGACTCCCCCCCACCACCTACCCTCCGACACCCGTCCAGACCTGAAATAAAGAAAACGGTCCTTGGATTTTTTTCTGCAAAAAAGAAAACTGTCCCTTGCTGATCTGACCCAGGTACCCACCACCTAATACTCAGCACCCACCACTCCACACCACCCACACACCCTCACTCACCTGTACAGGTCCCAGGTTCAAGATCCACTCTCCAATTGAAGACACATCTTGCTGGTGGAACCGGCTACTGTAGTATGGGAAATTAAGGTAAATTCCATTCAATGTATTTCAATGAGGTTTTCAACTTTGATGCATAACTCAGCAATTTCTTGACATTTTTTACATCACATTTTCAACATGGCCTTTTGGGGCCCCACCTCATGAACATTATGACTGTTATTATGCAGCTCCTGCCTGAAAGGTGATTTTGCAGTCACTTGGTGAAATCACCTTTTGGGCAGGAGTTGCATAATGACAGTCATATTGTTCATGAGGTGGGGTCATAAGAAGGCTATGGTCAGAATTTGGGAACAGAATGTGTAAAAATGCTGAAGTTATGACCATTCATTGCAATTTTGATACACACACTCGTAACTTTGGAAAGTCAAAAATATTTTGACCCCAAATTTTCAACATAGCCTTCTTATTACCCTCCACCTCATGTATGTCACAGCTGTCATTTTTTAAATCCTGGCCAAAATGTGTTTTTGCACCTGTGGTATGGAATGGCATTGCAGTTGCACAGAATTATGTTTTGGTGGGCATTTGAAAAGTTTCTGTACCAGGTACATGAGGTGGGGTAATAACATGGCAGTGCTGACAGTTTTGTTGCTGTTGCCCTAGGAGCCCTTCCACTGGTGCATGCATATATGTATCTATGGAGGGATAGGAGCACAGTGTCCAGAGGGCCCTGCGCTCCCACAGGCAAATAAGACTACAAGATATATTATAGTGGCGGATGTAATTATACCATCTCAAAAAGTAAGGAAATTCTTGGCATAAACTTTGTTAATGCATCAGTTAGGGTTCCAATGACAAAGGTTTGGAAATGTGGTGTTAGGGTTTCCTGTCCTAACATCCCACCCCAACCATGCAGGCAGCAACAGGTGTGGGGGTGTGTGCCTTGGGGCTTTCAACCCTAACACTCACCCCATTCCCCCTATACTGTACCCATGTCAGCTTACTTACACATGTAATGGGGTAGCATTAGAGTTAACAACCCCAAAGCACTCCCCCATGCATGTTGCTGCCTGCACAATGGGGGTGGGGTGTTACGGTTGAAAACCCTAAGACCACATTTCCAAACTTTTGTCACTGGAAACCTAACTGATGCATTAACAAAGTTTTTTTGCCAAGAATAGATATATATACTATAGTTAGGGTTCAATGGTCACGTCTATGTTAAACCCCAGATTCTGCATTTTAATAACTTTTGACCAACTGGCATGAAATTTTGCATGTGCTGTTGAGGACCAAAGTTCTTTTGATATGGCAAGTTTTGTTCCAGTTGGATGTGCAGGTGTGGAGAAGCGGAGTGTCAAAATATGTGAAAATTACAATTTTTGTGAAAATCCTTTGTCACACTGTTCTTTTCTCAAAAATGGCTTGTGAGTTTGATCTGAAATTGTTAGAGTATATCAGGCTTGGGTTGCAGATGTGCCTTTTGAAGGTTTGGTAAAAAAAATATTAATCCAGTCCAAAGTTATTAAAGTTTCCCATTATTTCCCATGGGGAAAGTTATATGTGCCTTGCAAAGTTACTGTTTTGCTGTCACAAAAGCGGTATTTGCTTTCACAAATGTGGAATGTAGTGTCGAGATTCCGCCATCTTGTTTTCAGTTAGTAAGGCAAACAAATTTACATTATTCAAAAAATACTTCTAGTTGGTAAACACCAATTGTGTTTACCAAATCGGGGCCTGAGGAATCAGATTCTATGATCAGTTTGCCCCACAAATGCCAAGAAATATATTAATTAACAGCTGCCGCCATTTGCAGCACAAATGCAGCCTCTGAAAAAATAAAAACCTGGCCATTTCTTTGCCAAACTGCCCCCAGAATCTAATTCCTTGGCCCTTGTTTAGGTGAACACCTGTTGGTGTTTACCTAAATCAAGGTTTTTTTTTATCCTTTTACAGCCTCAAAGGGGGCCGAGACATGTTAGTATTAAATTTACCAACATCGGGTGTCCAATCCCCATGTTGGCAGTAGAAGCCCCCCCACCAGTGTGGGACACTGGGGAGCCCACTCCCAGTGTCCCAAGATATGTACCCCCCCAGCAGTGTGGCACACTGTGGACCCTACTCCAAGTGTCCCAAATTATGTATTACTTTAAACCTAAAAAAAGAAAACAGTCCCACGATGTAGGATTGGTGTGCCCAATCCCTGTGTTGGTACTAGAAGCCCGTCCTGCAAGTGTGGGACACTGGGGATCCCACTCCCAGTGTCCTGAGATGTCTCCCCCCAGCAGTGTGGGACACTGGGGAGCCCACTTCCAGTGTCCTCAAATAAGTAAAAATATATTAACTGTAAAGAAGAAACAGTCCCCCAACATCTTTTTTTTCCCCTGAAAAAAAGAAAATGGTCTTTTGTCATCCCCACCATCCCTTCCCCCATACAGACCCTCCCACTGAGTAGCCACCACCCCACTTCCCCCTTACCCTATACTTACCTCTGGAGGTTGTCTGCTGTCATATTCTGTGGACCAGGACATGTCTGCACTCTTCAAAGCTGAAACGCAAACTGAGGAATCAAGGTAAATGTCATATAATGTATTTCAATGGCATTTTGAACTCAGGTTCATAACTTTGCCATTTTTAGGAATTTTTCTACCAAATTTTCAACATAGGCTTTTTGGGACCCCACCTCATGAACACCGAGACTGTCATTTTGTTAATCAGGCCCGGTAGGTGATTTTGAGGTCGCTGTGCAAAATCACCTTTCCGGATCGATAAATGAAATGAAATGAAAGTGCCAGTGCTCATGAGACAGGGTTCCAGAAAGCCAATGTTGAAAATTCCCTAAAAATGACTGAGTTACTAGTGGTCACTGAAATGTTGCTATGCATGTGCATAACTTTGGTAAGTTTTAATATTTTGACTCCAAATTTTCCACATAGCCATTTTTTCACACCACCTCATGAACATTACAGCTGTCATTTTTCACATTCTGCCTGAAATAAGTTTTCACACCTGTGGCATGGAACAGCGTTTTGGCACAGGGTTTAAAATTTTCACCTACAGGGTTTATGAGGTGGGCTCATAAGAAGACTATTTTGAGAAGTTGTGGTCAAAATATGAAAAAATGCCAAAGCTATGACATTTAGTTGCAATTTCGCTACGCCTCTTGTAACTTCGGAAATGTTAAATATTTTGACCCCAGATTTTCAACATAGCTTTCTTATTACCCCACCTCATGTATGTCACAGCTGTCATTTTTTAAATCCTGTCCAAAATGTGTTTTTGCACCTGTGGCATAGAATGGCTTAGCAGTTGCAAAGAATTATGTTTCGGTGTGGAACTGACAATTTTTCTGTACCGGGGTACATGAGGTGAGGTAATAAGATGGCTATGCTGACAATTTGGTCACTGTTGTCCTAAGTGTAGAGCACATCTACATGCATATGCGTATCTATGGAGGGATGGCCCTGCGCTCCCACAGACAAATAAGGATATGATTGTACTATCTGAAAATGTAAGGATTTTCTTTGCAAAAAACATAATTATTTCATCAGTTAGGGTTCTTACTAAAGTGACAAAAGCAGGGAAATGGTGTTATGTTTCTAATTTCACACTTCACCCCTCACTCTGGGATACTGACAGGCATTAGAGGTGCCTTGTTGTCGTCGGGCCTAATGCTCACTCCATTCTCCTATACTGTGCCCATCTCATCCTATTTACTTATGGAATGGTGTGAGCGTTAGGACTGATGACCCCAAGGCACACCCCCAATGCCTGTCAGTGTATGCAAGGTGGGTGGGTGGGGTGTTAGGGTTGGAAACCCTAACATCACATTTCCCTGCTTTTGTTGCTTTAGTAGAAACCCTAACTGATGCATTAATGGAGTTTTTTGCAATGAATATATAGTATATATATATATAATATGCATTTAGGGTTGAATAGGCACTTTTAATGTTAACCCCCAATTTTTGCACTTTAATTACTTTGCAGTCTTTCAATAGATTTACATGACATTTTGCATGCACAATCTCATGGGGTAGATCTTTTGATGTGCCAAGTAGTCGCTTTTGCAGATTCTGAGATCCAGATAGTGCAAAAAGTGAATTTTTCAGGATTTTTTGCTGCTTTTGACAAGAAGCATAGTGCCCAGACGATTTGGAATTTTGGTCTGACATTTTCAGGGTAGCAAGGGCCTGGCCCACAGATGTGCCTTTTGCTAGTTTTGTGAAAAAATATTAGTCTGTTCCAAAGTTATTTGATTATTGAAATTTTGGTTACTGAGGATGCTCAGTAAGTACTTCTATATAGCTGTATGAAATGAAAAAAGAATCCTTTTTCATTTGGGGTCAGTCCTTTTTCATGAGAAGAAAAATCCTTTTTCATCTGCTGCCATCTTATTTTCTGTTTAAAAGAAAAAATTCAACCCCCCCCATGATAGCCTGCACAGAGACCAACACATATATGTTGCTCATCGGGACCCCATTAGGTGGATTCTGCACTTTGACCCCCAAATGTTTTTTTTTTATTTTTATATCCTTTTTCATGACTCTGTTCTGCCTTTTCCTTACAGACATATGGAAAAAGAATTCAGCCTTACGGAAAAGGATCCCTTCATAACCAAAAACATATACATTACATGTTTCCCTGGAGTCTAGTAGCATCCCTCACCCTCCGATCACCATCCCCATAATATTTATACATTTCCCTGATGTCTAGAAGCAACCCCCCACTCTTTAATTGCTCTCCCCATGATTTTCATGTATTTCTCTGGTGTCTAGTGGTGGTCCTCACCCTCCAATTGCCATCCCTGTCATTTTTATATATTTCCCTATTGCCTAGTGGCACCTCCCACCCTCTGATCACCATCCCTGTAATTATTTATATATTTCTCTGTTGTCTAGTGGCACCTCCCACCCTCTGATTACCATCCCCATAATTTGTATATATTTTCCTGGTGTCTAGTGGCACCTCCACCTTCTGATGCTGCCCCTGTAATTTTTATATATTTCCTTGGTGTCTAGTGGCACCCTCCACCCCCCTGATCGCCATCACCAAAATTTTAATATGTTGCCGTGATGTCTATGGCACCTTCCCCTTCCAATTGCTGTCCCCGTATTTACCCTGTAATAAAGAAAACCTTCCCTTGATGTCTTTTTTTTAAATCTGAAAAAAAAATGGTCCCTCAAAAATTTGACCACCAGCCCAACCTCCCACTGAGCATCAAAAACCCCGCACCTGATATGCCCCCCCACACATACCCTGATTCACCTTAACAGGTCCCAGGGTCAAGATACACTTTCCGATGGAAGACATTATCTTCCTGCTGGAACCATTGACTTCAATGTGAGAAACTAAGATAAATGTGATTCAATGTATTTCAATGGGGTTTTGAACTTCAATGCATAACTTTGTCAATTTTGCATCTTTTGATCCCATGTTTTCAAAATGCCCTTTTTGAGACCCCATCTCATGATCAATGTTGGTGGAAGTGTGCAAATCTGCCCTGAAAGGCATTTTCACAGTCACTTGGTGAAATCAGCTTTCAGGTGGGATTTGATAATTTCCATCACCCTTGTTCATGAGGTGCGGTCATAAGAAGGGTATGTTGAAAATTTGGGGTCAAAATATGTAAGTATTGCAAAGTTATATACATCAGTTGAAAGTTTGCTATGCTTGCTCGTAACTTTGGCAATTTTAAATATTTTGACACCAAATTTTCAACATAGCCACTTTTTATACCACCTCATGAATGTGATAGCTGTCATTTTTCAAATCATGGCCAAACTATCTTTTTGCACCTGTGGTGTGGAATGACGTTACGGTGGCGCGGAATCATTTTTTGGTGGGGACTTGAAAATTTTCAGTACCGGGTACATGAGTTGGGGTATTAAGGAGGCAATACTGACAATTTGGTTGATGGGCCCTGTGATTCCACAACACACATCTGTGGAGGGATGGGAGCATAGAGCCCAGAGGGTTCTGTGCTCCAACAAGCAAGTAAGGATATGATTACACTATCTCAAAAGGCATGGATGGATGCCAGGCCCTGTGCTCCCATATGTGAATAAGGATATGATTATATTGTCTGAAAAAGTAATGGAATTCTTTGCAAAAAAAACTGTGTTAATGCAACATTTAGGGTTGAGGCTACAGCAAAAGAAGTAGGGAAATGTGGTTTTAGGGTTTCCAACCCAAAAAAAAACACCTTTGCCCCTTAAACAAATCGGTGGTGCAGTCTTCCTTGGGGTTGTCCGCCCTAAACCTCACCCCATTAGGTGTCTATGGTTCTGGAGTGTATAGAGTGGGGAGAGGTTTAGGGTTGACAACCCCAAGGAAGACTGCACCCCTGATTTGATTTAGGGGAGGACACCCTAAAACCACATTTCCCTACTTTTTTCGCTGTAGCCTCAGCCCTAAATGTTACATTAATGCAGGTTTTTGCAAAGAAGATAGATAGATAGATAGATAGATAGATAGATAGATAGATAGATAGATACAGACATATATATATATATATATATATACACACACACACACACACAGAAGAAGCCGCTTTAGCGGGACGGCTCAGTTTCAGGCCGATCGTCCTGTTTAAATGGCCGTCTCTACAAAACGAAGTTGGATTTTTCTTTTCAAAAATACACTAACTGACATTTGCAGGGAGTTGATTAATGTGAAGGCAGGGAGTTGATTATTATGAAGGGGTTTTGAGTTTTTTTTGTATGCTTGTGCTTTATGTACAAATGCTTGTGCTTTATGTACAGTGTTACAGTATACGCCCCAAGTACTTCAACTAGTAATTATTAAAGAACGGTGTAAAGTTTCTCCTCCATGAAATGGTACAACTGGCTGTCATAGTCATCATCGAAAAGGTCATCTGATAGCAGCTCTGTAAAGTGTGGCAAACTGATTTGGGGCATAGCCTGAAAGGAGGTAGAGGAGGTAGATGGCATATCATACACTTCTGGCAATGCTTGCATTTCTGGCACCACTACCTGTTCAATAATAGGTTCACTACAAGCAAGAGGAGCAAAGAATTTAGTTATGCTTGTTTGTTTCTTTTCTGAAATGGCATAAGCTTGTATGCTCCTTTCGGCATTGAACAAATGAATCCCACATTGTGGTTTGCCCATGTTGCTGACACCACAGTAAAGCTGTGCGAATCCCAGTAAGGGCCTCAGTGTTTGTGACTAGTGGTGCATCATCTGTTGTGTCATCTATTGTTTGGTCCTCGATCTCGGATTCCTTATTGATTGCACTCACCACTTCAGCGTCGGAGAGTTCACCAACAGTAGGTTAATTTGAATCCATATCAACAAAGTCATTGAACGCTGCATGATCCATAATGGAGGGTATGCTTACATCATCCAAGACCGGCATTTCTTTGTTGGCAGTTGCATTTGTCTATTCTGACGCTCTCCCCATAAAGCCTGCTTTGCGAAAACAATTTGCTACTGTTTGTGGCTTCACTGCCTGCCAAGCATGGTGTAGCATGTAAATTGCATCAGCCAAATTAACTTTTCTGGCTATTTCTGCTGCATGAGCTATCTCTCCCTTGTCAATAGAGAGGATGATTTTTGCTGCCACAAATGATCTGTAGTGCCCTTTTAGGTTTTTGATCACCACCATTTCCATGGGTTGGATTATGCTGGTGGTGTTTGGTGGAAAAAACACAAGCTTAATAGATTTTAGGCATTTAATCAGATCATGAGGGTGTGCCGAACAATTGTAAATAAACAGGATGATTTTTCATCTCTGTCTTAGCAGTTCAGCATCCCAAGCCATCAGCCATTCTTGAAAGATTGCACCAGTCATCCATGCATTGCATGAACTGGTGTCGGTGACAGGCAGCAATTTTAAATCCTGAGGCAAACAATGTGGGCGTTTAGATTTTCCAATGAAAAGAAGCTTTCACTTCTCTGTTCCACATTGGTTAGCACAACAAAGCACAGAAATTCTGTCTTTTACTTTTTTGCCTCCAATGAATTCATCTTGCTTTAAGGCATGGCCACAGTCAGGATAGCCCCAATAGAAAAGTCCAGTTTCATCAGCGTTCCATACATCAGTAGGTAGATAGCCGGAAAGGAGACCAGGCAGCACTTCAGCAAGCCATTTCTGGGCAGCAGTGGCATCTGCGTCTTGTTTTTCCCTATGCTCCCGTTTAAAGACAATCTGATGTCGCATTTTCCAATGCGATAGCCATCCATCGGTGGCATCAAATCCATCATGCAACATCTCCCTTGCAAGATCATCAGCCTTTGCTTTCAGCATCGGACCTGAAATGCGCGCTCCCTTCTGCAGAGCCTGGGAGAACCACAAGAGGAGAGCCTCATCCACTTCACTGCCCTTTACTTTAGCGACTTGGGATCATGTTTGTCCGCCACTCGCTGAGGATTGCATCACAGTTTTTACTGATGTGACCAGCCTGGCTTTTGGAAATTTTAAACTCTGCAGCCACTGAGGCAAGAGACCTGGAGGAGTTTGACAATGCATCAAGCATTTTGACATGCTCTGCAAGCATGAGTTAGTTCCGAAAAAGAGACATGGTAGAGGCAAAGCAGGAAGCAAGCAAGCACCAAGTACATTAGACACTGTTAGATCAAAGGTCAGACCACTTAGTCAAATAGCAAAACTCTGCCGGAAATTGTCCCAGTAAACCGGCTTCTGTGTGATTGCATGTCCCGCTGAAATGTTCAATTAACTCTATGTTTTCCATTGAATTGAATCGGTGCCTGGAGAGACGTCCCGCTTATGTGGCCGTCCGGCTTAAGCACATCTCGTTTAAGTGGAGTGTACTGTATGTATATATATATATATATATATAGGGGATATGACATGGCCCGACTGAAGATATCATATTTATCTTCCGAGAGCCCAATGATATCATGATATCTCATGAGTGGCGAAGCCACGGTGAGATATCATGATGTCATTAACCTCAGTGAAGATAAATAAGGATATCTTCAGTCGGGTCGTAATAGTATTCGGGTTTATACTATGTATGTTTTGGGCTGCATTCAACAAAAGCTCCAAATGTGCACTTATTACATTGCACTACATAGAGATGTTAGCTGTTTCAACACAAATCTGCAGTATGTCTATCAGCACAACAGATGCATATGTTGTTTAAAATATATATGTAGTTGATCCTGCTACTTTAAAATTATTATGCAAAATGTGTCTGGATTCTGACTAACCTTGCCCTGACCACCCCAATACAACTCTCTATAGCCCCTCCCTCAAAAGAGCAGATTACATATATTCTTAAATAAAATTGTTTCATGTTGCTGCAGTAAACTCATTGAATAATACATATCTGGTTGATCCTGCCTACATCTTAACACAAATAATTAAATATAAACATATCTGGTTGATCCTGCGACTTCCTTTCACCCATTGACCGATCAGAACGCATTGAAATGTAGCGTGACCGAGTGGAACAATATTGAAATCTCAGTTACTTTCAATTATACAGCCTGTGCTGTAAATTGCTCAAAAACTGTAACGCTTTCCTAATACTGGCTATATTTTAACAGAAGAAGCTGCTGACAACAGTAAGAGAAGAGCGAGTGAGTCGGCAGCTTCAGAACAGCAGACGAAAGTGCGAGCATGCGTTGCTATGGATGACGTATAGGAACGTGGAGATAAATGTATGACGTATAGGAACATGAAGATAATAATGTTATCTTCACTGGGCAGTCTAGATATCATTTTTATCCTTGTATTTATCCCAAAACATCGTTGTATAAATATATATATACTGTATATAAATATAATATATATATATATATATATATATATATTGCATAGTTTGGCCCTCATCCCCATAAAAAAGTCATCATATATTCCCCATATATGATGGTAGCCAATTTGCATATGATGACAACAATTAGCTAATTACACTGTATTAATGTGTTATGAACACTTTAATAACACAGTAACCCCTAACATACTACAAACCACCAAATGCATCCCTAATAACACTTGTAACAAGCACCTTAATAACTCATGGAACTGCCACTTTATTAAGTTCCTATTGTGATTATACAGAGGAGTAGGTGTTGACTGTTTCTCATGGCAAAAGCATTGGGAGGTGAAACGTGGAAGTTTTATGGCAAAAAGTGTCTGGGTGGTGTGTAATTTAATTTATTGGTTGTCATGTTGGAAAGAGCAGTAGATACATTTATTGGATGTGTAAAGAAGAGAGTGGGGAAACTGTGGCAAAACTCTCCAGAACTAGCACAGTATATATGCACAAATCTGGTTTATTGCTTTTAGTTTAAGTTTCAGGCTGTAATGTTGTCCCCTGCACCACCTCCATCAATGGTAATGAAACACAAGAACAGGACTTTTTAAGCTAATTATGATTTTTTTAAGAGAAGGCAAGCAAGTATGCTCTCACACAATCAGAACTATCTTAAAGGAGAACACAAGCCCTCAGTTTACCCATGTAGTCAGTATATAGCACAACATTCAAAACTATGACAAGTTTTTGGTCCAAAAAAATCAAACTCAATATTGATTAACTAAATTAACTTTTTACTGGCAAACAAAATGTTATTTAAACAAAGGCATCTGCAGTCAGAAAAATGATTGCAAACAAAGAAAACCACATTCTCAAATGATCACCATGCACACCTTATAAACTGCAAAACAAAACCTGCTTATTGCAAGAGCAAGAATTTTTCTTTGTTCATTTACTATATTTTTTTCAGAATTCAGATGATTTAATTTAACCAGAATTTTGTTATAAGAAGAATGATTCAGATAATTGGTAGCAGCATGGATGGTAAGTTAGATAATCTTTACTGTAAACAGACCCATTTAACACATTGAAAGGCAAGAAACTAACAGTACTGGAGACTGCTGCCTTCCCTTTTTATCAGCCAGGCCAGACAGAAAATGAAAAGCAGTAGCTTCAGATTGGTTCTTCACACTAGCCAGCACAGACAGTTATGAGGTTAACTGCACTAGCCCAAAACTGAAGGCCAGGTACAAGATGGCAGAAATGAGAGACTCATGTGCAGGTTGTGCAGGCTAGCGTTTGGACACTAGGAAGGATATACTCCTTATGTGCTACCAGGAATATGCACTATACGGTATCCTGCCTATGGAGTGCAAAGGAGGAATCATTTGTAGCCACTGTGGGGCGGTTGGCATCCTCAGGAGGTGCATTGCTAGGCTTGAGTTGCAGGTGGAGAAACCACGGGGGCACAGGGACAAGGCAGGTACAGAGTGGGCAGGTACTCTGCAGGCTGTCCTACACTGTATTGAAATTGGTGCTGGTAGAAGATGAGGGGCTGACAGCATTGTAATCTGAATATCTCTGTTTATTCACAGACCATTGACAGATGAGGTATAGTCTGGGTGGGGACAAGACAGGCTGCCCTACACTGTGATTTACTCAATACTGGTGAAAAGTGAGGTACTGAAAGCACTGGAGACTGCATCTTTCTTTTCATCTACATGGCCAAGTACAGAGTGAAGTGCAATAAAATCAGACTGATTCTGTACACTAGTCAGCACAGGCAGGTATGGGGGTAACTGCATGAGCCCAAGACAGTTTGCGTTATTCCCTGGACTAGTAAATTAATGTTAAAAGCAACCGCTGTAGGATGTGTTTTTGTCACAAGAATTCTGAGCTCAGTAAAGAACAATTATTATGCTGCCAGCACAATTGACCTGAGCAAGTGCATAGTACTCACTGTGACATGGCTGAATAGGGCCCTGTCCCAATTGTTCTGGAGAAAGAGTTAAATGCAAGGATCTGTTCTATTCTCCCCTTTTGTGTCTCTTCTCTGTCTGGTTGTGCAACCAAATTTACTTGTGAGACCTAGGACTTGATCACCCCGATGACCTTGCAGTTCTCTGTCTCTCGCTGTCTCTCTATTTTCTCTTGCTGTTCTGTCTTTTCTCTGCCCTTGCATATCTGCTGGTATAAAAATATATGTGAATCATTTTGTGGAAATGTAACTGATACTGGTATTCCTTTATTTAGAAATGTAAATAGTTTTACTGTTGAAAGGATTGCAAAAAGCTGTTTAGAACTCAAGGGGTTAACCTGTTTGCAGACTTTCTGAGAAGCTGTAAACAAGGGATCAGTTCTGGGTCACAATGTTCTTTTTGCTGCACTTGTTGACACTTACAAGAACCCTGTGAGAAGCATGCTGTTTTCTTAATGAGCAGTGTGTGTGTGTGTGTGTGTGTGGGGGGGGGGTTACAAACACTTATAAAAACAGAGCTACAGTTTCTTGCAAAAGAGAAACACAGAGACTGAGATTGGAAATTGAGAAGAAACCCAGATGGTCTTTCTCTGTTTATATTGAATTTGTAAATAATTATACTGAACAATTAAATTTTTTTTATTTTATTGTTGTTAATAATAAATCACTTGTGAATTTTACAACTGCTTGTGGTATTCCTGTGCTTCCTGACCTGTGCCTTGATGACAGATGGTGTCAGCCTAAGTGGGATTTGTGCTGTGCATACTCTAAGCCAGGAGTTTTGTTCATGGGAACTAGAACTGATACCAGGGAAGTATAAAAGAAAGGTATGGATTCTGCAGCAGTAAGCCCAGGAGTGGTTGCCAGGAGAATGGCAGCCAAACTAGCAGAGACAGAAGTCCAAGCTGACACTGTACAGCTAGGACCAGTTATAGAAAAAGAACAGGCAGTGACAGAACCCAAAAGCCTGACTGCCTTTTTCAAATGGTGGGTTATACAACAAAAAGAGACAGAGAAGCAGAGAGAAAAAGAGATTCAATGTTTAGAAGCACAGAGTAAAGAAGAAATGTGACAACTCAAACAGCAGAGAAAAGAAGAGATGCAGCGACAGAAGCAGCAAAGAAGAGAAGACTTGCAACGATGATTGAATGCCTTGCAAGTTATCAAAGCTGGAGGATCTGGCACTGTTCCAGCAGAGCAACAAGACCCTAACCACTTACAATACATTAAATTTACAAAGTTATGTCCCTCGGGTGATATTGAAGCATACTTGACAACTTTTGATAGGGTTACCGCAGCATGCCCATGGCCAAAGCAGCAATGGGCAATTAGATTGGTACCTTACCTGGCAGATAAAGCCCAACTTGTCTACAGCAATATGGATGCTGCACTGTCAGAAAACTATGACCTGGTTAAAGGCGAAATCCTGAAAAGGTATGACATCTCAGGAGAGACCTACAGGCAGAGATTTCGGTCTCTGGAGTACAGCACAGTTGACAATCCTTAAGATGCCTTCACCTGACTCAGAGAACTCCTGATAAAATGGCTCCAACCAGAGGGCAAACCAGTCCCACAGATCACTGACACATTTGCAGTGGAGCAATTTATCAACATCCTGCCTACAGATGTGTAGCTTTGGGTAAAGGAACACTGACCAGAAAGTAGGGAAAAGGCTGTTTCCTTGGCCGAAGACTACCAAATGGCCAGACAAATGCCACAGCAGTGAGGTAACAGCCAACAGTAAGATGCTGTGTTTCCCATTTAAACTCCAAGTCTGATAAGAACTCTGGTAGGGGTAACATCTCTGCACCCAAAGACTTTATCTGCTATAGCTGTAATAAGCCAGGTTATATTGCTAGAAATTGCTGTAATAAGAAGAGTGACACTGGAGCAGATTTGTCTTTAGCAAATTGGGGCAAATACTTAACAGATGTGAAGGTGGGAGATAAGACTGTGAAGGGACTTATAGATTCTGGAAACAGACAGACCCTGGTGCATATTGAAGTGCTGGGAAAACAATGTCCAAAAGGACCAGGTACTAGTGTCATCTGCATCCATGGGGACACTCAATACTATCCCACCAACCAAGTGACTCTCACTATTAATGGAGTGTCACACCAAATGAAAGTGGGGTAGTACCTAAGTTACCTGTACCTATGATTATTGGAAATAACTTTCTGGGATTTACTGAGTTAATCAAAGAGTGAGTATATCCTGATGTTTCAGCAGCAGTGGTGACAAGAGCTCAGGCAAAGAAAATCTCAGAGGGTGGGGACTCTTTTCCTTTCACTGATTTTGATTAGGACTTGTTTGAGCACAGCTCCAAGATCTGGAAATCCAGGAAAGAAAGACAACACCTGAAGAAAGAGTGGCAGCAAAAGGCTGATGGACATAAAGGATTAGCATATGAAAATGCTGAAACTAAACTGATAACTGTGATTTTCTTTCAGAACAAGCTAATGATGTTTCTCTCCAGGGTTATTTTAGGCAGCTGAGAGTGAAATCAAAACAGGGTGAACCTATGTTTAAAAATTGAAATGGGCAACTGCACAAAATTTGGGTTAAACCTCAGACACAGGACCAGATAGAACAATTGGTTATACCACAAAAGTATAGATCTGAGTTGTTACAGATAGCACATGATAGTCCTATGGCTGGTCACTTGGGGAGGGCTCGCACCCTTGCCAGATTGCTGCACAGATTTTACTGGCCTGGAATTCATGAAGATGTTGCTACCTATTGCAGCTCCTGTGCTGAGTGTCAGAAAGTAACCCCAGTGACTAAAAAAGACAAGGTGCCCCTGGTGCCTCTACCCTTGATAGATGTGCCTTTTGAGAGAATTGCAATGGATGTGGTTGGCCCCTTAGAAAAAAGTAGAAAGGGTAATCAATTCATTTTGGTAGTATGTGACTATGCTACTTGATACCCAGAGTCAGTTCCAATGCGTACTGTCACAGCCGCAAAAGTGGCAGCAGAGCTTGCCAAAATTTTCAGCAGAGTGGGCATCCCTAAAGAAATTATTACTGATCAGGGTAGTAGTTTTGGTGCTGCATTACTGAAAGAGCTGTACCGACTACTAGGTATGACTGCTGTAAGAACCTCCCCTTATCACCCTCAGACAGATGGTCTTGTTGAGGATTTTAATCAAATCCTAAAATGAGTGTTAAAAAGGTTTGTAAAAGGGGAAGGGAAAGACTGGAACCAATACTTGCCTTACCTGCTTTTTGCTTACAGAGAAGTGCCACAGGCATCAACAAGTTTTTCATCATTAAAAATGCTGTATGGTAGACAACCTAGATGGCCACTAGATGTAATAAAAGAAACATGGGAAGATAACCCCAATCAGAAACAATCTATTAGATCTTCTATGTGTGCCCTGAGAAAGAAGCTGGTAAAATATGATGAAATCTCCCATGATAATCAGGAAGAGACCCAAAACCAGCAGAAGGTGTATTGTGACCATGGGATAAAAGAAAAAGTTTTTGAGCCAGGTGAAAAGGTCTTGTTTATTGTTACCCACTACAGAAAATAAACTGTTAATGAATTGGCAAGGGCCTTATAAGGTTCTTAGACTTACAGGCACAGTTAGCTATGTGACTGAGACCCCTGATAGGAAAACTCCTACTAAGATACACTATGCTGACCTCCTCAAGAAATGAGTTGAAAAAAACACCAAAAGCTGTTTTGCTAGTTTTACCAGAAACTGATAAAGAAGATATTGATGTAGCTTATGATAGACTGGAACAAACTGTTACTGCTGATGCTGTTAAGGTGAGTGTTTCCTTAACCTCCGAACAAACCACAGAAATTCGTAACTTGCTAAAGACTTTTAACAGTACTTTTACCACAGTACCAGGCCAAGCAAAAGGGATCGAGCACATAAAAGTGACAAGGAATGCTCGCCCTATTAGACAAAAGACATACAGATTACCAGAGCGGTTAAGAGCAGACATGGTTAAGGAAATGGAAAAAATGAAAGAATTGGGTATCATAGAAGAGTAGAGAAGTGCTTGGTCATCACCAATATGATTGTAAACAAAAAAGAAAGGGGTGTAAGAATCTGCCTTGATTTTAGGAAACTTAATCAAGTGTCAGAATTTGACAGTTATCCTATGCCCAGAATAGATGATTTGGTGAACAGACTGAGGAGTGGCAAGTATATCAGTACCCTTGATATCACCAAGGGTTACTGGCAAATCTCCCTAGCTAAAGAATCCAGAGAAAAAACTGTATTTGCCACTCCTGTTGGATTCTATCAGTTCACCACCATACCATTTGGTTTACATGGTGCACCTGCTACATTTCAGCAGTACATGGATGTAATGTTATCCCCTCACAATGGTTATTGTGCTGCATACCTGGATGATGTTAGTGTACAGTCCAGGCTGGAAAAGCCACCTGGAGCATCTACGAGCAATTGTCCAATCAATCAAAAAGGCAGGTCTGACAATTAATCCTACCAAGTGTGCATTAGGCATGCAGGAAACCAGATATTTGGGCTGTATTTTGGGAAACAGAGAAGTCAAGTCAGAGGTTTCCAAGATAGAAGCTGTAGCTAACAGCCCTGTCCCCAAAACCAAGAAACATGTTAGGTCATTTTTAGCGCTGGCTGGTTATTATTGGAGATTTGTTCCTAGCTTTGCTGAGTTAGCTACTCCCCTCACTGAACTCACAAAGAAACAGTTCCAGTATAATGTGAAATGGACTCCAGAGTGTGACGAGACTTTTCGGGCCATTAAGGTTGTATTATGTTCAGCCCCTATTTTACGAAGCCCAGACTTTGAGAAATCATTTTTGTTACAAATTGATGCATCAGAGGTAGGCCTAGGTGCAGTCTTGAGTCAGCATATAGATGGGAAAGAACATCCTATTCTATACAGTACATAAGTAGGAAATTGCATGACAGAGAGAAAAGGTACTCCACCATTGAAAAAGAATGTCTTGCAGCAAAGTGGGCCATGGAGTCCCTTAAGTTTTACTTACTGGGAGCTGACTTCGTACTTGTAACAGATCACAATCCTCTCTGTTGGCTTAATCAAATGAAGGATAAAAATTCCAGAATCACATGGTGCTACCTGGCACTACAGCCATTTAAATTTAAAGTGATGCACACATCTGGGAAAGAAAATGTCAATGCTGATTTTCTGTCTAGATATGGATCAGAAATTGAGAATTCTGAAGGTTGAAAAAACATGTGAGTTTAACTTTGTCTGTTTGATATGCTGCATATGCACTGAACTATAAAGATTATAAGCTACTGTCATGTTAAAGGAGAATTTAAAGAACATTTTGGAAATCTGTTTTTGTAAAACAGTTTCCCTCTTAAGAAGGTGGGTATGTGACACATTTGAATAGGGTCCTGTCCCAGTTGTCCTGGAGAAAGAGTTTAAATGCAAGGATCTGTTCTATTCTCCCCTTTTTTGTCTCTTTTCTGTCTGGTTGTGCAACTAAATTTTCTCTTGAGACCTAGGACTTGATCACCCCGATGTTCTTGTAATTCTCTGCCTCTTGCTATCTCTTTACCTTCTCTTGCTGTTCTGTCTTTTTTTCACCCTTGCATATCTGCTGATATAAAAATATATGTGAATCATTATGTGGAAA
Organism: Neoceratodus forsteri; assembly: GCA_016271365.2. Lineage (NCBI taxonomy): Eukaryota > Metazoa > Chordata > Ceratodontiformes > Ceratodontidae > Neoceratodus > Neoceratodus forsteri. Next base: position 677,654,738 of record CM028132.1, read on the forward strand.
TGTAACTGATACTGGGATCCCTTTGTTTAGAAATGTATATAGTTTTACTGTTGAAATGATTGTAAAAAGCTGTTTAGAACTCAAGGGGTTAACCTATTTGCAAACTCTCTGAGAAACTGTAAGCATGCTGTTTTCTTAACGAGTGGGGGTTGCAAAGATTTATAAAAACAGAGCTGCAATTTCTTGCAAATGAGAAACACAGAGACTGAGATTAGAAATTGAGAAGAAACCCAGATGGACTTTCTCTGTTTATACTGCCTTTGTAAATAGTTATACTGAACAATTTTATTTTTTTATTTTATTGTTATTAATAATAAATCACTTGTGAATTTTACAACTGCTCCTGGTGTTCCTATGCTTCCTGACCTGTGCCTCTATGACACTCACCCATAGCAAAATTGATTCTGTGGAATGTCTGAAAATGCAGACTGGGTACAACTAAATACAATGCTGCCACAATGATTACTACAGTGAGGTGCCTAGTACTCATCATAATGATAAGAACATTGCCTTCTCCCCTATACAATATATACATATTGACATCACAACACCAGATTCAAGTGCAAGGGAAAATAACAATCTATAGCATGCAGTAAGAGCAGAGGTGGTGAGGAAGTATAGTTACTAGGCAGGTAGAGGAGACCTGGCCTGAGACCCAGCCAAGGAATAGTTGAGGTAAGGAGGGGGGGATGAGTTAGGAGGAAGGGTAACAGGAGCAGGTGGGGTGTGGTTGGAGTTTCAACTGGTGCCTGAGGAAGCCAAGGGAGGAGAAGAAGCAGATGGAGGAAGGGAGTTTGTTTCAGAGTGAGGGAAATCAATAGGAGAAGGCACATTGCCCAGCAGAAGAGCAGGGTGAGGAGAAGGGAAAGTGTAATGATCCCTAGAATGGAGGGAGCAGGAGGCAGGGGGTAGTTGTGAGAGGAGAGAGGAGAGGGAGGAGGGAAGGGATCCAATCCAGTATTTGGATATGAAGACAGTTCAGTGAGCCTGGTGATGTGAGAGCAGAGGGAGGATGGGAAGAAAGGAGTAGAGGGAACAGTGGTGAGTACGAAGGGGAGAGTTTGTAGCAAAGTGGCAGAATGAGTTGTAGAGTATTCCAATCTGGCAAAGAAATTGGAGGGCACGGTGCCATAGACTACATCTGCATAGTCAAAGACAGGGGCCACCATTTTGGTAATGAACTCCTTACAGACCTGCAGAGGTGAGCTAACTTTATTGTGTAGCAGGACACCAAGCTTGGGATGGAATTTAGCATGGATGACATCAATGTGAGTAGAGAAGTCAAGCTTTCTGTTGAGCCACACACCAAGGTGCTTGAAGAACTGCACCACTTCCAGGTGTGTGCCATCCAGTGTGGTGAAAACTGGGGGCCATGAGTCTGGCCAGTTTCTGACTGGTTCAAATGGTCATGGACACTGTTTTTTTTTGTGTTGGCTCTGCAATGGTTCAATTGAAACCAAAGCAGAATGTTGTTGAAGTCCTGCTGGAGAAGGTCTTCAACAGCTGTGATAGAGGAACCGGAGGCGAGGATGACTATGTCATCAGCATACATGTGAATATGTTGGCACAGGCAGATGAGAGATCATTTAGGAAGATGGAAAAGAAGAAGATGGGGCCAGGATGAAGCCCTGCAAGACCCCAGTCTGAATGGGTAGTGGAGATAACAGGATGCCTCCTACATGTATGTGCTCCTGATCCATCCCAGAGAAGATGAAATCAGTGACATGCAGCAAGGGGAAATGGTGGAGTGGTGCTTCCAGAAGCTAGACTGGAAGGGAGAGAGGAAGTTGGAGGGTAAGAGGTTGTTGAGGAGTCTGGAATGGACAAGTTTTTCCTGCAGTTTTGAGAGAGCTGGGAGGAGGGAGGTGGGGCAGAAAATGCCATGAGAGGAAGGTCACCTCCCCTTGTGAAGTGGAATAACTTTAGCCAGCTTCCAGGATGGAGGAACAGCACAGAGGGAGAAGGAATGGTTGAGCAGGTGAGTCATGAGAGCATCAATAGAAAGATCTGAGAGGTGGAGGAACTTGGGGTCCAGTCTGTCAGAGCTGGACTTAGATGGGTTGAGGGAGGACAGGGCAAGAAGGGTTTCCTGGGTGGTGACAGGGGGAAATCGAAAACCTGGGGAGGGGTGGGGAGGGGAGAAAATGAGAGCAGGAGGTGGAAGAGAGGAGCCATAAAGGAGAAGAAGGGACAGCACAGGTAGTGAAGAGCTCATTGAAGTGAGCAGCAACAGACGGAGGGTCAGACACAGGTGAGCCATTAACCATGAGGATTGGAGGAGCAGACTGGGCAGGGGGGTTGTAAAGGAAGTGGATAACTTTCCAGAATTTAGCTGGAGTGTTAAGGTTCTTCTGGAGGCTGGCCTTAAAATAGTGAAATTTTTGCATCCTGGACCGCCTTCATACAGTTGTTCCTCAGAGTCCTGTAGGGGGATAAGGTCAGGAAGGGAGTGGGACAATTTGTAGTAGATCTAGGTGAGATCACGGGACTTGCACTTGGTAGGAAGTGTGCTTGTCCCAGGCAGAGGAGAATGTGGAGTGAAACAGTGCGAAGGCCATGTCAAAATCAGAGGCCAAGAGGAAGGCTGACCGGTCTATTGCAGCTAGATCGCTTGGTAGAGCATTGATGTTTAGCAACCGGCGAGACCTAGTCCAGATATATTTTGGTAATGAAGGAGGATGCCAGATTTTTTCTGATGCAAAACATCATGCAGTGGTCACTAAATGAATCTGGCAATATTCCTGCTGCAACAATATGGTGAGGGTGAGAGCTTAGAGCCCAGTCCAGCAGAGTATGCTTGGTGGAGTTGGGATTGAGTTGAGTGGGTTCTGAAATGATCCGGGAAAGGTTAAGGGACTTAATCCTATGGATGGTAGATTTGGAGGATGGGGAGAGTCAACTGATGTTGAAATCCCAAAGGAGGATGGGTTCACCTACGGAGGCATGAGAGGAGATGGTGGAGAGGATGTCAACCAGGGAGGAGTGTGAAATTTTAACAGAGGCATACATAACCCCAATGAAAATGGGTATAGAGGAGGGGAAAGAGAGCCTGGCTAGGAAAAATTTGTGGTAGGAGGGTACGGCCTCTCTGATGGCCATTATACATAAGAGGCACTGGTGGGCATAGATAGCAATGCCTCCAGTATGTTTTTCCCTGTCTTGCCTGAAAAGATGGTGCTGGAGTTTTGTGCCTTGTCTAGTTCTGTGTCTCCAAGCATGCCTTAACTCTGGGGTGTTTGTTTCTGTTTTCATTATTTTTTAGAGGTTGGCCGAAGGATGGTTCCTTGTAGGGTTGCCACCTGGATGATTTTCAACTGGCATGGCTGTTTTTTTCAGGGACTTACCAGTTAAAAACTTTAATGTACCTTTTTGTTTTAATTACATGCATGTTTGTATAGCTGGCAGCCCTGCAGGTAGCCAGGGCAAGTCTCCACTAACCATACTGCCAAAACACGCAAGTATTTGGCACCAGTGTCAGTGTAGCGGGAGAGCAATCGAGGTGAGGGGAGCTGAGCCGAGGAGTCAGTGTGCGGTGCAGCATTTAAACTTGACTAATTAAGTTGTTAATATTAAATGACAAATTGACAAGGCGCCCGTGTGTAGCTAGCACTGGGAGAGGAGTGGGAGATGTGGCACAGCATTTGAAACAAAGGTAGGTGTGTAGTAATATGCATGGTAGTTGTTTTGGTGGTGGTAGCGGGGGGGGCAGGGGGCTGTTTCTTTTTAATCGCCAAGGTGTCAACCCAAGTTCCTTGCTAAATATTTTTGGGAAGTTTTCTATTCTTAGTTATTAACAAGGATTGTTTCTGTTTTAGTGAGTGTAAAGGATAAGCACATTTTTCACAAAACTATTTTTAAGCCTCCCCAGACTGTGTCTTACCTGTGTTTCGGCTCCTGGGCCCTCAGTGTTGTTTCTTTAGCAGAACTCAGTGTATTCCTTCACCCTTCAACCCCAGTGTTCAGGATTATGTGGGGGAGCTGAATGGGCATCAGCATGAGCAGCAGTGCATAGCCAGGAGTTCTGAAGAGAGTCACACCAGGACCACTGTACCTTCCCTTCTGGAGAGAGTTGCACCAGGTTCATTGCACCTTCCTGGTTGGAACTGCCAGACACCCCTAGGGGTAGGTCACAATACCCTGGGACCAGAAATCGTGTCTGTAAGTGTCCACAGGACCCCAGGAGCATCAGAGGGGTTGGGGAGTAGGAAGAACTTAATCCAACAAAATGGCCAGAATTTAAATGGGGTACAACATGTGGTGTAGTGGGTGAAATGCCCATAACTAGAAAAACACCCAGTTCAACAACGGGCTCAGGATTCACCACAGCATATGGTGCCATGGCCTCAAGGCAGGCAGTGGGGCAGGACCAGGACAGAGTAGCCCTCACGGGGTTAACAATCTATGGTAGGAGACTGCACACATTGTGACATAAGGGGCAACAAATTTAAACAAGCATGGTGAGGGATATGCAGTTTGGAGCTCTTTGACCTCACAGAGACTTGTAGGAAGGGGTCAGAGTGGAGTACAGAAGCTACTTAGGAAACTTAACTAATTAAGTGTTTGCACAGTGGAAAAGAAGATTATATGCATGATTGCAAAGCTGGGTTTGCAGTCCTCAGCTGTCAGCCCAGTAAAAGTTGAACCAATTAGGGACTGAGTTGAACTGAGTACAAAAGGAGATCATGCCAGAGAGGCAGGGCTTGTTTTTTGCCAGAACGGAAAGTGTTTGAAATCAGAGAGCTTGTGATCTGCAGCTGACAGAACCTGACAAGCCTGGCAAGCTGTTTCTGAGTGTGCACATCAGAAAAAAAGGAAGAAAAAACAGTTCCGGTGACTGAGAGAAAAATAAAAAAGGCAAAAAGTTTGATCAGAGTTTAAACTGAACAAGCAGTATTTTTCCTTCCTTGAGAACAGTTTAACCAGAGACTACAGACTACAGAGACAACTGCCTGAACAATGTTCCAGAACCCACTGCATCTTCAGAACAGCAACTGGAGAGAACAACAGCCAACCCCAGAAAGCCTGCCTTCAGCTGGAAGAACGGTCAGCATCTTGAAAGTCAGCTAGCAACCTCCGGAGGTATCCCGTAGACAACAGAACCATGAATAACCACTGGTGTTTAACCCCACAGCTTGGGGTGGACAATGATGTTTGCTGTAAAGGAATAAGTCCTGGGTGGTTGTGTAACAGATAAGCCCAGGTGAAGACCTGCTGAGGCCTATCAGACCTCTTCCTTGTGGATTACAAATAGGGGCCCTCTCCTTGACAGCAAGTTAAACTAAAAGTTAGTATTATTGTCAGTTGTGTTTGCAAAAGCTATAGATAGCTTTAAGTTCACCACCAAATCCATCTACCTTCCAGCAGCAACTGCGTCCTCAGTGTGGTACCCACTGCAGCTAGAGAGATTTTTTACCCATTATCTATGGGGATTAAATCAGGTGTAGCCACTGAGGCACAGAAATAGTCTGGTGGTGTAGAAATTGTGTGGACATTGCATTGCATTTCACAGAGTAAGATGTATTTGCTTCACTCATATAGAGTGATAAGAAATTATTGCTATCTACATTGTTCCCTTTGTCCCTTGTCTTTTTTCCTCCCCTCCCTCTAAACAAAGGTATTAGTAAAACTGTATTTTCGTGGTGTGGGGCTACTATTCTGTACAGAGGCACAGTGCTGGGGAGGAACTGTGTGGGATCTGAAACTGTATTTTAATTTTTCCTGGGAATTAAAAGTGAAGTGTGCAACTAGCCAGGTACTCTTATTGCTAAACCAGGTGGAGGCATCATGTCATTGCAAGATAATTGTGCTCTTTGTAGTAACCATTCTGGCCTCCTCAGGGAGGTCAGAGGTGTGGACCCCAAGGACCCAGATGATGGCTACACATTTTTACATAGTTTTCTCTTAAGAAGCTGGTATTATGAGACTATATTTTAGGTTGTGTGAGTTAGAAGGCAGTTTAATGTTGAACTTCTATTCTGCACCCCAATAACTCAACCATCGTTCAACCATTTCACCTGAAATTGGACCTGCACAGAGTTGGTGCTCAGTGCTCTAGATTATGAAAATGTAGCAATGATTGACTTCATGGAGGCAAACTTTTATCAGGAGGAAAATACATAAATTAATCAAAATAAATATGTTTTTGACTCATTAATAGCTCAAAGACAATTGGGATTTGAAATCTGAAAGTTTCAGGTTAATTGGATTTGCCACAAGGGTGATTTTGTTCTGACTAGTTTTTAACTTTCTCTGTATTTCAGTTGTTTGCAAATATGTTTTCTAATTTTGTGCATACAGAGCAGTGAAAATGAACATTTTATAGAACAGACACATTTTTGCAAAACTATTTTTAAGGTTTCATTAGTTAAAATAAGTTTTGTGATGTTAAAAATGTAATTTCCTGACAGTTACCAATCACAAAACCATAAAAAAATAAATACATCTTTGTGTGCTGAAAACAAAAAATGTAGGTGGATTGGTATTCTTTGGTTAGAGTAGTAAACATATTAGTGTGATAGGAGGATTCCCTGATACCTTTTGTTGATAAACATTGTCATTTTTAGTGTATATATTTATTTTTAAAAATCATGAGTGACAAAACCATAAATCATGTTTATGTTTGTCTGAGTTAAGGTCAAGTCAATCTCTTGCATGTTTTCATCATCTGTTTTTAGTTCATGATAGTCAGAAATGCCAGGAACTGATTGCAGAGTAGCAGTTTGAAAATGATGCAGATTGCATGGCTGTACTTTGTGTGTTTGAAAGATGCTGTTAGGTTGGTGGTTCTTTTTGATGTATTTTGTAAAGAAAATGGTCCATTTTTTCAATAAAAAATGAAGTTTGCTGAGGCACAAGAGATAAAATAAAAACAGGTTTATGATTTTGTGAGATGGGTTTCATGAGTTATGGAAATGGTTTAGTGAGGTTTTTGTTGGTTTTACGAGTATTTTAAAAGGAACTGTGGGTCATTTTTGATTGGGTCAGTAAAATATGCTTGTTGTGGTTTGTTTTTAGGTAGTGTTCATGGGGCCCTGTATTGAGCCATTGAAAGAGAGACACACCATTTTGGTGGAGGGCCCAAAGGGCCCTGTATGTTCTGGTATGATGGTGGTTGGTGTGTGCCTAAGTGCAGCTGGACTGTTGTGTTGGCAGAGGGCCTGAAAGACCCTGAGGATTCTGGCATGAAGGAGGTTGGTGTCCAGCTGTGTGTAGGGCCTGCAGGATCCTGCAGGCAGCCAGACACAATATTCTTCTAGTGCAATGCCTGAAGGGCCCTGCATGTTCTGGCACTATGGTGATTAGCGTATGTAGGATCCTGTGCACAGCCAGACAGTTATACTGGCACAGGATCCCAGGGCCCCTGTGCAGCCTGGTATGAATGTGGCAGGTGTCTGGGTGCAGGGCCTGCAGCCAGACAGGCCATGCTGTGAATACAGGGCCCAAAGAGCCCTGCCCATCCTGGCATGAAGGTGGTTGGTATCTGGATGTGTACAAGGCCATGTATACAGTCAGACAAAACATGCAGCAAGGGCAGGGCCCAAAGGGCACTGCACATCCTGGCATAAAGGTAATTGGTGACACAGGGCATGAAATATGTCAAGTATTCAATTTATCTGTTTTCCCAGGTCCAAAATGGACCTGCTGTAATAAGAATATGATTCCACTTTCTCAACAAAAAAAAAAGGAAATTTATTGCAGAACTCTGTGTTAATGCAGACATTAGGGTTGAAGAACACAAAGTGGACAAAGTGAGAAAATTAAAAAAATAGGGTTTGGAGTCTCAAGAGTCTTTTCAAATTTGTGTTGTGGTGTTCCTTGTGGTTTTTGACTATGATGCACCCCCACCAAGCCCCCAGCCTCAGGATGCAAGGATAAGCTACAGAACCTGTCCATGTGATGACTGTGTCAAGAAAGTTATAAATGATATCTTGCTTCAAGGTATTAATGATTCCCTGCTTTGTGCAGGGCTCACAAGGCCATGTGTAAAGAAAGATATCACTGATTCTGGGTGCTCCATGTTGAAAGCCACTTTTGTGTAGCTTCAAGCACCAGAACTATGGGACATGAGCCTGGACCTGCAGTTTGTCATAGGATTAAGAGGGTAGGTGCTTTTGGGGTGGGGGGCATTAGTGTTGAAAATGTCAAGGAACACCACACTATCAACTTGCCAAGACTCTCAAGTCTCTAGACCCTATTTTTTACATTTCATTACATTTATGTTCAAGCTGATTCTATAGTACTTGCAATTGGGTAATGCCTGTCAGATGGCAAATGGCCAAGGTGATGAGAAGAGGTCTGAGCTGGTTGCCATTTCAAATGCCATTGAATGGCATAAGTGGCCAATGTGGGTGTGTGCAGTGAGGAGAGTCCTGAGTGGGTGGGTCAGGAGGGAGTAGTTGAACCTTTGGGTGGTTGGACGGGCCACTAGACCACCATGATGATGATTGGGGGTGGTGGGGGGACTACTGTACCACCAGGATTGAGGGATTCAGAGAGATACATTGGACAGATGGGTGATTGGGGTTGGAGGACCACTGGGTGCTGGGGTTGGGGAGTACACTGTTGTGTGCAGATAAGGGCATGGTCTAAGCAGCATTAAACAACACTGTGACAGAGATGGTTTAGTGTTGGCAAAACCGAGGAATATACCGCTGTGCCCAAAATGCATGTGGGATCCCCCATTTGTAAGGGTGCAGCAGTATATTTTTTGTGGTCATGTTATCAAGTCAGTGCAGTGCACTGGGGACCTTTGAATATGGCCACTGCCCCATCAGCTGGTGCTGTTCACAGTAAGCATGGCACAGATCTGGTTAGTGCCATGCTCACCATTTGAATATGAGGCTATTATCTTAAGAATTGTCTATATTGAGCAGGCCCATCAGTGCAGTGAAAGTGGAGCTTTCTGCAATTCCAGTGACTCAGGCTCAGGAAGGAGCTTGGATCATAGGACTAAGTAGCTCAAAAGACAGCTCCTTTGGGGAGATAGGAACACAGGATCCACTGCTATACTGACAGCTGGGTAACCACAGGTGGCAGTGCAGTTTGAGCAATGAGATGGAGTGAGGGTGATGACTGGTGCTGCGCACAAGCATACTTTAGCATGTACATGTGTACTAGGTGCCCCAGCCAGAAGTATCCTGATGGCTAGGGAGAAACTGAGGGAAAGAGCCCCGACAAGCAGAAGCATGAAACTGGCACTTGTAGGCACCATGCTCCCAACTGCCTACTGATAACCGACACACTAGACAGACCTGAGAAAGGTCATGGCTGACAGTCCAAAGAAGCAGCCCACCATGGAAGAAATGCCCTCCTGGACTCCCTAGGGACCAGGTAATTAAGTCACAAAAAGGGAAAGCATGGGTCTGGGAGGTAGTCTGGTAGAGGTGGGCAGGACTGGGAAGAGGAAAAATATACATATTCTGTGTTTGCATATATATATATATATATATATATATATATATATATATATATATATACACACACACACACACAGACACACACATATATGGATATAGCTATAGATATGAACACAAAATGTAAAAATAAAAACAAGGCACTGCCTCAGCATGTAGTCTGAAAGCAAAACAAAATGGTTATATTAAATGCACGCTGAAAATTGAAAATAGAATTAAAAATCTACATTTCGACCTTAGGTCTTCTTCAGGAAATATCTAAAAGAGAAAAAAAACAAAGTTAATGTAGAGGGGAGGTAACATAAAGGATATATATATCTATAGGGAAAGAAAAAAGGGGAGGCTCAGGGAGAAGAAGTGATAAATGGCAAGATTAAGAGAGAATCTGTGAAACAAAAAAGGTGATGATGGGAAAGACAAAGCATAATAGGAGTGAAAGAGCTAGAGAAGTCCCCAGGTGGGGACTAATTAACAGGGCCTAGTAAGAAGGCTGAAAGGTGACAAATGTGGGGGAAGGAGACAGAGATGGAGACTTATGGTGAAAATGAAAAAGAAATTAAATGTGTGCAGATACAAACAGACTTAAGGGAAAATAAGGGGTGGCTGACAGATGTTAGTGGAAAATAAGTCTATCATTTAAACTGGAGGGCTGCTGGGAGCCAAGGCAGATGATCAGCTTGGTTACCATGTTTTTTCTATGGTCAGAATCCCAGAAGCTCTGCTGAAGGACACAAATACAAAGGTCATTGACACTGTGGTCCCTGGAGATAAAATGGGATACAGTGGGTTTAGCAGTGTCTCCATTCCTGACTGCTCTGCAATGTTCCCTGAAATGGTCAGCAAGGCATCTACCAGTCTCTCTTATGTAAATAGCTGTACAATTCCTGCAAAGAATATAATATACCACATTAGTGGAGGTGCATGAGAACTCCTTGGTGATGTGAAAAACACCTGTAGGCCCCCAAATTTCAGTCACACTAGAAACAAATTTGCAGATGTAGTAGCGAGTTCTGTTGCAAGATTTGGTACCTGGTAGGGAGGAACTATTAGGAGTGGGTAGGCTGCTTTTAACCAGGAGATTCCACAAGTTGGGTGGCCAGCGGTAGGAGGCAATAGGTGGTTCTGTAAAGGAAGCACCAATGTTGGGGTCAGTTTGCAAAATGGGAAAGTTACTGGTGATGATCCTGTGAAGAGAAGGTGCACTCTGATGGAAAGGAAGCACTAGTGGAATTCATTGTTGTTCTTGCGTATAGTATCCTTCCTGCAGGGGTCAAGATTACAGGGCATTTTATTGACCTGGGAGAGTGCCCTGTCCACTGTGCTTTTAGGGTATCCCCTGTTGATAAAAAACTATACATTATTTGGGTCTGCTCAGTAAAATCATCCTCTTCACTACATAACCTGCGAAGTCTAAGAAACTGTGAATAAGGCAGGCCAGTCTTGACATGTTTAGGATGGAAGGAGCTGTGGAGGAGGAAACTATGAGAGTCAGTGGGTTTGTAATAAACTGATGCCTTCAGACCAGTGTTCTGTACTGACAGTTGGATATCCAGAAAAGGCAGTGTAGAGGAGGATACTTCAACAGTGTATTGAAGGGAAGGATGGGCCATGGTAAACTTGTTGAGGAAGACTTGGAGGGTCTCCCTGGAGCAGGAGATGGCCCCCATACAGTCATCTATGTAGCGTTTGTAGAGTTCAGACACAGTCCCTGTGAATGACAGAAAAAAATGTTCCTCCACCCGACCCACAAACAGATTAGCAAAGCTGGGACCCATCCTGGTACCCATGGCAGCTCCACTGACCTGCTGAAAAAAACTGTTATTAAAAGAAAAAGCATTGAGTGTAAGAACAAGTTCTGCCAGATGAGATAGTGTGTGTGTGGGTGGCTGCTGGACTTCCTGCTTATTCAGGAAATGCTGCAAAGCTGTCAGACCATTATTGTGGGGCATCACTGTGTAAAGAGATTTGATGCCAATGGTGAAGATGAGCTGATGAGAGCCACTGAATCTGATGTAGATACTGTATACACGCATACTTGAAAAAAAGATATGCTCAACACTGGAACCTCTGGGGGTACAGTTTATTGTTTCAATGAAAGCTTGGAGTTAGGGCAACATCATTAAAGGGTAATATTAATGCAGTTCTTAATTATTGATCATTTAAATTATCATTATTTTTACATGATTTGCTTTTGTAATTTTTAATAATAACTTAAAGTTCTGATGTTTGGTTCACATTCAGGTCAAATAAATAAGTTCTACTTATTCTGGTAATTATACTCCCCTAGCAAAGTACTGCAATTGCATCACCAAAATATTTAAAAACCTTAATTTCACATTCAGTGATCCCTGAATCATCTTGTGCAGAAGATATGTGTAAACCATACATACAAGCATATAGGACAAGGGGGATAAAATAGTTTGCATCACTGTGAGGATGGAGTCCTCATCTGAAAAGCATGTTAAAAATACAGTTGCTTGGTCCATTCCAATCTTTAAGGCATCGTGTATGTAAAAGATCCCATGACATTTAGAAACAAGCATTTGTCAATGCCGAATGTTGTCTTGCTGCCGTTGGCATTGGTAGTGCAGGAGTTAGAGAGGTGCATAATAGGAATGGCAGTGAAGTATGGAACTGACATCAATCCCACTTCACCCTGTAGAAATTGACAGGCATTGGGGTGTGCCTTTGGGTCGTTGGCCATAACGCTCACACCATTTCACCTCTCCCTACCCTCCAGATACTGACAAGTGTTGAGGTGTGCCTTGGGGTGTTCAGGCTTTACATTCACCCCATTCCATAAGGACATATGCTGAAATGGGTGCAGGATAGGGGAATGGGATGAATTTTGGGGCCAAAGAGTCCAAGGCAGAGCTCGATACCTGTCACTAGCTGCAGGGTGGGGGTGGAATGGCGTGAGCATTACTGTCGACAATCCCAAGTCACACCCCTGATGCCTGTCAGTCCCTACAGGGTAGGGCGTTATGGTGGTAAAGCCTAATGCCCTGGGCATTTTTTGGTATTTTTACTCCAGGTTTTCAACATGGGCTTTCTGTGACCCCACCGCATGAACAGTGACACTATCAGTTTGTTAGCCGAAAGGTGATTTTGCACGATTATACCATTTGGCACCACAGGTACGAAAACACATTTTGAACAGGATGTGAAAAATGACAGGTGCACTGTTCATGAGGAGGTGTAAAAAAATGGTAATGTTGAAAATGTGGAGTGAAAATATAACAACATTGGTGACGTCATGAGCATGCATAGAAACTGTGCAACATACACCCATAATGCAATTATTTGGGGAATTTTTTACAACAGATTTCCAACATTGGCATTTTGGGACCTCTGCTCATGAACAGTGGCACTGTGCTTTTTTTAAACTGTCCCAAACGTTAATTTCATACAGTGACTGTGCCCACTGTGTGCCACAGGTACAAAAACATGTTTCGGGCAGCATGTGAAAAATGACAGCTGTACTGTTCATCAGGTGGCATGCAAAAATGACAATATTGAGAATCTGGAGTAAAAATATAAAAAATTTGTGAAGTTATGAGCGTGTGTAGAAACTGTGCATTGCACGCTGGTAACGCAGTCATTTTGGGGAATATTTTCACCAGATTTGCAACATGAGCATTTTGGGACCTCTCCTTATAAACACTGTCACTGTGATTTTCTTAATCTATCCCAAACATTGGTTTTGCATGCTACGCATGCCTGTAACACAGTCATTTTTGGGAATTTTTTCACCAAATTTGCAGAACAGCATTTTTGAGAGCCTACCTCATGAACTGTGACACTGTCATTTAGTGAATCAGTCCTGAAGGTAATTCTGCACAGTGACCATGAAATCACCTTTCAGGATGGATTAACGAAATGATAGTGACTGAGTTTATGAGGTGGTGTCCCAAGAATCCCATGTTGAAAATTTGGTGCCAAAATTTACAAAAATAGCCGAGATATGCACCGAAGTTGGAAAAAAAAAACATTTATGCCATTATACAGCATACCGGCATTTCTTCAGTTTGCAGTCGGCTTTGAAGAGTGCAGACGCGTTCCCAGTCCACCGAAGACCATCGCACCAGGCTCTGGAGGTAAGTATGGAGTGAGGGGGGTGCGGGGAGGTGGAGTACACAGAGGGTGGGTGTAGGCTGGGGAAGGGGCACCAAAGACAACAAGGGACCGTTTTTTCTTTTACACGTTTAAAAAATGAAAAAAACTTTGCTGGAAGGTTTTTTCTTCACAGGTGTGTCTTGGCATACTGGGGTGGGCTCTCAGTGTGCCACCTGTGTTTCTTTGTGAGGGGGACTGAAGCCGACAGTGATTGGGCACCCCATCGGCACACAAAATATGTTCATGTTTGTGGAGGGGGGCGCATGATGCCAAGGGGGATTGGGCACTCCCTCAGCAGACAAATTCAAACAGGGGCACATTATGCCAATGGGGACTGGGCTCCCCCATCGGCAAACTGGGGTGAAGGCATTGCCAACAGGGGGATTGGACACCCCCAATGTTGGCTTTCAGGCAGCACTGTAATGCTGCCATGTTTATTGAAATGTTACACCAGGCAGGGCATGCCCTGTATTGATGAGTCACTCCATCATTGCAGCAGTGAAATTATTTTAAGTTGGTGGCACACTTTTCAACTACTGTCATAGACAGCGTAGTATTTAATTTGTGTCACAGAGCCCAGCACAAAAAAGCAGTGGCATCATTGGCCACAACACGACCGCACCTCCAAAACCTGCTATTCCAAGCTACCCCAATATGTTGCTTGTGCGTATGCAAGACAACATAAAAAGGAAGGGCCAATAACTTTTGGTTAAAATCATGGGTGGTGCTTAACTCTGAAGTCAATTAAACACCAAAGAAAGAAGATCTTTCACATTTTAAGAATACTGTATCTCAGAAGTAATAAGACACACACTTGATTCTTTGACTCTGGAATAGGGTTTCCCTGTATACCTTCAATCAACTTAAACTTATAAAGTGTCCTTCAGTGAATCTCTCACGGGACACTGCACAGTACATAAAACACATAAAAGTCATCAGTAGACATTAAATACCACAGTTTCATCTAAGTTAAAAATCAGTCAGCATGACATTACACAAGTCCCTATATGCATTCTACATAAAAGCAAACACTTCCCTGAACAACAAGGTTTTCACTGCTATCTAAAAGTAGCAGGTTGAAGGTAGTTGTCTATATCAGGTTGAAGGTGATTATCTAATGTCCACTGGAAGGGCATTACACTGGGTTTTTGCAGCAATAGTAAGTGATTGGTTCCCAACCATATGAAGCACAAGATAGGGAAACAATAAGGAATGTCTCCCCTACAGGTCGTGAAACCCAGAGAAGCATATAGGGAGTCAAGTAGTACTTCAAGTAATGAGGTCACAATCCATTAATGTCCCTATTTGTTAACAGCGGCACATTGAAGGTGACCTGCTAGCTCACTGGCTTCTAATATAGATTGTGCCGAACCGGTATTACTGAGTCCCTCAGACCAGAGGAACTGAGAATTCTGGCTATTGTGTTTTACAACTGCGGGTATGACCAGCTTTGTAGCTGGACCAGTAAATAATGTGCAGAGGTCATAATGCTCACGGAGACATTATGGGCATAACAAATTGTGCTGCCAGTACAGCGCGATTGCTGCCATGCAGCATAAGTCTTTTCTGTGGGGACTCCACCCCCCACTTCCCCCGATTATGAGGGCTGCACTCAAACCCCACTAAGGATTCTCAACTCTGGGGTGGGGGAGTTTACCTTGGGTGTGCACAATGTTGTAAAATAAAATGTCTGGGACCGGGAATCAAACCGGTCCCAGATGCAGCGCCTCCGTTCCTGCTGCTGTGGGTCAGTCCAGTGAGCCATGGCAGCTGCTCAGCTGAACCTACTCCCAGCAGAGGTCTTATCCTCTGCCTGGGATTGTGTGAATGGTGCAATACCATGTACAGCAGTATACGTGATATTGCACCATTCGCTGTCATGGACAGCACTGTTGTGGGTTAGCTATAATGTCATACACTATTAAGCATATGACATTATGACCCAGTAGGGTAAATAACACACTCTCATACAGTAATTAAGCTTTGTGGTGATACTGTAATAGCATGTGTCAGTGTTTTAGGATCAGGGTATGGAAAAAATAAACTTATGCAAGTTACACTACCGGTCAAAAGTTTTAGAACACCCCCATTTTTCCAGTTTTTATTGAAATTTACTCAGGTTAATGTCTCAATGTACTCTGAAATTAAAGCATAGAACAAATAAACAATTGGAGATGAAAAAGAAATCATAGAATCATTTTGTTTAACAAAATTTAATCTAAATTTTTGACTCATCAAAGTAGCCACCTTTTGCAGATATACTGTAACCGCCGAACACACTCGTGGCATTCTACCTACAATGGACATCAAATATTGTTCGGGAAATTCTTCCCAACACTGTTGCAGAAGTTCCCACAAATATGTAGCACTTGTAGGTTGCTTTGCTTTCACCCTTCTGTCCAGTTCATCCAAAACCAGCTCGATGGGGTTTAAGTCTGGAGACTGTGCTGGCCATTCCATGATTTGAAGTCTACCGTCTTGTTCTTTTCCTCGAAGGTAGTTCTGACATAGCCTGGAGGTATGTTTTGGGTCATTATCTTGCTGTACGATGAACCCCTGACCAACTAGGCATAGACCAGAGGGTATTGCATGGCGCTGCAAAATGCTGTGGTAGCCATTTGGTTCAGGGTGCCAGTCACTCTGTGCTGTTGTCCTGTGAGCCACCTATCACACAAGCTGTTGACTCTCAGAAACTTGTCTTCTGATTCTGTTGTGGCTTTGGGTCTGCCAGACCTCTTCCTGTCACAGTTTCCTCCAGTTTCCAAGTGCCTTTTGATGGTGTAGGAAACAGTACTCACTGACACCTTGGCTTTCTTTGCAATTTCTCTAAAGCAGTTTTTGCTAACCTAAACTCTTTTTTTTAACCTCTAGCAGTTTACCGCTTACCTTTGTACCATTTCAGGTTATTCACTGGACTTGAATTGCTTAAATTTCAATAAAAACTGGAAAAATGGGGGTGTTCTAAAACTTTTGACCGGTAGTGTACTTATTTTGCTTCATCAGGAAATGAGCTGGATAATAATGCCCATTTTCAGCTTCGCCAGGGTACATGGAACAAAGGACACATATTCACAAGCTGTTACATACAATATCACAAATTAGCACATATAAAACTTTAAGGTTTAGCTTGGATATGAGCAATTAAGTTAAATAGCTAGTGTACTGCCTAAAATTAATATTAGTTTTTAAAAGCAATCAACTATTACCTTTTATACCTGATGTGCCTTTTCTTTTCTCTTTGGGTAGTTTGAAGATGTTTTACCTGATGTTAGTAGGTGTGATCTATGGAGCAGTACTCTGTCTGACAGCTGACATATCTAGTTCTAGTCCCCCACTACATCATCAGCATTGTGACTTCACTGACTGCGACCTAACAGCTACTCTGGAAGAGCCACTCAGTAGCTGCCAGGTCAATCACCTATAATGCCACGGCCAGCGAGGTCTCAGTGCTGATGATGTAGTGGAGGGAATAGAACTAAATATGTCTACTACCAGGCAGAAAACACTCTAGCACAGAAAACTTTCTAATAAGCAAACAGAAAAAGAAAATACTTCAGAAATAAAAAGTTACAACTGACTACTTGTTAAAATTTATAACAGTTTACTGTCTGCTTATTTTGATTCCACTAGCTCATTAAATGTTAAAATGGGTTCCTTCACTGTTAATTGCACATTTTTGGGGAAACAGTTCAAGAATCTATGTTAAAATTAAAAAAAAAGACTTCACTGATTTTTGTTTTACATCACTCCATTGATATTATCTCAACTAAAGTTCTCTAAGGGTTATGAGCAAAAAAGGTTACTATTTATTTACTAACCAAATCAGCAGGCTGTTGTGGTATCAATATTCCATGCCCTATTATATAGAGAATAATATATGGGGTGGTGTGTGTAATGAGATTTTACACACACCAGAGTTGTGGGATGCTACATAAACCCGGTGAAGCCGGTGTTTAGCTAAACCATCCCACAGCGAGATATGTGTAAAATCGAGTTTTACACTACCCTATTTTATTTTTTATAATTGCTGGCATGTGCTTTTTTGGCCTCAGCAATCATAGAAAATAAAATGATCCGCTTTCAGGCAACCGCGGACCAGTCAAAAGTCTTAGTGTTCTGTGGTCTGACAAGTTCTAGTACTCCGCTTATGTGAGGTAACAAGAAGTGGAGAAAGTAACGGTAGGTGTGTGTATATTTTTTCTGTTTGTTTCCGGTATTCTTACTTACCGGCAAACAGTGGTTGCAGAGCTAAGGTGTTCTTCGGTATGATGAGGAGAGACACGCCAGCTCTTGTGTCTGGAGAAGGAAACCAGATGGTGTGTTCCTTTTCTGCTGGTTTTTGTTTCTGAGAATGTCTATTTTTTAAAGAAAAACCAAAAACAAAACGCAGACAGCGAGAGGCGTTGCTTCTCGGAAGAATGAACGTTGCCTATTAAAGGAACACTGTGACTGGCGCGTAGCTGATCAGAGGAAACCTGGTGCGTGTTTGCCGTTATAACCAACCAAGCTGGTTATAGCGACAAATTATAACTCTGGTTTCCTATGGAAAAAGCACTGCAAGTAATTATATAGAGAATCATGTATGGGCAGGTGGTTATTGATGAAATTTTACATCAGGTGTGGGATGCCCATAAACCCCGAGGGTGGCTCCAAGGGGTTTATATAGGCATCCCACACCGAGGGTTTGTGTAAAATTCTCATAAATAACCACCTGTCTATTACTTTATTTTTTATAATTGCTGGTAAGCAATTTTTTCCCAGATTGATGCTGCTTGTCTGTGATTCACTGACACACACAAACACACACACACACACACACACACACACACACACAGCATTTTTATTAGAAAAAGAGATTATTGTTTGTTAAGCATCTTTTCCTTTTTTACAAATGTTTCTTTGTGCTTAGGTTGATTTTGTTTCACTTGCTCGCAACAGCGCTTACCTCTGTTAAGCTTGAACGTTCAGCCTTGAGTGCTCTGTTTTGGAGGCATTTCGGGCTGTAAGGGTTATGGACAAGCGAGATCAACCAGATAAGAGGTTTTGAAAGAAAACAAGAGGTTGTGAAAGAAAAGACGATCTCCGGTGTGACGGCTGGTCTGTGGCAGCTCCTCGGTAAGCGGGACGAGGAGCCACAATGTTTGTTATGTGTTTACCCCACCCATGAGAAGCGGAGAGCCAATCAGGATGTGGCTCTAGTTTGATTGAAGTGGCCTGTGTTTGCAAATTATAACTGGTTCAGCCTATGGAAAAAAATTGCTGACCAGTCTAGACAGAGGTGGCGCGTGTTTGCCGTTATAACTAGCTGAGCTACTTATAATGGCAAATTATAACTCGGTTTGTCTATGGGAAAAAATTGTGGCCAGTAATTATATAAGCATTATATACAATTCACTTCTGGGGAGGAGACAAGACAAACTTTCATGCAGTTCTTCTCTATGTATTCTAAATGGAGCGGACAACTTACATCAACATAGACTGTAATAAACTACTCCATATTTGTCTAGCACATAGGCAGAAGTGTTATGAAAAAGAAATGATCCATGGTCCAAAATCAGGGGTAAGGATTGTTTTACAAATTACTATTTTAGTTTCATTAGTAAAAAAAGAGCATGAGTTTGATATAATATACCAAGATTTTGCTTCAGTTTTTTGACTGTAGTATTTTTGTGTAAACAAAATGAAAGCTTTAGATCCAGCTACATGCCCAGTTATCTCAAAGTTGACTCAGGCTGAATAGGTTCACCAGAAGAACCCACAATAATCAAGGATTCTGTCAGTCGATTAAGTTTCTGTGAAGTTCCAAAAATCATAATGATAGTTTTATTTTGATTCAAAACCAATCTGTGATTAAGAAACCACTTTTTCAATGATGTGTAACTCATCTGTACCTTCTCTTGCAAATCACAGATATTCAGGCTTATGCTGTATGTTATTATACTATTGTCTGTGTACATCAATGTACTAGGAACTTAGCATGCTGCAAAACCATTTACAAAAACAGTGCAAAATGTATTCGTTTGACACAGAGTCATTATGAAACATACAAAACACATGAAAACAGCATATAGAAAGCAATAAAAGTGCACTGCATACATACAGAGTTCCAGTCAGTCTTCTGGGAGAGTACCATGTGCTTAATTAACTTTTAAAGTAGACATTTCTTTAAGTATACCATTTTACAAATAACTTATTGGCTAGAGTCCTATATTAATTTATTTAGCCCACATAATTGCCATGCCAGTTAATAAAAATCGCAGTCAACAAATGGGGTATCTCTGGAGAAGATATTCAAACTTTAAGAGGGAGAAACCATAGAATCCACTGATCATTACCAGAAAACACTTATTTCAGGTATTTCTGGGGACAATCCATCCTATGTTTTTTCCATGACGGGATAGGACTCCACCAATACTATGTTCCACTAATTGCCTTTGAGTAATCTTACTTAGGTTTGTTTTACCACTATGTGCCATACTTTTATGACCACTTATTTGGGAATTGAGAACCTCACAAAAACTCACTTGATGGCAAAATGCTGGATGATAGCCAGTCCTGTTCCATCTTACATGACCCAACCTTTAGTGGTTTCTTTCTCCCATACTTGCCTTACTAAAAGTGCAATGGAATCCATAGTGTTATACCATAGACACCTCCATATTTCAGTTTCCAAGTCACCCACCATAATACAAATAGCACCCATCTGATAATTGCATAGCTATTTAAATCCTAAAGGCTGCTCAATAAACAGCTGACTAAAGTCTTAATAAAGATGTTAATAAGTGTCCTTATAATGGCAAATTGTGAGCTAATTTAAATTTTACACATGATAAGGCAAATAAGTTTTAAATAACAAATCCCTGTGGAAAGGACTCTGGCAACGTGGATGTTATAAATAATTATTCTAACTTTTCCATTAAGTACAGTCCCCAATTAATTTTGAGAGACACATTAGCCTACTTAACAATCCAAAATGTTAAAGATATCCTTCGAACTTTCTGGGCTGGATATTCAGACTGCGCCGGGCAGCGGTGCAAGCCTGGGCGCAGTGCAACTGGGCTGCGCTGGGGCCAGGACCAGACGATATTAAACGGTGATGTGCCATTGCTCAGCATCATTGAATATGGCAGGTTCGGTGCACAGACTGCGCATGGCACAATGGCACTGTGCCAGCGCAAGCCACAGAGAGGGAGTACGGAGATGCACCAGCACAAGTGCAGTTGCGCTAGACACATCACCAGTGATATTCAGCCGGGGGCATGCAAATGAGGCCATAATCTATGCAAGGTGCAAATGGGGCCATTTGCATGTCATTATGGCCCCATTAGTATGCGTTGCATTGGGCACTCTTGCGAAATGCGCCTGATGCCCTGCCATGCTGCAGTTGGTGGGGGTTGGCTCCCTGGTGGGCTAATGTAGCACCCCCATCTCGTCCACCTGATCATGGATGTCTGTAGTAATAGACCAATCCCTGGTGGTCTAGCAGTCCCCCCACCATCTGATTGCAGGCATCTGTAATATAAACCCAGTCCCTGGTGGTCTAGCGATTCCCTCACTGCCTGATCGTGGGCATCTGTAATTTAAATTCAAACCCTGGTGGTCTAGCGATCCTCCCGCTGCCCAGTCACAGGCTGTCATAGCTGCAGAGTGGCCAAGAGTCCTTTCTGGGAGGGTAGGGTGGGGGTACCTCTGACCACCAGGTGACTTTCTGCAGCTATGACAGCCCACCGATCGGGCAGCAGGGGACCGCCAGACCACCAGGGTTTGAATTTCAAATACATATGCCCGCAATTGGGCTTACAGAGTTGGTGGAGGCTCCACTGGACCACCAGGGTGTATGTGTGCTTGTCAATGGTGTTCTGGTGGGAGGGCACCCACAGCTGGCAGCTGCTGTGTTGCACCTGTAATACAGCAGTCCACCCAGGGTGGCTGGGACTTGCTCCTATTTTGCCAGGACTCAACTATGAGCCACCCTGTGGCAACACATGCAGGGGTTGTGGTGGCATGATCGCTGCACATCCTGGCTGAGGTATCGTGATGTGCCGCATATGCATGGGCACACCCCCCCCCCCGCATCTGCAAGAAAGCATAGGATTACATTGCGCTCCGGTGCATCAGGATTTGCACTGCACTGGGCAGCCTTTTCAATATCCTGCTGGGGCACAATGGAGGGGCACAATGTGGGGTTGCACCTGGCGCAACTCAGTTGCACCAGGTGCAACTCCTTTGAATATCCCAGCCTCTGTGTATACAGCCTAAATCTCCATAAAATCAAATAATAAAAACTTGAAAAGATAAAATAATATTTTAATAGGCTCTTTTGCCTTCGAGTCCAGACAGTTATGGAAAATTAGGAAGCTTTTACTCTCAAGGGGCCAATGTGTGCATCAATTATCCACACACTTGATTCATAGTAGACTGACAATCTTTTAGCCTGCTTAGGGGTGTTCAGAAATGTAAGTATAAATTAACCTGTAACCTTTCAAATGCTCATAATCCTCATTTGTTCAGGCAGAAAGCCGCTTTGCCAAGTCTTACAACTTCTGTGATTTGTTCCATAGATGCAGTGAATGTTGAAGCAATCTCCATTCATGTGGCAGAAGGCCAGTTTGTATCCCAATGGGATTATTTTGCTCAGCAGTTCAGCTCCTTAACCTGGAGTCCCAATTCCAATATGTGCTTTGTTAGCCAGTCAGTCTACAGCCACAATGGCTGCTGTCAAACAGCATTAGTTGCCAGCATGTTCAAACACAGACCCTAGTCATGAACTTCACTGGCACCATGATTGTCAAGCACATTAAAGGAATATAAAGAAACTGGACATACCTCTGAAAAGGTTGCTTTTATCCATTAGCTACCTGTCACTGAAACAGTGTTTGTAAAAGCCTAGAGAAGGGGATACCTTAAATCATCATGTGTTCCAGGGCATCTTCTTATCCAGGGGTCCTTTCAACTAAAAATTCACAGATCCCTAAATCTGCATTATGGTGCATGTATAGCTCACAGCAAATGTTGCAATATATAGTCTCCACACAAAACGGCCTCTCAGGTGAGCTCCAACTGTCTCAGCATGATTAGTTATGAGCGCCTAAAAGAAAAAGAAAGGAAAATGCTCCTCTGAGCATACTACGCTTAAAACTTGAGATATAAAGCAGGACCCCCTCCCCCGAGCCCTAGGCAAGGGTAGCATACCTTTTCAAAATGAAGTCAGGCTTTCCAGCACGTCCTGTGCTACTACTATTCCCAAACCTCCTCAGCAGCCAGGAATCTTTTCATGAAGGCCTCCAGTAAAACCTCTAGTTCTTTTCTGAGTCCAAGGCCCACTCAGATAACAAATTAAAATGAGCACTTTTGCAACTAGTAAGAAATGTATCCATTTTTACTTTAAAATTCTAGGCTTTGGTACACCATTAAATCGCCAGCTACCATCAATGTATTTTAGAATTATAGCATTGGTAGACAGAAGAGCAGTACTGCATTAGCCAGAGTGGCCAAATTCAGGACAAGTTTCATTCATCAATCCATCTTGACTCTAAAAATATTACTTATGATTCAGAATCAAACCTCCTGTATGCGCCAGTCAGTTACCAACGCGAGCAAATATTTGTCGTACAGAATACAAATATCATGTTCAGTACTGCAATTTCTATATCAAACAAAGTAGTGAAGGTTAGTGAAGGTTTACTTCATAAATTCCCAACAAAAGCTAAATAAAACTAGAGAAAGGTTGAATTTTAAAATGCTGGTTCAGTGTGGTGTCTTGTGGAGTGGAGCGCAGTGTGGCCATCTTGCTGCTCCGCCCACCCACCATGTCCCTGTCCTGATGTAAAACCTCACCAACTGATAAATGTCATGGGATAAGAGGAGTCATGGGGCTCCTGTCCATTTACAAAAGCAGAAAACAAAAGTGGCCCCAAACCAGAACCTTCTGGGACTCTAGTTGTTACAATTTTTAAATTTGCAATAGAGTTCCTCACTTTTAGTTGTTTTCTGTTACTTAAATAATTCCCGACCAACAAAATGTATAATGTGCAGTCCCAAAACAGATCAATTTCTCAAGTGCACAGTTTAACAGAATAAAGGCCTTAATCTGATCCTCAGAGATGACTCCAGAGTCCAGACAAGTGCCCTTGATTGAAGGAATTATACATGCCTCTTGTGAATCTGTCCAAGGCTGTTGCTGCACCATGGCTCTTCCTGACTTTATGCTGAAATGGAATTAACACATTATGCTTTTCAATACAGTCTGAAAATTATGTAAACACCAAAGTTTCTTTCATATTAGGAAGCATTTGTAAAACAGAAATTAGTCTGTAGTTGGAACAATTTGTTGTACTACCAGCTTTATAAAATTGAGAAATTATTGCAGTTTTCCAGATTTGTGGCACACTATTTGGCACAAGAGATCAATTAAAATATGCATTATGAGCTGAATAGTAAATGTAACTCCTAGGTGACGCTGTCCCAAGGGCTACTACCCCTGCCTGCTTGGCTAGTAGCAGGTTAAGGGGCCTGAGCTCTGAAATGGGTGCCTCCACCCAGAGGTCAGGGTTGGTAGTGGTCAAACTAGCCTGGGCACAGCCCTCCGGGACTCTGTAACCCCCCTCCTTCCCTGCTAGTGGGCGAAACAGTACACAATAATTACTTTCACAATACCCCTGATACACCTTGCAAGCCCCCACACTGGTTGCACTTACCACCAGGGCTGGTTCCTCAGGTTTGACCCTGGGGACCCTCTGTAAGACAAGGTTAGACAGAGCAAATAGCAACAGTACAGTACTTCAAGCACAAACTGGAACCACAGTCAAGTTGAATGCAGAAAAAGGTAAATCTGATTTATTCAGGGGATTTGAACAAGGGAGGGGCGTAATCAGGTTATTTAGCTTAAATGCTCTATCAATCACACAGCTGTGCATGCATTCAGAGTCCCTAACACAATCACACCCTCTGGGTACCCAGGTGGAGGAAAGGTGGGTTAGCCAGGACTGTTGCCTGGGGTAGGCTGGCGTTGCTGTTGGTCCGGGCCCTGTGATGGAAAAAAACAACTTGCACAATACACACTACTTGTAATCTGGAGCCAGATGGCTCAGTTCATCAAGAAAGAGAAATAACCAAGAAATCAGATGACACACTTAGATTAAACTGTAGTTGCAGGGAGCTGCCCTGATGGTTACTCATGATACCCAAGACTGGACACAGGATGGGCAAAAATCGAGACAGCAAGTGGTGAATCTGGAGTGCCAGGAGAAGCAGGGCCCACACGACTCACCAAGGTGCTATTCCTGTTCAAACGTGGAGCAGGGGGCTGATCCCTGGGCAGGTCTCTTGTCGATGGCTTTTCTCTGTCCAGTGGGGTAGTCTGGCAGGGCCCATGTGGCAAGGCCCAGCCGCATGGTGATAACTGTGGATTCAGTCTGTTTGGGCTGGATACAGCTTCTAGCTAGCAGAACACAGCTCACACAGTGGGGAACCAAATCACGACCCACTTTCAATACACAGCACATTTATATGCAAAAGATTCTACAATACCAGGCAATCCTTTTCTGGTTACAATCACACTGTTTTCTGCACAAGTCAGAAGTTCTAAGGTGAATGGGATTCCTGGCAGGCCAATCGCATTCAGCACAATCTTCGGTCCTCCTCAGGTATGCAGCCTGGTCACAAGTCATTGGCTCTTAGGTCATATTTAGTCCAAATATTGCTGTCAATTGGCATGGGGTCATTCACATCCCCCAGGCCCCACCCACTTAGGATTCTAACTCCGGGGGATCCAAGTCAGAGAGTGCACAGGTTCTGGTTATGCCATAATGCCGTATGCTATTAAGCGTATGACATTATGACCCAGTACACTCTTGATTTACCCTCAGGGCAGCAGGCAGACATGTAGGCCAAAACTCTAGCCTTTCCACAGTTGTCCTGCGCAAACTACTTAAAAATGGCTGCTCGACTGTCTCGAGCTGTTGCTGTTTCAGCTTCCTGCTTTGATCTGTCTAGATAGCAGCCAGTCTGGGAGTTTTCCTGAGATGCAAAAGGTTTGGTTGGCCAGCTCAGCCATCAGTCACAACAAGTTCCCCCTGTAGGAGTAAAAAGGTACCAACAGTCGAAAACTACAATTCCCACAGCTTTACCCCCATAGCCCCTTCATGCAGGCTCCATTTTAAAGTCCCGAAGTACTGATTGGTCCAATTCAGCAGTTCAGGACCAAGATGGTGGAGCTAAACCAAACAGTCCTTGCTGCAAAGAGGGCAGGTTAGAACAAACTACAACATTATTACTGCTCTAACAGATTATGAGTCAGCATGCATATCTGAAAACAGAGCTCCCTCTGCACAATTAGTGATGGCAGAAACAGAGTCATTACTCGGCAGTTCAGGCGGGACTCGAACATAAAAACATTCAGCCCCCCTCCTATTTCAATTATAACTGCAATCAGGCAGCTCTTATAGAGACATTACACAGAAGCTCTACTAGCACTCGCTAGCAATACCATTTAAATGGCTATAGCGCAGAACACCAGCCTGGCAGTGAGCATTTAGGCAAGCTCATGGAAGACTTTTTGGGAACCCCCATCTAGTAGTAGTAAGTAGTAAAAAGTAGTAGTAAAAAATTTTTATTCATACAAAAAATGAATAAGGATATCTCCACTGAGCGGAAGCTCCTTTACAGTGAGATCCAGGTGTCATTTCCAGTTACTCTTATAAGTTAACAATATATAACGAAGGAAAACACATATACACTATAATTATACATCAATAAATATAACACAGTTCCGAATCATAAAACAAACTAGGACAAGAAGAACATACAAAAAACAATAATTCACAGTATACATTTAATACAAGTTACAATCTACCATCCTAAGATTCAAGCTATTTCCCATCATAACTAATATTTTCGATAAGCCATTGTTTAATTTGGTGCAACTGAAAATTTCCCTCAAGGGGTCTAAGCTTCCCAGGCAATTTATTCCATATAGAAGGTCCAATATTAAAAAAATGCTTATCCCCACAAGCCGTTCTACGACTTGGGACTGCACAGTCCAAGTAATTAGCAGAGCGCAGACCCTCAATAGGTCTTTTTATTTTAATGGACTCAGCCATATATTTAGGGACTTTTCCTGAGATACATTTTAACATTAACATAATTGTACTAAGAGCCCACCTTTGAGACAAAGTATGCCAGTCTAATTCTTTATACATATCTACTCTATGTGCCCTCTTTGCAGCTCCCAGTATAAATCTAATTAATTTATTATACATAACATCAAGCTTATGTAGTTGCTTTTTAGACGCACCCATATATATCAAATTACCATACTCCAATATGGGTAGTACATCAACAGTCACAACTAATTATCTAATTTCCAAATACATACTATTTCTTACTCTATATAATGACCCCAAGCACTTACCAACTTTAGTCAAGGTACTATCTATATGACTGTCCCATTTAAATTTTGTATCTAAATACACCCCCAGATATTTATAACTAACAACTTGTTGCAAGATTCTTCCTGAAAATGTTTTAATTTGTAACCCCTCATATTCAGTTTTAGACCTGTAGCCCCTATGAAACACCATTACCTGAGATTTTTTTTATTCAAAACCAATTTAGATCTAAGCAAAAATTCCTGCAACTGATCAAAAGCCTGTTGTAATACTATTTGAATAGTTCTCACTGATGAATCAGCAAAATATACAACTGTATCATCAGCATAAAGATGGTATTGTAGCTTTGGTTGTTCAAACCCCAAATCATTCATATATAAATTATATAGTATAGGACCCAAAATGGATCCTTGTGGGACTCCTGACACAATCAATTTCAAATCAGATGACCACTCTCTAATAGTCACGTGCTGCAATCTTGAGTCAAGATAATTTCGAAACCAATTTATAACCGACTCAGACATACCACAGGTTTTTAGTCTGGACAGGAGGATGCCATGGTCCAGCGTGTCAAAGGCCTTTGAAAGGTCAACAAAAATTGCTCCCACTGGCATCCCCCTGTCCATACTCTCCGTTATATCTTCTATGACCTTTATAAGGGCAGTGTTTGTTCCATGTTGGGGTCTAAAGCCGGATTAATAACTGTTAAGGATTTCATTATCTTTCAGATATACCTGTAATTGTTTTGCAATTATTTTCTCCAAAATTTTAGAAATTGTTGGTAAAAGAGAAATTGGTCTATAATTTTCTAATAATAATCTAGATCCTGTCTTATAAATTGGCACAATCTTGGCAGTCTTCAAGCTTGAGGTAACTCCATGAGAGAAGAGACAAATTAAATAAGTTTGCTAAGGGTAAATCAATAATAGGGGCTGCATACTTTAATAAGATATTAGGGATACCATCCATACCTTCTGCTTTATTAATATTAATTTGAAATAATAAATCCCTAACATCTCCTCTAGTAATAGAAGTAAACTTCAACTCAGCTTGTATACCAGATCGTATATAAACTCTATCTGTATCATTTGCCTGGGAATTTCTCTGTAGAACCTGATTTACATCTCCTCCACCCAACTGTAATTCATTAATACCCATATTTGTAAAAAAGGTATTAAACTCATTAACTACCTTGTTTCCCAAATCCATCTTATTACCATTAATTAGGAAATGATTAGGATATCCCAAGCTAGGTCCCTTATAAATCTTATTTATTGTGTTCCAAAATACTCTTGAGTTTTCCATCATTTCTTTAGACAATTTTTTGTTACAATAGGCCAATCTAGCCTTTCTAATTTCCTTTGTATATAAATGTCTTAATTGCCTATATTTATGCCAGTCCTGGTCTCTCTTTGCTAATTTAGCTTGTTTCCATGCCTTATCTCTAGCTCTTTTAATTTAAAACAAACCTGAGTCATACCATGGTGCTTTGTTTGATTTTATCAACCTAGTTTTATAGGAGCATGTTTATTGCAAATTTGTATTAAATCCTTTTGAAACATATCCCACGCATCCCCCACACTGGGAATTAGTTCTAGTCTCTCCCAGTTATAATTTTCTAATTCCTGCATAAATTGAACATAATCAAACTGTTTAAAGACTCTAATTTGTACAACATTCTTAGATGTCTTTCTAGATTTCTGATTTCTATACAGAAAATTATCTGATGATCTGACATTGAGTCTAGTAACACTTCACTCTTTATAAACTTTTTGGATTTGTAGTAAAAATAAGATCTAACATAGTTGAATTACTGGGATTTACTGCATTTAACCTAGTAACATCTTTTATCAGTTGCACCAAATTCAATGTAGTAGCCATATCAATTAGACTATGATGGGCATCTATATTTCCCCAATCAACATTTAAATCCCCAATTATCAAAATTTCATGTGAATTTTGATAATTCTTCAATACATCCTGTATTTCAGAGAAGACCATTAAGCTGCTTTTAGGTGGATGGTAAATGCCAATCAATAAGATGGGTTTAGAATAAGGTAGCTTTAATTCTAATGGTAACAATTCTGAATCAGTCCAATTATACAAATCTTGCAATTCCCTAACATCAATCCAATTTTTAACATAAACTAATACTCCCCCTCCTCTTTTGGATCTGTCTTTTCTAAATATATAGAAATTTTCCAGGGCTATATCATTATCTTGAATTTTTGTATGCAGCCATGATTCAGTAATTATTAAAATATCAGACTTATAATAAACCACCCACTCTTTTAGATACTCAGTTTTCTTAAGCAAACTACAAATATTAATATGCACAATTTTCAATCCTTTTTCATTCAACATTTCAAATGTATAATCATGATTCAAATCAGCAACAGGCCCAGGATTTAATTGAACATCCCCACTTAACATTAACCCTATAATTACAAACCATTTACCCATTCTAGACATTTTAAAATATAAACATTTCCTCTTCACTAATTAATTTCTAGATTTGGCACTTTCTAAAACAGCATTATGTCCCCAGCCACATAGAAGTTCACTACCCATATACACCCATTTGATCAAAGTTGTCTTAATATGGATATTCAATAAAGAGGCATGAATGTCTCCTTGCCACCCAATTAGAACATTTCTCTCTCCCATCATAGTTCCCTTATACTCTATTGTCAAGTATGGACATTCTATAAAGGATTTTCTATTCTGAGCAGAATTTTCACATACTAAAAACTGGCACCCTACCAGAACAATTCCCCACCATAACATCAACATTGTAAAAATTTAAACCACCCTGTTAGTTAAACTTTAATTATA
Organism: Neoceratodus forsteri; assembly: GCA_016271365.2. Taxonomy (NCBI): domain Eukaryota; kingdom Metazoa; phylum Chordata; order Ceratodontiformes; family Ceratodontidae; genus Neoceratodus; species Neoceratodus forsteri. Next base: position 677,684,490 of record CM028132.1, read on the forward strand.
ATAAAATAATGAGCAACTACCTCATTATATCAGGGATAATCCTATAAGGTAGAGGAAATCTCAGGTAATCCACTTAGTAAATACTACATAAAACTTGCGCATATAAGCAACCCACCCAGAATATATTAAATAAGTTAAATAAAGAATAGAAAAATAAAACAAATAATAAAACTCAGTATAAAATTAACATTAAATGAAACAAATAACCTACCTAGACTCACATAAAAATATTCAGCTTCCAGTTAGATTAACCCTAAGATTCTAAGTAAATCTCAGCAGAAATACTACTCAAATTTGCTCCTATTGTTACTAATAAAATTTCTAATACACGAGGTGGCGGTCGCGCCACTCACTTTCATCTTTACTGCGCTTTCCGGTGCAGCATGGATTCTTTATATTGTACTGCCCTCCTCCTTGATGAAGTGTGCTCCATTACACCTGGCCCCTCTCACTAGAGCACAGGAATGCAGGGTCAAGGGGAGCAAGGCACAAAGAAATGAGGTTATACAAGTGCTCACAGTTTTAACAGATATCAGGCACACAGTTCGAATCCCCTAACAGGCAGCAGCGCGCTCCTTTAGGTCTCAGTCTCACAGTCCAGCAAAATGAAACAGCAGAAGGAATAATCAGTCTCTCAGATGATAGATGCAAATGGCATACCTGTTCTGGGTTTAGGCAGCGTGGTTCTTTTATATTGTACTGCCCCTCCTCCTTGATGAAGTGTGCTCTGTTATACCTGGCCCCTCTCACTAGAGCACAGGAATGCAGGGTCAAAGGGGAGCAAAGGCACAGAAGAAATGAGGTTATACAAAGTGCTCACAGTTTTAACAGATATCAGGCACACAGTTTGAATCCCCCAACAGGCAGCAGCACGCTCCTTTAGGTCTCAGTCTCACAGTCCAGCAAAACGAAACAGCAGAAGGAATAATCAGTCTCTCAGATGACAGATGCAAATGGCATACCTGTAGGGGGGTTACATAAACAAAGTAGCTTGACATTAAAACAAGTTTGGAAATAGACATCTGAGCCTGGTTCTTGGTGATATTAAAAAAAATAAATAAATAAATAATTGTAAACTTTCTCTTCAGGAACAAGATACAAATTAAATACCACTCCAGTTTTTATATTTGAATCATTAGAATGATCATTTTCAAAGTGACAATCTTCATTCATCTTAAATATCTGGTCCAAGGAAGAAGCGTATTATTGCACAGATTCAACAAATTGATACTTAATTTGTTTATCAGTGTTCCCAGGTTGATAGTAACTATTCCAGACCACAGCTTCAACTTGTTTTTCAAAGATTGTGCATGGGCCCAGTATATGTTTCATACGGTCTGCTGCAACCTAAAGGGAACGGAGCAGAGGGAAACCTGAGTAAACTCCGTATTCCTCATCACTGGCATATAAAATCCCAGAATGGGACAAAGTCAAATAAATAAGTTACTTATCAGAAGCACCAAAAAGCAGTGTATCTGTGCTGTTATTAAAATGTCAGTGTAAAATGTCAGTGTCCCTTATTACTGCTTCAAGTCAGACCATGCCCCTCAGCCTCCCACCTCAGTCAAATTACCAAACTCAACAAGCTGTTGCAACATGTAACTTACTAAGAAAAGTATTTGTGAAAGAACTGGCCTTTAACATAAATGGCTGACAGTATTTTATGTTTCAAATTCCTTCTAAGTGACAGGAATGCCAAATTAAGGAGGGGCCAGGGATCTTTTTGAGACAAAATCAGAAACATTCATAAATATCAGGAATTGTTGAAAGGTATCTGTCAGACATACTGTACATACTGCATAGCTTCATATTATATAATGAAACTGCAATGCACTTTAGGAACATATGTATGAACATAAGAATTAGACAACAGAAGATCTTTTATCTTTTGGGTCTGCTCGATTGCAGAGCCCCTGATCTAGAGATTACAGTGGGCCCTGTGCTTCCTCCCTGTCAATACTGACCCTCCCCTTTACCCTCTCCTACCCCTTTTTGACCCCCCCATCTTCTGACTGACTACCTTAGATGGGAGCTCATTGCACCCTGACACCACATGCTCTGCAAAAGTGTTTCCTGACCTCCTTCTTTACCCTTCCCTCCATCAGTTTGCAACAGTGCCCCCCTGTGGTCTTTTTTTTCACTAAGGTGGAAGTGGCCCCCGATATCCACATTATTTAAATCTTTCAGGTACTCGAAGGTTTCGGTCATGTCCACTTTGTCCCTCTTCTCCTCAAGTGAGTACATATTGAGTTCTCATAGTCTGTCATCATATTCACTGTCATGCTGTCCCTGAACCCTGAACCATCTTTGTTGTCCTCCTCTGCACTGCCTCAAGTTCACTGATATCCTGCCTTAGGTGGAGACTTCAATATTGTATACCGTACTGTATTTGTGGTCCCTCCAGGGATCTGTACAGTGGCAGGATTACCATCTCCCTTCTGCTTGTAAACCCTCTAGCAATGTAGCCCAGGATTCTGTTAGTCTTAGCTGCAACCTTTCTACACTCTGTAGCCAGATTTAGGTCACTGGTAATGGTTATCGCCAAGTCCTTTTCCTCCTTTGATACAGTGACCTTGAACCCCCCATCTGGTTTTCTCCTCCTATGTACAGAACCTTGCAGTTCATAACATTGAAGCTGAGCTGCCATATGCCAGACCACCTCTCCAGCTTTGCTAGGTCTTCCTTTAGGTTCTGCACCTCTACATCTGTGTCCACCATCCCACAGAGCTTGGTGTCATTTGCAAAGAGAAAAATGTTCCCTATGATGCCATCTCCAGTATCATCAATGAGTAAATTGAATAACACTGGGCTGAGCACTGCCCCCTGCAGACTCCACCGGTTACATTCCTCATACCTGAGAGCTCCCCCCACCACAATCCTTTGAGTCCCATCACTGAGCCAATTAGCCACCCACATTGTTAGTTTCCATCATGACCCTAGGTCCTCTAACTTCCTGATCAATCTCTTGTGGTGCACTGAGTCAAATGCCCAGCTGAAATCCAAGTACAGAATGCCAAACACTTGGTCCTTGTCTGCCACCTTTATTGTGAAAAAAGTTGATCAGGTTGGTCTGACAGGATCTCCCAGACATGAGCCCATGTTGTCTCTCATCCTGCATCCGGTTTGCCTCAAGGAACTTGAGTAGTGTTTCATTCAGAGTGGGGTCCATCAGTTTACTCACAATGGAGGTCAGATTGACCAGCCAGTAGTTTCCATGGTCATCCATAGGCCCACTCTTGTGCCGTGGTAGCACATGAATGACCCTCCATTCCTGTAGTACCACCTCCATAACTAACAAACTGTTGAACAGATCTGTTAGCAGACCCACCAGTTCCACCACCAGTTCCCTCAAAACTCTTGGGTGCATGCCATCCAGAGCCAGGAATTTGTTCACCTTCAGTGATGCAAGCCCCTTCCAAAACCTGTCTGCTGTTGTTATGTCCTCCATCATAACCTCCCTTCTCCTACCCTCCTCTCCCTATCCTCCCTTACAGCACTGGTTCATCCTTTCCTTAGTAAGGACAGAGCAGAAGCATTCCTTCAACACCTCTGCCTTTCCTTTGCTGACTTTCACCCACCCCTCCTTCTTTTGACAAAACACCTCCTTTCCCTGCTATTGCAAACAGATTGATACAGTGCCTCAGTGTACATAGTTGTGTTTTGCAAGGGTCAGTAGCACTCTGCTGCCAAATCAGTTTGGGGTGGTTTTGCAGTATCTCTCAAAACCTACAGGCTTAGTGAAAATTGTTTCTTTTGTCAGATAAAACATAGATGTATGCACTGGAAATCACAGCAAATGCCAAGTATGGATGAATACCTAGTACTTGAAGTATGCAGACATTGTCAAATTTGTTGTCTCTAGTCCTCAGCCCAGTTTAGATATGCTCAACATTACTGAGAATTGTCATACCTTTGTTAACTAGATGTTGGACATTATATGTGAGTCAGCAGAGCAGTAAATGTCTAACAGCACTACCGTGTATTGGCTTGCCAATTGTTTGGTGTTCTGTATTCCTTGGCAGTGTGCACTGCAGTTTTGTATGACCAGTTCAGATGACAATTTTAATTACATCCCCTAAGCAACTTGTGTGGCATTGGCTACACTATATCATGCAGTAACCACCCTGCCCACAGATGTGATTCCAGATACTGTAATACATAGTTACACTGTTCTGATGAACATACTTTGTATCCAGATGACTTACTCTAAGTAGTGCACACTGAACACCATTTACTCAACACAGGGCAAGCAGCTTTACTTTGTGTGAGACAACTGCTTATATTGTTTACACTGAAATATGTTAGCAGAGATTTGCAACCTTATTAATGAGACAATAGCCATGCAGCTCATTTGCACTTGTTATACATACCCACTATAGGAACATGCATTCAGCTTTCTGCTTTAACATCTCCAGGGTCATCTATCTATCTATCTATCTATCTATCTATCTATCTATCTATCTATCTATCTATCTATCTATCTATCTATCTATTTACCTACCTATCTACCTAGCTGTCTGTCTGTCTGTCAGTATACCTTCCTACCTACCTACAGTATCTGTGTGCCTGTGGCATGTGTCCATAAACAGTGTCAGAAATGTAATTTATCATGCCTGACTTAAAATAATTGGCAAACTAACAATGCTATATATATTAATAACTGTGTGCCAACAATTAGTACTATATGTCTGTATAAAGCAGCATAATGTTGATGTCAAAGTTGTGACACAAAACACCAGCTTCAATAATGTTCAGGAAAGCAGTATATACTTTTCTGAGTAGGATAATTTAACAGAGTCCTTGCATGGCGAAAAGGACCATTTCAAGATTCCTTAATGGGGAGAGTCTTCTCTCCTCAATGCACTGCCATATTCTACTCTCAGTACATGACACCTGCATCACAAATATTACCTGAATATGGAATAGAGGTTTCATGATATGCAGGTTTCACAGTATACAGAAGTCAGGATGTTAGTACCACATGAAATATGCAGTATGGAACACAATAACTGTGTTTCATAGTATACCGTGGTTTCTGTTTTCTCCTGCAATATAGATTTTTTACTTGCTGCTTTAAATGCATTGGACTTGCTTTAGAAGTCTATGAAGCTCCAGTTTTTTTATCCATGGCTGCCAATATAACTGTAACAGAAATGTGAAAGAAAGAAATGTTTATTGTATTTTGGTGTAAATGTTTGACTAACAGTGCAATAAGGAAATATGTTTTAATGTAGCAATTTGCAGCTCATTTCTGCTTGCCATCAGCATGCTGCTGCAAAGGTTAAAACATGCTAGGGGGAAGGGGATAGTTGTTACAAGTAACTACCTATGGTGGTAAACAGTAGTTTTTATGGCTGTGGGCAGAGCCTACAGCCATCTTGATTTCTGTAGCTGGAAAAATGGAAGATCGTGGAGCACAATTTTGGAGTTTTCAATGTATCCTCCCACAACTATAAATCACTATGCCACTTGAAATAAAATACTCCCTTCTTTCTGTTTATAATGATGGAGACAGAATGCCAAGCTGCTTATCAGATGGCTATTAGGAAACTAAAACAGCTTGTTAAATGTTGGTTGCCCATTAAACTGGAGATTTGTTTACCCCCTTCAAAATGCAACAGCTTGCACATTTAAATACTTAGCATTTAAACATTTTATTGTCACTAGCTTCAGTTGGGCAGGGATTGTCTTTCAAGAAAGATTCATACCCCATAAATGTCACCCTTTCCCAGCAATCTAAAAAGATTTACATTTGTCTTTAACATCTTAAGACACTATCTGATAAGCACTGTCTCAGACATAGACCAGATCTTCTGTGAACTATCCAAGCTAAATACTTTATATAATGATCAGCAGGTACTTTTTACTATGCTTTTTGGAGAAAAAAATATATTGAGCTACAGCAAACACACACAACACACACACACTGTATACACCATCCTCATGGCCACAACATTTGAAATACATTCTACAATCTAATATGTTATAAAGCAATAAAGAAACTATTTGTTTATGTCTGTGAATGCAATAAAGTTTAGTTTATAGTAGATTTCCTTTCAATATTTCTTATCCTGTATTTTGTATCCTTGATAGTGCTGGGGAGATGCTACATCTCATTGTCATAGGGATCTTCATTTTACACATTTTTGTACTTTATTTGCTCAGGATGTCCCAGAGTAGATGCAATATCTTGTTTTCAGCGGGGTCATGATTTTATCATTTTTATAATGTAATAATATATGTATATATATATATATATATATATATGTATATGTATAATTTATTAAGGGTAGGCTAGTCAAGATGTAAAATATTGTTTTCAGTGTGTTCTGATTTTACACAATGCAACATAATATTGTGTAGCTGTAGAACCCCATGCCACGTCTTCTGTGAACTATCCAGGCTAAATATCTAGCAAACAGCAGGCATATTCTAGGAAAACACATTGTAAAAATGTGTAAAAGGAAGACCACATTGAAATTGCCTCTCAGCAGATCTGCATTGTGCAAATTGATTAGAAATAATGGGTAAAACCATCCCCAAAGCTCTCCACAGCCATATCAGCTCTGACTAGAGCATGTTAAAGGTGGGACTAGGCACCTTATACAACTGCTTATATATGCCTGGTGATTGTTAGTATTTTTTCTTTAACTTTCTGTAAAATGTTGTTTGGTATTGTTCAGACTTATTGACTCAACCAAAGACAGAAATATGACTTTATTTAATTCTGAACAATCTTTTTGAGCAATCGTCTGTCCTGGTGCTGATTTCACCTTTGTTCAAGCAATTCCATTTGATAATGGTTTCAGTAGCTTTTAGGGTATTGAGAATAAATAGAGTAGTTTGTGCATACTGTACATTTTTTTGTCCTCTCTATGTCACAAAGGATCAGGCATGAAACTAGGGTGAAGCAAAGAGAAAGACTGCCCCAAATGAGAAAAGAGAAGACATTTAGCAAATAATGACCAATGTAAAAAATATATACAGTACATGAGGAAGAAGGACAAACAGAAGATAGAAATATTTATTTGAATATTTCATAATCTGTTAGGAGCTTAAGAGAATAAGCCTATATTAAGATTTGAATAACTGAAAATAGAAAACAAGACAAACAAAAAAATGCAGACAGGCAAGAATGACAGGAAAACATAGATAATAGTAAGAAGCCATTTAAAGGAATTAAGGAAAGCGTAGTGAAATACCAGGGAAGAAGTAAAGAACACAGGTCTCACTTTGAAGAAAACGAGACAATAAAATTAAATTTGGAGGACCATCCCCACGTATACCTATGAACATAAAAATAAAAGATGAACAAATTGAGAAAAGTAAGTGAATGAGAATGAAATATACAAACAGACAAAGGAGGCAGGACATAAAATAGATGAAAATACTCAGAATAAAAAATCCTCACTGGGCATGACATTCAAAAAGATTCCAAATGCAAGTCATCTATCTTGCTGATCTTACACAATTTTTATGTTCAGATCCAATTGACAGGATAATGTGATTCTGCAAACAAGCAAGTTCACAGCACAAAGCAATATGAGGCAGCCACCTTAATGAACTGCTAGAAATCAATTCAAAGCCAGCTTTTCTTGCACAGAGGGGTGGATATGAGATGGATCTGTGTACAAGTATAGGAAGCATCTTGAATTCCTGCTGTGCCCACCATACCACCAAAGAGAGGAGAAGTATATTTACAATGGCTAGTAGCTATGGTTAGGGACACTGTTAGGTTTTCATTTAATTTTACTGATGATCCCCTACTCGGTGATTGCCCATTTAATTTTACTGATGATCCCCTACTCGGTGATTGCCCTGTTGCCTGACACCTGCCTTGACACTGGTGACCATTCTTCCTGGGCCCTCCTGATTGTCAGCTCCATAAATGTATTATAATTTTTAAGTTTCACCTCTGTTGTGGTCATCTTTTCATCTCTAGATGGATCTAGTGAGGAAGCAGGGGCCATGGAAGATGGCATCAGGTGTGTTGGGTTTCAGCAGGCAGGCAGGTAGTATGTCATGCTACAATGCCTCTAAGTGATTTGTTTTTGTTTTTCCTTCACTCCTCCCACCACCATCACCCCTGCTTGGGACTGCCTGATACACTGACTGGGGGCGTGGGAAGACAAGAGTTTGTATGGTATCCCATGACATACTTTGCCACACCACACTCAATAAGTCAGTTTAGGTTTACAAAATGCATTTCTTTGTTAAAGGTCAAAGCACTGAACAAATCAATTGACATATACAATATGTGTAGTAATAAACACATACAGTTACAATATCAGATACTAAAAGTATTACAATTACATATGGTCCATTGAAAATTCACTCAGACATCAGTGTCAGTGAATATACATGCTGCAGAACACAATAGAGATAGAAATTACTACTCCTGACATTGGACGTTCTGACCTCCAGACTCTAATTTTGATAAAAGGTTGAGAAACCAGTTGATTTGGAAGGGTTACCTGAAAAAGGAGATCCATCAACCCATGGACCAAGCCTTATTAAGGCAACATACTAAATCAACATAATCTAGGGTATTGGTCACAGGTTTGGAAACCAGGAAACTCAGGTTTAAATCCCACTGCAGACATTTACTGGGTGAGACTGAGCAGGCCAGTTCACCTCTCTGTGATTTAGTCTACCTAGATGTAAAATCATGACCCCACACAAAACAAAATAGCTCATTTCATCTTATCTGGGCTATCCTGGGTACATAAATTGTACAAAAATGGTCTCATGACTGGCCTGTCAGTTCAGCAGTAGGGCTGTTGCTTGCAATGCTAGAAACCCAGGTTTGGGAGTGAGCCCAGGGTGTTAGGGGCTTGCCAGATTGAAGAGGATCAGCCACCTCACAGAATACACTCCTCCTCCTCAGGGTTGGCTAGCAGACTCTGCTGTCATGCTCCAATTTGATAAGTGGCCTAGGGAATGGCGTAATACAGGAAATAGCAAGGGGTGGTAGGGAGGAGTAAGGGGATGACAGACATCATGGAGGGTGGTTTTGATCAATGCTAGGAGCCTGGGAAACAAGATGGATGATTACAAGGCCTTGGTGACAGAGGGCCACTTGGAACTGGTGGCATTCACTGAGACCTGGGCATCCCCGAACCATGACTGGAATATTTCCATCCCAGGAGTTTACCTTCCATGGGAAGGATAAAGTGTGTGTGGGGGGGGAGTGACCCTGTATATTAGGGAAGAGACCACAGCCAGGAGGGAGAATATGGTGGGGGTACAGAGATGATCTGGATGGATACTGGTTCACACAGAAGCAATGCAAAAGATTAGGGTGGGGTGGTATGCAGACCATTGAATCAGAGCAAAGGCACAGACTGTGAGTTGGGAAAGGAGATCAGAAAAGCTTCATTGCATGGAGAGGTGTTAATAGTATGCTAGAATACCCATATTATGCTTGTTAGAGTGGTCTCGTGCATTTGTAGGGTATGAGAACCGTAAACCAAGATGAGTGGTTCTAACCCCATAAGAACGTGAGACCACTGTTACAACAAGAGTGGTCTCCTAGGATGTTTTAATATATTATTGATTGAGAGTAACAATAATATATTCAACATTTTAAAATCCTCTCCTGAATTTCAATGTTTTCTGGTCACTTGTATGTGAGACACTCTTTACTGATAGATATGAGTATCTCAAGCTCAGGCAGATGGAGCACTCCAGCTAGCTGAGATGCCCTCTCAGTTTGTAATAAACAAAATAAATGGTCTCTATAGATGAATTACTTAGACCCAGAAATCAGAGAAGTACAAACAGACCACCAGTGGTTCTGACATACCACCTTGGTCTACACCCATACAACACTTTTTTAAGAAGCATCAGTGTGTGCTATGGCACTGAGTTAGGCTGACATTTAATATCCTCCTTCCTCCACCCCCCACACACATTGTCTGATATTCTTCAAAAGCAAAAATATAAAAATTATTCTAGTTAGTGCCATAGGGCAGACTTCAACAAAATGAAGGAACATCTTAAACAGAACCTTCTAGGCACAGTGAGGGGATGCGGTAGAGGAACACTGGATAGGATCAAGATGGCTATAACTGAGGCCTCAAATCAGTGCCTAAATAGAGTGAGTAAAGTGAAAAGAAGGAGAAAACCACTTTGGTTTTCCAGGGAAGTGGCTGCCAAAATCCAAGAACAAATGACAACTTTTAAAAGGTACAAAGACATTGAAACTGATCAGTACAGGGCTACATACAAGAAGAAGTTGAGGGAAGCAGGGAGGATAATCAGACTTGCAAAGGCATCAACAGAGGAAATTATAGCTAAAGGGGTAAAGAAGGGAGACAACGCCTTCTTTAGATATATCAGTGAAAGTAGAAGGAAGGGAGGGGGTATAGTCAGAATAGCAAAAGAAACAGGGGTACACATGGAGGATGATGGTGAAAAAGTGAAGATACTAAATGACTACTTTTGCTCAGTTTTTACTAAGGATAGAGATGGTAGCAGACCCAAGTTAGGGGGAACAGCAGCTCGGGTAAGGAGGTAGACATAGGACCATTCACAAGGGAGAGAGTCTTAGAAGAACTAGGAAAATTCAAGGTAAACAAAGCAATGGGTCCTGACAAAATACACCCCAGGATACTCAGTGAACTGAGGGAAGAGCTGTCAGAACCCCTGGCAGAACTCTTCAACCTATCTTTGGAACAGGGAGTTGTCCCTGAGGAATGGAGAAGAGCCACTGTGGTCCCTCTTCATACGAATGGGAGTAGGGATGTCACGAGTAACCATAGACTGGTAAGTGTCACATTAATTGTGGGCAAAATTATGAAAGCCCTCCTCAAAGAGAGAATCATCTCCTGTCTGGAGGAGAGCGCAACTTTAGATCCTAGACATCATTGGTTTAGGACAGGGAGATCATGACAAACAAATTTAATAGACTTCTTTAACTCTGTGTCCAAGACAGTGAACCAGGGTGGTGCAATGGATGTAATCTATCTAGATTTCAGAAAAGCATTTGACTCCATTCCACACAGAAGGTTGCTAAACAAGTTAGCCAACCAAGGAGCGAGTCTGAAAGTAGTAAACTGGGTGCAAAACTGGCTGAGTGGGAGAATCCAGAGGGTACTAGTAAATGGCACACTCTTAAAGGAAAGGGAGATGACCCGTGGGGTGTCTTATGGCTCAGTATTACATACTGTTCTATTTAGCATCTTCATCAGTGACATAATTGAAGGTTCAGAGGAAAGTGTGTCTGTTCGCAGATGACACAGAGATCAGTAACAGGGTAGACACTCCCGGGGTGTGCAAAGGATGAAGTCTGATCTAAAGAAACTAGAACAATGGTCTGAGAGCTGGCAGCTGAGTTTCAACATGAAAAAGTGCAAGGTCATGTACTTGGGAAAGGGAAATCAGAGGGAGGAATACTTCATGGGAGGAGTGAGACTGGAGGCCACAAAGTAGGAGAGGAACCTGGGGGTGACTATTATGGATAACCTAAAAACAAGCAAACAGTGTGAAAAGGCAGCACTTAGGACAAATGGAATACTGAGTTGCATAGGTAGGAGAATCTATAGCAGGAAAAGGGAGGCGGCACTCCCGCTCTACAGATCTCTGGTGTGGCTGCACCTGGAGTACTGTGTACAGGTCTGGCACCCACATCTCAAAAAGGACATAGATAGATTAGAGAGGATTCAGTGCAGGGCAACTAAAATTATACAAGGGCTACAGGAGACACCATCACTTTTCTGTTTCTCTTCCCCTAACAGCACATAATCCTGGCTGTTTTAAATGCAAATCCAAAGGTGTTCAACAAGTCAGCATCTCAATGACACTGGTGCAGTGCAGAGTAATAACATTCTGCTTCCACTCAAATGTTAATAAATTTGAACATTTTGCTAGAGGCTGAATAGGCCTTTGCCGTTGTGCAAAGTTGTGGAAAATGTGGAATTTCACATACTGATGCAGAATTCTGTGAAAAATGACAACATTCTATAATATACACATATTTTCTGTCTTGCAAGTTTCCGATTTAAAAAACAAACATTCGCTTCACCCTCAGTTAGTTTACATAAAGAATCTCAGTTCACTCTGGGGAATGTAGTAGAATTCATCACAAAATTCTGCCAAGCTTAGTTGAAACAGAATTGCCATTCCCCCAGAATTCCATTGGCAGAATTCTGCATTCTGCACTGCATCAATTTTCACCATTTAAAGCCACTCTATAGGACACATTTCAGGTTAAACACATCACTGACAACAGGACAAAATCAGCACTTTACCTAATCAGTTGCAAAGAGTGTTGTCTAGTACTTGTCTTAGGCCAGACCTGAAACTCAAGATAGGATTTATCAGCTATAGAAACACAATTTAAGAGGTCAAACTCAACTGGAAATCATCAACTTAATAGCATCTTAATTATGGCAATACACAAAGTCAATGATGGAAATTACCTTTTCTGTTGTAAGCTGTTTTGGACCATTCAGCACAAACACAGAAGCCCTTTAGCATGGCTACAGCAGAATGATCAATGATTTGCTCTGCAATTTAGAAGTCCATGTGAGCTATGGGCTGGATTTACAGTGGTCCATTTGCAGGTGGCAAATATGGCAAAGAGAATGAATTCTATTTCCAAATGCCTTGCGGCATTTACTGCACCTCATGCCACATTACTTTAAAATAATGATGTACAGTATGCATCATTATACAGTACCAATTTCACTGCAGCTCATGGCAGATGCACACAATTCTTAGACCACCTTTTAGGTGGTCTAAGATATCTGCATGAGCATCGGGCATGCAGAATGATCATAGGGAGGGGTATCAGAGGGGTATCCTCAACAGGAAGAGGTTGGTGGTGTTGCCACTGTATCAGTCACTGATGAGGCTCCACCTGGAATATTGTGTCCAGTTCTGGAGACTACATCTCAGAGAGGACATAGGCAGGGTGGGGCAATCCACAGGAAGGCAACTAAAGTGGTGAGGGGTTGCATCAAAAGTCCTCTGAGGAGAGACTGAAGGATCTCAACATGTATTTTTTCATTGATCGCTTGCTTGATTTTGTTTGTTTATTGATTGATTAATTGGTTGGTTGGTTGATTGATTTTATGGAAGACGTTGCGCACAAGTGCCCTTTTTCAAAGATGTCCAAATCAGGTAGGTTACAACAGACTGAACAAGATGACAACATACAGAGCAAGATAACTACAAACATCACAGTTTTCACAGGTTACACAGTCAATGTGAGGGGCAACACAAACATTAAACAGTACAGCAACAACTGCAAGGACCATCTGCATGAGTCAGAGTTACAGTGGTAAAAGAAGCAGCAAGATTACTGCCACAGGACAATTGCAAGCCTGTTCCAGAGTCTTAGGCAATACTACGCACAATTACAGTGTATACCCTGGAAGAAAGGAGAGCAAGAGGGGACATGATAGAGACCCACAAGTACCTCACAAGGGTGAACAGGGTGTAGGAGGGGAGTCTCTTTAAAATAAGATAAGCACCAGGACTGGAAAGCGTCCGACAAATCGGGGGGTGGGGGGGTTAAGAGGGATGTAAAAGAGTACTACTTTACTGAAAGAGTGATAAACGCCAGTAACAGGCTACCAGTTGAAGTAGTAGAGGTGAAGACAGTAGGGACTTTCAAGCACACCTGGGATAGACATAGGGGAATATTTGTAAGCAGGCAGGGAGGGGGGGAGGATTGTTGGAGACCTGTTAGGGTCTGCAGAGACAGGCTAAGCAGGGACCATCTAGACAGACTGGGTGGGCCAAGCAGACCTTTTCTACCAACAGATTCTACAGTTCCTTGTTTCTGTCTGAGAGATTGCAAGTTATGGCAGGCTTCATCTTTCAGAATTACTTTTATCTTTTTAAATTTCCCTATTTAAACCTGTAGTGTTCCTTTTTATCTCCATTTAGATCAAACTATTGTATTTCATTGTTTTATTTATTTTTTGCCATAACGTTTTGATATAATTAGAAACAAAATCTACCCAGCCAACTGAATGATTCTTTCAAGGAGGTACAGTAGCAAAAACAAATCAATACTTGTTAGACCAGGTGATCTGGGCAATATACATTAAAGGTCAGGGTAATGAGCTACGAAATAACTTGTTACACCCAGCAGACCTGGGTTTGATTCCCACAACCTCCACTTGCATACTGTGTGACCCTGAGACCTACTGAGGAAGAAACTTAGTTTCTTGAAGTGCCTTTTTTTTCACTGCCCTGGTTGTACCCAGATTTGTAATTATCAGAAATAAAACCACAGATGTTGAAGCTCTACTAAGAGTACAGCTTCTTTTAAAAATGGATACTCTACCAAGAGTGCTGATCCTTCTTCATTTTCTGAGCTATTTCTCTGCTATGGTACCCAGACCTTCAGGAAAAGCATCAATGTGTTTGAATTTCCCAGAGCAACTCACTTAAAATTGCTGTGCTCTTGGGTCGCCCCTGTAAACAGGCCTTGTGCCCAGTGGAACTTACCCGTATACCAAAGAATAAAAACAATTAGAGAGCTAGTGAAATGAAAACAGGCAGACAAGAAAATAATACAAATTCTAAGAAGTACAGTGAAGCCCACTTAAATGCACATCGGATAAGTGCAAATTCTGGATAAATGCACAGATTTGCAATATCCTGATTTTTTTCCTATATTTTCAATGTTAAACTTTTCAGCTAAATGCACACTGTCTAAGTGCAAATTTCAGTTTAATGCAATACTTTCTGTTGTAACCACAAGGTACAATAGGTGCTTGTGTACTGTTAAGTGCACAATTGTCCATTGGCCACTTGACAATTGGCTATTAATGCATTGTAATACCTACCAGAGGAACACTAATTAAGTGATGTAATAACTGTAATTAATCAATTGTTACAAACTGGTTCCTCCTGTTCCTTTTGTTTAACATAAAAGAATGCTTTAACAGCTCTTAGGCTTGAGCAGTTATGTCTGAACCTGCCACACTGCTTACAGCCAGGCGAGATGGAGAAAATTAAAAGTTACTCTCACCCTTGAGCAGAAAGTCCAGTAGATACAGAAGCTTACCAAGCACAATGTCAAATGCGCTGATGTGGCAAAGGAGTATGGTGTGGACATATGTGTCCCATATTTTTGCTTCAAGGGATCATCTAATTGCTGATCCCAATGTTAACCTGTCCCATGTCAAATTACTGTTCCTTCCACCAAACAGTCTTTATTATACAGTCCGTGGACGTGGGCATCATTAGAAATGTTAAACATTTCTACCGATGTAAGGTAACTACTATAGTTTTAAATGTTAAGTGCCTCCTGGGATGACTTATGGCAGGAGACAATTGTTAATTGTTATTGAAAGGTTGGCTTTGCATCAATGGTGATGAAAGTAGAAGACGCAGAAACTGTGGAACTCCTGTGGGGTGAGAACGGGATCCAGACGTGAGTGCCTGTGCTTCCAGAGGGGATGACGGTGGATGAGTTCAGTGCATTTGTGGATATCAACCTAGATGTACCCATGCAAGGTCCAGTTAATGAGGAGGAGATATGCTTTGAAATAAAGGGGGCAGAGGTGCAGCCAGCTTAAGAAGAGGAAGATGAGGAGTCAGAACAAAATGTAAGCAATTGCCAGGCACTCGCTTGTTTACAGCAGCTCCGTCAGTTTGTTGTGCAGAGGGAAAAGCAAGATTTAAGTTTGCTTTTCCAGTTTGAGAGCTATGTTCAGCAGCTGGCTGTGCCAAGAGTCTATACAGAAAAAAATTATTTTTGTAAACAGGAGCAGTGTTATGCTGTTGAGCCTTCTGCTTGTAGATATTGTAAATACTGTGCCATACCTGAGTTCTTTAATGTTCTTTATATTGTAGTTTAAAGGGTTTTTAGTTTTCTATGTGGTTTTTGGTTTATTTTAAAATATAAAAGTCGTGTACCGAATAAAGATCGACTTTTAATATAGCTGGATTATATTGGATTCTATAGTTAATGAGCACTGATAGCGTCATGCGTATCGCATCTATTGTGAACATCGGGAGGAACCACAGAAACTGAAAATCCACTTTAATGCACAGCCCACTTAAATGCACAAAAAGTCAGTATCCTGAGGGTGTGCATTTATGTAGGCTTCACTGTAGTCAGTTGTAACTTTTTATTTCTGAAGTAGTTTTCTTTTTTCTTTTGCTCCTTAGAGAGTCTTCTAAGTGATAGTATTGTGATGGATGTGTGGAACAGCTCTCAGCCTAGCAGCTGACATATCTATCTCTATCCCCCTCACTAACTCATCAACATTGTGATCTCACTGACAGTGACATCACAAGTGACTAACTTGGCAGCTACTGAGTGGCAGTTCCTTTGCAGCAGTGATGTTACAGTCAGGTCACAATGCTGATGATATAGTGGGAAGAAATAGAGATAGACATGTCAGCTGCCAGGCAGAGTGCTGTTCCACACATCACACCTACTAACATCAGGTAAACAATCTTCTAATTAACCAAAGGGAAAACACCTATTCAGATCTTTCCAATCTCTGAAACTATACCCATGACACCTGCTAGTGACTCCCTCCCCCTCATTTCTCTTGCCCTACCAATCCCAGCCCTAATTACCAAAATCACATCTTCTCTCCAATCCTTTACTAAAGAAACCCTATGGTAGGATCTCTTCACTTTTCAATCCCCTCTTCCCATGCAACCACCTCTTCTGTGCCTCCCTCTAAATATTTTTAATCCATGTAACCTCCCCTTCTGCCCCTCCCTCTAGCTATTTTTCAATCCCCCTGTGCTCTCTTAACCCCCCCCCCCATTTTTACAAGGTCCTTTCTCTACCTGCCCCTTTAATCTTGCCCTGTCAGCTTTCAAGCATAGTACCTCTGTTATGCACAGTTGCAGATGTACTTGATATAAATTTGACTTGCTTTTGTTACTTGTATCCAGAACCTTATACACTTGTACTCTCTTGGTAAAATAGTTCCTTTCTTGAATATTATGTATCCAACCTGTATTTGTAAATATTCATGTAACTTGTTCTGTCCCATTTTCGATGTGGAACCTTTGTAAATGAGCTCTCCAGCTGAAAGGTATTAATCCGAGATTTCAATAAATAAATAAAACAAAGTACCTCAGATATAAAAAGTCATGATTGACTGCTTTTAAAAGCTAATATTAGTTTTAGGTAGTACACTAGCTCTTTAACTAAATAAAAATAATACACTACCTTTACAGAATACATATAATAGGCAGTTACTTGAACCCCAGGCTGAACTAGGTTAACTCCCCCAGCACAGTAAGAAATTGTGATTATACTATCCATGTCTGCACATTCCCCATTCTCCTCCTCTCCTTCTCTTCCCTATCCCTCCTCCATGCCTGCCTCTTATCCTACATTGTAGTTGCAGCCTTCCCCATTGATTTGAAGGATTTTTATCATGTGTACTGATGTTTGCCCGTTGTTTATGCTCTGAATTTTTTCTGTCTTTTTTTCACTATATTTATCATCCAAGTACTGTACTAAATTTTTATTATTCAAATCATGTAGGTGATTTAAATTCTTTATTAGTGACTCATGTAGGTTGTGTTGACTTCACTTTTCATTTTCTCATGTATCCCAGTGTCACCTTCACTCACGATGTACCATGGAGTGAGTTGTCCCCAGCTCAGTGTGTGCCCTCCCAGCTAAATAATTTTGAATAAAAAAAATCAAACACTAGCACCTCAAAAACATATGTATATGCTTGGAACCCAATTATTTAAAGCCTTTTTTTGCTTGGTCTGTACTCACTTTTGATGGCTCTGTTCTGCTTTAGATCAAGAGCCATCAAAAGTTATTGTGGAGTTAATGTCATAAAAATGCACTTGAAAATGACCCCCGTTCATGTCACTGGACCACTACATCTGCTTTTCTTTTTTTGTTACATTTAAGAATTACATTGGAGCCATGTTGCACCATCAGCCCATTAATCCTTAGGAACATATTTGTGTTGTATGTGCTAGACTACCATTTGCAAGGAGGCATGAGTTCATTTTAAAAACACAATTATACTGTTCATCAATGACACACACTAATAAGTGTCACTATTTTTTTCCAACTCTGTTACATATAGGCTCCCTGCTGCTTTGCTGGGGCTGGCAGGAAGGCAACTTGGTCCATTGGTTACATCACTGAACTGTGAAAAAACTGGAGATTACAGTTGTGTATCCACCTCAGCCACTGCCTCACTGTGTGACAAGTAGGTTACTTGTACTTGATTTCCCTGTGATTCAGCTCTCCCACCTGAAACATTGGCCAGAATTAGGATCCCAAAGAAAGTATGCTATTGTGTCTCGGTTGGGCTATCCTATATAAATAAATTATATACAAAAAATGCAACTATTTAGGTGTGCAATTGATGTATTATTGTTTTTTGCATTCAGTGTTACTGTACTTATGAGATATTTCTGCACTGGGATATTCAAATGTAGGTGCAGCAGCTGGATTGAAATTGGGTTGCAGAGGGCAAAACAGGACCATAGCTGTAGCTACTAATTAATGAGCTGCATGTCTCAGTTTACATCACACATTACATAGCACACATGTCATATAAAAAAAAATGTATGAGGTGTTGCATATTATGTAGGCAATAAAACATGACAGGGTGTGCAGTCATGCTCTGATATATGCATACCTGGAGAGCATTGTGAGGCACGAGGGAAGCCAAGTGCTTTCAACCACCTGAGAAGTGCATATATTAAGTAGTGACCACACACTTATAAACTGGGTAAACAATTAATATATTGGGGAACAGCAAATAAAAATGTGCAGGCATGCAGTCATTGGGGAATAATGCATTGTCATGTGATGTGTTTGCACCAGTGTTAGATTAGGATATTCTTACCCATTTTATAAGGGTTTTCTTTTTTTACACAACCGAAATGTGTGATACTACATAAGCCCCAAGAGTAAAGCTTGAGTGGTTCATAAAGGTTTTGCACAAATACAGACACAGCAAATTTTTACTACGTTAAGTTGGATTGACATCATAAACTTTGCATTACACATGGCATAGCAAAGTTCCTCAACTTTCCCCCAGCTTTGCTCAGTGAAACCTCACTTTGTATGGGGAAGCTACTCTGTGTGAATAAAGAGGTCCTCACCCAGCATATCCCATCATGTGAGTGGAACAGAACAGGAGTGGAGCATCTGACCTGGAGAAATCTGCAAGACATTCACAGGGCTCTGCAGATCCACAGGACACTCAAAGACTGTAAAGGGACTTATATATTTGGGAAGCAGACATACCCTATTCCATATTGAAGTGCTGGGAAAACAATGTCCAAAAGGACTAGGTATTGTTGTCATCTGCATCCATGGGGACACTTGATACTATATCACTAGCCAAGTGTCTCGGACTATTAACAGGGTGTCACACCAAATGAAAGTGGGGGTAGTATCTAAGTTACCTGACTTTCCAGGATTTACGGAGTTGATCACAGAGGGAGTAAACCTGATGTTTCAGCAGCTGTGGTGACAAGAAGTCAGGCAAAGAAAATCTCGAATGGTGAAGACTCTTTTCATTTCGCTGACTTTGATTCTGACTTGTTTGAGCACAGCTTCAAGATCCGGAAGTCCAGGAAAGAAAGATGATGCCTGAAGAAACAGTGGCAACAAAAGACTGATGGACATAAGGGGTTAACATATGAAAATGCTGGAACGGAATTGATCACTGATTGTGATTTTCTTACAGAACAAGCAAAAAATGTTTCATACTAAGGATTCTACTAGAGAAATGTAAGGAGCGAGAAGGTTTATTTAGCCCAGGAATGCTTCTATGCTAACTCCTTAATTAATTTGAGTAATATGGTATGGACTGACCAGATCTTAAAAAGATATCCAACTTCCTTTTAAATACATTTTTTGCTTTACTTATCACTATATTTAAAGGTAATTTGTTCCAGGGTTGGATTATCCTATGAGTGTAAAAATACTTCCTGGATTTATAATGAAACTTTCTCCCAGTAAGTTGTAAGGGATGCCCTCTGGTGTCATGGTCTTTGAATTCTAGACCTAATTCTGTCATTAGATATGGTCCTGGATTGTTGATGATATCAAAAAGGAACAGTAAATCACTTCTAAGATGACGGGTCTCGAGTGACATAAGAATAAGGGTAGTTAATCTAGCTTGGTAAGGTAAGTTATAGAGTCCCTGTATCTGCTTTGTATAATTTTATTGTACCCTTTCCAGCTGTGAACAGTTAGTTTTTTAAAATGGACACCATAATTGGGATGCATATTCCAGGTTGGGTATAGCATACACTCAATATAAAGGGAGCATAATATTAGGGTTCCGAGACTTTATATTGCATCGTATGGACCAAATAACCCTATTAGTTCTACTGATAACTAAATTTATATGTTCTGAATGCCCTAAATCATTTGATATGGTAATACCAACATCTCTTTCATTAGTTGTAGTATTTAAGATACTATTTCCAAGAGTGTAAGTGGTCTTTGGGTTACTAAAACCCATATGCATAGCTTTACATTTATCAGGGTTTAGTCTCATGCCTCATCTTAAGACCCATTCTGAAACATGGTCTAGGTCTCATTGTATTGTTTCAACCTGATCTGGGTTAGTGCAGGTGCCAATGATTTTTACATCATCTGTGTATTTGATAGATAATGATACGTAGTTTGTGGTAAGATCTAAAATAAAAGCCTGGAACAAACAGGGACCCAAAACTGAGCCCTGTGGCACCCCACTCATAATGGAACCTTTCTTTAGAAAGTTCTCCATTAATAATTACTCTTTGTGTCTGTTTGATAGCCAGTTAATAATCCAGGAGATAATAGTAGCGTTTATATTAAGTTGTGATAATTTTGTGTATAAGGCCCAGTGTGGCATGATGTCGAATGCCTTGCTGAAGTCAATGAAACTGATGTCATAGGGATTTTTTTATCTCATTCTGTGCTAACGGTTTCATAGAAGCACATAATATTGGTGAGACAGCCCTTCTCTTTTCAAAACCTGCTTAGTTCTTGATCTTGTTTGACAAGAATGGGGGAGATAAAAGATTTTATAAGGCTTTCAAATACCTTGCATAAGGGTGAAGTGAGGCTTATTGGCCTGTAATTTTTTTTAACATGACCTAAGGCCTTTTTTTCTACATTGGTATGACATGGGCATACTTCTATTCTGTTGGTACAGAACTGTAATTTATACAGCCTTCAAATAGTATTTTAAAAGGTAGAACAATACAATCTGATAAGAGATATAGTAAATGACTTGCAATGTTGTCAGGGCACAGACTGTTTTTTCCCTTTTGTGCCTGTAATGTTTAAAAATCTGGTCTACAGTAAAATTAATTTGACTTGGACTCTATACTTGGTGTTGGTATGGTTTGATAGGTTTTACTGAAGATCTCGCAGAATTTTTTATTAAATAAATCTGCCATATCTTTCAGATCATTTAATGTGGCATCATTTATTTCTAAAGGTCCTACCTGGCTTGCTGTTTTTTTCAAAGAATTTATGTATGCATAGAACTGTTTCCCATTATTTTTATTTGCAGTTTTGGCCAAATTGTGTTCCCATTCAGATTTGGCCTTCCTAATTTTTTTTCTTACATTGCTTTTGGATTTTTTGAAAGTTGTCCCAATTATATTTAGTTTTTGATTTTAGGTAAATACTGTATTTTTTATTTTTAAGTTTTAGAAGTTTTTTTATACTTTTAGTAAGCCATTTTGGGTTTAGCCTAGACTGATTATATTTGTCTTTGGTAGGAATGTAACTATCCCTTAGCTGATGCAATGTTTTTTTGAAATGTTCCCAGCATTCTTCTATAGTTAAACCAGTCATGCAAGTTTCCCAACAGATTTTGGTTAGCTCCTCTTTTATTTTTAATGGATCAGCCTTATTATACAAGAACATTTTGGTGGAACCAGAATTTGGTATGAATATCATATTTAGTGTAAATATGATGGAGTTATGATCACTGTTACCAATTGGTGAGCTGTTTTTTAACATTACTTATTTCCAAGTGATAATTTCTTAAGACAAGATCCAAAATTCTGCCATCCCTAGTCAGACGTAAAGTGTGTTGTATTAGCTGGAGTTGATTGCATATAGAAAGTAATTTATTCCCCTTACAAGAACTGGCAGTAAGGTCTTTCCAATTTATTTCCCCCAGATTGAAATCTCCTGTTATAAGGTTATTGCCTATAGCGCCTGCATTTTCAAATTCAGAAAACATGGCATCAGACAGATCTGCCAATGAATTAGGTAGCCGGCAGCAAGTACTTATAATTAGAGATTGTGAATTAGCTATAAGTAGATTGATCCATACGGTTTCAGTCTCAAGATCATAACAACAGATTTTATCTGATATACTGTATCTATTTATGCAATAGGCATGGACATAAATCATATGTGATAAAGCTAAGCTACTGTGAGATAAATTCAAAATTTTACATGTGTGCACACATAGTAGACCCATCATCACAGATTTATATACATAGTAGATATGTCACAATCACTCTGGAACTCATTTAGAATGTTCAGCCTCAGTACCAGTACTAACTATATTCAAATGCAAATAACTTTAAAATGAAAAAAAAAAATAGCATAGTGCTGTGAGCATTAAAGTTGTGCAGCACAAAATTATCTACAAAATGAGTGGTATTTCATTTATATATATACTGTATAGACTTTTTTATAATTAGCAAAAAAGAGCAGAAAATGCAATTTTTTGTTCACTATTTTGACAAACATATGCAAAAAAAGATAAGTAATCAAAAGCAAATGTCCCTGCACTGACAGAAAGCATCCCTATTGCATAACTGAAATATACAATGGTGAGCTGTCAGATAAACGATTTATCTACACTTGTGCTGTTTGACCTCAGACATCTCACTCGTGGCGTATGCCACTCATGAGGTTACTGGAGGTCAAACAGCACTTGTGTAGATAAATCATTTATCTGACAGCTCATCATTGTATATCCCTTATACATTTAATGTTGTTATTAATAAATAGTGCAACTCCTCTTTCCTTTCTAATATCTCTGTTTAATTTATATACAGAGTAGCATGATATCTTGATTTCCCGAGAAGCTTTATTATCACCCCATGTTTCTGTAATTGAAATGATGTCAACATCTTCCTGTATTGTTTTTATACATAGTTCGTTGAATTTATTGTGGAGACACCTAGCATTAAAATATAGTACTTTTAAGTGGTTGCTGGTTGGAGGATATTTAGTCTTATGTAGACTAGGTTTTTAGAGAAGTGGGTAAGGACCCCTCCTCCCCCTGCTGAACTTGTTTAAATGAAGGGAGATGCTATTAACAATATGTTTTCCAAGTAGGGAGCTACCCCTGCGGCTGAGGTGAAGCCCATCCCACCAATACAATTCAACTCTGTGTTTGAAGTTCTTCCAATGTGTAATGCAAGTTAATCCCTGATGTAGATACCATTTGCGTAGCAATTCGTTGATAGGTTTCATTTTGATTGTAAGGTGTTCAGTGGCACGGGTAATTGGGAGTATCTCAGATGGACATATGTCAGATCCAAGATCAATCAACTTATTGGTGAGTGGTACAAAATCTTGTTTGATTTTCTGTATAGAATCATAAACTATGTTATTTGCCCCAACATGAATAACTGTGAGTGGGTTATCACCACAATTATTCATAATATCCCCTAGCATAGCTGTAATTTCACTGATTTTAGCTCCCCTGAATGAGGAGCAAGTTCTGTTCAATTTGTCAGGAATGTTTCTCTCCAGGGCTATTTTAAGCAGCTGGGGTTGAAACCAAAACAGGGTGAACCTATGTTTAAAAAATGTAATAGGCTGATGTACAGAGTTTGGGTTAAACCTCAGGCACAGGACCAGATCGAACATTTGGTTATACCACAAAAGTATAGATCTGAGTTGTTACAGATAGCACATGATAGTCCTAAGACTGGTCACTCGGGAAGGGATTGCACCCTTGCTAGATTGCTGTACTGATTTTACTGGCCTGAAATTCATGAAGATGTTGCTACCTATTGCAGTTCTTGTGCTGAGTATCAGAAGGTTGCCCTAGTGACTAAAAAAGACAGGGTGCTCCTGGTGCCCCTACCCTTGATAGGTGTGCCTTTTGAGATAATTGCAGGAGACAGCATGGCTTTGTCACTGGCAGGTCCTGCCAGACCAACCTGGTGGAATACTATGACTGGGTAACTAGACTGCTGGATAAGGGCCATGCAGTGGATGTCCTGGACTTCATTAAGGCATTTGACTCCATGCCACATGGAAGGCTTGGAAGTAAGCTAGAAGACGCAGGGACAGGGCAAAGATGGTGGGATGGGTAGTGAATTGGCTGCAGGGAAGGCAGCAGTGAGTGATGCTGGGTGGGGAGCTCTCATCTCAAAGGGCAGAAATGAGCAGAGTTCTGCAGGGCTTGGTGGTGGGACCATTGTTTTTTTGGGATATTCATTGCAGACATTTCATTTGGCATTAAGAGCAAGATCAATCTGCTTGCTGATGACACTAAGACGGGAACGGTGGTAGATGACCTAGGGGGATGGCGGGGGTTTCAGGAGGATCTGACAAAGCTGTAGACCTTGTCAGACACCTGGTAACTGGGGTTCAATGCCAAAAAGTGCAAGGTGCTGCAGTTTGGAGAAAAAAACCCAAGAAGGAGCTACCAACTGGGTGGAGTGCAACTAGCCATGACTGAAGAGGAGAAGGACCTGGGGGTACTCATTACGGGATCAATGAACAACTCAGCACAATTTAGAAAGGCAGCTGTAAGGGCCAACAGAATGCTGGGTTGTATTGCCAGGAGTATATTCTCAAGAAGGTGATTCTGCCATTGTATAGATCACTAGTTAGGCCACACCTGGAGTACTGCATATAGTACTGGTGCCTGTACCTGAAGAGGGACATTAAATTACTGGAGGGGGTGCAGTGCAGGGCAACAAAGATGATTCAGGGTCTGGGGGACTTACCGTATGAGAGTAAGCTGAGGGAATTGAACATGTGCTTGCAGGAGGAAAGGAGGGACAGGATGGATATGATTGAGACCTTCAAGTATATGACAGCAATAAACAAGGCTGGTACAGAGGGGATTTTCAAAGTAAGGGTGGGGAGGGACACTCGAGGCCATGATATGAGATTGGAGGGAGGAAAGTTCAGGTGGGAGATGAGAAGATACTTTTTTACAGAGAGGGTAGTGGCTGGGTGAACACGTTACTGGCAGAAGTGGTATCCTGCCGAACAGTGGGTGACTTCAAAAGGGGCTGGGACAGGACAAGAGGGAAGGTCACAGGAAGGGAAGGGAGGGAGTGGAAGCTGAGGGAGGGAGGGAGGGAGGAAGGGCAGCTGCAGAATGAGGGCTGCTATCTGCACAATCAAGCAGACTTGATAGACCAGAAGGCCTTTATTTGCTGGCAGTTTTCGTATCTTCGTATGTTCGTACCCCTGAGGGAATCAGGTAAACCTCAGGTGTTGCAGCCAGCAGTCATGGAGAAAAAGGGAACGCAACAACTCCCTATCTGGGGTACACCTAAGTGTCAGCTGATCCTCGGTAGTCTGATAAGTTACCTCCAATTTATGACACTGTAGTGCAATAAATGCTGTAAGATTGTGCTGTTGTATAAGTAGCTGCTGAAAAAATTTAGAATCTCTGGCCAAATTCCTATATAGTGTAGGAGTACAGGGCTATGCTAGGGACATAGTATTGAGAGACAGTAAGCTTGTGGTAGATCATTCCTTAAAGTATCAAGAAGAGATGGGGTACAAGGTAGCAATCTAGAAGGGGCAACAGGTAGTGAAGCAGGGCAGGGAGTAACAAGTTTGGTTCTAGTTGAAAGGCACAAAACAGTTAAGGGAATACAGGTTGTTATCATTGGTTTAGGGTGATTATAGATTTCAGTATGGGGATGAAGTACAGCAGAGAGCTAGTCAGTTGTGGCAACTATGGGGCACTCTTCTCCAGGGTTATTCACTGGAGGAGGGGGCACTGTCCATTCTGCAGGAACTTTGTGGAGCTTCATGCTCAGCTGGTAGCAGCAAGACAACGGAAAACTTAGTTGCTCACTGGCTCAGCTGGAGACCATGCCTCACACCCCCACTTCCCCAAAGGCCCATCCACTGGTCCAAAGGGGGTTGAGAGTAGTGGAGAGGGGGCAAGAGAGGCAGGGTAAGCACAAGGATGTTGACCAGCCACACACCATCCAGTTGGCAAATCATGTTGCACCCCTAGAGGAGACTCGAGTATCTGACTCTGCTGGGGGGACTCTGACTCAATCAGAGTAATGGGCAGGATGACTTGGTGGCATCTGTGGGGACAAGCAGGTGAAATTATTCAGTAGAAACTTAGTTGTCAGGGACTCAATGATCAGGTGATAGAGAGGGTCATGAGAGGGGCTGGATAGAAGGGGGGACGGTCAGGTGCCTTCCTGTTGGATCAACCATCTGGGATATAGACAGGACAGGAAGGATGGCAGAGAGGTAGGGGGAGGGGCATGCTGGTACACTTGGTACTAAAGATGTGGCGAACCAGCCTATGGAGTTGGTGAAGCAGAATGTCCAGACTGGGGGACAGACTGAAGACACACTCTGCCTCCCTGGTCTTTTCTGAGGTCTCCACTGTGTGGCATAGGGAGTGGGCAAAGACTGAATAAGGAGGGATGAGACCAAAGAGTTTAAAGGGTGATTAATGGGATATTGTTTGGAGATGGGGTGCCACTTTGTAGGGGACTTCTGAGACAGGAGGCTCTTCAAAGGTGATGATCTTCACCTGGCAAGAGAGAGGACCAGTACTGTGGTGCACAAGTTTGACATCTTCATTGGATGTTAAACTGACTGCAGGAGAGACTGAGGCTAGGGGAAACACTGAAACAGGAGAGAAGAACCTAGCTAGTACTTTCACTAATCTGGGAGTTTGTAGTACCATAGTGGGAAAAAATAAGGTTGAAGTTCAAACCCTGCTGGTGCATTCCAGGACTGACTGCTGTTGCAGCTGGTTAAGCACCAAACCAGGCAGGCTGCCATTCTCAATGTGATGCTCACCATCTTGGATGTTGCAGGAGGTGTGCAGGTAAGGGAGCCACTAGGCTCAGTGATCATTACGCTATTTGGTTAGAGCTGGTCATTGGGCTCAGAAAGCCCCAGTCAAGGGTGTAGGTCCCTGATTTCAGAAGGGTGGACTTCAGCAGCATGAGTGAGTTGGTCTGGGACACATTAGTCAGAGTAGACAGCATCAGAGGTGTGGAGGAGAGATGGGGCAAATAAGGGGGTGATTCTTGAGACATCTAAGTTATGAATGAGAATGATAACCAAAAGAAACAGGTGCAAGAAACCAAAATGTTTCTCGAAAAATGTCAGGGAAACCACAAGAGTCAAATAAAAAAAAAGCCTTCATCAGATACTAGGAAATGTGGGGGGAGAGGAAGAATGGAGAGAATACCAATTAAGAAATAAGGAAGAAAAGCGGTTAGTGAGTGTTAAATCTATTTTTAGTGTTTCAACCTGTAAGTCACTGTCCACTTCAGCAGCAATTTTAGTGTCATCTGCAAACTTGATGGTAAAATTAGATACTTTTTTTTTATTTATTATGATCTAGGATTGACATCTTTGAGCTAACAGCTGGTTACATAGATTCAACTTAGCAGCTATATCAGTAATAAAGACAGTGAACTGGACCGGATCCAACACTGACCCCTGCAGCACCCCACTGGTTACTGGACCAACTCCAGACTGGTATCCTCTGATTCGTACACCCTGAGTTCTGTTCCTCAGCCAAGCCTCAACCCAAAACACAGTGGTGTCATTTATTCCCATAGCATACATTTTCTCTATAATAATAGAATGTGGGACCTTATCAAATGCCTTACAGAAGTCCAAATAGATCATATCAACAGGGGATTTCCTTTCTAGTAAGACACTTACTTTTGTAACCCTTAGGTGGCACTATCCCAAGGGCTACTACCCCTGCCTGCTTGGCTAGTTGCAGGTTAAGGGGCCTAGGTTCTGATATGGGTGCCTCCACCTGGAGGTCAGGGTTGGTAGTGGTCAAGCTGACCTGGGGACAGCCCTTTGGGACACTGTAACCCCCCTTTTCCCCTTCTAGTGGCCTGAACAGTACACAATAATCACTTTCACAATGACCCTTATTCACCCGGCAATTACCCACTCTGTTTGCATGCACTTACCACTAGGGCTGGTTCCTCTAGCTTGACCCTGGGAACCCCCTGTAAAACAAGGTTAAGCACATCGAATACCAACAGTATAATACTCTGTGCACAAACTGGAACCACAGTCAGGTTAAATGCAAACAAAGTTAAATCTGATTTATTCAGGGGACTTGAACAAGGGAGGGGCATAAGCAGGTTGATTTGCTTAAAAGCTATATTAATCAGACAGTTATGCATGCAGTTCAGAGTCCCTACACAGTCACACACTCTGGGTATCCTGCTAGGAAAACTGTGGGCTAGCCAGGAACATTGCAGCTGGTTGGGGCCCTGTGATGGAAGAAAGCAACATGCACAACACACACTAGTTGTAGTCCAGAGCCAGAGAGCTCAGTTTGTGAAAGAAAAGGCAAAAAGGCAATCAGATGACAACACTTTTAGATTTAGCTGTTGTTGCAGGGAGCTACCCTGATGTTTACTCATGATACCCAAAACTGAACACAGGCAGGACAAAATTGAGACTGCAGACTGTAGAGCTGGAGTGCCCAGAGAAGCAGGGCCCACACGAATCACTGAGGCATCATTCCTGTTCAAGGCGTTGAGCAGGGGGCTGATCCCCAGGCCGGTCTCTCGTTGATGACTTTCTCTGCGTAGCAGGTATTCTGGCTGGGCCAGTGTGTCAGGGCTCAGCCAAACAGAAATGGATATGGATTCAGTCCGTGGAGCTGGATACAGCCTCCAGCAAGCAAAACACAGTTCAGACACACAGTGGGGAACCAAATCACAACCCACTATAAGCACACAGCACATTCACATGTAAGGAAATTCCACTGTAGCAGGCAAATGGCTGTCCGGTCTCAATTTCAGAGTCTCTGCACAATCTTGGAGATCAGAGGTAGCTGGAAGTCCTGACAGGCTGATCGTATTCAACAAATCTTGGGTCTTCTTCAGGTTAAAGCCTTGTCACAATTCAGTGGCTTAATTCGCTCTCCATGTTCGATTCAGTCCGAAGAAAAACACAAGTTCCCTCTCAGGAACAG
This sequence comes from Neoceratodus forsteri, assembly GCA_016271365.2. Lineage (NCBI taxonomy): Eukaryota > Metazoa > Chordata > Ceratodontiformes > Ceratodontidae > Neoceratodus > Neoceratodus forsteri. The sequence continues at coordinate 677,713,625 of CM028132.1, forward strand.
CAGGCAGGCATGCAGGCCAAACTCATGCCTTTCCACAGCTCTCCTGTGTGAATCCACTATGGATTGCTGCTTGAACTATCTTGAGCTGTTACTTCTTCACTTCCCAACTCAGATCTAACTGAAACTGCAAGCAGTGTGGGACTTTCCCCAAGCTCCAAAAGGTTCGGTTGGCTGATCTGTCTCTCAGTCACAGCAAGGGCTCCCCCTCCAAGTTATTTTAGGTGCCAAAAGCCCAAAACTACAATTCCTACAAGTTTTGGCCCCACCAAGCCCCTGTAGGCAGGCTCCATTTTAGAGTCCCAAGTGTACTGATTGGCCCATTCTGCAGTCCAGGACCAAGCTGATGGAAACAAACAGAACTGTCTATGTTGCAAAGAAGGCAGGTTGGAATAAATTGCAATATTATTACTACTCTAAAAAATGATCAGCAAACAAGTACATTTTCTAACAGAGCTCCTTTTCAGATTAATTTTGACTGCATTCCAGGCAGCTCTTAAAGAGACAGTTCATAGAGGCGATACAGGCACTGTCTGGCAATCACATTTAAACTGTTAAAATGCAGGACACCAGCCTGGCAGTGAGCATTTAGGCAAGCTCGAGGAAGACTTTTCGGGAACCCCCATTTGTAGTGGGGTTCCACTTTGTCATAAAATACCAGGTTGTTTGTGAGGCAGGACCTTAGATTTTTGAACCCATGTTGTGAATTATCACCCAAGTCTTTGTATACAATTTACTAATTTGTCTTTAATCAGTGATTCTAGAATTTCACCCAGAATACTAGTCAGGCTTATTGGTCTATAATTAGTCATATTGTGACGGTCCCCCTTTTAAAAAAATGGTACCACTGTTGCAGTTCTCCAGTCTATTGGAATTTCTCCTGAGCTGATAGACATATTGCAAATCCTATGTAAAGGGTCTATCAGCCCTGAAATCAGTTCTTTTAATAGTCTGGGATGAAGTTTATCTGGACCAGGTGATTTATTTATTTTGAATTTTATTAGTTTATCCCTTATTTCATTTTTGGAGGATTCTAGTGGCATTTCAGGTTGGGTTCCATTATGTAATGTTCTAGTTATGGATTGCCCAGTGTTGAATACTGAAGAAAAGTACCCATTACATTTCTCTGCCATTTCCTGAGGGTCTGATACCTCAGTATTTTTAATTTTAAGGGGTCCAATGGATCTGTCTATGCTTTTCTTGTTAACATACACGTAGAACATTTTTCCACCATCATTAATATGGGCAAGCCTAAACTCAGTTTTTTTATTTTCCTCTTTGATGTTTTTTCTTTTTTTTTACATTTCTTTTGGGTTCTCTTATACATGTGTTTATTGTATTCATTATTCTCCCTTTTTAGGGCCTGATAAGCCCTTTTTTGATGACTAGGAGTTTTTGAATCTTACTAGTTAGCCACATGGGTGTTTTCTCTTTTTTATTGTAAAGTGTTTATTTGGAATATAATTATTCTCCAGTTCAAGTATTTTATTCTTGACTCTGGACCATAGTTGTTCAGGCAAGGTAGGTGCATTGTCCCATTCCCACTGATAAAGTTCTTGTTTAAGCAGATTCATGCTGGCCAGTTTGTAGTCTTTGATTACTGTAAGGTACTACCTCTTTATAGATCGTTGATGAGGCCGCACCTGGAGTACTGTGCCCTGTTCTGCAGTCCTTATCTCAGTAAAGATAAGGACAGGCTAGGGATGGTGCAGCAAAGGGTGACTAGGATGATTCATGGACAGCAAGGCAGATTTTATGAGCATCAGCTATTTTATGAGGATCAGCTAAAGGCATTATTCATGTACTCACTGGAGACCAGATCAGATGGGGGACATGCTAGAGACCATAGAGTTCCTGAAAGGAATAAACAAGGTGAACTGCAGAGAACTATTTAGCATGAGTTACAGTTCAAGGACAGGGGGCATGAGTAGAAACTGATGGGAGGGAGATTCAAGAGGGATATGAGAAAGTTTTATTTTACAGAAAGGGTGGTAGAACCATGGAACAGTCTGCCAGTCAAGGTTATGGGCACCAAAACCATAAATGGTTTCAAGTATGGCCAGGACAGAGTAAAGGCTACAGTGGTTACTCAGAGTGGTAGTAGAAGGAAGGGGAATGGGGTGGATAGTGAGGGCTTTTACTCTGTATGGATAATAGGTCCTGGGGTTTGATAGGGAATTGCGGGCATGCTGGATGGATCATTTGACTTTTTCTGCTATCACTGCCTGTCTTTCCATGTTTCTATGAAGTTTATAATTTTTAAATGTTTAAAAAGAAGAGGGGAGTGGGTTTTAAAACAGTTACAGTTCTTTGGGGTTATGGGATTTGTGCATATTATAGACATTATGTTTCACTAAACTTCGTAGGGATGGAGGGGATTGCTATGAGGGTGTTGGATAGGGGGGTATGATTTTTGATGGTTGTGTTGAGTGGAAGTATTTGGGCAACATATATATGTGGGTGGGAATGTTTTCATTCTTTGAACAAGAAAACCGGATGAAGTGCCACTCTGTATGGTCTCCGCCTGACAAAGTGCCTGCTTTAAATGGTAAAAAACTACACAAAGTGTAATTTTACTAGTAAAGTATCACTTGGTAAAATCCACTCTTTTTTTACTGCTCATTTGATTAGATTGGTGTCTATGTGGTCTGATCCAACTCATTTTGCTGGGTTGCTATCCTGTAATGTTTTGAGTGTGTTTTTGAAACTGATAGAAGAATTCCAAGATTTTCATTTGTTGTTGTGCAGTGGGTGATGAAGGCAGTAGGCTACTAGGGGCACTGACTATGCCATAAGTGCCAGAGAGTTGTAATCTCTTCAGGTTAAGATGTGAGATTGTTTCTGATTCATTTTTTCCCCCACAACTGCCACAGTCCCACTCCTTCGGGCTCTCACGCTGGACCTTCCCCCATCTGCACAGACGGCATCAGCAATCATTGCTTATTGCCCATTAGGCCCGTAGGTCTGACCCATCAGGCACACTTGTTGTTTCCAACCACTCTCTGGCAGTGGGCTTAACCAGGGATGTCAGCAGGAGGGGCAGGAGTGGTCCATGCTGCATGACCTGGGGCAGTGTAGGGGAGCCAACCAGAGGCCATCATCCAGCCCACAGCAGCCATTTTTCAGTTTTTTCCTTGTCCCGCCCACTCCCTCTGTCCCCTATTGGCAGCATGTGCTCACAGCTGGCCTGGGTGGAATGCCTGACAGCATGTGGTCACCTATGCCATAATTGGCACCCCCACTAGCCACCACCAGGAGCCATGAAAGAGTGATGCAACAGCCTCCCTCCCTCCCAGGAAGAGAGCGGCCATGAGATACTCTTGAGTCCTCCCTGCCAGCTTCCGCTTCTGACATCCTATGCTCGGGGTGTGAACCCAGATCACCAGTGTGCCACAGCGATCCCTATCTCTTGGTGCCATGGAGTCAGCCTCTGATTGATTTTTAATATAAAATTTGACTCAGTGGCAGTGGGTAAAGGAGCCTTGCACCTTTACGTCCACAAGCTTTACTTACTGGCCTATGAAAAATACATTTTTGTAGCTCACTCCTGTTTTTAGTAGACAGATGTTCTGTTCACCAAAAACACAACCACAATTGGTATTAATTGGTCCCTGTCATAGAGGCATAAGTCAGGAAGCATATGCAGAACAGACAAAGTTATACAATTTGCAAGTAGTGTTTCAGTATTATCAATAGCAATAAAATAAAAATAAATAAATTGTGCAGAACAGCTTTTCTTAAAGACAATAGAAACAAACCAAAAAAAACAGTTCTTATCTGAAAATCTCTTTAAAATCTCCAGCTCTATCTCTAAACAACACATTGCTGTCTTTTTATAAGATGTCTTTTTCTGGCAATTCAGTTCTGCATCCTGTTCTTGTATGTTACATCTCCTGTTTTTCACAAAATGTACCAGAACTTTATCAAATTTCTTCTCTGTGTCCAACCTGAAGGCAGTTAATCTAATCTTTAACAGGTGATACCAATTAATATAGTTTGCCCCAGAGTTAGTTTCTTGTTGATAATTCTGTGAACAAGCATGTGGAGTTCAAAGTGCAGCTCAAGGTTAACCACTTGTATTACAGATTGCCATTTTTTGGAAAAAAAAAAAGCTTTCTGCAATCATTCAACAATACAATCATATACATTTGCAAACTAAGAGATCCCATTTTCACATACAGATTCATATATATATATATATATATATATATACATATATATATGTAATAATGCATGTGGAAGTGTGGTTAATGAGGATTTTATGCACACCTGAGGTGTGTGATGCCTTTGCCCTTGGGGTATATTAGGGCATCACATACCAAGGGTGTGCATAAGATCCTCATTTAATCACACTCCCCATGTTTTATTTTTTTATATTTACTGGTTGATATTGTTTACAGCACAAAGATATATGGTGGGGGTGAGGGAGGTAAAGAGATGCATGTAGTGGTTCTTAGCTAATAAAAAAATGTTTATTTCTTTAAAAAGTTGCAGGCTGACAGCACTCTTCTTGTGCTGCCACTGGCTCACTGCCCTGACCTGGAGTGAAGGAGATTGTTTCATGAGGTTGGAAGTGGTGGCAGAGGAAGGGAGGGACTTTCAGGCAAGGGAGCAGATGGCAGAAGGGGGGCCTTAGAATGCCAAATGCTCTGGCACACTCTTCTGAGACTAACGGTCTCCTCAGATGCGACTCTTCAGCACGCCACCACCAGGGGACTGGAAAGTTTTACTTTAAAAAAAAGTGCACCAAAATAACAAAAGGGGTGAATAGTCCATGTCATGGCACTGGAAGAAGCAGGAACTGCCTCACCACTTTCAGACCGCCACACCAAGGGGTGAGAGGCGGATGACAGGTAAGATTTTAAGTACTCTTATTGACCTGTGTCCCCTCTCTCCCTCACAGCACCATGGCGATCGGACTTCTCTTCATATTTACTGGTTGATATTGTTTATCACCAGCTTTCAGTGAGAGATGCTTGGGCAAACTCTGTTATTCACAGTTCATTATTCACATGTGTAAATAATGGAGTTTGCCAGCCACTACCAGCAGGTGACAATTTCAACCAGTAAGTACATATTTTTTAACCACAGAGAAGCAAGGGAGAAAGAAAAAATAGAAACAGCAAGAGAAGAAAGGGAGCTAAAAAGGGCAAATTGTGGGACTATTGAAGTGGCCAATTCCTAGGTGCCACAAGGAAAATTTGATTGAAAGGTAAGGGACAAACAAGTGATAGAATAGGAGAGGATAGAATAGATCCTTGCCTTTAACTCTCTCAGTATAACAAATGGGACAGAGTCTTAGCCCAACCCTGTCACATACCCCCGTCTTTACGAGGGAAACTTTTTTCTTTAAAAGTACAGGTTTTCAAAACCTTCTCTTATTTTTCTTTTAATATTACCTTATAATATTTACAGTTCTTTGCATATGCCGTATCCCCTTTTTCATCACACCTATTACAGCTAAAAACATTTTAGTTTAGCACACACATTTTTTTAACCATCTGAATTCTCACTTCCCGAGCCATATCTGGACAGAAAACCAGCACTGGCATGCTCCTTTCGGGATTTGTGCATTACTTTGAATGTAAATGGCTGTAGTGCCAGGTACCACATTGTGATTCTAGGATTTTTATCCTTTATTTGATTAAGCCAACTGAGAGGATTGTGATCTGTTATAAATACAAAGGCAGCTCCTAGCAAATAGAAACATAGAATTTGATGGCAGATAAGGACCGCTTGGCCCACCCAGTCTGCCCATTTCCCTACCTACTGGATAAGCTGCAGATCCTAGTTAACCAGCAGCCTACTTCTTCCTACCCCAACCCCCTAGAATTGCCTTATGACTGTCCCATGCATGCTTGAATTCCACCACTGTTTTTGACTCCACAACCTCCTCCGGAAGGCCGTTCCATGCATCCACAACCCTCTCTGTGAAAAAATACTTCCTTAAATTACCTCTGAGCCACCCCCATCTTCAAATTGTGCCCTTTGTTCTTGCACACCTCTTTTTTTGAAAGATGCTACCCTCTTGGACTTTGTTGATTCCCTTGAGGTACTTGAAAGTTTCTGTCATGTCCCCCCCTCTCCCTCCTTTCCTCGAGGCTATAGATATTAAGCTCCTTAAGTCTCTCTTCATATGTCTTCTGGTGCAGACCCTGCACCATTTTAGTTGCCCTCCTCGGGACAGCTTCTATCCTGTCTATGTCTTTGCGGAGATTGGGTCTCCAGAACTGCACGCAGTACTCCAGATGGGGTCTGACCAGCTATCTGTACAGAGGGATAATAACTTCTTGTTTTCTACTGGTGATGCCTCTCCCTATGCATCCCAGTATCCCCCCAGCCCTCCTTGCTGCCCTCTCACATTGCTTGCCCACCTTTAGGTCATCTGATATGACTACTCCCAGGTCCCTTTCCATTTTTGTTGTTGTTAGTATCTAACTTCAGGGACTCTTTTGTCCATTTCACAACAAGGCATTCTTTTTATCTATGTTGTGTAGTTTCCTACTGATATACAAAATAGGATGTTCCTTCCCATCTGTGGTCTGACTCAAGACTGTACCTAGGCCTACCTGTGATACATCTGTCTGTAACAGAAATTGTTTTTCAAAGTCTGGACTTCTTAAAACAGGGCTGAACATAATGTAGCCTTGATGGCACAAAAAAGCCTTATCACACAATGGGGACCATTTCACATTATTTGGGTACAGCTTTTTCATGAGTTCAGGAAGGGGAGTAGACAGCTGGGCAAAGTTGGGAACAAATATCCTGTATTAACCAGCCAGACCTAAAAATGTCTTGACATGTTTCTTTGTTTTAGGGACACTACTATTAGCTACAGTTTCTATCTTAGAAATCTCTAGCTTTACTTCTGCATTTCCCCAAATATAACCCAAATATTTTGTTTCCTGCATGCCTAATGTGCACTTTGTAGGATGAATGGTCAGACCAGTATTTTTGAATACATTGGATAACTGCTTGTAGGTGTTCCAGGTGGCTTTTCCAGTCTTGACTGCACACCACCCATTATCCAGGTAAGCAGCACAGTAACCAGTGTGAGGGGCTAGAATTACATCCATGTACTACTGGAATGTAGTGGATGTACCACATAAACCAAACAGCATGGTGCTGAACTAACAGAATACAGCTGAAGTGAAAAATGCAGTTTTGTCTCTGGATTCCTTAGCTATTGGAATTTGCAATTAACCCTTGGTGAAAGTGAGGTTACCAATGTACTTGACACTTCCCAGTCTGTCCACCAGATCATCTATCCTGGGTATAAGGTAGCTGCCAAATACAGACACTTGATTACGTTTTCCAAAATCAAGGCAGATTCTTACACCCTCGTTATTTCTATTTACAGCCATCACTGGCGATGACCAAACACTTCTCAATTCTTCTGTGATACCCAGCTCTTTCATTTTTTTATATTTCCTTAACCACATCTGCTCTTAATTGCTCTGGTATTCCGTATGTCTTTTGTCTGATAGGACATGCATTCCCTGCCACTGTTACATGCTTGGCCCTTTGTGCTCAGACTGGCACTGTACTAAAAGTAGTGTCAAATGTCTGTACTAAGTTATGAATTTCTGCAGTTTGCTCTGTGGATAAGGACATTTTCACTTTTACAGCACTGGAAGTTACAGTCTGTTCCAGTCAGTCATAAGCTACATCAGTATCTTCATCAGTTTCTGGTAAAACTAACAAAGCATTCTTTTTTGTTTTTCCAACCAATTTTTAAAGGATGTTAGTATGGTAAATCTTCATAGGATTTTTCCTAACATGGGTCTCAGTCTCGTAGGTAACTGTACCAGTATATATAACCACTTTATATGGCCCTTGCCACTTCATTAACAGTTTGCTTTCTGTCATTGGTAACAGTAACAAGACCTTTTCACCTGGCTCTGCTGTCTTTGGGCTTCCTCCTGATTACTGTGGGCAATTTAACATATTTTGGCAGCTTCTTTTTCAGTTCACACATATACTGTAAATTGTAATAGATTCTTTCTGAGCAAGCTTATCTTCCCATATTTCTTTTATTACATCTAGTGGTCCTCTAGGTTGTCTGTCATACAACATTTCAAAGGGTGAAAAACCAGTTGATGCTTGTGGCATTTCCCTGTAAGCAAAATGCAGGTAAGATAAGTATTGGTCCCAATCTTTTCCTTCACCTTTCACAAACCTTTTTAACATGCATTTTAGGATTTGATTAAAATGCTCAGCAAGATGGTCTGTCTGAGGGTGATAGGGGGAGGTTCTTATGGCAGTGGTACCTAGTAGTCAGTACAACTCCTTCAGCAGTGCAGTACAAAAATTACTACTCTAATCAGTAATAATCTCTTTAGACAAGTCCAACCTGCTGAAAATGTTCGCAAGCACTGCTGCCACTTTGGGGGCTGTGACAGTTCGCATTGGCTTGGCTCTGGGTATCAAGTAGCATAGTCACATAGTATCAACATGAATCGATTATCCTGTTTACTTTTGTCTAAAGAACTTACCACATCCTTTGTAATTCTCTCAAAAAGCACATCTAACAAGGGTAGGGGTACCAGGGGCACCTTGTCTTTTTTTAGTCACTATGGCTACTTTCTGACATTCAGCACAAGAACTACAATAGGTAGCAACAGGCTCAAGAATCCCAGGCCACTAAAATCTGTTCAACAATTTGCTAAGTGTGCAGTCCCTCCCAGAAGAAACAGCCAGAGGATTATAATGTGCGAGCTGTAACAACTCACTTCTATACTTCTTTGTTATGACCATTTGTTCAATCTGTTCTTTTATCTGAGGATTAACCCAAACTCTGTACAGTAGCCCATTCCATTTTTTAAACATTGGTTCACCTTGTTTCTGTTTCACCACTAGCTGCTTAAAATAACCTTAGAAAGAAACATCATTAATTTGCTCAGAAAGAAAATCATAATCAGCTATCAATTTAGTTTCAGCATTTTCATATATCAGACCCTTATGCCCATCAGTCTTTTGTTGCCACTGTTGTTTCAGGCATATTCTTTCTTTCCCGGACTTCTGGATCATGCACCTGGGGTCAAACAAGTACAAATCAAAGTCGCTAAAAGGAAAACAGTCCCTAACATCTGAGGTTTTCTTTGCCTCTGCTCTTGTTATCACAGCTGCTGACACAGCAGGAATTACTCCCTCTGTGATTAATTTTGAAGAAGAGAGTATTATCTCTCGAAAGCTAGTCTCAGAAATCATTTTGTTAGTCCAATAAAAGGTATCACCTGCAACATATTTGTTGTTTTTTTTATCTCTACATTGTTGACTTGACTGACATGGCTACCACATTTCTACTTTGATTAACTTTGCAAATCTTGGAAAGTAATTTCCAGTAATTACAGGTACAAGTAAGTCTGTTACTACCCCCACTTTCATTTGGTGTGACACCTCACTAATGTTCAGAGTCACTTGAGTGGTGGGATAGTATCAAGTGTTCCTGTGGATGCATATGACCCCAGTACCTGGTCCTTCTGCACAGTCTTTTCTCAGAACGTCAGCATGCGCTAGGGTCTGTCAGCTTTCTGAATCTATAATTCCCTTCTTGGTCTTGTCTCCCACATTGATACCTGTTAATTACTTGCCCCAATTTGCTTAGGCCAAATTTTCTCCAGTGTTACCCTCCTTATTTTTATGGCAGTTTCTTGCAGTATGGCCTAGTTTATTACAGTTACAGCAAATGAAGTATTTGGGTGCAGCTTTGTTACCCCCATCAGAGTTTTTATCTGATCTGGAGTTAAATCGGGAAAAAGAGGGTCTTACCATTGCTTGGCTGTTACTTTGTTGCTGCGGTGTCTGTCTGGCGATCTGATAATCCTTAACCAAAGAAACAGCCTTTTCCCCACTTTCTGGTGGTGCTGTTTTACCCAAAGCTGCACATCTATAGGAAGGATGTTGAGGAATTACTCCACTGCAAATGGGTTGATAATCTGTGGGGCTGTTTTGCTCTCTGGTTGAAGCCATTTAATAAGGAGTTGTTTGAGTCGGGTGAAAGTTTCTCAAAGATTGTCAACTGAGTGGTACATCAGGGACCAGAATCTCTGCCTGTAGGTTTCTCCTGAGTTGTCATATCCTTAAAGGAGTTCTCTTTTCACAAGGTTATAGTTTTCTGACTGTGCAGTGTCCATTGCTATAAGCAATCTGGGTTTAACCTGTCAGATAAGGTAGTAGGTTTAATTGGTTTTATTTACTGAGTGTCCTTTCCAGGAGGCTCAGGGCACTGCACAAATCAGGCAAGTAAAATAATTACCGTACACACAGTATGATACAAACAGTAATAAGACCAAAATAGGATAATACAATATTGAAAATCATGAAATGGGTAGAAAGAATTCTGAATTCTGATTGGCCGAGAGCTGCTTTCAGCTGGGCCGTTATCCTAGCACAACAGCCCAGCTGAAAGTATAATGTTTGAAAATGCATAACATGTGCTAAAGATGACCCATTTCATAATTGCAATAAGGCACTCAAGGGGGTGTGTTATGGTGGGCTAACAGCCCTTCTCAGGTGGTGGAAGCCCTCGGCTACACCTCGTGCTTCATCCCACCCCAAGGTGAACTGTTATCCCACCATAACACACCCCCTGTCATGCTTTATTGCTTAATTCAAATGCCTGTCTAAAAAGGTGTGTCTTCAGGCCTCATTTAAATACTTCTACTGAGGGTGCAAGCCTCATTGCCCATTGCTGTTTTGGCCATTGGCAGGCTATGGCAACTCTTTCAAAAGTTGTCAGGTATGCTTCGATATCATCCATAGGACACAACTTTGTAAGTTTAATGTCTTTTAAGTTGTTTGTATTTTGTTGATGTGCTGGACTGATACCAGATCCTCCAGCTTTGATAGCTTTTATTTATTTGTTGAGTTCTTGTTGACCAGGTAGGTGTACTAGACAAGAAAAATGCCTATTTTGAGGCACGAACCAGGAAGTTACAAAGACAATAGAAAATTGCAAAAAAACAGCAAATATCACAGCATTACAAAAAGCAGAAAAACAGAGACACAATATGCATCATATAAACATAGTCACAAGGAGCAGGCTCAGGTCGAAAGCTTGGATTCAAGCAGCAGTGAGAAATAGTACAAAAACATGATACAGCCCAGCCAAAACTCAGTGTCACAAATGGGTTAAAGGTAATGACAGCAGTAGAAAATGGTGAGAGATATAAAAAGCAGTACAGGTTGTGAATATTGAAAAGTTGTAGTAACAAAAAAGAGTCAAGTACAGGAACATCTTGCAAGGCTTCCAACCATCACTGCCCATGCTACTGCATCTTTTCTCTTCTCTGCTGCTTCTCTTCTTTGCTTCCCAGTCTCTCTTTGTCATATAGATATAGCCCACTATTTGAAGAAGACAGACATGCTTTCAGATTCTGTCCCTGCCTGTTCTTCTTCTTCCAACACTTTTGCCAGCCATACAGTCTCAGTTTGGAGTTTTGTTTCTGTTTCTAGTTTGGCTGCTATTCTTCTAGTAACCACCCCTGGGCTTGCTGTTGGAGGATCCATGCCTTTCTTCTATGCTTCCCCACTACCAGGTCTAGTACCCACACATAAAGCTTCAGACATAGAATATGCACAGCATAAATCCCACTTTGTCTGATACTAACTGTCGTAGTGGCATAAATCAGGAAGCATAGGCAGACCAGGAGAAGTTATAAAATTTGCAAGTAGCATTAATCATTATCAATAGCAATACAATAAAAAAATTTAATTGTACAAGATAGCTCCTCTTAAAGGCAGTACAATCAACAACAAAAAAGCAGTCCTTCATCTGAGAGTTTCTTTAAAATCTCCAGCTCTTGCTGTCTCTAAACAAAACATTGCTGTCTTTTTAAAAGATGTATTTTCCTGGCAATTATGTTCCTCATCCTGATCTTGGAAGTTACATCTCTGTTTTTCACAAAATGTACCAGAACTTTGTCAATTTCTTCTCTATGTCTAACTTGAAGGCAGTTAATTCAATCTTTAAGAAGTGCAACCAATTAATAGATTTTGTTCCAGAGCTAGTTTCCTGTTGATAATTCTGCAAGCAAGCTTACAGAGGTCAAACTACAGCCAAGGCCTTGATTTTTCCACAGTTCCACGGCCGCAGAGATTGAAGTGGAATTTAATGTAAACCACAGAAAATCCATGGCATATTATTCCACGGTTCACATGAACTGCGGAATATTATTCCATGGTTTACAGGAACTGCAAAATGTTATTCTGCGGTTTACATGAACTGTGGAATATTATTCCGTGGTTTACGTGAACTGCAGAATATTATTCTGCAGTTTACATGAACTGGGGAATATTATTCCGCAGTTGGCATCAAATGCAGAATATTACTCTGTAGTTCATACTGAAGAGTCAGTATTTAACTCGCCAGCGGGCACAGCAGTACTGCTCGCGATGCTGACAACCTGATTGTGGGAATGAGCCTGGGAAGTTGGAAGCGCAGCCGGGTGGAGGAGGATCGAGCATCCTATGGACTGCTCTCCTACTCTGGAGGTGGGGGTGAGGAAGTTGCCAATGTTCAGGTAACCCCTCATGGTAGCCTGGGATATGACAGCTGGGACTGGCTACTTTTGGGAGGCATGTCAGATGTACAACATGCCAGCTCAGCATCATTGTACAACATGCCTCCTAGGGAGAAAATGGTAAATGTACATTCCACCACCATGTGATGACATCTGCCCCCACACTGCAGACCCTGCACCACCAACTGGGCTCTCGCTTCTGTTCTACTGTTCAGTCTCTGTTTGGGGGGGGGTTGGCCGGGGGTGTTCTGGAGTGAGGTAAGTCCTTGGGTGTGTGCCGGGACTGAGTGTGTGTAGATTAGACTGTTGGGGGCTGGTGGATGGGGTGATAAAGCATAATAAAAAAAAATGAAGAGTCACTGTAAAGTGTGAGTAAAGCAAATCTGCAGCTTACATTAACTCTGACCAAGGAAAATTATTCCAGGGATCATATATACCTCAGAAAACTATTCCACAGTTTATATTAAATTCTGCAGAATGCTTTTTGGAATTCTGTGTAATTTAAAAACAAAAATCTGAAAAATCATTTTGAAACAGCCCCTGACCATTAATTTGTCTGATAGGACTTTACCTTAAAAATCTAAACAGATAAATCCCCCCCCCCAGCTCAGCCTTACCACTCTCCCTACCCCACCCTGAGAATCTCCATGAGTCCCCTTATTTGAAGTAGAAATATTTTGATCAGGTCCCATACTGTGCTACAATCCTCATCCTTCTAATTTCACCGCTGGCCTGAATTCTGGTTTCATATCCCAGAAGTGCTTTGAGCACAGGTGCACAAAGCACTACTGGAAAGAGAAACTGGCATTCTGGCCTAGTGGTAAAACTAGAAGTACGAGGATCACTGTGCAGTGTGGAAGCTTCTAAAAATATTACTCATTCAAATTTGGTGGCCCTAGGGATTCTCAGGCTGGGGTGGGGGATGGAGCTGAGCTGGATGGGATGGAGTTTTTACCTTCTAATACTAAGAACTCAGGAATTAATTGACAACCTTCTCTGATTTGTAGGCCCCTGACCAAAAACTAACATTTTTCCCCTATCTGGGTGCTCGGGGAGGGGGATTGCTGACTGCTACCGAAGCTCCCAACTGCCACCACAGAATTTCCGTAGAAATAGAAAACTAATGCTGCAGAAGTTCTGCGGCAACAGGGGGACTTGCTGCAGAATTTAGACCCAAGTTGCTACAGAAAAAACGGGACCTTGACTACAGCTCAAGGTCAACCCCTTGTATTACAGAGTGCCATTTAAAAAACAAATAGTTTTCTGCAATCATTTCAACAATGTAACTATATACATTTGCAAACCAAGAGATCCTAATTTCACAGTATATATGTTTACCCATACAGAAACAAGGGGAGAAAGAAAGAAAGCGAGGGAGGGAGGGAGGAGGAAGGAAGGAAGGAAGGAATAACGGGGAAATTGTGGGACCATTAAAGTTGCCAATTCTTAGGTGCCACAAGGAAAAATTTGATTGTGCAATCAGACAGGTAAGGGACAGGCAAGTGACAGAATAGGAGAGGATAGACTAGATCCTTGCTTTTAACACTCTCTGCATACTGTAACAAATGGGACAGGATCTCATCCCAGTACTGTCACAGTCCCATGGTAGGCAGTAACACATAAGACACCATGGACTGAATGGGCATGCAATCACACCGACTGTACTGTGCTCCCTTATTCACAAGGTGGTTCCTCTATGAAAGGGGTTAATGCATGCTACCAAGTCAGTGTAAGAAAGCTTGCATTGCAGTCACTTGTGCTGTACCTTTCATGTAGACCAAAAGGAACTTAAGAGCCCAATTTTCAAAGAGCCCTTAGAGCAACATAAGTTGCATTGCTCCAGGGCAGCAGCAAACTCTGGGTGCACTAGGAACCCTGCAACCAATTTTAGAAAAAAGGGGTCCTGGTGCCAAACTCCACAGGTTTGCCACAAACTGATGGCTGTGCCAAACAGTTGGGACACCTATGGAAATTGCCGCAGGGATACTGCCCCCCCACCTGATACAATACTAGGGGTTCCAAGATGGTTGAGAGGGTGGTGAATCAATGCGACAGGAGAGGGTCAGGGACAGAAGGGCAAAGGAAGTGACACAGGGGAGTTGTGGGGACAATTGTGAATGGAAGGGAGTGATGTGGCACCTGGCAGAGTGCGTTTGCCATTATATTTATATTTCTGTCTATCAGTTCCTATTACAGTATCACACTGTACTGTACCTATTAATTATACTGCATAGGGGGTTACAGGGACAGAACAGGACATGGCACCAGGTGGGCACAGCCCTGGCAGTTGCACTCTCTGTCCCTGGACCCCCCCCCATACAGTATAATTGATAGGTACAGTAGCTTGTGGTACTGTAATAGGACTTGACAGACATTAGAAAAATACATACAAATTCAAGTGCCACATCACTCCCTTTCATTCACAGGTGTCCCTCTGACTCCCCCCATGTCACCTCTCATTTCCCTTCTGCCCCACAAACCAACAGACACACATACAAATGAACATTATAGGAGTTACATTCAGAGCCTTGGAATATGTTCTGTCCCTGGCTAGAGAAGGGGATTGTTCAAAAACTCTTACAAAGAGAGACAAAATGTATTATAGTTTTCAGAGTGCATGAACCTGATGGACTGAATGATCAACTGGACCATAAGGCATTTCTTAGATGCTGCATTCAACATCTCTAGCTGGTTTCTTTAATTCCAAACTATAATGAATTATACTGTTCTGCAGATTTGTAGATTGTCATATTGATAGGATGGAGATGACGCTATAATGCCTAGTTAATACCTGTGTATTCTGTTTTTTTAATAGTGTTAACATTGGATCTGGTCACACTGCAAATTACACTTGTCTTCCTCATGCCCCCTAGGGTACCCTACCCATGAACTGTCTGTCCCCAACCCCTTCCTGGCAGGTCTGCCTCCCCCACTGGCAACATGGTCTTGCATGGCGCAGGGTACCTAGACAAACTCCTGGCTGGTCTAAGTGGAGCCTCTTGGTGCATCCACAGCAGGGCTTACAAAATGCCTAAACAGGGGGATGTTGCAACCCTGCCATGGCAAAGCCCCCTTGAGACCCGGTGCACAGGGCTATTTGTCACAACCTTGGCATAAAGGGGGGGTTTGGTGCAGCTGCATCAGGATTTGACTCAGACTGCATTTGAAAATTATGACTGACACAAGCTGTGATGCAAGTCATCCCTTACGTCAAAATGTTTTGACACAAATCCCTTGCGTCATTCTAGCCCCATTGAGAATCAGGCCTTAAGTCTCCAACACTATCTTTCTAACATCTTTCAAGACTAATACAGTATATTCAGTAAAAAAAAAAATATTGTTCGTGAAAATATCTTGTGTAAGCATATTCAGATAATTTCATTTGAATGTCAAGCCAATGGACAATAACTCTACTCATGTCTACTGTGCAAGTACAGTAGTTCTAAATATACTGTAGCACAAATAGCCTGAGGCACATTTGGTGTGTATCCAGATCAGGTTTTAATGCATATCTGAGCACTGTTTAACATTCTGCCCACAGACTTCAGTTTTTATTTTAATTTAAATGTTACCAGAAATGCCAGTGTCAGAGGAGTGATGGAGTAAGAAGCAGGTACATGCTGGTTGCTTTACCTGTTCTTTTATGTAAACATGTCATGTTTCACATTTTTCTATTAAACATTTTGCAGTATTTTTAAGGCATTGGATTTTTCATAGGGTTTTATATGTTTACTGTATATAGTGCATCTTTATTATTCTGTGGTTTGACAATAACTGCTATGCTAGTTTTAATAGTTATGATGAACAGGTTATAGCATTGCACCCTTAATAGGATGCACAAGAACATGGAATAAAGCCCTCCATTGCTATAGGGTTGTTACAGGGATATTTTCAGACTGTAGTATGCGAACAGTACTCCTTTGGTTGGCTGCATGCCTCATACCCTCTCCCTCTGGATGTTGAACTTGTTGGCCACATTTTGATTCACTTTCCCCACATCTCTGGTGCTTACTGCATTGCTTCCAATATCTAGAATGGTGGTGGAGGGAAGAGATGGGTAGGCTTTAAAGCTTTGGGTTAACCAAATGGAGAGGTGAAACACAGGCACATCGTCTATGAGTCATCCTTCCATGTGTTCACTTAGAGTACTCTCCTGAAACTCCACACTTTAGGACACAAAGACATTCATGCCAACATGCCTCATGTACCACCCATGCATCTTATCCTTTCTCAGTATTGTCTGCTGCACTGCCACAGGTGGTCACCCAGGTGGCAGTATTGCAGCAGAAGCTGCAACTTATTGTCCCCTCCTCTTCCTAGGATAACAGGATGTTCAGTCTTAACCCCACCAGTCCATTTCAGGGCTCAAGGTTTGAGATGTAAGACTTGATGGCTGGCATACAGTAGCAAGTTGTGGCCACATCATCATCTACCACATTGAACTAGCCCTGCTGTAGAGCTTTTGGAAATCTTCTCATACCTGAACCCTTCATGCAAAACTGTGCTTTCAATGTACCAACTAAGCAACTTAAATATTAATATTGTCAAAAAAGTCAATACCATGATGGACCTAGTTAGAAACATTAGTAACTATTATGTGTAGTTAACCAATATCTAAATGCCATTGTGGAGAAATGGCTACATCAGTGAATGAAAAGCTCAGCATATACAAGGCGATATCGACATTTAAGTCAATATTTAGAGATGTTAATTAAAGAACATATAGATACTAAAATGAAAGTCATCAAAATATATTTAAAGTGATTTTGCTGAACTTTATTTAGTTATGTATGTGTGTATGTATTTATTAATGTATTGTTCTTGAAATGAGTGCACTGGCCCATGGGGCCATTATCAGACACAATCTGAGCCATAAAGATGTTAAAATCATACATTATAAGTAGCACAATATACAGATAATTATTCAGACATTAGCAACAAGTTACAAGACATGATAATTTCCGTCATAAGCTCTAGCTACCATAAAAAATGAGATTATCACAATGATGACAGCAGAGATTTCTAAACAACAAATATTATAAATACCTATACATATTACAATATGTACAGTTGCAGTGTAACTGTGATTGCCTGTATAAATAAAGAAGCAAGAGGAGTTTAAGGTCATGATAAACATTTGCAGGCAGAGTGGGTCAATTGAGCATTTCTATTTAGAGCCTAGAATTGGAATTTATCATTTTACGTTTTCCTGTTATTGGTCTACTAAACATTTACGATAGCGCAGAGCCTGTTTCAAACTTTTTTCAAAAAGCTTCTGCCTGTCCCCAACTGACCACGCAGTTGCTGTTTGTGGCATTACAGTCTGTTGTCTTGGTGAACACTATGATGTCTTAAAGGCACAGTAAGGTCAGTTGGGGGACAGTCTGAAGTTTTTTTTAGTAGAGCAGTGTGAAATGTGCATGCCTTACTTTCACATAAGTTCAAAAGATGTGGAAAAAGGATTGCAAAATGTCTGCATTTCCTGATTTTTTTCAACATAGCAAAATTATTTCAAAGTGCACAGAATGAAAAAAAAAATTGTGAAATGTGGAAAGTCTAAGGAAAGTATATTCACTGACTTTTTAACAAATACCACAGAATGCTGCAAAAAAAATCAAATAGCACAGAATGCTGGAAAGCATCAGTAGTACATGGCTTTATTTTCTCATTCAGTGATTTTAGCATTCGGGTGACAAATGCGTGGATGGATTCAGTAAAATTCTTGAATTCGCACAGTGCAGAATATAAAAACTATACAAATGTTGCATGCAAAACAAAACTCTTGAATAACTACTTTTTCTGCACACATCTTAGACAGGCTGCTGCTGTGTTATAGAAAATTTGTACAGGAAAACATAGAACTAAAAAAAATATATTCTCTGGGAGAATTGTAATAGTGAAAACATGTTCAACAAAGAACATGCTGAAAGAGCAGCTTACAGCTCTAAGGCAGGCAACTTATTTATGCCAAGGGGGTTCCTAACTTCAAAAGTTGAGAGAGTACTTACTCAGAGTTAAAATTAGCTAACAAATGGCACTGGCATTTAGCTGCACATCCAGATGGCATTCAGCCATGGCATATGGCCACCTTGCTGGCAATGTAACACTACTACTATGTTTTCAGTTCATTCTGCAACTTTATTGCACAATTACAATGGCATGTTTGCGTCATGTGCTCTTCTGAAGCTCTTGATGGAATGAAGACTCAGGTACTGTAGGTAAGCTGGAAGCCAGGTGGGAGGTGATTTAGCAGTTTGAAAGTTTGCACTATTTGCACATTGAGTTTTTTGTAACTCAGCTGGGTGCTTTCCTTTGCACTTTACTATAGAATATTTTAAGGCAAATGTGCCATTTTAATTATGTAATAAAACTGCAGTATGAACTGAAAACATAGTGGTGTTATACTGTCAGCAAGGAGGCCATATGCCATGGCTAAACGCCATGATCAGGCCATGCTGTTAAATGCCAATGCCATTTGTCAACTTTTGGAGTTAGGTGTCTGTATGGTAGGGGCTTAGCCAGTCCCAGGGATAGCACCTACCCCTGCACTGTTTAATGCCAACCCATGGTATTGAACAGGTATGCCAAGGAGGTGCCTGCCTGTGGAGCTAAATAAGCCACAATCTGAATTTTTTACATAAAGGATTAATTAAATCTTGCTTCAAGGAAAGCTCTTGCAGCAGGCCACACTGGTAAGACTACGCTGCCAGGTGCCAGGACCACACGAAAATTTCTAGCTAGCAGACTGCTCACTGCTGATGTCAGTCAGCTGACATCAGCCTAGCCTATATAGGTGGGTGGTATTCCACACCTGCCTCTGTTTTTTTCTCGCCGTCAACCCACACACATCAGACCTTGACGGATGCCACAGCTACAGTTGACCGCCATTTCCCATGCTTTTTTGTTTTTCATTTTCTTCAGTGTAAAACATTGAATTTTCAGTGTTGTTGTTTTTTTTATTATTATTATTATTTTAGTTAGTTTTTGTTTACTGGGTAAGTGCACTAGACAAATTCTGCCTATTTTCAGGCATGACCCAGGGGAGGGGGATACAGATGAATGCCAACTGACCTTGAACCAGATTAAGCTGTTGATGGTATTTTTAGTGACTGGGGGGCAATTTGGCCAGGGCACCAGGGAAATTCCCCTACTCTTTTTGAGTCGACGGGTGGCACTGTGTCTACGAGTTTCCTCTCAGTATGATGGAGGAGGACAGTGGAGGAGGTTGTGCTGGGGCTGGTGAGCCCGAAATAATTGGCGGGGGACATAGTACGGCTGGGATGCTCCTACAGGGTGGCCAGCATCTCGTACTTCAACCCCCACACTGTGATATAGAGCTATCAGGTGGTGGATCTGCCAAAAATGGAGAGTTAAGCCCTTTTCATGCCGTGAAAATGCCGGAAGGTGTAAAGGTTTTCAAGGAAAGTGTTATCCGTCCATGTGGGGAAAATGGCACAGCTGGGATGCACCCATGTGGTGGCCAGCTTAGTGTACCAGAATCCCCACGGACAAAATTGAAGATGCACAATATGGAAGTTGTTGATAGTAAGAATACAGGAAGTGGTCTGATGGCTTTGGAGGAACCCGCAGTCCTGGGAGAGAAAGCCGATGAGGCAACTACATTGCCCTGCGAATCCCAAACTCTATCCCAAGAGTTTGTAGTGTCTTCTGAATTATTAGAACACAAATGGCAGATAATGGAATCTGCTATTGCTGAGTATTCAAAATTCCAAGCTGAAGAAGAACGAAAACGGAAACGGCCTGTTTTGGACTCCCCTTCTGGCCTACAAGGTACTGTACCTAAAGTGGTGAAAAGTTTTCTGCCTACCGATGCTACTTTGCCACAGGTTTCTAAACCTTTGCCCGGTAAATCCTGGTCCCCACAAAAAGCGCTGCATGAAGCAGGCTGGACACAAACTGATACGGAAAGTTGGATAGCCGATCCGGTAATTCCCCTCCCTGGAACAAGCGTAGAAGGTGGGAGAACAGATGACATCCTTTTACAGGATAATGTATTTAGCTATGGGCCTGATTGTTTTACAAATTCTCCTGTAGGACTTTCGTACTCTCCTTTATGTAGTTCTCCTCAAACTGGGTTACTTGATTCACAAATGCATGATTTAGTGTTACCAGAAGATAGTTTAATGCAAGTCGGTGCTCTTGAGGCTTTAAACAAAATGCAGGTTCTAGTTGCTGAGATTAATCCCATACAGGATAAACCTGTTTGTACTCCAACCCCTGCTACGTTTGCTAGTTTATTTAAAAAAACAGTTTCTTTAGCAAAACGCAGGAACGCTGTCCGGTTGCGGTTTCTTGGCCCTATGGATGGTATGCCTGATCGATTTTATATAGGGAAGGTGTTCATTAAACAAATGCTGGGATTTTCCCCAGGAGAGGTATATGCCCTTATACATATCCCAGGGGATAATAACTATGATATTAGTTTCCGTACACCTGACCTGTTAAACAAATTTTGGATGAGATATGCTTTGTTAAAAACTAATCCAGCTTGGTTACACATTCAGGCTATCCCCCTCACCAAACAAACATTTATGGTAATAACTGTTCTTTTTAGGAATGAGGGTGTGAATGTGGAAGATATAATATCTTGGTTAGAAAGAAAATGTTCAGTCCAAGGGAATCCTGAACCTATACTGGACGACGAAGGGTTTTGGAATGGAGGGTGGAGATATAAGGTGAATTTATTTCAAACTGACGAGGGCCTACAGCACTTACCTAGTTGTTTCTATTTGGGACGGGATATGGGTTTTATATTTTATCCTGGTCAACCTAGGCATTGCTACAAATGCGGATCAACCAGACACTTAAGTAAAATGTGTGAAGTCATTAAATGTGCACAATGTGGAGAACAGGGGCATGTTCTTCTCGACTGTCACCATCCTAGTAAATGTTCTCTTTGTGGAGAGGCACATTCCTTTGCTGACTGCCCTTTAACTGCTCAAAATAAATCTAGAGATTACAGTATTCAAGATTTTTACATCAATACTGTGGTCAAAGCTGCCTTAAGGCACCAAACATTTTCCCCACCTCCTGAACGGTCTCATTCACATATTCCTATTAGTCATGAACATGCCCTGACCCAAAAGGAACCTCAACTTAAAATAAATCCTGATACCCTCGAATCCGGGCCAGTATCCACAAATCTTGTATCTCAGATAGAGGTTCAGGGTAATGCTTTAGCTTCAATGCCTCCACCTCTCTCGCCTGAAGAAGCTTTTATTCTGGTAACTTCTAGAACACGTAGCCTCCGATCTAGTAATACCAGACTGATGATTCCTGACCACCCCACAACATCCACCCATAATCCATTTACCGTACTTCAGGACGATACAGATACTGAATCGGATTCATTATCTGTACATTCCTCACAACAAGACGTTACTTCTGATATAGAGCAAAACTTACCACAAGGTGGTTTGGTTAAAAAGAAAAAGAACAGGCTGGGAATGAGAAAAGGGAATAAGAAAAAATAACACGGTCAAACTGTCTTTAAGAATATGGAAGGGTCTCCTTTTTTTTCCCTTTTTGATGTCAGCAGTATATAATCTTTCGGTGGCATCCTTGAATGTGAATAGTATATTATCGGAGAGGAAACGGTACTGATTTTGTCCCTTTTGAGATCGATATTATGATGTGGTGTTTTACAAGATATTAGATTACATTCAAAACTGGATGTAGAATCAGCAACTGCTGGTTGGAAATGGGGGATTACTCATTGGTCAGTGGGTGAAGACCAGTGTAGTGGTGTTGGTATTGCCTTTAATAATCCCACGACGCTGGTAATACAATTAGTAGATCTTTATCCCGGTCGGGTATTGCTAGTAGATGTAGTGATTAATGATCTACAGTGCCATCTTATAAATGTTTATGCACCACAGACTAAGATTGAATGGATTGAAATATTTTGGTTATTTCAACCCTATTTGATCACCTCCAGGTATGTTTTTCTGGGCAGTGATTTTAATTGTAGTAGATATAGGACAGATAGAGGATGTCGAACCACTAAAATATTTTGTGATGCTACGTGCCTGAATACTTTACTGGTTCAAACGGGCCTTATTGATGTTATGGCCCTTAAAGGGTCTCCAGGAAAACATTTTTTCAGGGCACTAAATCTACATGGATAGATTTCTGGTTTCTTTCAGACTCTCTACAGGTTATTGACACCAAGACGGTACCTGTTACTGCATCTGACCATGCCATTATAGCAGTTACAGTGGCAAGTCATAAGCCTATGCATAGAGGTCCAGGATACTGGAGGTTGAATTTAGCCTCATTACTTCTCCCCACAGTAGAAGAAGGATTTCTAAATATTTTAAAAGCTAGGAAATCAGTTGTGTGTCTTTATGACACTTATTGTGAATGGTGGTTGGACACAAAAACTGATATAAAACACTTTTTTCAATCTATAGGAAGATTACATGGGAAATATAAAACCGATATGTACTTGGAATATAAAAAATAATTTTTGGACTTGCATTTTCGGGCAGCTAATGGTGAGACCTCAGTTCTTCCCAGGTTACGTGATATAAGAGAATGTATGAATAAATTTCAATATGACTGCAAAATTGTTGGATAATGAACGTCGTTTTGGCACCCAAGGTACACAAGCGTTTTTGAATTCATTCCAATTTAGTGCTTTCCAAAGACAGCAAAAACATATGACAGGGCTTAAGAATAAGGCAGGAGTATGGTGTACAGACCCCAGAGTGATTATGAATATGGTTAATGTGCATGTGCAGAACCTCTTTGGAGTTATTGAACCCATGAGTCACACACACGATGCTTGGTTGGGACGCATTAATTTGCCCCAACTATCAGATTTAGAGGTATCTACATTAGTGGTGTCATTCACAACACTAGAGGTTACTACAGCTCTGGCACAAACAAGAACTGGAACAGCCCAAGGGAACGATGGTATACCATATGAATTATATAAAATAATTTTTCCACACTTATTGGACGAGTTCACTGCAGTTTTGAATGAAATTCTAACAACAGGAATACTGCCCCACAATATGAATGAGGGGTTAGTAGTATTTATGTACAAAAAAGGAGACAGAGGGGATTTACTTAATTGGAGACCCATTACCCTATTGAATACGGATTTTAAACTGTTTTCCAAAATACTAAACAACAGACTGTTACCTAATGTACATTCCCTTTTACACTCTGCACACACCTGTTCCATTCCACATAGGAAAATAACTGATAGCCTTATACTTTTACGTGAACTTTTTCACAAAGGATCTACAGGGGAAATTACAGGTCTGATTTTAAGTTTGGACCAAGCGAAGGCCTTTGATAAAGTAAGACATGTGTATCTGTGGGACTGTTTAGCTGGATATGGTGTACCGCATACCTTTATAAAATGGATACAAATTTGTTATGCTAACGTTACTGCTCAGGTATTTTGTAATGGATGGATAGGGAAGAAATATACCGTACTACAGGGTGTACGTCAGGGTTGCCCCCTGAGTGCTCTTTTATACTTATTTACTATTGATCCTTTAATACGGAAGATATATGCTCATGATAGTATATGTGGACTCTCCTTTCCAGTACAGATCCTGAAGTTAAATGTCGACTATGCTGATGATTTATGCTTCTTGTTAGGATCTCCTCGCACTGGTTTTAAAAGGGTTTTGCAAGGTTTTTGTTATATACTGGTGCACAAGTTAATTATGACAAATGTAATTGCATACCACTAGGGATAGAACCAGTATATTTCACACAGGTCATAGGTATGCCGGTGGTTAAAGGTACATGTAAAATTTTAGGTCTTCTTTTTGGAGCAGGAGACCTAGCATATTTAAACTGGAAATTTGAATTAGAAGAAGCAAAAACCAAGGTAGATATATGGAATACATGGAGATTGTCAAAGTTAAAATGGATTCAAATGGTAAAGACATTTTTACTGCCCATATTTTTATATGTCAGTGCTGTATTTAGCCTTCCTACAAGTTTGGAGACACAGACATATGGCTGTTTCTTCTCTTGCATTTGGGGCAGTAGACTTAATCCTATAAAAAGAGTGTTGTTGTTTCGGGAAAAAAAATATGGGGGACTAAAAATGTTACATCCGATAGTTTTCTTTTTTACCATGTTTATGTATATAAATCTACAACCTCTATTTGCAGACAGAGACACATTATGGAAAGTATGGCTTCAGGATACTTTAGGTGATATAGCTCTTTTTTGGCCTGAATACGAGATATTTCCAAAACAACGATCCATAAACCATCTCCCGCAATCTCTCAAAATACGTTTTGGAAAAATTAAATTATGGGGTATTTCAAGACACACTTTCCTGCACTCTAGTAGAAAACAACTTTATGTTTATATTATACAGAAATATTTTTAAGATTCGACCCCCTTTGATTGTTATTCACCTCAAGTAAAACTTTCCATTGGTACTATGTTAACCTCACCCCGCATACCACCTTGTATGTGGGCTGTACTATGGTTATCAGTATATGGTAAATTAAATGTGCGTGTTAATCTAAAGCATAAACAAATCTCGGACCGATATTGCCCTAGGGAAACCTGTTTTGAAGTAATTGAGACCATGGAACATTTATTTTTGGAATGTCCCTATATCAAAGAATTTTGGAGCCTGGTTTTGGAAAAATGGCCTACTTTCCCTTTGTGCCCTTTAACACTGGAAATATTGTGCATAGGGATCCTACCAGTCACCACCTTTCAATATGACAAAGTCACATTATGGCTGGTTTTACTTTGCTTTAAGTATTATATTTGGTATGTGAGATGTCGTTTTACTATACAATAACATTATTTTTCACAAAACGCTTTATTTAAAATGGTTGTTAAGGCAATTTTCAGATTAAAAAAAACAAGATTACGAGGACTTTCCTCTATCTCTTTGTCAGTCTAGATGGGACTCTATAGATTGGCTGTAACCTTCTTGAGTTAAATTTAGTATAACCTACTCAGATTTTGCCAAATCATTCTGCCTTGTCATTTACATTATGTTTCTGTGTGTTGTAACACTATTAGGTAGATGCTTTACTCTAGTAAAAAAAAAAAAATTTCCTACTCTTTTGGTAGGGTGGGGAGGGTGGTATTTTCTTAGTAAATTTTATTTTCTGACTGGGATTTATGTATGATTTAGTATGCCTATGCCTCTGCATTTATGATTTTTCTCCCTTTTATGTTTATATATTCCTGGTTCTTGAAGTATGAAGTAATACTCAGTCGAGTTTCTTTTTTTTTTTCCTTTTCTACTTTTGTATGAAGTAATACTGATTTGTATATATGTCCTTTTGTGCTATGAATAAAAAATTCCCCTACTCTTTTTCCTGAAGTGCCATGGGAACTTTAACATCCACCTGATCTACCACCAGAACAGGCAGATGAGACCTCAGTTTAACATCTCATCTGAAAGACAGCACCTCAGGAGTGCAGCACCCCCCTCATGCTACACTATAGTGTCAGTATTGGGATTTAACCCAAGTGCCTGGTGTGGGGCTAGAACCCACAGCCTTCTGATCTTATGGCCTCAGAGGTGAGTGTGCTACCTGCTGAGCCACTGACACTGTTGAGTTTATGTCTTCTCCACCAGCCTCATCTTCTGCCTGCTCCTCGAATTATGCCTGTGGCAAACAGGTCCCTAAAAAAGGACAGCCACTCTACATATCTTATCTGCCTAGGCCCTAGCCACAACACTGAAGCCTGCCAGTTTTGCCAGAAATTCAACCAGGCCACTTGGAGACATTGTTTAAAAACTCTGGAGAACCACCTTTTGAAGCAGAAGTTGGTCATGATGGAGAAGGAACTGTAGGCCAGGAGCTCTTCAGCCTCACTGGTACAGTCCTCCAGGGCCTCTTCATCTTTTTGCAAGAAGAAACCCGGGAAGCATAAGCACTGGGATAAACACCGGGACTGGGCTTGGTCAGCTTCCTGTTCAGAGTCAACCCACAAACCAGTGACTGCGATGGGGTCGTCCCCCAGTGGGGGGTTGGCTCCTCCAGCCTTGCCAGCCCTCTCTTCCTCCAGACTCCTGGTGGCTGCGCCGCCTGCCCTCATTACTATTTTGGTGGCACTTCGGGGCAGGGGACTTCGTCTCCTGCTCCCCAGCCCCTGATGCTCCGGCCCTTATCTTCCAAGGGCATTCAGCCAGGTGGCTTGGCCAGTGTTGATTCCTTGGGCATTGGCTGCACAACTGTTAACCCCCCCGACCACAGTGCTACCTTCATTGGTTCCCACTACTGGGACCAACGTCAGTCCTGCCAAGCAATGCCAGCAGCAGTCTACCACCATCTCCTCCTCACCAGCATCCGCTTCTGCCTTTGACTGAGGGGTCTCCATCTCCTCAGGCACCAGCTTCCCCAGCTGGGCCAGTGCCAGCTGATTCTTTCCTCAGGCACTCCAAGTCATCACCTGCTGGACAGCCACCAGTGCTGCCACAGCCCCAGCCTATGGGCTTGACTCCATCATTGCCCCTGTCACAAACTACACTGCAGCCAATGCCTGCTGGGCCAACTCCGGATCCTCAACCAGTGCTGGGCAGACCTGCACTGGGATACCCTTTACTGGCTCCTCAGCCATCATACTGTTCCCCGGAACCCTCTTATCCATTCCTACCAGTGTACAATATACCACTCCCTGTGGATTATAATGCATTTTTTTTCAGCATGGTGGTCCTTCATGCAAAGACAGACCCCCTCCTCTCAAGGACCACCTCTGGTGTCTCTCCTCTACCTCCCAAGGACCCCCAGCTCCAGAATCCAGACTGGGCTTGTCTGAGTCAAACCCACATGTCAGGGTCTTCAGGGGCTTGCCCTGACAGGTTCTCAAAGGGGCAAACACCAGCCCTGGCATCAGTCCCAGATAGTGATTCCACTGAGGATGACTTCGATTCTTTGGGGTCTTCCTTCTCACCGGGGGAGTCTTCGGACAGGAATGGCCAGGCTAAGGAAGTACCCAAGTCCCCCCTAATGATCCATCCTTCATGGATGTCATGCACCACATGCATCCAGTCCTCTTTAGGCTGGGAGACAGAGGAGCAGGTTCCAGAAAGATGATGTTTGACCATCTCTCTCTCTAGCAGTGAGATGCCCTCCCCATGGTGGTGCCCCCTTTGATTGACTCCTATGAGGATGTCACTAGGGTGGCCTGCAATCATCCTTCTACCATCTCTTCTCTGCCCAAGAAGGTAGATCGCCTTTACCACATTCTGGCTGGCAAGCCCTTTTTGGGGAGTCACCCTAAGGCAGATTCACTGGTAATCAATGTGGCACATGAAACCATACTAAGAAGCCCAAGCACCTTGGTACTCTTCCCACAGGCCAGGAGTCCAAGCAGCTGGATCACCTTGGCAAATGTGTTTTTTGCCTTTATTACTTTGGCTATCCAGGCCATACATTATCTGGCCCACATAGTCTAATATCAGAATGTTCTTTGGGACCAAGCCAGGGACCGGATGCAGACCTTACAAGAGGACCCCACTAAGATGCAGCTTGCCCAACTTTTGAAGTCAGGCTTGGACGCTGGCAGTCATGTCCTCTGTGTAGCTTATGATGCTGTGGATGCCTCTGGGTGTGTGGCAGATGCTGGGGTCTGTCTCCGGCACCATTCTTGGCTCCGGGTATCTGGTTTACCTCAGATGTGTAAGCCAGTGTTTTGGATGACCCCTTCCAAGGTTTGGTTCTTTTGGGGGGGATATCCAGGACAATAATTTCTACCCTGCAGGAGCCAGGGTGGGCTCTCAAGTTGGTCCATTCACTCTATCACACCCAACTGAGAACAGGCCAGCATCAGCCCTATTGCCGGTCCTCCCACAAGCACAGTCTCAGAATCAGCCTGCCAAGGGTCAGCACAAGTGTGAGGCCACAGTGGCCCCTGCTGCCCCCCACCTATGCCCTCCCCTACTACCTCCTGATTCCTTAGCCAACCTCTCCCTCTGGCTGAGCATCTTAGGGAGGCAGCTGGGGGTGGTCTGACACTAAGCAAAGAAGAAGGAGGCTACTGAAGAATATAGGAAGTTGCTGTCCCAGAACAGGAAGGGTGAGAGTTGTAAGGAGAGGAGAGAGTAAGCATACAGAGAAACAGGAGAGGGGACACAAAATAAGACATGATAGGAGTGGTGCAGTGCAATGGCTGTGGGGTGGCAGTGTTCCAGGAGACATTCTGGAGGCTGCGATGCTGCCCTATTTGCAGGCACCTCTCTGGTCTGAGGAAGGAGGTTGCCCGTCTCTAGGCTGACCTGGCTAGGATTCGTGAAACCTCCTCCCCCACCCAGGGACCACCAGGGCCAATGCCAATACCTCAGAGGTTGCCAAGAAAGAAGAGAGGCTGGACCAGGGTGGGCTCAAAGAGGGAGAGGGTGGTGGAACAGAGTTGCATCCCTCCAGCTGTACCTCTCCACAATTCATTCTTCTGGTGGATAGTGGTTCCTCTATAGAGGCACCTGCAGTGGAGGCCAAGGAGGATGCTGGGAACGTTCACAAAGGAGACCCACAGGAGGGTGGCATGGGACCCCACAGGAGAAGGAAACAACTCCTAGTGGGGGACTCAATCATTAGGGGGGTAGAAATGGGGAAGAAGGGGAGAGGGAGGTAAGGTGCCTGCCTGGCGCCATGGCTTGGAGGGACAGGAAGTGAATCCTCAGGATCATGGGAGCAGCTACATGAGGGAGGGAGCTGGATGTCATTGTCCACCTAGGGAAAATGACCTGGCTAGGAATGGGATCAGAACAGTGCAAGAGGAGTTTGTAGAGTTGGGGAGGGGCCTTAGACAAGTAGCACATTCGGTAACCTTCTTGGAGGTGCTGCCTGTCTATGGCAAGGGTGATGCTAGGGTACTCCTCACCAGGGAATTCAATAAATGGTTGAAAAACTGGTGTGGGGCTCAGGGTTTTGGCTTCATTGGGGACTGGGGAGCCACCTGGAGGGATGCAGACTGATACTGGTGCGATGGTCTGCATCTGTCCAGTGGGGAACCAGGATCCTAGAGGAGAGGTTTAAATGCTTCATTGGCAAGCATTTAAACTAGCCAAGGGAGGATGCACTGAAAAGGAGCAGGGAAATCCCAGCCTCCCCCCACAAAACACGGTAATTAGTGAAGTAAACACCAAGGTAGAGAAGTCATTAGGGAGAAGAACAGAGGTAAATGTAAAAAAAGGCAAAGGCAGTAAGGACAGGAATGGGGTTAAAAGGGGTAAGGCCATCAAAAAGTGGAGGGTTATGAGTTCCAATGCCCGTAGTCTATGTAACAAGCTCCCTGAACTAGTGGCCTTGATGGAAGAGGGTTGCCTGGATATTGTGGCAGTCACAGAAACATGGTACACAGAGAACCGTGACTGGGATGTCAACATACCAGGATACACAATCTACAGGAGGGACAGGGTGGGTAAAAGAGGAGGAGGAGTAGCTCTTTATATAAGGGAAGGGATTAAAGCAACAGAACTAAAGAGTAAGCAGGAAGTTGATGAGTCACTATGGGTCAACCTGGAGACAGGATGTGGCACCACAATCCACATGGGGGTTGTATACAGACCCCCATCTCAGGGGGAGGGAATGGACAAGGAAATGATAGAAGGCTTCCTTAGAATGGCAGAAAAAGGGGAGATATTGTTGATGGGGGACCTGAATGTGCCAGATGTTAACTGGAGTACCTTTGCTGCAGGCACATCCAAGAGCAGGGTCATTCTTGATGCCCTACAGGGGGCATGCCTCAGACAGCTAGTATTGGAACCCACTCAGGAGGGAGCAATCTTAGACCTGGTACTGTCAAATGGGGATGGAGAAGGAATCTCAGATTTAGAAGTGGGTAGCCATCTTGGAACAAGCGACCACCAAACAGTGTGGTTCACAATAAACACAGCCATACAATCAAGCCATACAAAAGCATTGGACTTTAGGAGGACTGACTTTGGGAAAATGAGAGAGTGCCTCAGAAAAGCACTAGCAAACAGGCAAGAAAGAGGGGTGGAGGAACAATGGGGAGTAATCAAAACAGCCATCACAGAGGCAACAAGCCTTTGTGTAAAGCAAATCAACAAAACACAACGAAAGAAAAAAATGCTAAAGTTCTCAAAAGAGGTGGCACGGAAGGTTAAGGAGAAAAGGACAGCAATCAGAAAATATAAGGAAACACAGAAGGAGCAGGACAGAGAACTTTATCAGTTAAAGCAGAAAGAGGCTGGGAAGGCAGTCAGAATAGCAAAGGCCCAAACCGAGGAAAGGATAGCCAACTCTGTTAAGAAGGGGGATAAGACCTTTTATAGGTACATTAGGGAGTGAAGAAAGACCAAAGGAGGGATACTGAGGTTTAATAAAGGGGAGGAAATGTGGGTAGAGGGTGACAGTGAAAAAGCAGGGATACTGAATGAATATTTCTGCTCAGTATTCACAGCAGAAGAGGAGGGGGAGGTACCTAAACCAAACAAGAGAAACACTCTGAAGACAGGGGTCTATACCAGTCCATTTACAGAAGAAAGGGTTCTGAAAGAACTAATAAAATTGAAGGTGGACAAAGCAATGGGGTCTGATGGATTCATCCATGAATTCTAAAGGAACTAAGGGTAGAACTAGTGACACCGCTGACTACTCTTTAACAAATCATGGGAGGATGAGGGGTACCTGAGGACTGAAGGAGGCAGATATGATTCCTCACAAAAGTGGGAGCAGGACAGAGGCAGGAAACTACAGACCAGTTAGTTTGACTTCAGTGGTAGGGAAATGATGGAATCACTTCTGAAGGAAAGAATTGTTGAGTACCTAGAGGCCAGTGGGCACAGGACCCAAGGCAGCATGGATTGACGATGGGAAGGTCGTGTCAGACGAATCTAATAGATTTCTTTGACTGGGTAACCAAAGTAGTAGACCAGGGAGGGGCTGTGGACATGGCCTACCTAGATTTTAGCAAGGCGTTTGATACAGTCCCACGTAAAAGATTAATACACAAGTTAGCCAGCCTTGGAGTGGGTCTCAAGGTGGTAGCCTGGATAAAAAATTGGCTAGAGAAAAGGACGCAAAGGGTAGTAGTAAATGGAGTCTACAGTGAATAAAGGAGGGTTACTAGTGGGGTAGAGCAGGGTTCAGTACTAGGACCGGACCTTTTAAATGTCTTTATAAGTGACATTGCAGAGGAACTGGAAGGAAAAGTTTGCCTCTTTGCAGATGACACAAAGATCTGCAACAGGGTTGATACACAAGATGGAGTGGAAAGGATGAGAAGGGACTTGGCAAGGTTGGCGGAATGGTCAGATGTATGGCAGCTCAGATTCAATGCAAAGAAATGCAGGGTAATGCACCTGGGAAACAAAAACCCAGGGGAAGAGTACACAATGGGGGGTGAGATACTGACAACAGTAAAAATGGAAAGGGACCTGGGGGTAATTATATCAGATGACCTAAAGGTGGGCAAGCAATGTGAGAATGCAGTAAGGAAGGCTGGGGGGATACTGGGATGCATAGGGAGAGGCATCAGTAGTAGAAAACAGGAAGTTGTTATCCCTCTGTACAGACAGTTGGTGAGACCCCGTCTGGAGTACTGTGTGTCATTCTGGAGAACCCATCTCCACAAAGACATAGACAGAGTGGAGGCTGTCCTGAGGAGGGCAACCAAAATGGTGCAGGGTCTGAACCAGAAGACATACGAAGAAAGACTTAAGGAGCTTAATATGTATACTCTTGAGGAAAGAAGGGAGAGAGGGGACATGATAGAAACTTTCAAGTACCTCAAGGGAATCAACAAAGTCCAAGAGGGTAGCATCTTTCAGAAAAAGAGATGTGCAAGAACAGGGGCACAATTTGAAGATAGAGGGGGGACAGCTCAGAGGTAATGTGAGGAAGTATTTTTTCACAGAGAGGGTTGTGGATGCATGGAACAGCCTCCCTGTGGAGGTCATGGAGTCAAGAACAGTGGGGGCATTCAAGAATGCATGGGACAGACATAAGGCAGTCCTGGGGGGGTAGGAGGAAGTAAGCTGTAGGTTAACTAGGATCTGCAGCTTATCTGTTAGGTAGGAAAATGGGCAGACTAGGTGGGCCAAGCGGTCCTTATCTGTCATCACATTCTATGTTTCTATGTTTCTAAGTTCTCCCTCCATCTAGAGGGGTGAAAGGGGATGACCACAGACAACTGGGTGCTCCAGATCATAGAACATGATCACACTCTGGAGTTCCTAGAGTGGTCTCCTGAAATCCACCCCAGTCACTCCACATATCTACCCTCACACCTGTCTCTGACTTGGGAGGAAATTCAGTCTCTTCTTCTAAAAAAAGCCATAGAGCACATTCCTCCAGCTCAATGGGGAAGTGAGTTTTACTCCCACTTCTTCTTTTTCCATCAAAAGAATGGGAATCTTTGGACCATCCCAGACCTGAGCCATCTGAATTTGTACATCGAGTACAAACACTTCTGGATGGTCACCCTCCAGGGGCTGTTACCCCTTTTGCACCAGGGGGACTGTCTGTGCTGTCTGGATATGCAGGATGCTTACCTGCACATCCAAATTTTTCCTGCACATTGTCGCTTCCTCCACTTCCATTTTCAGGGAGCCCATTATCAATTCCGAACCCTCCCTTTTGGCCTTTCCTCAGCCCCCCAGGTATTTACCAAATGCCTGGCAGTGGTAGTATCAGCATTGCAGAAACAGGGCTTCCATGTGTTCCCCTATTTGGATGACTGACTGCTAGCAGCCCCCTCCAGGGAGCACTTAGTTCAGACCCTGGAATACACCTTCCATCTCTTCAAGGCCCTGGGGTCACAATAAATCTGCTGAAGTCCTGCTTCTGTCCTTGCCAGCACCTTCAGTACATAGGGGCAGTCCTGGACACCAGCCAGGTTAAGTTTTTTTTTCCTCAGGACAGGATTGAGTGACAGATGGAGCAGGCTTGTCTGGTTTTCTCCAGCTGGCAGGTCCCTGACAGGGCTTTCCTGTGCTTTCTGGGCCACATGACAATGGCAATTGTCATGGTTCCCCTGGCCCACCTGCATATGTGGGTTCTTCAGTGGAACTTGAGGGTCCAGTAGGACCAACGTACAGACGACCTGGACCAGTAGGTCCTGGTCCCCGACCTGGTCTGGAGGGTTCTGTCATGGTGGCTGGATCCAGCCTGCCTCCTTCAGGGGGCCTCTTTCCAGTTCTCAACCCCCTGGCAGATTCTCATGACAGACACATCCAG
Organism: Neoceratodus forsteri; assembly: GCA_016271365.2. NCBI lineage: Eukaryota > Metazoa > Chordata > Ceratodontiformes > Ceratodontidae > Neoceratodus > Neoceratodus forsteri. The sequence goes on from CM028132.1 coordinate 677,747,319, forward strand.
CCTGGGATGGGGTACTCATCTGGACAATCACCAGACCCTGGGTACATGGACGGATGTTGAGCAGGGTCTTCATATCAACATCCTGGAGATGCGGGCAGTTCTTTATACCATGCGGGCCTTTCAGACTAATTTTTTCCCCAGTCCGCTGCTGGTGCAGATGCACAACATGTGTGTGGTCTATTATAGCAACAAATGGGGGGCCATTCATACACCCTATGTTGGGAGGTGATGAGAGTCTGGTATAGGGCCATCAAACACGGACTGGAGCTCTTGGCTGTACATGTTCCAGGCATTCAAAACATTTTGTCCAACAGTCTCAGCCACTCCATGTTTCGGGCTCACAAGTGTGAGCTTCTAACCTTGGTGGTTGAAGGTCTCTTTGACAGGTAGGGCTATCCAGAGTTGGACCTCTTTGTATCCCCACTCAATGCAAAACTGCCACTTTCTGCTCACTCAGTCCCTGGCCCGGAGTTTTCTGGCAAGACACACTGTCCCTCTCCTGAAAGGGGAGGTTTCTGTATGCCTTTCCAGTCTTCATGCACCTGCAAAGGGTTCTGCTCAAGCTCCAGTTAGAAGGGGCAGAGATGATCCTCATAGCCTCCTTCTGGTAATGCCAGATTTGGTTCCCCTTGCTGCAACAGCTGGCAGTGGAACCTGCAGTGCCCTTTCCCCTGTGCATTGGCTTGCTGTCCCAGAACTGGGGCACCTGATCCATCCAGACCTAAAGGCCCTGCTTCGCCAGGCGTAGCTCCTGTGGACCTAGTTATTGCCTGCTTTTGGGGTATCCTCTAGGGTCACAGATGTTTTGGTGGTGGCCAGGAAACCCTCCACCAGGGCCACTTATGCCCATAAAATGGAAGTGATTCTCCATTTGGGCTGCTGCTCACCATTTTGATCCTTTCACTTGCCCAGTGAATCAAGTGTTGGAGTGCCTCCTTTCACTTTCGGATTCAGGCTTGGGGTACTCCTCACTTAAGGTGCACCTTTCCACCATCTCTGCATACCATGCTTCTATTAAGGGCAAAGTTGTTGCCCAGCTTGAAGTGTCCTGCACATTCGTGGAGGATATTTTACATCTGAAACCTCCCATTCGGGACCCGGCCCCTCCATGGGACCTCAACTTTATGTTGGAGAAACTCACTTTACCTCCCTTTGAACTGACCGTGAGTTGCAAGCTGTGCTTTCTGTCGTGGAAAGCACTCTTTTTAGTTGTTGTAACTTCTGCTTGAAGGATTTCCAAGTTCCAGGCTGTTATGTGTAAGGAGCCTTATTTTTTTTTTCCACAAAGATAGGGTATCTTTGTGTACTAATCCTAAGTTCTTACCATAGGTGGTGTCGGAGTTTACTTTGAATCAGTCCTTCCACCTTCCAGTTTATTTTCCTGAGTATTCCAGACAGGTGAAGGCCTTGCTCCATACTTTGGATGTACATAGGATTTTGTGGTACTCATGAACCACATGAAGTTTTTAGAAAATCTGAACAATTGTTTGCTTCGTTCTCCCCCAAGAGAGAGGACACTCCTGTTTACAAACAGTGCTTGTGTAAGTGTTTAGTGAATTGCATTGTTTATTGCCACTGCAAGTACAACAGACCCATTCTGGGGGTGGTCAAAGGCCATTCTGCCATTAGCATGGCTGCTTCCATGGCTGGCATTACAAATGTGCAGCTGCCACCTGGAGTTCTATTCATACAATCACCAGTATTCCAGTCGGTATCCCGTTATGTGGGTGACTCAAATTGAGCGGCTCAGTTTGAGTGCATGTGATGTGAGCTACTATGAAAGGATAGCGAGGCACAGTTATAGTGAGGATAGAGGAGAAGAACGGAGATTGAAGAAGACAGCAAATGGAAGAGGGAAGTAAAGGAAACAGATATATGGGACATAGTTTGGCAAGGCAGTTCCCATCTGGCCATTTGGTCTGGTGGTGAGAGTGCATGCCTGAAGTGCGGGAGGATCTGGGTTTGGGGCTGGCTAGGCATACTAGCATTTCTGTGTGTTTCAGGCACTTAAACATTTTTTTTGTTCTGTTCCCCGATCTCCTGGTTTTATGGTCAATGGTACCCGCCTCCTGAATGGTGTCCCCTATGATGACTTGAGTCCCCACCGAGTGGCCCCTTCGAGTTGTCTCCAGTACCCATGTCAGATCCCCTCGGAGTTGATTATAATAAGAAAGTGGGGGTGCAGGGGGCATAGCCCCCCATATAAAAAATTTAATGTGGTATCATATCCAGACCATGTATTGCGGACCGATGCTGATTGTGGGTCTGCTGTTGTGCACATTCACCGCTTCTGTTTTCGGTGACGTGCACTCACTGATGTGGACGTCGTGATTAGTTTTTTGATCTTATGACATAGAACCATTACAGTCTGGACATTGTTTCTAGGCACAGGGCCAATTTTGGCTTGGCAGTTCTTCAGGGCCTTCTCTCAGGAGCTCTTACCTGATGATCTGTCTTCCTTCTGGTGGTGTCGTTGTGATGTCACTTAGTACTGTTTGGAACTCAGTCCTACTGGTGTGGCCTGCTGCAAGAGCCTTCCTTGAAGTAAGTTAGTACAGTATGCCAGATGTTAACTGGAGTGCAGTTGCAGCAGCCACTTCGAAGAGTGGAGTTATTCTAGATGCCCTACAGGGGGCATGCCTTAGACAACTAGTATTGGAGCCCACTCGAGAGGGAGCAATCTTAGACCTGGTTCTCTCAAATGGAGATGGAGAGAGGATCACAGATGTAGAAGTGGGTAGCCATCTGGGAACTAGCGACCATCAAACAGTATGGTTCACAATAAACACAGCAATAGAGTTAAGCCATACAAAGGCAAAAGTAGTGGACTTTAGGAGGCTGACTTTGCCAAAATGGGTGAGTGCCTAGGAATGCACTTGCAAATGGGCAGGAAGGAGGGTGGAAGAACAATGGGGAATAATAAAACTGCCATCACAGAGGTAACGAGCTTTGTGTGAAGCAAATAAACAAAACAAAACGATGTAAGAAACCACTATGGTTCTCAAAGGAAGTGGCAGTGAAGGTTCAAGAGAAAAGAAAGCATTCAGGAAGTACAAGGAATCACAGAAGGAGCAGGAGAGAGAACTGTACCAGTTAAAGCAAAAGGAGGCTGGGAAGGCAGTCAGAACAGCAAAGGCCCAAACAGAGGAAAAGATAGCCAACTCAGTTAAGAAGGGGGATAAAACCTTTATAGGTACATCGGGGAGTGAAGGAAGACCAAGGGAGGGATAGTGAGGCTTAATAAAGGGAGGGAGGGTGGGCAGAGGAGACTGTGAAAAGGCAGAGATACTAAACAAATATTTTTGCTCAGTATTTACAAATGAAGAGGGAGGTACATAAAACAAACAGTAGAAACACTCTGGATACAGAAGTTGATACCAGCCCATTTACAGAAGAAAGGGTTCTGAAAGAACTCTTAAAACTGAAGGTGGACAAAAGCAATGGGGTCTGATAGGATTCATCCCAGAATTCTAAAGAAGTAAGGTAAGAACTAGTGACACCACTGACTACCCTTTTAACAAATCATGGGAGGATGGGGTGGTACCCGAGGACTGGAGGAGGCAGATGTGATTCCCTTCACAAAAGTGGAGCAAGGCAGAAGCAGGAAACTACAGACCTGTTAGTTTAACCTCAGTGATAGGGAAAATGATGGAATCACTTCTGAAGGAAAGAATTGTCGAGTATCTAGAGGCCAGAGGGGCACAGGACCCTAGGCAGCATGGATTCACAGCAGGAAGGTCATGCCAGATGAATCTGATAGATTTCTTTGACTGGGTGACCAAAGTAGTAGATCAGGGAGGGGCTGTGGACATGGTCTACCTAGACTTTAGCAAGGCATTTGACACAGTCCCACACAAAAGATTAATATACAAGTTAGCCAGCCTGGGAGTGGGTCCCAAGATGACAGCCTGGGTAAAGAATTGGCTGGAGAATAGGACACAGAGAGTAATAGTAAATGGAGTCCACTCAGAAGAAAGGAGGGTTACTAGTGGGCTACCGCAGGGTTCAGTATTAGGACCGGTCCTCTTCAATGTCTTTATAAGCAACTTTGCAGAGGGACTGGAAGGAAAAGTATGTCTCTTTGCAGATGACACAAAGATCTGCAACAGAGTTGATGCACAGGGTGGGGTGGAAAGGATGAGAAGGGACTTGGCAAGGTTAGAGGAATGGTCAAATGTATGGCAGCTTAGATTCAATGCTAAGAAGTGCAGTAATGCACCTGGGAAACAAAACCCAGGGAAGAGTACACAATGGGGGTGAGATACTAACAACAACAAAATGGAAAGGGACCTGGGGGTAGTCATATCAGATGACCTAAAAGTGGGCAAGCAATGTGAGAGGGCAGCAAGGAGGGTTGGGGGATACTGGGATGCATAGGAGAGGCATCACCAGTAGATAACAGGAAGTTATTATCCTCTGTACAGACAGCTGGTCAGACCCCATCTGAGTACTGTGTGCAGTTCTGGAGACCCAATCTCCGCAAAGACATAGACAGGATGGAAGCTGTCCAGAGGAGGGCACTAAAATGGTGCAGGGTCTGCACCGGAAGACATATGAAGAGAGACTTAAGGAGCTTAATATGTATAACCTCGAGGAAAGGGGGGGACATGATAGAAACGTTCAAGTACCTCAAGGAATCAACAAAGTCCAAGAGGGTAGCATCTTGAAAAAAAAGAGGTGTGCAAGAACAAGAGGGCACAATTTGAAAATGGGGGGCAGCTCAGAGGTAATTTAAGGAAGTATTTTTTCACAGAGAGGGTTGTGGATGCATGGAACGGCCTTCTGGAGGAGGTTGTGGAGTCAAAATCAGTGGTGGAATTCAAGCATGCATGGGACAGTCATAAGACCATTCTAGGAGGTAGGGGTAGGAAGAAATAGGCTGCTGGTTAACTAGGATCTGCAGCTTATTCAGTAGGTAGGGAAATGGGCAGACTGGGTGGGCCAAGCGGTCCTTATCTGCCGTCAAATTCTATGTTTCTATGTTAAGTTACATAAGAACTTATTGTAACAGCAGATCTGTGAGAGAAGCTCTTACAGCAGGCCCTGCTTTCCCTCCCTCCTTCCCCCTGCTGCTCTTTTCCTTCACACTATCTCTGCCTTTTCTTTGGCTCTTGGGAAACCACCTTGCTTCTCCTTTAGCTGCCCGTATGGGGTCTCCAGTGGGAGAACTGACGCAGGTGTGAGGGACTGCCCACTATATAGGCTAGGCTGACATCAGCTGACTGATGTCAGAGGTGGGCAGTCCCCCATGGTAGATTGCTAGCTAGAAGTTTTCCGTGTGGTCCTGGCACCTGGTGGCTTAGTCCTACCGGTGTGGCCTGCTGCAAGAGCTTCTCTCAAAGATCTACCATTGCAGTAAGTTCTTACATAACTGTACTATATTTAATGTATCAGTATTTGTTGTCAGCATATAGTTTTTTAGCAAAAATGTTTTTCTGGCAAAAATCATTAACGTTTTTAAAAGTTCCCACTCCCATGACATGGCCACCATGGAAAAATTAAACATCTTTTTGCAGTATTGCGCACCATCAGAAACATATTCTGGCATTGTTCTTATACATCCACAGTACGAGTGTAGTGTGTACTTTCAATAGGTAACCTCAACAGAAGAGGCTTTTAAAAACTACGAGTGGCAGCCATCTTTTATTATGTGAGCCATTAATTACAAAACTAGGTGTAAAACTGTTTTAAAAATATCTGAGAAAACTAAAACTACACCAAGGATTTATCTAAGGAAGTCAGCAATACATTTTTGCTAAAAAACTGCATGGCTATTTTTTTTTTGCCAACTAACAAATACTGCTGCTTTGCCTTACAGTTGCTATGATCTAACTTCCTTATTGCCACCAGGAAGCCAAAGACTGCTGTAGCCTACTCCCTAAATCCTTGTTTTGATGATATGAAAAAGGGAATGAGCTGTAGTGCTATTACAGAGTACCAACATAATTGGTGGATGTGCCTACCTTAACATGCAATCTTTTAAAAGGGGAATTGTCCATTTTGTAGGGACAAAAATGTGTGACCTATAGGTCCTGATTTGCTGAAATGTAGTGAGTTCAAATTTTTTTTATCACTTATTCTGCTACAATCTTTATTTTCATCTGGTTGATCCTGCAACTCCCCTCTGGCCAGTATTGTTCCAGAGCTCACCCTGGCCAGCCCTCTGATGATGTACCTGACAGGCTATGCCACAGGGGACTTCTATGTGCCAGTGTAGTTGTTGTAAAAGATTAACAAATATACAGTGCCTGTTTGTGCTTCTAACGCTGGTACTGATCGACCAAGGAAAGTGATTTTTTTAGTTGTTTTGCAGAGCTGAACTAATCTCCAGATAGATGTCAGTTTCCAAGAACAGGATGTACTAATTTAGTTGTTTTGCACTTTGTGCAGCTTTGAGAGCTGCTTGAAACTGAGCAACCTCTTTGCTGTGGACTACCCAACCCTGAAGGCAGTCTAGTGGCTGGTGAAGTGAAGAGAGGTGGCAGCGTGCCAGCTACGGTGAGAAGGGCACCAAACAAACCTGTAGAACAAATGATAGTGTCCAGTCCAACTCTTGGTTCTGCAGCTGCATTCTGAACCAGGACTGGGGTGAAACATCAGTGCAGGGGAAGGTGGCAGAAGCGATCCAAAGAGAGCCAAAGGCATGCCCCCTTTTAGGAGGGGGTTACATGTGACTCATTTCTTAATCAGCCAGTTGGTAGGAGTAAAACTATGAAGGCAGAATGCAGCAGTCAGCATGCCTATTTCTAAACTGCCATGTTAAGCACAAACCTTTCAAAGCAGTCTCTGCCACAAGATTTTGTCCCACTCCCATTGAGGCAGTCAGTGCAGATTGCACTTGACATCAGCACTGCAGTGGGATCATTGTAGAACAGTAGATTATGTGGAACAATGGTGCAGCACACTCTCCGATTACAGTCTCCACAAAATAACAGATCTGAAGTAGACTGAGTACCCGAAAATGTGGAACCAATCCAAAAATTCCTAGTCAGTGGGGGTGCCACCAAACGCTGAATGCTGACAGTAAAATTACCCCTTTCTTTTAAGACTGCAGGGTTATTGCATAAAATAATCAAATGTTGTTGATGTCTTGTTCTTGATGGTTACAGAGGACAGCAGCATTTTCCAATGTGTATCCTATTGCATAGATACTGCTTATTTAAATATAAAATACAGTTCAACTTTATTAGCTGTTTTAATAGCTTTTTCTTGAATGTTTCCAACCTCATACATAAAATATATTCCCAAAGCTTCTCAGTGCAGCAATTTCTGCATATATTTGTGATTCATAGGAACTTGGTACAGATGTTGTAGCTTTCTTTTTCTTGCAAGGACAGTTCTTAAATGACTAGAGGATTATAACATGACTGTAAGTTGCTTCTCCTTATGAATAAGCAGATCATTTGTTGATTCATATGCTGTTAGCATTTTAATTTTGTTTAGTGTTCTGAGATCTGTTTACATCACAGCATTAACCTTCTGGCAACAGAGGCTGTTCCACTGTTCAGAGGTTGTAATCCATCCTAGTTTCTGACATATTTAAAGCTTATTAATTGTTAATGTTGCACCTTCTTGAATTCTAATCATGACCAAACTGTAATGAGCTCTCTTGTTTAGAAAAGACTATGATCTGCTTCGAGGGAATCCTAAGCTTTAGCCTCTAGTGGCAGCCTGCTTGGTTTTGAGCTTGTGTCCTCATGCTGCTACACACCCATGTAATTGAGACCTCTGTAGCTAGTCTGTGCTAGGTTTTCAAAACTGGCACTTGCCTGATGTTAGTGCTGTGGGTTATTATCTGGTGTACATACACAGCCTTACTAACACTGATTATTGGCACTGAATAGCTCTTCAGACAACAGTGTTTTGCCTTTCTTTTGTTGGAGTCTGTTAGGGGAACTTCAGGTACTAGAGATGCATGGCATCAATGTTTTTGTCTTTGTTGTACATTGTTTAGCGTGTTTCAAAATGTGCCAAGTCTTCTATTGTAAAGGGGAAATGCTGTCATTCAGCTTACTGGAGCATTACGGACCACCTCGATATTGTGCTGAGATTGCATGCTGTGGATGTAGTCAAAACAAGACCTGTTTCACTGCTTGCATCTCATGTGTTTCGGGACTTTCGTATTGCATAAACATAATATTTACACAGCAGAAGTGATAATATAGAAACATAGAACTTGACAGCAAATATGGACCTCTTGGCCCACCCAGTCTGCCCAGCTTTTTTAAATACACATATACTGATTATGATTATTTATATTGCTATAAAGTGGTAGGTCTTGTAAAATGTGCTGCTTTGACAAGAAATTGTTCTTCTGAATGTGTGTGTGTATGTGTGTGTGTGTGTCTTTCTCACAGCAGAGATTCTAAAATATATAAACATGTCAGATGCCATCAAGTTGTCTAAAATCAGATTTATAGATGGAACATTTTTCGATTGCTTTAATGTTACTTTGGTCTTACAATTCAACGTATAGCCATCTTTGAATTGATTCTTTTGGTTTGTGTGTTCCTCATATTTAAAAATAACAATTTTGTGTATCAAACAGGTTGTCGCAATTCTAGAGGTTGATAAAGAATCTTGATTTGATATAATTTTTTTGTTAACTGGGTTAGCTCACTGGAATATACAGTCTTTTAGCAGGAGTGACCTGAGACACATTAGACTGCATTGCATGTCAGAACTGTTGCAAGAGGGAGGCTGGTAGCAACATTAATGCAAACAAATTACAGAGCCCCTTCATATGTTGCATTTGCAGTACAGTTTTTCAGAAAGATATGTTTTCAACACAGCTTTATAGTGTATTATTTGTGCAAGGCAGTTTCTTCTTGCACACAGGTCCTTCCTAATGAAGGTGTGAATCACTGCTAAAGCCAAAATGTATTTTTAAAGGTTTACATGAATACAGCAACAGAAATTTCAGTAATTTTTTATTACATTTCAGTATTTATTAATTTATTCATTTAAGATGCACAATTCAGTATCTTATGTAAAGCTACTCAGTATTCATATATTTATTATGCTTGACCCAGTGACGTGGAGAACAGAAGCACTCATGCCTCACCTGCTGTCACACCGGTGATCCAGCTTCAGGAATGACCCTGGGTCACTTGGGGGTCAGCCGAGGGGAGGAGGATTGAGCATTCCAGTGGATGCTGTCCTCCTCCATGGGAGGGAGGGCAGACTGCTCTGCCACAACATCGCCATCTAGGTGATCATGGGTGGTGATGTGGTCTGGGGCAGCAGTTCCGGGTGGGGAACACTCCTTTATGGAAGATATAAGCACATCTTCTGATGTACACATGTCTGGCCATCACCTCCATGGAGCGTCTGTTGGTCAGGGACCACAGAACACAGAAGATCACTGCTGGTGGCAGAATGCCACCCTGCAGAGCCTCGCAGACCCCACACCACCTACTGGATACAGGGACCATCAATCTCAGTATGGCACTGGAAGGGGGGCTTTGGGAACACCCTGATTGCCCAACTACAGGGGTCAGTCTATGAAGCACTTGGTGGCCCCCAGGTAAGTCCCAGGTGGGTGATGGGGTTGGGGGAGCTGCAAGGCTGGGGTCCACCAGTGGAGTGGGAGAAAAAAATATTTATTGTAGTGTGAGTCCCCTACATTAACGGATTTGCTTTCTGAAACCATGCAGTAATATAATGAATGCTAGGTCTCTTTTTATAGAGATTACACTTAAGAATCACATGTATTTGATCATAATGTAATCCAGGGGTTTCACCCCCTTTTTGAGGAACTTCGAGGATGGAAATATATGGGTGTGTTATGTAAATATGACTCAAAAGGGCAGAACATCATGTGGGGAATGTATCAGGGACTGGCTAAACTTGAGTTTCTGGAAAAGCAACTGTACTGGCAGGCTTTGACTGGATTTCGTTCCAAGTCTTCTAAAGATAGAAACATAGAAAGCTGTCAGCAGAAAAATACTCACAGTCTGTTGTGTCTTCCCAGTTCCCTTCTGACTGAAAAGACTGTTAGAAAATATTACTACAACTGGAACAACAGTGGTGTGGCAGAGACCAAGGTTTGTTTATGAGTCCCAGAATCTGACACTGCAGTTGACTAGAGGCCTAGTGCATTGTGGAGTTGAGGTGTTCAGCTGCCATGGAGGGAGGATGTGTGCACCTGCCTGACAGTCATGCACCCCCTCCTGGATGGAATGCCATTGGTGTCAGCTGTGAAGGCAGTTACTTGCCCTCCTTTCTAACTGGAGTGAGAGTGCAGCCATGGTAACCCTAAATGTTGAGGCAGGGGAAAATGCAAAAACATTAAAACAAATATTCATATTCTTTTCATGGTAACTTACAAAGCAGCTAAAATTGGTGGCTGAGTTGCTATGTCTAATGCTTATTGATTCCAATTTTTGAAATTCATTTTACCATCTTTGTCCTGCCCTCCAAAAGATCAGCCATGGTGCCTTCCATTCATCAACTCCCAATTACCTTGCCTGTGATGCAGAGTGAGTCAACTCACCATCCAGAACATCACCAAAACATGCCCATCACATTGGGGCACTTCCAGTGGAACAGAGAAATGAGGAGCAAAAGAATCTGTTTATATGTAATTTTTAACCAGGAAAGGCACCCTGAACTGTGGCAGCTTTTTCCAGGTGTGTCTTGGGTGGGGTTGGTGGTTACATGGACCTGTTTTACTGACAGAGGAATGTTGATCAGGACTACAGGACCTCCTGAGGATGCACTGCATGGGAAACCAGTGGAGGCGGTCTGCCCAGGGCTTGGGGTGGTCTGTGCCTTTTCTATTTCGTGTAATAAAGGTTTGTACTGAGTCTTCTGTGGTGCCTTGTTTGCTGTACTGACTGTGGTGGAACTACTGTTTGGCACTTGGGTGGGGTTGGTGGTTACATGGACCTGTTTTACTGATGGGGGAATGTTGGCCAGGACTACAGGAAAAATCACTCTCTCTTACAATAAGTGCCATAGGCTCTTATATTTCCACATGAACAGTCACCAGAGAAGTGCAGAAAGGACCTCAGTTTAATGTCACATCTGAAGGATGACACCTCAACAGTGCAGCACCTCCTAGTGCTGCATTACAGTGTCAGTTGTGTGTATTTGCTCAAGTTCCTGGTGTTGGACTGAAACCCATGAGCTTTCAGTCTACCAGCTCCAGAGGTGAGCATGCCATTTAATGAGACACTAACATTGCCAAGACCCAGCGAGGAGGCTGGGGAGACATGTAAGGCATTAAGGTCTGCACATGACATCAAACTTAAGTGGTTGTTCGGTGGCTCATACTAATCCCAAATATGCACTTACGGATTGGAGGCTCCAAGAAAGGAAATACTGCATTACATGTTCATCTTATCTTTGGGTTACCTTCTTTGGGAAGAAGATGGTGGCCACGCTGGGCTTGTCATAGGATGCAGTAGCAGCAGCAGCAAATTAGTTTAGGTTTTAGTTCATTTAAATGTTATTTTAAGTTTTATATTTATTAAGTTTTAAGTTTGTTATTGTTCATCGGCTAGTTTTGTTGTTCTCGTCGTAGTCTGGTGCATACGTCACGTTTATTGCGTTGTCCCTCTCATTTTTCATTGACTGCCTAAGTTTTGATCGAGGACAGTGCATCGTGTTATTCTTCAAGTCAAGCTGACTCATTTTATCAACCTTATAAACCAAGTTGATTTATTTACTATCTGCACGGATTGGCTGTGGGGAATCTGTGAGAAATCTGCGCCTCTGTGAGGGCTTGTCTGGATTTGGAGGAGCAGTAACGGGCTGGACTGGATGGCAGAGTGGTTCAGTCTAAGGTGTTCTGTGGAGTGGAACATTTGGTGCCTTGAGCCGGGGGCTATTGACTCAGTTCCAAGCTGGTGGAGCATTTTATCCGTAAGAAGGATTTCACCCGTGGAGGGGCGAGGGGTGTGATCCTGCGGGCCGTGACTGTGGGGGGGTCTCGGTTCCAGCTGCTGTCCTTGGGGGTACTGAGGGGGATTGGTTGGAGGACCGGTCATTCTCTCGGTCTGGCCCTTGGTTCCGGGGGTCTGCTGGCTGGGTCGGGTGTCCCTTGGTTGCCTGGAGTGGGGAGAGTGGTGGGGCCGGGGTTTCCTGTCGTGGTCTGGGCTGGGCTGGATTTTTCACACCTAAAGAACAAGACTGCTTTCCTGACTCGATACCTATGATGGCTCCATCTTTGTCTTGGGAAATTTGGGGGAATTAAATCTATTAAACTCCCTCTATTTGGATTATCGTGGACAAGACTTGGGAAGGAGTGCGGATTCCACAAAACTGCAAGTACTCCAATAATTTCACTGCAAGCAGCCTAATAACTTTATTTATTTTGAGAGGCAATGAGAGGGCCTAGTTTTTGATTCATTTCTGATTTCTACATTGAGTAACTGGTGTAGCAGTGGGAGTGCTGCACTATTCGACATTATTGTGGGAAGAGGCTTGCGAGAGCTCCCTTTTCTACTGCAATTTCAGGAGGTTGTAGTAAACTTTTCAGTTCTGGTACAGTGGGAGTGTACCAAACTACAAAGTGTTTGGACAAACCTTCGATTAAGTTACATTTACATTTACTAGCCACTTTGGTGGTGCATGGATTATGGTAAACTGGAAATTCTGAATATGTTGTATTCTGGTTTCGCACACATTTTTATTACTTTATTAATTTAACTTTTATTAGCTGGCTTGAAGAAATGTGTTATTTTATTTGTTTATGATTTTTCAATACAGTTTTGAGGGCAAGGTTTGAAATTGATTATTGGTGAAATATTTTCTTTAGTAGGTTATAGTTCATTTAATTTTCTTTTTATTAGTGAGAGTTGTTTTTTTTTTATCTTTTGTTTTTTCTTTAAAAAAATTGTTTATGTACAGTATGTTTGTTATAGAAATATAGTTGGCTTAGTTGCTTAAGTATTTATTTATTTTAGCTTAGTCACTCAGTCACCAGAATGTGCCAGAGGCCTGCCCCCATGCTCGTGCGCTATTCGCCCTCCGTGCCCTCCATCCCTTTGTTTCCTCCCCATTGCAGTACAACTTACCAGCACTGTAGAGCGCTGGGTATTGTTCGTCAGGGAGGAGGGAGAGTCAGGGGGTGTGAACAGCGAAGGGTGAATGAGCAGGGCCACTACATCAGGGTCGTAAGATCCAGAAGACGCCCAGGGATGAAATGGAATCCAGATCATGGTCCTCCATGCCTGGACTCCATACCCAAGGGCACCACCAATTTTGGTGGGCAGGTTATTCGGGTGACCATGGAAGTTCACCCAACTCGAACGGTGTTATGCAATGCCAGATCCATTAAAAACAAGACTGCAATTATTGCAGATCTTGTAAGCTCAGTGGATGTGGCTTGCATCACCAAGACCTGGCTGGATGAGACCTCTGGCCCTATATTAGAGGCCACAATTCCAGCCGGATACTCGGTGATCCACCGCTCGAGATTGGGTCATGGGGGGGGGTTGCGATCTGTTTCAAGACCGAATTGGGCCTCACGAGTGTACCAGTTGAAGAGACTGAGTCATTTGAGTGTACTGTGGTAGCAGGTGTAGGTTGTAGGATCACTCTCATCTACTGTCCACCCAGGGATGGGAAGCGGTTCCTTCAGGAAGTAGTGGACTTTGCCATCGACATGGCATTTAAGTTGCCCAAGTTGATGGTCCTGGGCGACTTTAACGCCTGGGTTGATGATGAACTCACGCACTTTGGACAACACTTCCTCCAGTTGATGACATCTCTGGGCCTTACACAAATAGTTACCACCGCTACCCATAAATATGGTCACTCTCTTGACTTAGTCTTCCTCCTGGCGATCGAAGCCTCAGATATGGGGGTGGAACCAGTCAGATGGTCTGATCACTACACCATGGGGTTCAATTTTAGCACCCCCACTTCATAGGCCTACCCCTGTGGAGATGGTAAGGTATCACCCTTTATGAGATGTTAGCTCTGAAGGCCTAATGGTGGTCCTCGATCTATTGAATATTCCAGTGGTAAACAGCAACACAGAGGCCCTCGTGGTGGCCTATAACACAGCAATTTCGGCAGCCCTGGATGTCATTGCACCAGTCCGAGTTTGTCCTCTCCCCTTCGCCCTTGGACCCCAAGGTTTGATGGGACTTTGAGGGAGATGTGGCAATTAGGACGAAGGTTAGAATGTTGCTGGCGGAGATCTGCCCTTGATGCTGACCACCTTAGATTGATGGACCATTATCAAGTCTATCAATCTGCAATCACCCATAAGAAAGCAGAGTTCCTGTCCGGGGAGATTGCGTCTGCTCAGAATCGACCAGCTCAGCTCTTCCAAGGTGTGGACAGACTGTGCAACTCAGCCTGTCTACAAGTTTGCAAAGCCTTTTCGTAAATAGAGTGCGATGAACGTGCTCGATTCTTTGCGACTAAGGTGGCTGACATCAGGGCAGTGCTCCAACCAGCACACTCTACAAGCGTTGCTTTGGACCAGCGCTTGGCCACTGACCCTCAGCATACCTGGAGTACCTTCAACCGCCTGGAGTTTATGGATGCAATGCAGATTGTCCAGGGTGCGTGCCCTACATGCTGTAGTTTGGATCCAGGACCAACTTCCTTGGTTTTGGGTTGTATTGATTCCATCAGTCTAGTCCTAGCAAGGATAGTCTGGTGCTCTTTGGAAACAGGTGACTGTCCTAGCTCCCTGAAGGAGGCGGTGGTAACATCCCTCCTGAAGAAAGCTTCTTTGGACCCAGACTGCCATGCGAACTACAGACCTATCTCTAACCTCCCCTTTTTAGAGAAGGTGGTTGAGAAGGTTGTGGCCATACAAGTGAAGAACCATCTGATCGTCCATGACATCTATGAACCTCTCCAGTCCGGTTTTTGAAAGAGGCATAGTACAGAGACGGCACTGGTCCGGTTACTCAATGATCTCCTGATGGCTAGAGATCGGAAGAACTGCTCCATCTTGGTTCTTCTTGATCTCTCATCAGCGTTTGATACTGTGGACCATGGGGTCCTGCTCAGTCACCTGAGGTTCATCTGTGGCCTGTTGTGAACAGTCCTCAGGTGGTTTACATCTTTCCTCACTGGAAGAACTCAGAGGGTAGTGTCCGGGATTCATTCCTCGGACCCAGTCCCTCTGTCATGTGGGGTCCCTCAGGGGTCCATGTTGTCCCCCATGTTGTTTACAGTGTACATGCTGCCCCTCGGAAATATTGTAAGAAGGTATGGGCTGAGGTTTCACTCCTATGCTGATGATACCCAGCTCTGCCTTTCTTTTGCACCTGACCAGGATAGAGCTCTCTCAGTCTTCAATAACTGCCTCACAGAAATCCAGGACTGGATGGATTCGAGTTGGTTGAAGTTGAACTAGGAAAAGACTGAGGTGCTGATTGTGGACCCGGGGCACCGGATAGGGGGCCTAGGGGTAGGTTCGCCCTCGGGTCTTTTTCTTGGGGGCCTGTCACTCCTGACATCTGAACGGGTGCGAAACCTGGGGGTAATTTTTGATGAGGGGCTGACGCTGCATTCACAGGTGTCAGCCGTCATCAAGACCTCTTTTTACCATCTGAGGACTATCTCCAGGGTTAAACACCTTGTTCCATCAGTCGATCTTCCCATGTTGGTCCACGCCTTTATGTTCTCATATCTGGATTATTGCAACTCCCTGTACCTAGGGCTACCTGAGGTGGAAATCTGCCACTTGCAGCTAGTGCAGAATGCTGCGGCCTGGCTTTTGACAGGAACCTCTTGGTCCTGTCATATTTCCCTGGTGCTGCATGGTCTGCACTGGCTGCTGGTACAGTGGTCGATTACCTTTAAAATTGGTCTTTTGACCTATAAAGCCCTACATGGACAGGGCCCGGACTACCTGAAAGAGCTTCTGGTACCTTACTGCCCATGGCGATCACTCTGCTCAGCTGGCGGGGGGTTGCTAGAGATTCCAAGGGTGTGTTTAAAATCTTCTGGGGCTCGGGCATTTATGCATGTGGCCCCATCCCTTTGGAATTCTCTACCCTGTCAGTTACAGGAGTGCGCGACCGTGGAGGGATTCAAACAAGCTTTAAAAACATACCTCTGGCATCAAGCATTTGTTGACTGATGGATTTAATTTTAGCTGTATTTTCTGTTTTATAATATTTATGCTGCTGTGAACTTTGATATGTTTTAACCATTTGTAAGGCTCCTTGGGTTTTGAAAGGCACCATAAAAATAAAGTTGTATTATTATTATTACCAGAAGATAGTCACACAGCAGCAATCACCAGTTTTGAGCATGCATGGAAGGCATAGTTTCAAGTAAGGAAAGAAAAAAATGGTCACTCCTCACCAAACTTGCTGCCAGTAGCTAGGAAAGATGGGGAAAGCAACACAAACTGGCCCACACACCAGCAAGAAGTGTAGAAAAGGTTTATTTGAAGATAGCCATACCAACCACAACTGGCCTCCATTACATATTTATATATGGGGCTTCATCAGGGAGTCATGAAATCCAATACTTAGGGTGATATATAGAAGAGACAGTTAGTGGTTGGTATGGCTTTCTACAAGTAAATCTGTTTCACACTTCATTCCGGTGTGTGTGCTGGTGTTTGATAGTTTCAGGAAGCACAAGAATTGCTTGCTGAGCCACAGGTAGGGCATTTTACTAAAAGGCATATAACCTGGGTTTGCCCAATGAGCTCAGATCCCTGCATACAAATGATAAGGAGCAGAATTGCAGATCAAGGTAACACTTTCCATCCCATACAGAAAGGAGCATATTATCATATACTGTACTAGCAGTGACCCCAGTGGTCAGCTGGCAGTTATTAGACACGTTGTATGTCAGCATCCCCAGCTTTGGGAGGTTGGGGAGGCCGGATGCTGCAGACATTTCAGATGGAGAATGGACACCCTGGTTATGCCACTAACCAGGCATAAGCATGTCAGCATCAAGAATCAGGGAGTTAATGGAAAGGAACTTCTCCTTCAGGCAGCTCTGCCCTCTGTGCCTGTTCCTCCTCCTCCAATACCTTAGGTCTTGCCTGGTAACCTCTTCATGTCCCCCCATTCATCTGGTTGGTGGGCCCAGCAGTGGCTGTGTTGATCAAGGGATGTGATGCAGAGTAGGCAAAGGACCAGCACTGCTGGGAAGGAGCTAGATGCGGGGAATAGCAGGTGAAAAAGATCAAATACAGCATTGTTTTTTTTTTTCTTTCTACCATGTGTTACAGACGGTGGGAACAAACTAAATATTTTTTTTAACAAAAATTGTTTTTCATACTAACATACAAGTCATATTGAACCTACTGAACAGTGTCAGCTAGTGATGGAGGCCCACCCCACACACACACACCTCCACCATCCCTTCCTCACCCTCCGTAGAATTAAATGTTGTCTTGTTTCAATACAGTATATTTTTATCTGGTGTTTTATAGATAAGCAAGCTCCTTTCCATGTTTTTGTTTGATTGCCCAATGACCTGCCCATTATTCTCTGCTTAAAGCACACTGATTTTAAAAACAAGTTTGCCTGAGCAGACAAATGAGGGACCTGTCTCACGATCCACCTTCTACCCCTCCTGTAACCTTATTTGGTCAGTGGTGTTTTCATGTACAGTCTAATTTACATATGAGAAATAAACACTAATGCTTGGATTCCACACAGAGGTATTGTGCCAGCAACATGATTTGTGTTTGAAAATCTACCCCTTAGTATGCATTATTTTGGCTATAATTTAATGTTAATAATTATAAGTCATAAACATAAGATTATTATGACCTATTTCTAATAGTTGTGAAACATGGAAATGCCCTACTGAGTTGAAACATTATTGTGCTGTTTTTCTGCTTACTTTGCAGATGGATCCTGTGCAAAAAGCAGTCATTAACCACACATTTGGAGTTTCTGTACCTCCAAAGAAGAAGCAAGTTATTTCATGCAACATCTGCCAGCTACGCTTTAATTCTGACGTGAGTGCAACATGGTTTAATCATAGTACAGTTTCAGTTCAGCTATCTTTAAAACTAATAATTTCCATAGACACATCTGTTTTTGCATTTAGATTATTCACTGTTCTGGGCATGAAGTGATCCAATATAGCTTTGTTAGTTAACTATAGTGACTACACACACACACACACAATTTTGAGATTCAGTGGATGCAGAATTTTTTTGCACAGCTTGAATCAGGCCACATAATAGAAACATAGACGCTGATGCCAGATAAGGACCTCAAGGCCCATCCAATCTGCCCATTTCTTTTTCTACCTTATAAATGTGCCATCGGCCTTTGCTCTGTCAGCGGCCTATCTATTCATACTTATTTGTATTGCTCCCTTATTGCCTATCCCATGCCTGTTTGAAGCCATGCACTGTATTCATAGCCACCACTTCCTGAGGTAGGCCGTTCCATGCATCCACCACCCTTTCTGTGAAAAAGAATTTCCTCACATTCCCCCTTAATCAGTCTCCCTCTAATCTCATGCTGTGTCCTCTTGTCCTGCTATTTTTCTTATGTTTAAACATGTTAGACTCTTTCACCTTGTTAATGCCCTTAAGGTGTTTGAATGTTTCGATCATATCACCTCTCTCCCTCCTTTGCTCAAGGGTATACATATTGAGCTCCATTAATCTGTCCTCATATGTCTTCTGATGCAGTCCCTGCACCATTTTGGTTGCCCTTCTCTGGACTGCCTCAATTTTGGTTAATGTCCTTGTGAAGGTGTGGCCTCCAGCACTGTCACATGAGTACTCCAGATGAGTCTGACCAGTGTATTGTAAAGAGGGATTAGTACTTCCCTCATTTACTTCAGATACCCTTACTAATACACCCCTAATCTCCCTAGCATTACCCATTGCTTAGAGGTCTGCTTGATGATTTCAGGTCATCGGTGATGATGATGCCCAAGTCTCTTTCTTCCTTTGTGACTGCCAGCAACTCCCCTCCCAGCCTATAGGTGGCTTCAGGGTTTATCTTCCCTATGTGCATGATCTTGCACTTCTTTGCATTGAATCCCAGTTGCCACTCTTCTGACCATTTTGCTAGTTTATCCAGATCTCTTCTCATTGTGCCCACCCCATCTGGATCATCTACTCTGTTACAGATCTTGGTGTCATCTGCAAACAGACAAGCCTTACCCCCTAGTCCATCTGCAATGTCACTAATGAAGATATTGAAGAGGACTGGTCCCAGGACTGATCTCTGAGGTACCCCACCTATGATTTGCATCTCTTCTGACTGTATGCCATTTACCACCACTCTCTGTTTTCTGCCCATCAACCAGTTTGCCACCCAGTTGACCAACTTCTGACCCACCCTGAGTCTACCCAGCTGATTTATCAATCTTCTATGTGGAACAGTGTCAAAAGCTTTGCTGAAGTCAAGGTAGGCGACATCAACTGCTCACCCTTGGTCCACCACTCTGGGTACCCAGTCAAAGAAATCTATGAGATTAGTTTGACAGGACACATAATATGTGTGGTACAGCTGAATTTGTTACTCTTGGTGATTTTTGTAAATAAAATATACCAGTTTTCCATAGTGTCTGACTCCCTTCCACTGTCTGTTTATCCTGAAGCCTGGATATTAACCCTATCCCTAAACTTCTAAGCTCATCAATGACATTATATCATATTTTAGCCAAAGTCAGGACTCCATTCTGTCACAGAGATGAATAATTCATGCCTCAGGAATGACCAAATGCCACCATGAAATCCTGTAACCCTGCAGCAAAAAACAAGATTGAAATGTCATTGTGAACTAGGTTCCTGTCTATTTGTAATAAAGCTGTGAAACACAGTGACTTTATTTGTAATCCTTTATTCTACTTAGTTATTTTAGGGTTGATTGGGTTGAATTTATTTAGTAGTAACACTCTGAACCAGTTTGAATCTTAAGCAAACCCAGTTTCAAATTATTAGATCTGTAAATGTGTTCAGAGGGAATCATTGGTAGTAACTAAAACACATTTGTCACCATCATACATTACTATCAGGACCCCCCGCTCTCCCCAGGGGTAGTTTCTGACCCCCATGTTGTTTGCAGTGTATATGCTGCCCCTAGGGTGGGTTATCAGACACTCAACTGTACATATCCTGTACACTGGATGGGCAGGAGGTGGTTGGTGCTGTGCTGACATGCTACCTTAAAGAAATCACTAACTGGATGGCCTATGGCTAGCTAAGTCTAAATCTGTCCAAGATGGAATTGTTACTGGTGGAACCAGGTCCTTGAGGGTTGGCCGGAAGACATGGTGCTATCAGATTACCATCTCTGAATGTTACACATCTGACAGCTATGGATAGGGTTAAGAGTCTTAAGAATCATTGTGGATTCATGACTGACACTTAAACAGCAGGTGTCAGCTGTGGTCCACAGTAGATTTTTCTAATTGAGGAATATCCCCCGGATCAGATACTGTCAAGGCAAGAGGATCTGATGACCCTTGTGCAGCTTTTGTGACCTCAAGAATTGATTACTGTAACACTCTTTACCTGGGGTGGAGATTTGGTGCGTTGTCTACAGCTGGTGCAGCATGCTGCAGCCAGCTTGGTGACTGGCATGTCATATAAAGATTGTATTACACCCGTGCTGTGGCAACTCCACTGGCTTCCCATCAGGTGGTGCACCACATTCAAGATTGCTTTGTTAATATACAAAGTCCAACATGGACTGGACCCTGCTTGTCTCAATGACCTTTTGGCTTGGTATGCTCCTGTTAGTGCTCTCCACTCCACCGAGGAGCTGATGCTAGCCATCCCGAGATTCTGACTGCAAGGCTGCATAAGAGCCCTATTTGCAAGGTGGTCCTGTCAGATGTAAAACATACAGTGTACACATATAAATACTGTATAATATAGCATCCTAAATCCTATTATAGACATCCTGTACATATGTATATTGTATACATTTTAACATTCACACAAAAATTAAGTGAGGACTTTGCATATGCTCTAAGTTTTACCCATCCTTTCCAAAGCACATACTTCTAAAATTTAGCTTATGTTTCATTGCAGTTCTAAATTGCTTTGAATCGGTTGAGGGTTGTCTAAGCTCAGGCTTAGTGGTATTCCAAATGTTAGCAGCTGTGTATTCAAACATCTGTTCCCATAAACGGTATTTATTTTAGGCGTATGTAGTTCCCTTGCTCCTTTAATTCATAGTTGATACTTGTATACTGGTTTGGAGAGTCTGGACGTCAGTTGTCTTGGTTTGTTCTGATGAATAGTTTCATGAATATGTTTTGTTTGGATTGGTATTCTTTTTCATTTAGGGGATGCCAACCTAAACTGCTGTACATAGTACAATGGTAAGTGTTCTAATCACACTGCAGTATGAATCTTGTTAGCTTATTGTACATTTTTCAAGTTTCTCAGGTCCGTTTTTAATTGGCATGTACATAAATATGGCTTCCATAATCAATCATAGGGATTAGCATTTGGTTCACAATGGATGATCTAATGGTTCTAAGTATAGCATTAGATTACATGCCTCAGGGCTCCAATGCATGAATAGAGTTCTGTACACAGATTTTTTATATGCTAAATTTCAGGTGCTGATCCACCCATAGACTTAGATATTTATACTCACTTACTTGCATTAGTTTCTCATCTGTTTTTGTTCTTATGTCAGTTTTAGGTATGTTGCTGCCCTTTACAAGGTTTTCTGGGTGGTGGTACCTGCAATATAGAACTCCTTACAATACCATCTTAGGAGTTTCCCTTCAGTAGAGGCATGTAAATGGGGCCTGAAAACTCATTTCTTTGTATTAGCTTTGAACCTGATAACAGATTAGGTAGTATTTATACCTATGCTGCTTTTATATGCTAAAACTGATGATTTTGTTGTTATGTTATCTGATGTGTTACGTTAAGTGCCCTGAGCCCCTGGAATAGGGCACCATAGATCTAAAATGGCCTTGCCTTGCCTCTCTTTGGCACTTCAGTACTGATTTATTTGGCAAAGCTTCTGTGTTTCTGTGGCAGCATTTGTTCATTCCTTTTGCTGAATTATTCATTTCTGTGAAAGAGGGATGACCTGCCATTGGCTAAAATATGATATGATGTTATTGATAACACCACATTCTGGGGTTGATCGGATGCTGAGCAACAAAATCATATTGGTCTGATTTTAACCTCTTTTTGTTAGGAATTAGAATTTTTGGAAATACAGTTAAAAAAATCCTAATTCCTGAAAAGGAGTCAGAACTGGACTCCACCTTCCTAACACATTGAAATCCAATTCTGACTTTCTAACACAGAACTCTGGCTAACATTACTACAGAGCCCCAGCCCACCATGCAGTTAAAGGCATCCTTGCTTCACCCACTCTTTTAGTGCCCATTCTCCCTCCTCCTCCTTCTGACACAGTTACTTACTGTGCATGTGATCTTAAGATACCAGAGACAGTTGAATGCCACCAAGCCAGTGTTATTCTCTAGTCTCATGGCCAGCCAGGGCCATCAATATAGTCATACAACTATGCCTGCCAGTATTAATATCATCTGAGCTTCTGAATGGAGCCTACGATCAGCCCACCACATTTTACTGCTTAAAGCCCCACAGAGCCTATCCAGTGCTACTGCCATGCTAAAAGAGTATGTGGCTGGCTGCCACTACAAAAGTATCCAGAACTGGTTTCCACCCCTCTGACTGAATAGAGCTTAAGTAAGAAACCCCTGTACATCCCCCACTGCAGGTCACACAGGCATCCTCCCTCATGGACTGACCACCCAATCAGACCATAAAAGCTGACCAGCTTGAAACCCTGAGCCGCCACCTTGGTCAGACACCATATAATGAATAAAGCATCTGGCCAGGTGATGGCTGAGTGCTTTATGCTCATCAGCTCTTGTACTTGGATTAGATGGTCAATCCATAAGGGAGGATGTCTGCATTTCTAGTGGTGGGGACTGAGAGAGGTTAATTACTTTAGTCATTCTGCATTGGGTGGGCAGCAGCACAGGGCACTTTTGTAATGGCAGCCAGCCACATACTTGGTTAGCATGGCAATGGCACTAGTTCAGCTCTGGGTGTCTGTGGGTGATGGCAAATGGTGGGAGGGTTCTGGGGCAGGCTCCAGTCAGATGATAAGATGGCATTTGCACTGGCAGGCATCGTTGAAGGACTGCATCATTTCATTTCATTTTGTTTTATTTGTTAACCAGGTAGGGACACTGGGCCGAAGCCCTTTTTCAGATCTGACCTGGACAGATAAACATAAAACAACAAGACAAAATACAAAAGTACAATAAATAAAACATCAATCAACAACATCGATCATAACAAGTGCAAGCTGACAATTTTAATAAATACTGTTTAAATCTAGACTTAAAGACTGAGTAGGAATTAGCTGATCTAAAAGAAAGAGGTAAATCATTCCACATACTAGGTGCTTGACATTCAAATGAGCGAAGACCATAGTTATTTTTAACAGATTGGGCTACCAATACAATTCCCTGAGTTGATCTTAAATTGGCTTGAACATTGTGGACCAAAACCAAATCAGACAAAGGAGACAAGCCCTTGGCATAGATGGCCTGGTGAACCATATTGCCTAAAGCATACATATATTTAAACTGGGGAGAAAACCAGCCCAAAAGAGAGTACAGTGAGCAATGGTGGGTCATAACTAGAACATCTAAAATGAACCATCAGATGTTTTTATAAGCAGCACTCAGAATCTGCCTCTCCCTTGCACCCAATTTATTATACAAGGGAGAAACATAGTCTAAGTGAGGCATAAGAACCCCAGTAGCTAAAATTCTATGACAGTCACAAGACAAATATGACTTACATTTATAAAGCTGCCCCAATTTGCAATGAATTTTCCTTTTTACTGATTTTAATTAAGAAAAACATGTTAAGGAGGGATCAAGTAAGACTCCCAAGAACTTAAACTTGGAAACCTGGTCAAGTAAAGTACCTTGAGCATCATGAATAAAGAAGCGTATATCATCACTAAGCTGAGCAGAGCTACCAAGCATCATAGCTTTAGTCTTTCTAGTATTCAAGACCATCATATTAGAAGACATCCAATTACATAATCTTTTGAATTCTACTGCCAAAGTAGAATTTATATGTTCAACAGATTGGCCCTGACAATACAAAATTAAATCGTCGGCATATAATAAACACTTACTCCTGCCAAATATTGAGAGAACCTGATTAATGAACAATGAACATAGTAGGGGACCAAGAATGGACCCCTTAGGTACACCACAAACAATAGGACATGCAGTTGAAGAAATGGAACCAATAGAAACATATTGTGAACAACCCTACAAAAAATCATGGATGGTACCAACTTCTGAGTCAGACAACCCCAAAATAGTGAGCTTCTGACAAAGAAGAGAATGATTAATTGGGTCAAAAGTCCTGGACAGATCCACAAATACCACCCCCATTAACAAACCATCATTACAACCTTGAAGGACAGTGTTCGTGAACCTGACCAGGGCCGTGCCAGTTCCCCAACCATGCCGAAAACCATGCTGTTCAGTGCTGGGATATCACCCCCACCAGAAAATCATTAAGCTGACTTACCATCAGTTTTTCTAAAATCTTACTCAGCAGGTTTAAGATTGAAATTGGGTGAAAATCCTCTGCACTGACAGCACTGGTATTTTTGGGAACAGGCACAACCCGAGCTTGCTTCCATGCCAAGGGAAAAACATCAGTTATATACATAAATTATATTATTTTACAAAGTGATTCAGCTATACAAGGAGCTGCTAATTTAACAAACCTAGCATCCAACCCACCTCCGCAGTCACTAAATGAATCAGGCAATGCACACAATAATTTTAAGACTTCAGTAGTGGTAATCTACTGAAACAAAAATTTAGATAAAGTACCACTTTCCGTATGTCTATCAGCAACACTGGGTACATCAGCAGATTGCATAGAAAAACCATCTTAACAAGAGAACCCAGAAATCAAACTAGAAACATCAGTAAAGTGTTGATTCAGCAGTGGCATGTACTGGCCAGAAGGTTAGAAGATGGCAGCAGCTTTATGGCACTGAACTGTCTCTGGCATCTTAAGATCACACACACAATAGGTACAGTAAAGTAAGTAACAGTGGCAAGGGGGAGGGAGGAGGAGGAGGAGGAAGAAGAAGAATGGGTGGGGAGAAGGGGGATATATTTAATTGTATGGTGGGGTAGGGAAAGGCCTTTACAGTTATGTTAGCTAGGCAGGGTAGAATGTTTAAAACTAGTCTGATGTGAAATTGGAAGATCCAGCTCTGACTCCAATACTGATTCAAATTGCTTAACTGCCATTGGAATGAAATTGCATGCAGAATGGGAATTTCCAATAATTTGATGAATGTTCAATTGCTTGAGATCAACCAGTTCTGATCATCCTATCACATTCTGAGCGTATAGGAAGGGCTTCAGGATAAACAAGGGGCGGGTGGCAGGCATCATGGGAAAACTGTACATTTTAATGAAAAATCAAAAAGAACAATGAATGTTCTGCAGAAAATTCTGTGGCTGTGGACTCTCAGAAATACAGAGTCTTTGGATTTTATATACCATTACTTATGTGAGTTAATAGAAGGATACATACATTTAGTAGTTGATTTTTTTTAATAACATGAATTATGGTTAAACAGCTGAAACTCCAGATTACTCCTTATAAGTTAGTACAGACATACATGTTTTAGGATATTTTTATACTGCAAATGTGCCTATAAGTTATTTCTGAACAGCTTGTGTTGTTGTGACCATTCCTGGCCTACAGCCTAAACTGGTTTTAGACAGCTACTGTAAACATGTGGACTTCTACTGGACCAGGTCCAGGTCAGCGTACAGACATACTGTGTTATCATGCAGTAAATTTGTACTTAAAAAGGTTATATATTTTATCTGCTTAATACTTTATCAACTCTTTTTTGCAATATATTTAGGAATGTGTTACTTAAAATACATTAGCAAGCCTCAACATGGCACTACAACTAGTAGGAATGTATTTGTGAGTCTGTGTGGTACTGGCATGCCAGGGAGTATAAATGTAATGTCTATATATAAATATACCCTATCAGTGTCAAGTGTGTTAAATCCTGAGAACAGTGCTTATTCATCTATGACTCAGTAGGCACAGCTTAAACAAACATGAGGGAAGGAATCATTGCAACAAAGCCTGTTTCCCCTTTTGTCCCTGAACTTGACACTCCACTGCTACTGATTGAGAAATTGATGCTGATTAAGTTGGCATTAGATTGCACATTATCTTCCTTAGCTGTCTCAATGGACAAGAGGGCAGATGACTTTTAAGATAAAGCATCCTGTTTGCCTCTCAAGTCTGTGTGCATTACAGAACTGTGGCTAACCTTTGCAGTGCAGGCCAGTAATTGGCTTGCTCTCATTATAAATTAAAAGTCTCACTGAGTTCAAGAATGGAACCATGTTGAGCCATGCTCAACGGGGTTTGCAACCCCTTCCCATGTGCCTGCAATGGGCCTGTTGGGTGTTTGGGAAAGAGGCACTGCCACCACATAAATGGAACACAAATCGATACATGGGTACAAAGTGGCACTATAACCCTATAGAATGGTGATCTGGCACTCTTGGTTGCCACCTGATACAAGTGTAGCTCCCTCCATAGTCTAGGGTTAAGCTGGATCTCATTTTTGGGTAGGGCAGCATACATACTACTTACTTTACCTCGGGGATTTGAGGTGACCTCCTAGGATGCTGAACACCAGAATCAAAAGAACAGAGGCTAAAAGGCAAGGGGGTTAGTGCAACACAGCTCTGACACAAACGTGAAAGATCACAGTGGGGCTAGAGACTAACCTATCTCCTTTTATTCACACAAAGCATTTCATGCATTTTATTTAGCCTGTTGCCAGGGGCTACAGAAACAATTAATTTTTCTGTCAAGTCCAATTTAATGGGTCTCACCAGAGAGGGATTCTAGTCCATTGTTATGAAAGTGGACAGGAACTCAGTTCCTGTACCTTTTTTGCAGTAGGAACAGAGTTCCTGTACTTCTTCCCACTGGTACTGGAACTGAACTTCTTAAGCCAACAAAATACAGTAATAACAGTTTCTGGGCCTGTGACCTGAAATCAGGGATTCCATCACAAAATTTGACTTCTACAACAACGATATTTTCCTAGAAATACTTCAATGTCCCTAATTGAATCCCACAGTAGCTATACAGTTATCCTTCAGATTGAGAAACTTCATTCTGTGTTTCATATTTTCCAGTGCCTGAGTTCCTGTACTTCTTGGGTGGGATATTCAAAGGGGTTGCGCATGGCACAACAGTGTTGCATCATGCGCAACCCACTGATGTGTCCCATCACAATATTCAAAAGGTGATGTTGCGCTGCGCAGATCCCGATGTGCCGGGGTGCACCAGCAATGTATGTGACGCAACTGCAGGGGTGCGGGCCCATGCATATTCCACACATCCCAATATTCAGCCTGGGATATGTGGCGCATATGCTGGTGCAACCCCTACTTGCACCGCACACTGGTGCTTAAAGTTGAGCCACAAAGAAATAGGAGCAAGGGCTGGCCACCCACAGGTGAGCTGCCATATTGCAGGGCGCAACACAGCAGCTGCCAGATGTGGGTGGACACCCAAGCTCCAGAGCCAGGGTCTGTCAAGTCACACACCCCCATGCCCGATTGTGGGTATTGTACTAGACACAAAATCCCCTAGTGGTCCAGTGGACCGCTTCCAGCCTGATCGCAGGCATAAGTATTAAATAAATCAAGTCCAATATCCCTGGTGGTCCAGTGGACCTCTTCCAGCCCGATCGCGGGCATAAGCATTAAATAAATCAAGTCCAATATTCCAGTGGACCACTTCCAGCCCGATCGCGGGCACAAGTAATAAATAAATCAAGTCCAATATCCCTGGTGGTCCAGTGGACCGCTTCCAGCCCGATTGCGGGCATAAGTATTAAATAAATCAAGTCCAATATCCAGGTGGTCCAGTGGACCGCTTCCAGCCTGATCGCGGGCATAGGTATACTAAAAACTGTTAAAATTAACCCTGGTGGTCCAGCGGTACCCCCCTCCCCACCCGTCCACTGAGCTCCGCCTCCCACCCCCCATCAGCGGCAGGTGGCATCTCCCCACCTGCAAGCCGCCTGGCCACCCGTCGACTGACTGCGTACAGTATGGTTGTATGCCTATTGGTTCAGAGCGTGAACCAATGGGCATGCAGACTGTGCCATACTACACAGTCCTGATATGTGAATGGATCCATTCACATATCCGGACTGTGTAGTATGATACAGTCTGCATGCCCATTGGCCCACACTGTGGACCAATGGGCATACAGCCGTACTGTACGCGAGTCTGCCGCAGGTGGCTGGGCGGCTGGCGTGTGGAGAGTTGCCTCCGCCGCTGACCGGGGAGCAGGGTGGCGGGCTCAGTGGGAGGGTGGGGAGGGGTGCCGCTGGACCACCAGGGTTAATGTTAACTGTTTTAGTATACCTATACCCGCGATCAGGCTGAAAGCGGTCCACTGGACCACCAGGGATATTGGACTTGATTTATTTAATACTTATGCCCATGATCGGACTGGAAGTGGCCCACTGGACCACGAGGGATATTGGACTTGATTTCTTTATTACTTATGCCCATGATCGGGCATTGGGGCACTTTGCTGTGCTGTGCAGGGAGCGTTGGTCCCCGACGGTTGAATCCTGGCAGGGTGCCAGGCGCAAGTCACCAGGGATCAGCACACCTGCATGCAAATGGGGCCATAATTACATGCTAATGGCCCCAGTTGTGTCTTGCATGTACTATGGCCCCATTTGCATATCCATTGCTGAATATCGCAGTTCCTGCACCTAGCACAACCACACCTGTGCTGGCACATCTCCCGCTCTTCTCTTGCCACTTGCACTGGTACAGTACCACTGTACCATGCGCACTGTGGGAGGCCAGTTGCCATATTCAATGGTGCTGAGCCATGGCACTGCACCATTGAATATCACCCAGTACACGCCCTGGCGCATCCCAGTTGTGCTGCGCCAGGTTTGCGCCCCTGCCTGGTGCATTTCTGAATATCCACCCTTGTCTACCACTTGTACCACAGATAACAGTTCATCTTTGTTTTCCCAAATGTTGATTTTTTTTCTGTTAGTGGGAGGGTTGAGGACAAGATAACAGGTACAGTGGCATTGCAACATTTTGAGAGTTCTCTTCCCACAGTTGCTGGTGGGGCAGTTTGAGGGATCCAAGGGAGTCCAACCCTCAGTTGTGGAGATAGACTGGAGGACTACTGTGTCCTGCACAGACTCACAGCCCAGAGCCAAATGCCCATTGAGCATGTGCCGTCACTATGCCCATGTGGCCTTGAGGCAGCAAAAGAAGTTCTCCATGCCAATCCACCCATAAGCAAATGCATAGACCACGAGGTCTGCATTACGAACCATTGTTCTATACCATGGTACCAGTTGGTAACAGTTGATTTCAGTCCTGTCATCTTTCAGAGTTCCTTTAAAAGTCCCATTTCAATCCATTTCCACCTGTTTCAGGGAAGGGGAACACTGGCTGGTGCCCAGTAACAGTCTTTGCACACTTTTAGATCAAAATTGTCTGTGTCTCCATTTATTTTTCAAGACTCAGGCAGTCCAGGGCAGATGCCCAGTAAGCATGGCTGGGTTATGACTTCATAATCCAGGAAACCTGTGAGCTTCACTTCAGAAGGGGAATCTGCAGTTCAGTTTCAAATACAAGCAGCACCCTGATCTCTCACCACTCTCCACAGAACTGCCTCTAACTGCCAGGAACCTTCCAGCTTCAGGCAGCAGGCTATAACTTCTAGCGATCTGGGCACGGACCAGCTGACACTGGAGTACTAAGTGAGCGCTAAAGTTAAGTATGTGTGACCCGGAGACCTCAACTGGGAATGTACAAGCACCTTGGGGTAATATTAGCAAATGGTATTTAGGTTGCAGTGTGCCAGGCAGATGTAAATAGAAAACAGGTGGCCACAGTGTCAGCTATGGTTGATGTACAGACCACCAGACTACAAGGTACAGAAGAAAGCTTAGATTAGGCAGTAGGGACCACTAGACTGCCAGAGATAATTATTATTTTTTTCCAATTGTTTAACCAGGTGAGACACACTAAGCTGAAGGCTTGTTTACAGATGCAACCTGTAAATTGAACTGTGAGAGTTAGTAGTAGTAAAAATCATTTATTTTTATACAGGATACAAAAATTACTAATTTTTACACCATTAGGATAAAATCCTATTTAGAAGGCATTCCTGTTTTAGATGTTGAAAATCACTTGGACATATAAATCAGTAGCACATATGAAATATAACAAAAATACAAAGGTCACATACAATTTACTTAAAACCTTCTATGCTTAATCAAAACAAGTACATCTTACTGCTAATTCATTTTTTAAGGCAGTATTAAATTCATGTGAACCCATATCTGGGTTTTTCTCTTGAATCTTTAACTCATTCCAAAATATTATTGCTACATAGGCAAAAGACATTTCTCCTAACCTAGTTCTTGGTGTGGTTATTTTGAACTCCCTCAATTTTGTTGTGTGTCTCAGTTCATAAGTATATTCCACTTTCTGTAGTTTTTCTCTTAAATAGAGTGGTTTCCCTGAATCAAAAAGTTGCCTTATCATGGTAACCCAAGTAATTTTTTGTTTATTTTCTAAGGTGAGCCAGTTTAACTCTTCATATAATTTACAATGGTGGATCCTCCTATCTGCTTTCAAAGCAAATCTTGCCAACCTGCGATACATAATTTTTTATTTCAGAGACCCTGGCAAACATATACTGTATATATATATATATATTTATTCCATAGTCTAATACTGGTACCAACATGTGGTTTACCATGGACTTTCTCATAGGTTCATTTATACAATGGCCTGTTCTATGCAGGGCACCAAGTCTTCCATTCAATTTGTTTACCTTCTCATTGATGTGATATTCAAAGGTCAGTCTCTGGTCTATCCAAAAACCTAAATATTTATATTCACTCACTTGTTCTAACTCCCTACCATCTTTAGATATAATTTTCAAGGTCACTTTATCTTTAGTTCTGTGAGAGAAAAGCATACTCTTTGATTTTCCACTGTTCAAAACCAAATTGGACTTCCCGAACCATTCCTGAATTTTATCAAAATCTGCTTGTAGTTGCATTTGTTTTTGACAAATGTCCTTACCTTTAGTTAATAAGACAGTGTTGTCTGCGTATAGACGAATGTCTGAAACTCTTACTGTTTGGATTACTGGATTTGAATAGACCAGAAACAAGAGTGGGCCCAGGATTGACCCCTTGGACAACCCCTACCTTCACCTCTGCTTTTACTGATAAAGATTTACCCACCACAGTCTGTTGAGTTTGATTTGTTAAATAAGACCAAAGCCATCTCTTAGCATCTTCTGACACTCCTGAATTTTGGAGTCTTCTCATCAATATTTGATAGTGCACTGTATCAAAAGCCTTTTACAAGTCCACAAACACTGCACCCACCAACATCCCCCCATCAAGGGAGAAGACCAAAATATCAGTTATGTCGGTGAGTGCAGTGTTTGTGGAGTGCACTTTCCTGAACCCAGACTGGTACCCGGACAGCTGACCACAACTCTCCATGTACTCATAAAGCTGTCCGTGTACCAGTCATTCTAGAGCCTTAGAAACCACTGCCAATAAGGCTATAGGCCTATAGTCCATGGGATTTGATGGATCAATTTTTTAAAAATTGGATCAATTTTAGCATTTTTCGATATTGTAGGGAAAACCCCTTCACATAAACTCCAATTAAAGAGTTTTGTTAAGACTGGAGCTACTCTGTCATTTGTGTCTTTTAGGAACCTTATTTCCAGTTGATCAATACCTGGAGATTTATTTTTATTCTGTTTCTTTATTGTCTTTTTGACTTCCCTGCAAATTAGTATCCTAAATCTAAATTTAGGAGTGTTCTGATCATTTGGATTAATTTACCTAGTTCTTGGTGTGGTTATTTTGAACTCCTTCAGTTTTGTTGTGTGTCTCAGTTCATAAGAATATTCCACTTTCTGTAGTTTTTCTCTTAAATAGAGTGGTCTCCCTGAATCAAAAAGTTGCCTTATCAAGGTAACCCAAATAGTTTTTTGTTTCTTTTCCAAGGTGAGCCAGTTTAAGTCTTCATATAATTTACAATGATGGATCCCCCTATCTGCTTTCAAAGCAAATCTTGCCAACCTGTGATACATCATTTCAGCTCTTTTTATTTCAGAGACCCTGGCAAACATATATATATATTTCATAGTCTAATACTGGTACCAACATGTGGTTTACTATGGACTTTCTCATAGTTTCATTTATACAACGGCCTGTTCACCGCAGGGCCTCAAGTGTTCCATTTGATTTGTTTACCTTCTCATTGATGTGATATTCAAAGGTCAGTCTCTGGTCTATCCAAAAACCTAAATATTTATATTCACTCACTTGTTCTAACTCCCTACCATCTTTAGATATAATTTTCAAGGTCACTTTATCTTTAGTTTTATGAGTGAAGGGGCATCCACTGGACCATCAGGAAGGTTACTAATAGTGACTGAGAAGTGATAATGACTGGAGTACCAGAGAACCGAATGCTTGATTGCAAGGCTGAGGGGACACATCTGACCCAGGACCCTTATTTGTCTGGATCAGCTACTGAGACACAGATCATTTCTGGCACAATCCAGGGTTTTGGCTGACAAAAATCTCATTTTTGGCCACTAACAGGATTTGCATTGTGTCATACTCACTGTTATAGTGCGTACTTATTCCCCCTGTGATCTGCACCCATGGTTGTATATCAAAGATTTGGGTGGTGGCACAATTTCTTTTAGTAAACTTTCCATTGGTGGAGGGCATTTACCTTATTTCTGCCCTTCAGTCCTCTATGACTCTTCACCAGCATCCCTTAAATTGCCCACATGGGGAGGCCTGTGACTTACTTCAAATGGTGGGGCTCCCTTGGGGGGCCTGGGGGAGAGACTGAGATCCACTTTAGTCCTCTGATGAGCTGGACCTGGTATCATTTGCTAACAGTGGTCTGCAGAGACTTCCTGGCTTCATCCTGCACAGCACAGAGGGTTTTTACCTAGAGTGTTGCAAATCCTGGTAGAGGTGTACGTGCAAGGACATCAACTCATGTTGGGGGGCTCCCACTCCCAATGTGCAGATGTCCACTGCTTCACCATCCCTGCTGCAGCACTGGCCCCATGCCCACCCACCCCTAGCCATCACCAGGGATTCCAGATTTCTCCCTTCCTGCAGGAGGAGAGTAGTCTTTCAGATGCTTATCCTCCTCCCCCAGCCAGACCTTCAGTGCCCTGAATTCGCTACTGAATCAGGGCCATTGGCACCGCAAGTAGTAGCACTACTGCTGCACCAGCAGGCCAGCATGCTGGCACAATGTTGAGGGTGCAAAGTGTCCATTTTGCCCCACCTTGAACTGCAGCTGAGAACAATATACAATTTTCTTAAAAGGGTTTTCTTCAATTTTGTATATATGACAAAACATTTTTTGAAAAAAAGAGACCTAAACCAAAAGAAAGAAATGTATTATGCCCAGAAGTATCTTTTATGCTTTTGCTAAGTATAATCCAGGGAAATATGTGAAACACAAAGGAGTTTTGGGTTATGCTTGTGTTCAAAATAGTTTAATAATTAATGTTCTAATTTTTCTCATAATTTGATTCTTCTTTCATCCTTTTTGATATTTATTTAATAACCCAAGAGTAAATAATACTGGTGACTGTGTTATATCCAATTGCTGAGCATTAATTAGATGAAGGTGCAATTGTAGAAAAGCGAGATGAACAAGTACTGCTCATTGTTGACTTGAATCCCATGAAAGAAGAAACTCTTGGCAACATTCTGCAAACACACTGCTATTCTGTCACTTTATACGTGGCACAGCCTCTTTTCAAAATTAAATGTTATGATTAATATATAAATAGTTTTATGACCAGAACAAATTTTAAAATGCTATGTTATCTGTAATCCTCATACTTTCTAATCATTGGCCATATGTTTTACCATAAAGTTGTTTGTCAGCCTGTCACATGCTACCAACCATCCAGCTTTTAATTCCTTTGTTGCCTCACATTTTGCCACCCCATCCTCTCCCCCCATTTTCCATTCTAGTACAGACTAAGTCAATTGCTGACTTCTTTGATGTGCTGCATTTAACCCTGATACCGTTCTATAACCCTATGTATTTTTTTCTCAGTTTTATCCTTGAATGTTGCTATGTGCTTCTGCCGATATTGCTATCTACTACCTTGTTACTGACAAAGTCATCCTACTGACGGCACCTTTTTTTTACCTCTTGATTGTACCAACTGTTACCATGTCTTATCTTGTTCAAGTTCTAATATGTGCAACTGCTACAACAATATTGTCGCTGTACTTTGCAAATGTCCTTTTGTTGTAATGACTGCTCACTCCTGATGTGGAACCTTTGTAAAAAAGTCTCTGGCTCAAAGGTACTGTAATCCTAGAAAATAGTAAATAAATAAATAGTAAATAAAGTATTGTAGCCATTTTAATTGTTGCATTATCCATACAACAGGTCATTGATTTCCTCCTGAAGGGGATGGACAAAGGTGTAATCATTGTAGCCATCTTTGTTGATCTCCCTTACCCACCCTATTCTCCTTTACAACCCTGTGGTTGCTTGGCTCAGCTCCTATCCCTCTCATCACCACCAGTCTGTCCTGGTTGGCAATACGTTATCCATTCTCACTCTTCATCTACTCTGGAGTCCCTCGTGGCTACATTTGCATACATATCCTCTTCTCTGTCTTCCTCAGTGGCCTCCCTATGGTTTGTCTCTTTGAATATTCACAAATATGCAGATGACTAAGTGTTTTTTGACTCAGGTATCTCTGCAATTAAGCTGGAATCATTGTTACTGTGAGACATCAACTGTCTCCAGAGCTGGTTCTGCTCTAACTAGTTTTTGCTTGATGCCAAGATAAATGTCTCTTGAACTTTGGCTCTAAACTGAGGCTCAGTAAGTTCTCTACTACCCCAGCCTTCCTGAATATCAACAGTGACACGCTTGAAGACACACCCCTTTTCAAGTACCCTTGTGTATGGTTGGATTGAAATCATGATTTCACCTCCCACATCATAAGCATGTACAGTACAGGAAACTCCATCCTAGTCTTGACACTGTATCACAAAATGTCCTGCCTCTCCCAGTCTGCCGTGGGATTGCTCTCAAGATCATTCTTCTGCTGTTTGACTATGCAGAGATGGCACACAGTGTCACCTGAATGCCCTCTCTAGCCCAACTGCAGACCCTCTTTAACCCCTTCTGCCATTTGCCCTCAAATGTCCTCCTCATATGCACCATTGTTCATTTACTCCAATCTCTCCTTTCCATCTCTTGATGGTAGGTGCTTCTTCCATTGTGCCTCTTTCTCTCTAAATTCTGGTTTGTATCACTTGCATTACCTTTTGTTTCTCTTCTCCCCTTTCATCCCCTTTCTAGTACCTCTTCTGTGGTGACTCCCACTCCTTCTATATCCCTCAATCTAAGATCTCTGTAAGATATGCACCCTGCTCTTCTTGTCTCCCTTCCCTCTGGAACAACCTCCCTCTTATACTCCACTTCTCATTTTCCATGTCCTTCATATTTCCACTCTGTGACCTCTCTGCCCATATCTGTTCCTGTAACTCTTCTCTCCCTATGCCCCATACCTCACTCCCCCCTCAACTCTTATATCCATTTAGGTGTCCTACCACCACTTCATGAATTTGATTTGTTCCTTTCTTCAAAAGCCTTGAACTCTGCAACCTATAAACAGACCAGTTCATGCACCTCTTTAGCTGTGGATCATGGTTCTTGGGTTGCCTATATTATGTACATTATGCAAATGATGCACTGCTTCTCTTTTTTATTTAGTTTATATTTTTTACCAGGAAAGGCAGAGTGAACTGCGATAGCTCTTTTCCATGTGTGTCCTGG
This sequence comes from Neoceratodus forsteri, assembly GCA_016271365.2. Classification (NCBI taxonomy): domain Eukaryota; kingdom Metazoa; phylum Chordata; order Ceratodontiformes; family Ceratodontidae; genus Neoceratodus; species Neoceratodus forsteri. The sequence continues at coordinate 677,783,220 of CM028132.1, forward strand.
GGTGAGTTGCTCATGCCTGTTTTATTGAGAGGGGGAATGTTGGCTGTGACACTGGAGAACCTCCCCTAAGTGCCATTGGATCTTAAGTTCCACCTGGACTTTGACCAGAGATAGGAAGAAGAGACCTTGGTTTAACAGTTCATCTGATGGATGATATCTCAACAGTGCAGCACCCTCCTCATACTGTACTTCAGTTTTTGGTATTGCCACAAGTACTTGGTGTGGGTCTAGGACCTACAACCATTTAATCTTTCAGCCCCTGAGATGAGTGTGCCACCTACTGGCAACTGAACGTGTTTCATGCTTGTAGCTTACAGCCAGTAACTACTTTTACCTTTGATGTATGTAACAGTATTATTGGTTGACAGTAATCTTTATGCTGCATTTATTACCCAACTTTTATTCTTCTTTTTTTTTTTAATTTCTTTTTTACTCCTCCTCTCCTGCACCCGGACTCCACTCCTTCAGGAGGTACATATGGCAGTCTCCCCACTTTGCAACCTGCCCAATCCACCCCGGTGAGTCCCCATAGAGCTGTGGCTATACCCCCCCATGCAGGTATGGAGCAGGGCAGAGACACCCTGAGAATTATGCATTTTGTCGGACTCACTGGGACACCAGGCAGGCTGCAAGCCATCAGGGTCTCTGCTGTTCAGTGCTCCATCATCTAGGAGACTGGGCACATTGTGTTTTCACTGTTCCTAGGGGAGTGGTATGTGCCCTGCCATCATGGTATCACTGCCGACATCACCACTCCCCATCCCCTAGAGTTGGCTGTGCACCTGCAGTGCCTCCAGCTTCCTCCAGAGGCCAGGTAGACACTGAGCACAGACCCTCCCCCCCAGGAGAGGAGAGCTGCCCATCGGATGCTCAATCCTGTTCTACCCCTGTTGACCCCCAATGGCCCGGGCTTGTTCCCGAACCCAGGACACTGGCATGGCACAAGGTGTGGCATCCAGCACCTCAACCCTCAGCACCACCGGGCTGGCTCCAACTTTTATTCTTTTGTCTTCCTACTCTTTTTGTAATCTTCTCCCCACTCTCCTCTGGTCACATCTGGAAACAAGCCTCAACTTAGTGTACCTTATTCAGTCATTAATTTCTAATAATTAACATATTACACTTTTTGTTTTATCATGATTGACAACATGAAACTGTGTTCAATAACCAAGGATTGTTGCTTGCTTGACCATGAAGCATTACAATCTCTTATGTTCTGTAAACATTTAAACACTCTAATACGATCACCTTGATCTTGGATTGTTAATTATGTCAGCTAACCCAGGTACTTATATAGCAACATGCAAAGACAAATTATATCTTAGTCAGTCCTTCTGGGTTGGGAATATACATGCTTTAGTGTAAATACAGTGTTTTACACCATGACTACATGGTGTGATTCAATGGATTTTGATGAAGAATCGCTTGAGAGATGGGTTTATTTTATGTAATTTTTGAAGCCAAAAGATTCAGTTACACTTCAAAACTGATTACACTGCACTCAAGGATTATTGGACAGATGGTGACTGTGCAAGCAAGAAGGAATAGCTGTTCTATCAAGAAATAATACACACAAGGGAATCAATATTATCAAATAGAAATCTAGAAAACTGTAACATGCTTTTGTCAAACTTTTTACATTTTCCTCATAAATAAGAGTATTTATATCGATTCATGGGGTCTGAAGTGTAGCGAAGCAGATAGTAGGTAATTAAAAGCATAAATCTCTGGAGCCTGTGAAGGTAATTCTCTACTTTGGTAGACTGAACTGACAAAATGAT